>CP137669.1:6955373-7635572 GCA_037976565.1 Mesocentrotus franciscanus | reverse complement strand
AGCTTCAGAAAGCAGCAAGGTACATCATGGAAAAACAATTGGGTGAACATGCATTCAATATAGATAAGGCTTAATGTCCTGTCATATAGCATGAGGGGAGATGTACAAATACATGGCATCTACATTGCCAAAACATCTCCCTAATATATTCCCTATTTTAAACTTGTAAATGGCCCTAGGATAATATAAGTGAACACCATTTCAAACACCCATATGAAATTAAGCATTCACTTATAGATTCACTTATACATTATAGATGGTATCATGCTGCTCTCTCACACAAAAAACAGTATTTAAAAAAAAAACCCAAAACAAGGATAGGGCGAGTGGTTTAGCAATCTAATTTTCAGCACCAATACTGAAGGCAAACTCACTCCGTATTTTACTGATTTGATTTGTATGTATTAGACATGGTTGATTATTCCCCACAATCCCCATACTCGGTTGGACCAGAGCTCTCATAATTGCATGACTAATACCACTAGCTTCACATCCTACACCAATCAATCCAATCAACAATCTGATACTCATTTAATACCAAACTACTTCTGACTCCAGACTAAAAGGGAAACAATGATCTTGACACCCTTCCCCAAACAAAACCAAATGTCATAAAATTGAATAAATTACCAAAAGTCACACAGGCTTAAGTGGAGTTCTGAAGTTTGTTTTCTACTCATTCTAACAATGATTTTCATCTCACATCTTCACTAAATTGTCCTATTCATTTATACAAGCAGACTGGCTAAAGTCAGTCACTTGTAGGTGCTTCTAATTCACTCATATGACATTGGTAAGAGCTTGTATGATGCTACAGACAATACATCAGAGAGTTATTATTGATTGGTTGACCACACTGAAGCATATTTTAGATCAGTGGAGCCACTATTAGCACCAGCCTTGGTGCTGGGGTCTACTTAACATCATTCATAGCCATTTCATGGTTGTGTTTTCACAGAATATTTCAAGGAAAAATGTTGAACATTTAAATACAAGGGTGTATTAAAGTGACAGCCTTCATCTTTCTCAGAATTATGATAACTCTTTGATCTCATTAGCACATGACAAGTCCTGTCTAATAAATAGACGAGGACACAATGTTAACCTGTGATGAAATGTCATGCCTCATGGGCCAGGTTAATTACTGAATAGTAGATTCACAACCAGTACCACCAACCTTCACTTTATTTGCTAATGAAAAGTGCTTGAATAATCACATATTATACAAGCTCTTCAGTTTATATATACATGAGGATGGACACTAAAATAGAAAAGGTAATATAAGAGAGAGAGAGAGAGAGAGAGAGAGAGAGAGAAGTGGGGAAGTGGTAGAGGGAGAGAGAGTGAGTGAGAATGGGAAAATCAAAGGTGATGATGATTGGAAATGAAAGTTAGAAATAGGAACAAAGAGGAAGGAAAAGATGATATATGATTGAATGATATATGATTGAAAGACAAAGACAAATTTAATAATTTTTCACTTTACTTACCACACTGACTGGACTAGGAGCAGCAGAATCCACACTCAGAATAGAATCATCTCCATCAAGAGACACGTTAGCAGTGTCAGATATAACCTCTGTTTTGACCTTCTTTCCACCTTCCTTCTAAGAAACAGAAAGGAAAAAAGCAATGAGACAAAAATAGACATAAAGATTGAGGCGTTAACTTGGGCCATATGCAGAGTTAAAGAAAGAGGGAAGGAGGGAAATGAGGGAGAGAGGGAGCGAGGGAAAGGGTGACAGGAGAGAGATAGGTAGGAAAAGAGAGTGACGGAGGGAGGGAGAGAGGGAAGGAGTCTATCATGAGAGACACGGAACAAAGAGAAAGTTGTAACGTTTTATGCGCTTACTATCTTAAAAGTCTTGATCAACTAGGTAAGTTTCCAGGAATGCCAGCGATTTTGCATGTCACAGAGAAATATTCAATTGCAATTTGCATATTTGTATAAAGACTTACCACACTTTCTCCATCTTTATCTCTCTTGCGTTTTCTTTCTTTGCCTTGAGGTCTGTCATCTGGGCTCTTCTTCTCAGATTGCTTCATCCGAACTGGAATAGAATTTAAAAAACTACATTATAGTCAGGCTTCAGGTGAACTGGTTTAATAGCAAAGTCATCTTCTGTATTCATTACACACTGAATTGTGGTATCCACTGACTAATGTTTCCAGCTTAACATAAGCCTCAAATAAAGCGTGAGAGCCCATAGTCAGATGATAGACTAATAGGCACGTTCAAATATATTCATATCAAGAAAATTACTAGGCAACCATCTTATCTAAATCTGACTTACACTTCATTTCAATGTCCTCATCATCAAGAAGGAGTGAGACAACTTCTTTGGGTTTGAGTTGCTCCAACTTGAAGTGTCCACCAGATATCACCATCCTCTGGATCTGAAATGATAAAATTTTACCAAAAATATTTGTTTGATAGCCCAAAAGTCTGTATTCTAACCCCTTTTTTGGAACTTGCAGTAATTATATTCACAAGCTAACTCTAAGCAGGTGTAGCTTGTGTCAATCAATACAAGAAATCTGTTTGCCTGTATAGGACACAAGACCATATCCAATTGAAGCAGAAGTAAACATAATAAACTTTTGATGTTTTCAATATGGTGTACTTTTGGAATCTCTGTAAGATGTAGCTTGGTCAAATATCAAAATGGCCACCCAAAGTCAATCCATATATCAATACAAGAGAAAGGTAGAGCACATAAGAGAGAGGGAGAGAGAGAGAGAGAGAGAGAGAGAGAGAGAGAGAGACAGAGACACAGACAGGGAGTAAAAATTGAGTGCCATGTGTTTTCATTTGATATCAACATCTGAAACAGGCTGACATAACTAAGCATGTCCTCTGCCTAATCATTGCATTATTTTTAGCAAAACGACATTTGCAGGGAAGGCAGCCTAAACTCACAGTAAGCAACAAGTTGATACCGCTACGCAACAAAATGTTTTCTACACCTCTAGCTGATTATCACATCAGCTTTGGCATTCTCAAATTGGAAGGCTGATCCGAATCAAAACGGGAGACCCTCCCACTTAACACTCCCGCCCAGTCCCACATGTGAACCGGCTTTTAATCAATTGGATTTCCCTTCATCCCCATTCATCGCCAGCCCTAGACTCGACCCCAAAAATGCAGAAAAGCGGACAAATTTGAGGCTCGCGCCACGTCGCTGTCATCGGTAATCTACAGTGACGCGTTCCCCCTCACACTATTCTGGAACCTGTTCATGAGTTTGCAATTTTTTACTCAATCATATTTATCTTCTGACTGGCATGCTTTGAGTTTGTAACCAAGCCAAGTTGAAAGTGAGAGAGAGAGAGAGAGAGAGTGTGTGATTAAAAACATCGTGACTGTGTCATTCCTGTTTACTATAGAGCCCCCTGGATAAGGTCAATACACTTTTTATTGTTTTCCAATATATTACTATTTTTAAAATCACCAAACTTACTACTAATACTATTAAAGGCCAGCTATGATTTTCACACCTCACTACTTTACTGCCAAATCATTATTTAGAAATAAAGCTTCAGAAGGCACTAAATTTCTGAAAACTTTGGCAAGCAATCAATACAAATTAAACAGAACTGTTAAGAAGTTTTGGGGGCTTATGACCGTGACTTTAAAATCATCAATAAACCCCAAATATTCCCTACCGCATAGCATATTATTATTTTTTCAACAAGATATTACAAGCAGGGCAGTATTAAACAAGTGCTCATTTTCTTGAGATATGACTGGCCACTCATTTATGAATTTCTTCATGCATCAACAGTAATATAAAATTAGGCCTACCCTTTATACTTTCCTCCTTTGCCATAATCCTAACTTCTGGTTCACACTGACTATCAATTCATGATTTACAATGATGAAATAAAAACATCACTCCTAATTTGAGTATGATTCCATGTAGAATATACACATTGTGAGAGATAACCCCATGATGCATCTATCAGAGACAGGATAATGTCTGTGGTCACTGCTCATGACTATGAGAGCATGACTATGAGAGCATGACAAAGCAGTGACAAGGAACCCTAGGAGTCCAGGGAATGGTCAACTTGGTCCAGGGAATGGTCAACGTGGAATTCCCCTTCAGTGCTATCCTCTTTCTAACCCGCTGACTGCTAAATTTCTCCAATCCCATAGACTTGTACAAGAATCACCTGCATATGGTGGAAAATGGGTTAACCCTGATGCTTCTATGCTTCAAAGAAAGCGAATTGTCTATTATTCATTATCAAGTTCAGAATAGATCTAGAGAAGCTTACCTAACAAATCAACAGTTTCCCTATGTACATGTCTCAAAATGGAAGTTGTAAGACAAACACTCCTTGACTCTTGTCTCTAATCCCCTTTCACTACCCCTTCACTCAGTTTATCGGCTTAAAAGACATTTTTTCTTCAGTACACTTTCCCAAATCCTGTGTATTTTCCACTCATCTTCCTTAAATATTTAGAATTATAAAGAATCTAGTAAAGGATAATGGTTACCTCATTTACATAAGCTGCCCTCTACAAGATATTTTTCTATGGATAAATTGTATTTACAAGAATCCATCAGTTTCTTTCCTTTTCAAATATTGCTTATTGATAGTGGGTAGTCTCTTCATTCATAGGAAAGGAAAAGAGAAGTGACAGATGACAAATGATGAGATCTCATAGCGGCCATTCTTGATCTCTACTCAACCAGTGAAGAGTGGATGTATCACAGTAGGAGGTTAGTTTTTAAAGCTAATCATTCCAGCACTCCTCCAGGCATCACCATGTTTACCAGGCTCAAAAGCTCGGTCATTGATGAAGTCCAACATCCATCCCGTTTCTTTTGCACCTTTCCTCTATCACCCTGCGGTCTTTTCCAACGGTCAACGTGCTACCACTTCTTTGATCTCTAGCTATCCCGGCTCGACCTGGTCGGCTTCCAGTGACCTCTGAACTTGTGTTGTTTCAGAAAACAATGTGACTTCTCTTCTCCAGAGTGGAGGATTACCAATCTTCTGCCATACTGCCACTCATCTAGGACACATCTCAACCAAATATTCTCAAGATGATGGCTCGACTCCCAAATCAACACCTTCTCTACAACACATTTTTTTCCTTGACCCCTTTAGCGAAGAGGTGATTGTCATTTATAGGTACATTCTAGAATTATTTTCTTAAGTAAATAGATAAACTATAATTGGTAAGAGAGTAAGGAAGGCAGCCTAGGGACATCTCTTGCCTCTTGTTTCGCTTTCCATTTTTTCACAGAAATTCATCACATTTCTTGAAAGTGCTTTGCCACTTCCTCACTTACTTGTGACTTTAAGTGGCTACCCTTTGAGCCCTCAGTGAATATATTTTGATAGGATGCAAGTTTAAAGGACATTTCTTTAAAGGTACTATGTCCCATTTGCAGGCCAAAAAAAAATGAAAAAGTTAAATTCCAACGGCATTTGAAAGACAATACTAATTTAGAACTTCCCTAAAAAAAGTGGGCTTGAAAATGTCTTTAAGTGGGAAAATAACGACTATTAGTTGTCGAATCGACTTAGGAGCTATAGAGCCAGTAAGTAATAGTCTGATTTTCAGACCATTGTACCGAATGGTCGTACGTTTTATGCTGCGCAAAGATTCAATCAGTTTAATTTTGGCCATTACAAGAAGTGGGTTATTGATGTAGACAAATGCTCATGTACCCTTTACAGCTCATTTTATGTATGTTATTACCAAAGATGAAAAAGCCAGTCAGTCACTCAATAGTGTCTGACAGTGAAGTCTAGCAAGTAAACGGGTTTCCTTGCATAATTTGAATATTAGGACACTGCTAACGTTTAAATTTCACAGATAGGACATACATGACATATTCATAATTCCTGCAAAGTTCTACAGAATTTGATGTTGGCTGCAAAAGGGACATAGTATCTTTAAAGGAATTATTGGACTTTCTAATGAGCAGTATTGACAAATCACTACAAAACTGACCATTAAGATGGTAGAAATTATTTTAATTATTTTTGCAAAATATACAAAGCACTGTGTACAAAGAGAAGCACAGTATATCACTCGGGGATGCACTGGATTGTATAGCAAAAAAGAAGACATTAAAATGAATGCTTGAGACTGAAAGCATGATAACTTCCTAACTTTAAAAAAAAATCTACTGCATATTGTCCACTAAAACAGACAAAACCAATTAGATGTTTCATTTGAATAGCAATGAGAAAGCTTGACAGTGTTGGAGTAAGGCTCATTCTACAGATTTCCATCGACTGTTAGCCACAAGCCAAGGTGACCTGTCATAATTGCCATCTACTCTAAAAACAGCCATTAATCACAAGATATTCAGGTCATCCTTGATTCAGCACATAACTGATCAAAGTTTTGAACTGGCACGACAAGTTTAACCTAATACGGACATAGTGCGTAAGCTCTTCTAATAATAAATAAAAGAGGGAATTCCTCATCCTGGAGATGGCGCCCATGTAAATTGCTGGAGAGACATCACGTTTAACAGAAAGTGCTAATGCTATGCTCTGTATCTCATTCTTCAGATGATTCTCTCTTTTCTATCTTAGATCTATATTTCTTGAAGACCATCTTCATCAGTTATTATGACCCATTCCATACAACTTCATGTATGTACTGCATCTAATGACCTAATTTGGTGGATAACATCTTTCATTCTCACTGCCAGGATTTCCCATCCCCTTTCTTTCCGTTGGTTTATATTATGACCACAACTTTATTTAATTTAAATTGTTTTCCATTGACCAGGCCCTGGAAAACAGAGTTAAACATATATGATTCCTATACAGAAGAGAAAAAGACTACTTCTATATAAACATTTAGGATTTGCAAAGGTGGATGATAGGCTCACTGTAAGCTAGGAGAAAAGAGGGTAATTTGTTACCTTTACCTTAGCAAATTGAGAACTAATTCAATTATGGAATGCCTGTAACATATCAGTGAAAGTTTCTTTCTTGATCTCACAGTGGTATCCCACTATGTCGTCCAAGCTGAGCTAATTGCAAGCACAACACTCTCAAACTGCCAATTGGATTTTGGTTTCAATTTCGTGTCAGCTTTCATGCTGCGCTGTTTTCTGCACCACAGGGTAGGGAGTCCCCCATAACAACATGTAGGCTGTGAGGGCATGTATGAACTGGGACAAGTCAAAGGGGCTCTTCACAAAATATCACTATTCTGAAAGCTCTTTAAGCCATTTTAAACATAAATGACAGCAATTTTTTTTTCCTTGACTTCCCTTTCCTCAACCACCTTCCTTTCTTTATGCAGATTGAATGATTCATCGTTTGACAGATTTTCAGATTATGTCTACATTTTTCATTAAAAATACTAGAATTTGACTAAAAGCTTGTTCAAGCATCATTTAACAAACTGTGACAACGCAACATTTATTGAACATGAATAAATGAAATGAGATTCTCATATTACACCACACTTGATTACCAATCTTTCCCCCTATTTATTCATTCCACAATAGTTGTAAGAATAGGCCTAAGACCTGTGGCCTGGTAAGGACAATAAACAGATCAAGTATTAATGGATAAGGAGCTTGATAGATCAAACTACAAACTATTAACAAAATATACAGTAGACAAAAGAATTATTACATGAATAGTATGAAATATCAGCATGGACTTGATGAAAATATCCAGGTGTTAATTAGAAGGAAAGTCTTTAATAGCTCAAATTCTTTCCATCAAACGATTAGGCCACACAGTGAAAGCCTACCTTTATCATCAGGGGTCCTACAATGAGGTATGACCAAGTTCACAAGTAATTAAATCAGCTCCACCACATGAGCTCCCATTTACTTTTAAATGGCCATTGTCAAGTAAAAGGAAAAGAGTACAATTTAATTGAGCTCAAATATCAATTAAACAGTTGAGAATCAGTCCTCTAGTTTGCATTTTGAATTGTATATATTCTCTTTTTAAAACCTAACTTTTCAAAATTCCCAATCATTCTTTTCTTCCCTTCATCTCATGAAAAAAAAAGTGTAATTAAATGAAATGATAACCATCACACTTCAAGCATTATAAAAACATTGTCATCTGCATGATAATACAGTCTTATATCCAAAAAGTATTTCAGTTAAGAATGTTCTCTCTCCCCCTTCCTCACTTGCTCTCTCGCTCTACTCCCTAAATGAAACACACTTCAAATATAGAAAATCAGCAACTCTACTACTTCTATCAAACCAACAGGACCAGCTTAATTCCAACAATGTTACTATACACCTTTAAACAAAAGGTGCCTGTATTAACTAATAAGCATTGCTACACTAAACAGAGGGACACATCTGCCAACAATTACAGCTATCATACAGACCAGATAATTTAGAGTTATATTCACCCTGCTTCGTCCGTCGTCGATACTAATCCCATTAAATAAATGAGATAGATTTAAGCAGCTAATGTATGCATTATCAATTGGACAGGGGGGCAATTGCATTACAGGATCAAACTCGTGTAAGTTGGTGCAACACTATAAAGCTGAGGCTTGGTGATTCAAGCAGATAACATCGGGCTTGTAAAGTGAAGCCTGCATGAATTGTGACCCTCCCCCCCCCCCTACATTTGCATTTTATCTTAATATTTTTATTCAAAATGTACAGAAGAGGACGAAGGGATGAAAAGAGAAAGAAAATACTAACAAAGATCTGCCTATTTGTCAGTACACTCTAAAAACTGAAATGTTAAATCACCATTTAAAGGGCGAGGAGTGACCACGTTTTAAAATGGTAGATTAACACTTTGAACATGTTGGATCCAACACTATAAAGGTTGAATCCAGCATGTTAAAAGTTACAATCTGGCATTTTGAAAGAGTGATCACTCCTCGGCCCTTTTGAATTGAGATTTAACATTTCAGTTTTTAGATTGTAAATAGTTCTTTATCAAGGCTCTACATTAAGTCAAGACACTAGAATCAGTTTTACAGAAGAACTCTAAAAGACTAAGATGCGAAAAACCAAGGTCTATCTCACTAATTTATCAGTTCATTTTTTCCAAATGAGGAAGTCAATATGTAGTATAACAATGCATCTTTATTCATAGGTGAAAATGGGTCAAATTGACCGATCCCATCATGGGGTTCCAAGTTTGGCAAGACCAAAATCACTTGCTGGGTAACACAACAATGTCCCCAAGCATGAGAGTAGAGAAAGGGGACTTTGAGAGTCTACCGCAGCAGATCAAACAAGAAATGTCTACAATCTGGAGATGGTATAATTGAATCTCCCAGTGGGAGTACACAAGTCTCTATGACTTTCACTTTTCCTCCTCTGCGGCCGGTCTGTCTCGCGATTCTTTCCTTCTTTTTCCTCCGCTTGAAATTGAAATGTGCTAACAGCAATGTTATGATAGCGGAAATAGTTATGGAAATATGACTAGCTGATTGGTAGACAGCATCAAGAGACAGGGGATAATGGAGGACTAGGAATGAAGAAGGGTTGGCAGGATTTGATAGGAATCTTTCTTGTGATGATGGACAAAGTCTCTGATGATGCCTCACCAAGTCAAATCAAAGAATGCTGAAACTGTAGCAACTTACTTACATGTAGTTTCCTATTATATTACAAAGTAATCCATCATTTTTCCCCAAGTGAAAATTCCAATGAATGTTATCATTTCATTCTTGTTAAAAAAACAATAAAAAAACCCATCTTGCTTCAAGCTGCAAATATGCTATTCATTTATAAACAATGGTGAAGTGAAGGCCTAAAAGCAAACATACTCTAACTGCTTTGCAGTGCTATACTTTGATAATACATTAAAAAATATATACTGCTGCAACTGGATTCATACAATAAGTGCTTCAGAAACTATGATTTCTAAAATTGAGGATTACTCTATTGTAGTTTTAAGGTAAAAGGAAGTAAAATCTACAGAATCCCTGTGATATCCTACTGCAAAAACTAGAATATCTCTTGTTCAGACAACGGGCTGTCTTGGGTTTTCTTGTCCATATCCTCTGTCTTCCAGGTACCCTTTTCCCATCTTCATCTTGTCTTCTCTCACCATGCCTCCTCTTTCTCCTTCACTTATCTATCCCTCTTCTTCTCTACTACCATAAAAGCTTTTTTTTGCATCCCTCATGATCGTTTCTCCTTCTTCTTTATGGGGATGTAGATCATTAACCATGAATGTTATTAAGAGTGTTTTGATACTCCCATGCCTCTCACTACATCACTTTGTAATGATCAACTGATCTCAAGTTTGGCATATCTTGGTAATGCTCTAGTTGCTTATTCTACACTTGGGAGTGATTCCCAATCCACCCTGTTGCAGCTTTCACTTCGATACTTGCTCAGTCGACTTTGCTAACACAGAATAAATTTAAAACAAAGAGCAAAATGCATGTTTGCAGGGGCACAATTAGGCATGTTTCTCTTTTCCGTAAACTGTTCACCTAGAGAATATCCTTTGGGTTTAAAAAGAAATATCTCTACATATTATCAATATCTTTGTAAGCCATCAGATCAAGTTTACCTGATTTAAAACCTACAAGCTATGTACATGCCTACTCCCACCCCCCCAAAAAAGAAATAAAGAAAAACTGTTCCTTTGAATAGAAATCTGAATGTTAACCTAGTTCTACTAAATCAGTATTATGTCATGAAAAGGATAATGAGGTGAGATAGTAATTCTATGGATTCCAGCTGTCCATTTCATTGGAGTGAATAATGCATGCATGTATATGGGATTAACTAAATGAAGAAAGACCCCCATCCCTTGGAAAGCATCTCACCACTTCACCAAACCAAACAACATGCCCAAGAACCTCTTCATATGACTGGGGGAATTTACAACCCTCTCCAAACCAAACAGGCAAAGTCATCCTGCCAGTCCCGATGAAATATATGGACTTCATCCGCGTCATTAATGAAGCCCCAAATTACAGGCCAGATTCCCTCTTGCCAACGTATTTAATGAGCCGTTTATCCAGGCCAGCCTGCCCTGCCCTGCACTGCCATCCAGGCACATGAGAAAGATAGGACCAACATCACATTGACTGGTAGTAAGTTAGTTGTCTCATTTTCGAGTGAAAAATATACGACACTACGAGTTTGAAATAATATCCACCATGCACTAAATCTGGAAGACTTTGTTCCCCCTGCAGAGTGAAGAAGGTATTCTGCCCATAGCCTACATGTAGGAAGGAAAGATTTCTATATTACATAAAGGAAGAATATGTAGGGCATTTTAACATATATTAAATCATTTCTATTCAACTGTTTTAATATTTATCTACTGGATTTATCTACTGGATTTTCCCACTGTACTCATTATTTTCAATCTTAAATATTTAATGATGGAACTCTTTTAGTACAAGTTATGGAGGCGACATAAAATATCACCTAAACAAAAATACTCATACTTTCCTCAACACAGAAAAAACACATTTATATACAAAAAGGAGCTCCCATGAATCCCTAAAACACATACACTGAGAGGGTAAAGCCATGACTTGAGTTCCACAGCTAATTATCTAATTCAGGGACCTAATGCAATTTTACTCCATCACCATCCTGTACCAAAGGAGAGATTGCGAGAGTGACAATCACAATAAAGAGAAGCGTGACATCGTATGTATAAAAGTCTATTAACGAATATATGCGTGACGCCATGGAAGTATCAGGCATGCCGTTGCCTGGTAGGCAAACACAGCTATCTACATAATACGGTTCAAACAAAGGTGACTTCTCTCAATATCTCAGAAAAATCAATAATTCATGTAATTGACCATAAATATTTGATATCATCTGCAACACAAGTCACCTCATCCAACTTTTTTCTTCCTGACTTGAACGCCTTGAATGTTGATTATACACAGATAACGACAACGATTAATCATGTTAAAAATGTAATTAGCATTATTTGCAAAAGGTTCAATGAAAGAGGTCAATAACAAGATGCAAAGTGAATTTCATTAACTGCAAAAGTCTCCTTTGATTTTTGTTTTTTAATAGGTCTGAGCTCTGCACAGGTTATTTAGTATAATAAGATTATAACGTCTAAAAATACTCTGATTTTTTTTATTTGTTTTTATTGTCTTTAAAATAGTAGTTCTTAGAATCTCTACATATGCAGAACGAATTCATAATTTTATTGAACATTCTTGAATTTTTTTGTAGTATTTTAGTAGTATAAAAGCCTAATTAATTAATTAATCAATATTTGTTTGTTTCTTTTTGCAAGGTATTGCAAGATATCTTCATCTTTCTGACATGGTGTTCAAATGCTTTTTCTCGAAACAAGAGCTCACTTTATGTAAATACTCACAATGCCAATATGGAGATAAATGATTTAATGTGTATCAGCAATTTTGATTGGCTAAGTTACGTCCAGAGGTGGCAGTATTTCTAACAGATCACAGTAGGCTAAGAATATGTTTACTGGCCTGAACCAGGGCTGCACACTAACCTTATCTTTAAGGGATCCAGATTTAGATTTGAGGGTCTGCATGAATGAACTTTATTAGGCGCATTTATACTGTCAAATACTTAATTTTGAAAAATCGCGATGTTTCGTGCACCCGTTTACATTGTGCCGAAACATCACCGACTGAGCTGCTCAGCGATGTTTTGGCGTGTTTTGGTTGGTAATGCGCATGCGCGGTCTTCCCAATGTAAAATGCTCGATCATACAGCGAGTCCAGCACAAACCAGTCATGCACGTATAACGGTACGTGTGACTACATGGACTACATGTTACCGCACATACCCCTATAGATGGGACTACATTTACGCTTCCGTGAATATTTCGCCATGGGTTTGTTGATGACATTGCCTTCGATTTATTCCCGAAACAAACGTGGGATATAGAATTATGAGAAGATATTTGGAAGAGAGCTTTGTTTTCCTTTGATTTATCACGCACGAAAGTATCGATCTGGTGTAATGACGGAAAATACTGAAATATTTTCAGATAAAATAATACAAAAGATTGCGCTTTGTTTCGCTCAGTTTTCACATATTAAAACAGGGTTTGACAACTATTTGCAATATTTATGAGTTAGAACAGAACAACTCTTCTTCTTCCATTTGACATTTTAATCATTTCATTTGGTGGTTTCTAAAGCGAGATTTTACAGTTTAGCTGAGACTCTTTCGTAGCGGTTCAGCGTAAACAAGTTGTTTACTTTATGCAAATAAGGCTTCAAGGACGAAAGCTAGCCACGCTCCTAAAGTCAAGTGACCTAAAATCGTGATTTTACAAGTGCGAGCGTTTATACTTGCGAAACACGCCAAAATATGCCAAAAGATGCCAAAAGATTACACTTCGTTTAGTAATGTTTCGGGCTTGGCATTTTTGCCGGTAAAGCGTATTTGCCTTGGTAACATCACTGAAACATCGCGGTCAGGCTCCGGTTAGGCATTTTTTGGCATGATGGGATGACAGTGTAAATGCCCCTATTGTTAACATTTTGAAATGGGGGGGGGGTGGCCTTAGATTTGGGCATCCATGTGTTGTGTGCACCTTAGTGTCCGGCCATGTCTAAGCGAGTTAAGATTATTTCTTAATTTTTTTTTAACAGAATCACCACAAAGGTCATACAGCTGTACGAATTAAGCAGCCTTCAACCGATATTAAAAACAAAAAAAAAGGTGTGAAAGTAAAGTAAAACTGAGAGTTGCATGCATGTTGCAAAGTCCATGTTT
Source organism: Mesocentrotus franciscanus (assembly GCA_037976565.1). Lineage (NCBI taxonomy): Eukaryota > Metazoa > Echinodermata > Echinoidea > Camarodonta > Strongylocentrotidae > Mesocentrotus > Mesocentrotus franciscanus. Next base: position 7,621,890 of record CP137669.1, on the reverse strand, counting down.
CAAAGTAGGATTGAACAGCTAGATGTTAAAAATGTACATGTAGTTTTATACACGAACAAACATTTCTGGAAAAGTGAGATTCCATAGAATTTTCTGAAGTTTGAAAATGGTGGCAATGAATATCAAGATGGCCATGGATCATAAAACGATCAAACAAAAAAATTGGGTCGAACAAAAAACAAAAACAAAAAAAGCAGCAGAAAAAGAAACCTATTCATTTATAGGACAGATTGAAAGAACAACTGAAACTGATACCCCAAAAAATGACATCACCATAGAAACATAGACAAATGAAAAGTGAGAGGTGGAAAAGACATTTCTTTGACACAAAAGATTGTTGTAGTTGTGAAAGAAAGAGGGAAGCATTGTAAGAGAAAGGCTAGTGCACTAGACAGATGGTCATCACATATGGACCGCTGCCTACTAAGGTTTGTTTTCAAAACATCACGCACATAACATCATACAAACAATTCTACACATCAAAGCATATTCATAAATATACTATATACATATTTTTAAAAATCTGCCATTTCTGAAGATTTAACTATATTAAATGCTATCCATTTCTATTCAATCATAACGGTGGTCTAATGAAGGCAACACAGATAATTCTCTCTCTCTCTCTCTCTCTCTCTTTCTCTCTAATGTCATTAAAATTTAGTCAATGCATTAATCTCGTTCAAAAAGGATAATGCTCAATAAGAAAGTTGCTATGCATTTGTTAACACATGTTACAGTCAGGGCCACTCATCTTACGTAAGTCTCTTATAAAATCATTCATACTGTCATGTAAAAAGATGGAGTCTGACATTTTCTACATAAAAATATTGAACATCAACCTTATACTGACATTAAATTTCTTTTTTTTTAACCCAACAAAACATGTATACATGCATCTTTCTGTCACAGCCTTTTCAAGCAAATAAGGCATATTTCTGCTTCTTTCATATGCAAAAGTACAATTTCCTAGAACAAGCTTTTAAAATTTTGCTTCTGGCCATAGCTCTTTTATAATTTATGAGAGATCTTAGGGTGTTTTCACAAAAAAATTGCTCATTACTCTCTTGCATCTTTTTCTTTTCTTATTCAAACTTATGTTATTAGATAGTCTGGACTCTGGACACTTCTGAGATATATTCTTAACCATTCAAAATCTATCTCCTTTGATTTCCAATGTAACCTACTGACTGAATATAACCTAGTCACGTATCATCAGGTTCCTACACCCTAGCCTTAAGCTGTTAAGTGGTCATGCCTGGTGCTATTCCACTGTCCTCTATGCAATGACCTTGGCTCAGTATTAATAGGGCTTAATGATAGGCACAATACATGAACAGGGATGGTCTTATTAATTGATGACAGTCACCCGGGTCTAGGCTTACTCATCATGTCATTCTTAGACACAATGGCTCAGATTGCATCCAGTCTAGCACCTTGTCAGCCAATACACCAAGACAGGTAAAGTATGGGGCAGGCAGTTGGTGCTTCATATCATATGGAAAGAAGACTGCTTGTTTTCAAAGGACAAAGTGCTGTTGTAGTTGTACAGTTACTGAAAATTAGGGCTGTGCATAAGTACATGCCCAGGCTTACAGGCGGATATTCGTGTACTCGGCCGCAATGTTTTGTATTAAAAAAAAAAAAATTTTGCCGACACTGTACTACGGTGGAAGTATGGTAGTATCCCAGGTCCGTCTCCGAAAACCCACGTGATTTTACTTCGAGGTGCAGTTGAAGGCGCCGATTTGTGCTTTTGAACTTTTCATAAATAATAGTAACAATGTTGTTTTTAAAACTAAAGATGACAGACAAATTTCCCTCCGAGTCCAAACAGAAATCTGGACATTTGGTCCCAGTTTCTGAGTGGTGAGTTGACAGTAACACCCCGTGTATGATTAAGCTGGGAAACATTTTTACCCACAGTACCATGCCGGTGCTCTTCCGGGCATGGGTGAGCGTCGGCCTGCACAGTGCCAGGTGAACGGGTGGGGGAAGAAGAAAAAAATGGCGGCCGAGTATACGAGTGCAATCGTACTCGAGTAGTTGTCAACAGTGCGAGTACTCAAGCATCCGAGTACTCATCGCAGCCAGAATCCCTATTCCATGTGGAGCCGATATTGTCTAATAATAACAGAAATATAAGTTTAATTGCTAGCCCATGCTTAGATGAACATAACCAAAAGGAAAAGCTAGGAATTCAGAGAAAAGGGGAGGAGAAATCAATAAACATGTTTTGCTTGAAGTCTTGCATGACAATTGAGACTGAATTTACTTCCCATTAATATTGCAACATTGGACAAACCACTCAAATAAGAAGGGGCAGCTGAAAAAGATGCACTTGCCACGGCTATGTTTACAAAAGAATAAAGCAATAAGCATGTCCAATTCATACATCATCAATTCAACAACATACAGGCATAGGCATAAATGCATAACTGTAAGTGTATGTAACTTAAAGATAAAGATCAGTTCTGGTCATGCGATTGCATTGTGAAAGAAATGTTGTGGAATCGATCAGAAAAGGTTGATCATCTATCATATAAACATCGGTGTGTACTGCAAGGATCTGGAATCATCAAAATGATAAGAAATTTGGCCTGGTCTTGGTAAAGTTACAAGCACTGTATACAGAAAGATGTATATGGGACTACGCGACCACGTGCGCGATATCTATTTGGTCCCAATAGATATAATAATTTACCAAATATATCAATTAGTAGGCGGTTTCCGACTTTCCCGGCAAAATTTGTATCATCACGTATTAGTCAAAACATATTCTTTCACATGATTGGTAATGAGAGCTTCCATTTCATTTTTTTGAGAGAGGCGTTTCCAAAACTGGTCTTTACCTTTAAGAAGTGATGTTCAGAAATTAACAAGGGTTAAATATCCGCACATTAATTAGATACCAGCGTCTCTGAGGAAGAGGATAACATCCTAAGCCAAAGATTAATGAAGAGTTTCCTTATAGCAGACTCTAAGATCATTGACGTACATGTAAGTCTACAGCCGAGTGGTTCATACAGGTGTCATCCATGTATGCGTACATGAAATAAAGGCCACTCTTTTCTAAAATAGCCCTCCCTCAATTGCCAACACTAAATTAACTCGGATGACAATGACCCCTAATTAATACCCGTAACCATGTTCATCCAGGCCTTGAATTTTACTATCTCTAATTAGCCAGCGACAACTCTCTACTGACCGAGGCAATGAACCTCATTAGACAAGAACGCATTTCCCTGTAGAATTATCTCAACAACTAACTAATTCTAGAATCAGCCGTGCTATTGTGCACTTGAACGGATGTAATAAAGTTATCCTTGATGGATACAGAAGCTAAAGTGCTATTACGGTAGGGTAATGAAATGCCTCTGAATTACTGATGTGTAGTATTGCAATTTGAAGTTGGATTTATCAGTGTAAATAGTCCCGTGTCCACACATAACACTTTCCGTGATTAGGGGTGATTAGTTATACTGTTTCGGGATAGTTATACTGTTTCGGGATAGTTATACGATGAAATTGTGTGTGTGGACGCTTACTAACGATACGTCGTATAACGAAACGTCGTATAACGAAACGCGGGTTTGGGCATCGTTTCGAACAAGAACTCAATAAAGAATCACGTCTAATCACGGAATGTGTTGTGTGTGGACGTAACTAGTATAACTAACGGTATAACTGGGCGGGGCTTAACGTGACCTCGCGCAAAAGGAGACCTGACCTCTCATTTCCGCTTCCATTTCATGACCGCAGTAGCAAACTGCGCACCTATACGACATTTCGCTGTAGAGTTTTGGGATTACTTTCTTGTGTGTGTGGACACCATGGAATTTATACAATGATTCTTTATACAACGTTTCTTGTGTGTGGACACCCTGAAATTTATACGATGATTCTTTATACGATGTTTTGTTATAGAGTTTCGGGATAAAATTTTGTGTGTGTGGACACGCTGAGTGATGGCTATCCTATAAGCAAAATTATTCTGTATTCAAATGAAACTTTCTCCCTTTTTTAAACCAGAACAATGCATTGTCTATTTTTCACTATTTTCTTGTTTATTTCATCTCCTTTTCTGCGATTTAGTTTTAATGCATAGAGGGTCATTACAATTTTTAAAATATAACAGGGCCCTGTATTACAAAGATTTGATATCAATCGCAACTTATTTGCAATTGATATCAATCGTAACTATGTACATAAGAGATAGGAGACTGCAAACTTGCGATTGATTGGAGGACTTACAATTGATTTGGATCAATCGTAACTCTTTGTAACACGGGGCCCTGAACATTACATAAGTTTTTTTTCAAATATCCACTATATTAAACTTTATAATAAATTACCTTTTTTCAAAATCATACACTAAATATAATATACATGTACATCCTAACATCATTCCTTATCTCACAAAACATAATTAATGATGTGTGCAAACACATGTATGACTGGACAACAACTGATCACAGAATACATGTAGGTCAGTTTTTGTGTAATTTGGTGGCAGATGGTCAACTGGCTGTTGACCACATCGTTAAAATCCAATGCTCGTCTTGTACAAACTACTGCTATTAGAGTAATTAAACATCACACTCATATGGATTGCTTGCAACCAATCAATTTATTACTAACAGTATAGCATGTCTATTGTAAGTTGTACCTGATAATAAACTGGTGTACAATGATATTTGTGTACTATGTTAATATGTTTTAAAATACCAGTTGGCATTATAGGCATGTGCACAATGCTCAAATAAGTATGTTTAAATAAGTACACACACACACCCATATACTGTCACATGTGGTAAAGTAAAAATACAGTTTTGATTTGTGTCCTTTGAAAATGAAGAGATGAGGAAAATTCTAAACCATCTATAGAGAAATCTTTGGGCTTGAGAGTTAAGAAGCTCTGGATTTTATTAACAATATATTTTGCACTGCATTGTAAAATAGTACTGAACATACAGGTAGTATTGACCCCCTTAACACAAAGCAATATTTATGACATGTAAATACCAGTTCTATATCAAATATTTAAGTAAACATTTTTTCTTTTTCGTTATGGCACATGAAAGATGTACCATACAGCAGGTCCATGCTTGTCTGCACATTCCTACTGTTTGCATTATCCTAGCCTTTTTGTTGCAAAAGACCTTAATGTACAAGAAAGAAGCGAGGCATGAAATTGAAAATACCCTCAAGTTTATAAAACAAATTTTGCATGCATATTTTCAATCCACACAACATATTTCACCTAAAAATTGAGAATTTCTCTTCTGATATCACACTTCTATGTCAGCCTGTGATCTCAGTGAAATATAAATTCACTCAGGAAACTTTGAAGTAGTTTGTTCACTAATTTTATAATATATAACTCTGGAAAAAAAAATGCAACATTCAAATAATATTTCATGAACAATAAACAGGGCTCAAATTAATTTTTTGTCCACGGGGGCTCTTCCAAAAAAAAAAGAGCCCCCGTGAGCCTTCTCACGGGGGCTATTTTAGTAGTGACAGTGGCTCTTTTTTAATACAAATTTCCATTGAAGTGGTACCCATGATACTCTCTGCTATTTCATCATTATCAGGGGCGGATCTAGCTTTTTGCTAAGGGGGTTTGACCCAATGACGCTGCGGAGCATCGTCCACGAGCGATTTTTGTTGTTGCTATTTTGAACCCCGTAAGTGATGTTTTCCTGGCATCTACTAACACAATGGAGATCATAAAGAGCAGTGCATGATAATGTCTTTTAAATCAAGTAACAGTTTTAAAGGGGTTTGATCCAATGACGATGCGGATACTGTGTGGGTCTGGACACATGATGGCGTTTTCCATGCACATCACATTTTCACTTGGCAACCCAAGGGAGGGGGGTTAAACCCCTAGATCCGCCACTTATTATCATTTATTTAAGTCGACATTTCCTCTTACAACTTTACAAGTTACATAGGGGTTACTGTCGACTTTCATCCCGAGATGACATTCTCTCCGTTTCTTCCTGTTCTGCACATGCCCCCTTATTTGGCCTTATCATTTAAAGCAACTAGCTTATTACATTTTTTCTTTAGTCTTTACTATATCCTTCCACAACATCTTTGGTCTTCCTCTCCTTCTCAATATTGATTTACTGGTCGAAGTTCATTATTTGCTGGTCTTTTGGAATCACCAGATTTCAGAGGATTCACGCTTTTCACAACGAAAAACTTCTCCATGTTTCGGTCCTTGCGCGATCGCCTCTAGCTCCAGCAGATATGTGGCGGCAGCGTGCACACCAGCCGGTTCTACCGTGGCGCGGTATAGCCGCTGCTGATAGTCGCACTGCACTGCGAGCTTCCGTTGTTTGTATTGGTAATACAGTCACAGAGAATCTGATGTGGAGATGGGAAATATAGCTCCCTCTTGCGGCGAATAAGCGCACATTTGTTTACAATATGGCGGCCTCTAGAAACCGAAAAATATGAGCGAAAAATATGAGCGAGAAATCCGGCACGCTAATCTAACTTCCATAGTTCCATTTCATTGGTTTAAGATTTTGAAATACATATTAAGTTGAAACTCAATATTGTGTGAAAGTTATGACAGAAAATATCATCTTTATTCTGTAATTCCACGGGGCGATTTTTAATTTTGCAATCGCCCCCGTGAGCACTCTGACGGAGGCGATTATGAAGCTCACGGGGGCGAATCGCCCATCGCCCCCGTGTATTTTGAACGCTGACAATAAAGCATAAAAGTTGATGTGAATCAGGAATTCAGCACCCTCTCCCCCTCTCTCTCTCTCTCTCTCTCTCTCTCTCTCTCTGTATATTCATACTCGATCACTGCATAATTGTATAATTGTCTACAATTATTAATCAAGGTTAGGAAGTGGAGATAAACTGTTACCATGTCCTCAATTTGAATAATTCTTATATGTACACAAGAACATCTAGATTATTTTAGCAGCATTTCTACACAAACAAAACAATGAAATCATGATTCCTATATGTGTACAAATATCAGTAATAATTTATGACATTGAAAACAATGTTACTAACTGCCTTTGGTGCAATAAGTGAGTCTCAGAATATCTATAATCTGACTGATAAAGAATTTAGAAAGAACGTCCATCCCTCCTCTCTCTTTCTCTTTTAAAGATACTATGTCCCTTTTGCAGCCAACATCAAATTCTGTAGAACTTTGCAGGAATTGTGAATATGTCATGTATGTCCTATTTGTGAAATTTAAACGTTAGCAGTGTCCTAGTATTCAAATTATGCAAGGAAACCTGTTTAATTTCTAGATATCCCTGTCAGACACAATTGAGTGACTGACTGACATCTTTTTTTGGTAATAACTTACATAAAATGAGCTGTAACAGGTACATGAGCATTTGTCTACATCAATAACCCACTACTTGTAATGGCCAAAATTAAACTGATTGAATCTTTGCGCAGCATAAAACATACGACCATTCGGTACAATGGTCTGAAAAATCAGACTATTACTTACTGGCTCTATAGCTCCTAAGTCGATTCGACAACTAATAGTCGTTATTTTCCCACTTAAAGACATTTTCAAGCCCCCTTTTTAGGGAAGTTCTAACTTCTAAATTAGTGTTGTCTTTCAAATGCCGTTGGAATTTAACCTTTTCATTTTGGGGCCTGCAAATGGGACATAGTACCTTTAAAGGTACTACAGTGTATGTCCCATTTGCAGGCCAAAATTGTCTATTTCTGTAGATTTAATCTGTAATTCTATCTATAGACCTTTCTGTACGTTTGAAATTTTAAAAGGATTCATCATTCAGATGATTGTTTTCATGCATTAATGGATGAGCGACAATCTCCTTTTATGTGTATCCTTGAACAAGTAGAACAAGTAGAGCAAGGAACAGACTACGGCACAGCCAATATTAGTCGTAATACCATGTAAATATTGGTGTGCGTAGCATAAGGACTAATAAATCTAACAAACAAATGGTAACAAGATTTCTTGCCTGAACCATGGTATATATTTAACGCAAGTTATTAAATGTTGAATTATTGGATTTGCTATATTGACTAAAAGATACTGGATACTCAATGTGATAGAGTGTGTTAAAAGTAATGAATGTCATTGCAAATACTAATCCGTGTAACCAATTATTTCATCCACGATTCTGATCTCTTTTTGGTTTTCTTCAATTTTTGTTTCCATTGTTGATTTACTATGAACATGTGTGATCCCATAATCGACAAGGATATAAGCAAGTAACAATGAGACAAAACATGCTATAATGGGATCCACACAAACATGAGCCTGGTTTACATAAAAATCCTCAATGTGTGTTTGACGCCCCTTAGAAAAAAAAAGAGTTTGAATGGAACCGTCGTAATACTAATTGTGATCAATGTGATAGGTATGAAAGATGTCAATAATTCTGTAAAACCAAAGACTTTTGTATGAATCAAACAAAATGCATATTCTGCAGGTGGTTCAGATTTCAATGCCACAAAACACTTGAATCACAACTGATGCATTGCTGCATTTTTGCTATTACTTTTAGTAAGAGCTTCTGCCTTGGAAAAGGATGTCATACAAAATTTGCAAATGGTTTATGTCAAAAAAAGTCCTGGATTTATACAGTAGTCAATAAATAGACAACATATGTAGTAGCGCACTACAGATTGTGATACACATATTGGCCATTATAAAAAGATAAAAACACTTCCAATTCTTACCTCACTCTTCTCCCTGGCTCTCTCCAGTATATGCTCCTCTATGGTACCCTTACAGATGAGCCGATAGACTGTGACCTGCTTGGTCTGGCCCAGCCGATGGGCCCGGTCCATGGCCTGCTGGTCTACTGTAGGGTTCCAGTCACTGTCATAGAAGATCACTGTGTCTGCAGCAGTCAGGTTGATACCTAGACCACCAGCACGGGTACTCAGCAGGAACACAAAGATGTCGGATCTAGAGAATATAAAGGATGTATAACATGCCGTCAGTTAGTATTTGTGAATATCTTCCATTGGCTGCATTTGTCAAGAAAAATATATGATCAATGCGATCAATGGTATATTGTGAGATATGTTACTATGGACTTTTAGTTTCAAATAATACCATAAATCAAATTAGGATGCTAGATCATTAGCAGTGAAAAACAAATGTGACATAGCTCTGTAAAGCTCTAAAAGTGCTCTGGTAAACGATAACACACAAATACATCTCCTTTAGCCTATGCACATTGTTTTTTAGTACCAAAATGCAAGGAGTTCTAATGAACGAAAAAGTAATTTTTATACTGATTCTCATGAAATAGAATCATCTCATTGGTAGTACTAATACTGAACCAGGACAAACTGAGGATGGGCAAACCTAATTACTCCAGAAACTTCTGCATGCATGGGACATTCAAAATTCCCAAATGATAACAATTTGCATTAAAAAAAATTATGTTGCAAAAAAACAGAATCACCACTGGCACAAGATTGAATTTATGAAAAATACAAAAAATCTTCTGATCACATTGAGTGATTTCAAGTTCGGTGTTGAAAGCTGGTGTTTGTGTTGTGAGAACACCAACACCAGCTACAACATCGAACTTGAAATCATGCTGGTGTTGAGGTTGACCTCGGAAAATATGACGCATTTCCGGTAGTCTGTGTTGAGGGCTGGTGTTGAATGTCTTCTGCTTAACCGAGTATCGTAGTTGGTGTTGACGATTTACGTGTAATTTTCCCATTCACCAACACCAGCCCCTAGGGATTGGGAAATTCATGATTTCAAGTTTGGTGTTGGTGTTGGTGTTGCAGTATACAGCAGGTAACTATGCCTGCATCTGTCATGAATCTCATGATCAAGCCAAGTCAAAACAACTCTAAATCATGGGAGCTGTATATGTTTTTCAAGAGAAATTATATTTTCTCTATTCATTTTTCAATATAACTTTACATTTGATATTCGATATGATGTAATTCATTGGAATTTCTGAATAGATTATGCTTTTATCGCAAGACTTTTCGCCTGTAGAGTAGGACGTCACTCGTGTTGAGGCTGGTGTTGAGCTATCGATAATGTGATCGGTATCGTCCTTCTAAACTGATCGTCGGTGTTGGAGCTCGGTTTAGCAGCCTTTTCCACTCTCAACACCAACACCAACACCGAACACCGTACTTGAAATCACTCAGTGTACAGTTAGAACTCACCTCGTCTGAAAGCCAGCCACCATGTCCCTGCGATCTGAGATCTTAGATGAACCATCCAACCTCATGTAAGTGTGTTTGCGATGCCATAAGAATTCCTGACAGGAAAAGACAAAGAGAGAATTTGTTTTTGTTTGTTTGAAATGAGACAGAGAGGTTGTTATATGTATTAAAGGATATGAACAGTGTGTGCACTAGTTGTAATCATGTTGAAATACACCAACATGATTCATCTCAAGCCCTTTGCTTGATATCCAACATGTACATATTTGACAGTAGCTACAAGAAAAAAGCTAAATGTCATGCTAACATAATGAAATACATGTACAGTTGCTAAATTGGAAAGATATTCTTGGTTCGACCAAGAACTTTAGATTTGTAAAGAACAATCATTTTGAACTGTTAACTCCTCATACAGCATATTCAACCACCTATTGTCAGCTAGCCATTTGAGAAATCACATGTCTGTGACAAGTTAGGTTGAAACAGCTATAGTTGAGATGGCGTTGTCTTACCTCTAAGATGTCGATCATCCTTGTCATCTGAGAGTAGATCAAGACACGATGACCTTGATCTTTTAACTGAGACAAGAGGTCATCTAGCACATGCATCTTCCCAGAGTCTGTCACCAAGTAGTCTTTGTCTACAGAAGGAAGACAAATTAATCACATAATCATTAGATCATCATTAAATATCAGATCTTGGAAATTAACCCTTTTCTACATACTGAGGGGGGGCGTCTTAACACCGCAAGTGAATATGACTACAACATTTGCATATTTCCATATTTCATATGACAGAATAAAAACACATTGAAAAGTTGAAGACATGAAAGGTTTTACCATCATATTGTGTTCAAGGAGAATTTTGCCACTTGTATCACTGTTTTTTAAGTGTATTCAAATAGATGTATGGATCTAGTACTTTTCTTCTGACACCTATTTGACAATCCTCATTAGCAAAATAAAAGTAAGATAATAAAGAATTTGTGTATTTAAAAATACTTCAATCAGTGTTAGAGGGGAAGTCCACCCTGATAATAAGTTTGTTTTAAAGGCGCACAATCCCGCCAGTGTAGTTATCGCTGCTCTAGTCATCGCCATCGGAAAATGCCATCTGCGTAAGAGCCGTATTCTGTTGGTGTCAATAGGCAGCTAGCACCGTCCGCCAGCGCGTACGGGGAATGTGCGTCTTTAATACAAGGAGAAAAGATCTGACCGCATTGCCAATTTTTCTCAAACTTTCACTGAATTGTTACTATAATTTTTTTGCTTCTATCAATCAAAATTTGGATGACTTTAATACATTATGGCTAAAAAGTTGTTTGAACAACACATTTTAACTTCCTTACACTAGAAACATTGCCTAGGTGAGCAATTGAATTATCTACCTGGTATCTGTATCTTAGTATATCCATAATGTGGATTGAGAGCAGAGAGACCTCCGACAGCGGGCGGTCTGAGTAGATTCGACCTCCTCTCCTGGTAGATCTCTGGTGAACCATACTTGATACACTGCATTGCTTCTACGCTATCGCCATGCCTCAGTCTAGAGAGTTGGTAGGTTTCACGACGACCCTTGCAGTAGAAGTTTACAGGTGCAGCATTTATCTGCAATATAGCATTTATCATATGAAATGTTGATGAAAACATGCTTTCTTATAATTGTATCTCGACATGCACATCTGATTTAATAAGGGTAAATGAAAGAAATTGCCGTTTTGACAAACAACCAACCCTTTAAAAAAAAAAAACTTTGTTTTGCCACTTCTATTTTATTATTATAATCTTCATCCTGATTGTGTTTCCCCCATACATCTTTACACTCTGAGGCAAGAGTGAAATTAAAATTTCCTTGTCTTAATTGACACACAAAATTTCTTACTCTTTTGCATACCCCTTTCTCCCAGCCAAATTATACCTTATCCATACACATTCAAGATAAAGACCAGTTCTGGGCATGCAATTGCATTGTGAAAGAAACGTTGTGGAATCAATCAGAAAAGGTTGATCATCTAGCATATAAGTATTGGTGTGTACTGCAAGGTTCTGGAATCATCAAAATGAGAAGAAATTTGGCCCAGTCTTGGTAAAGTTACAAGCACTGTACACAGAAAGATGTATATGGGACTACGCGACACGTGCGCGATATCTATTTGGTCCCAATAGAAATAATAATTTACCAAATATATCAATTAGTAGGCGGTTTGCCGGCAAAATTTGTATCATCACGTATTAGTCAAAACATATTCTTTCACAAGATTGGTAATGAGAGCTTCCATTTCATTTTTTGAGAGGGGGGAGTTTCCAAAACTGGTCTATACCTTTAAACTCCATATGTTTAGGAATGAATGGAAGAAGTAGAACCTCACCTTTGGTATTGTATTGAAGAGGAAGGCAGGCATATCAGTCCTTTGGCATCTTCTGACAGTAACAGGTCTCATACGAGGAGCAATCAGAGAGCTGACCTGTTTGAATGCAGGACTCTCACTACCCTGGCTTGAAGGACTCTGTACAATATAAACATTGTTCAAAATAAGAATTTGAATTGATTTGGATTTGGATTTGGATTTGATTTATTCATAAAATCAACAATAGCATAACCAAACTCATCTTCCAATTGCAAAACATGTACAACTTCATTGGGACTAACAAAATCAAACAAAAATAAAAGCAAATGTCACAATCTTAGCATTATTTCACATAATTCATTTATAGACAATACCAAACCACCAACTGTAAAATTTGAAGAAGAAAAAAATTATATATATATATATATATATATATTTTTTTTTTTCCTTGGGGGTCATAGGATAAAGGAGAAATTAAGACTTCATAAATATCAAACAACTTAGCAACTTTTCACAATATGGTAATTGGTATGACCTATATGGAGATGAGTACTTCACTAGAAGTCATTGTTCTACTTAATGAAATGTATGAATGTTTAATAAAATGTGATTAGACAGATCTTTACTAGCACACAAACTACTATCACATAAACCCACCTTTCCTGATCCAGCAAAGGCAAATCCTTGAGACTTGGCCCCGCTGGGAGAGGCATGTGAGGTGCTCTTGTGCCGACATTGTGGGGACATCACCCCTGTTGAAGATGAGGATGATTGGGGTGATGATGGCAACGCGGGGGTCGGGATCTGACTAGTCCTGGTCCGAACCCTCTTGTGCCAACCCGTCTCTGGCATGTGATGGAAGAGATGGGTGTTGTGGGAGGACAGGGTGGTGGACCATGTAGTGAACAAAAGCTCCTGCAGGACAGGGCTGCAGGATCTGCTGGCTTGACTGGTTGCACAGAGAGGTCGCAGAAGGAGAAGTCTGCAACAACACAGAAGAAAAAGAGCATTCATATTGGTATTAATGCCATACTATAACAAAGAGACAAAGCCAAAATAAATGTCACAAGAATAAAATTGTGGTTCTCCAAAGTCCAAGTAACATATTTACACTCCCTCAAACAAAAGCAGATGAAGGATGAAGAGACCAGGCAGGAAAGGATGTATATACTAAGATCCTTAATGGGCAATTAAAATAAAATCTTTCTCACAGATAAAAGAGGACATAATACAAAATTCTAAAAGGTCCTATTGTAATGGTGTTTTTTTTCAAACAATTTTTTTAATTACAGTATATATCATCTGTAAATTTCTCACAGAATGAACAGGTAGCAGCAGATGGTGATTGTATGGCAATGTTCAATTCAATTCATGGGGAAACAAAGTCACAATTTTTTTTTAAATAAAAAATATCTATTTCCAGCATGAAATCTCTTGTTATTATGTATACAACTTTGTTTTAGCTCTTCCAACATTTATTGTCATAATAAACAAATCCAATACTTTCAATAAGTTGCTATATAGATTACTTTATTACCTCCTATTGCTATTAACTGTCTCTTTCCAGATACCATCAAGGTAGACCCTGTAGGCAGCCTTCATGACTAGGAAAAGCAGGAGCCAACTAGCGATCAGTCCACTCTTCAGGGACTGAAGCTGAGCTGGTGTGATCTCCACAAAGCAGGAGAAAGAGAAGGCTGATCCAGAGGAGGAGCTGTGACTGGAACAGGGTTCACCAAACAGAGAATAGTGGATGTTCTCTGCCGAGAATATTGAAAGCATGTGGTACAGTACCCTGTAATATAAAGTCAAAGATGAAAAGGTGGAAGCCGTTCTCCAAATGGCAACTGCAGTGAAATCAACATACATATTCTTTAAATACCTTGAGCCATCTTGACAGAAAAGGAGATGGGGTTAAGTGTATATGAGTACTTTATTTGCCCTCTCTACATTAATACCTGCCATTCACATGGCTGCAAACTTATGGTTATAACATACATACATTTTGCAAGAGGTTCAAAATTAGTGTGCAAAATTCAGATTATCTCCTGCTCAAGCTCTACTTATATGCAATATTGACAATAATTTAGCTCTCTCTCTCTAAAAAATATTTGCACAGAGCTTGTTCTAAACCTACTTGCTACTCAAAGTAAACGAATGTCTCTTCCTTTCACACTGAATGCACATTGTTTATTCCATGGTTCTAATGCATTCAAAATTAGGACATTCACAAACCAATGGCATACATCTTGTAATTATAACTCATTGTTTAATTTATCAAGTCAGTTTATCCATCTGGATACACCAGAGCTTCATAATAATAATAGTGGGTTCTTGTATTGCGCTCAAGTCCGTCAGATTTGACACTCCTGGCGCTTCATGATTATTACCCCGACTTTAGCATGGCTGCCATTATGGCGCTTAAGCATTTCAAGGAATTAATTCCTGCCAGGTACCCATTTACCTCACCTAGGTGGAGTGTGGCAAAAGTAGATTAATGTCTTGCCAACGGACATTAGTGTGCGGCGGAACTCAAACCGCGTACCATGTGATGCAGTCCAATAACGTATCCACTAGACCACGAAACCTCTACCTCTACCTCTTCATGCATACAACTTACTTGTTTCTAAGAGGTTGGTTTTCGATGAATTCTTGTAGCAGTAACCTTGGTAGTGTAACCTCATCAAGATGAGTGTGGATTGGAGAACTGGTGTCCCTTCTCTCAAACAGCTCCGGATGATTGCACACCTTGGATAACATCAATCAAAACAGTTGCCTCAGTGGTAGCCTTCAAGCCATGGAGTCAAGGGATTTCAACCCCATCCAGAATAAGGACCAATACTCTCGGGAGAGGCATCAACTCTCCATTACCGAGTCCTTAGGATATGAGTTTTAAGCTATTTTTCCCAATGTGATTGCTTATCTACAAGCATAACTTATCTTACACAACTCATACATCAACATTTAACATTAAGCAGCAACTTGTGATTTTTTTTCTATCTGTTCATTATATATACTAACTCTAGCTCAAGTTCACTGGAAATCCATTAATTAGTTCTCACAGTAATATGGTAATATACTTAACTCATAATCCCCAAAATAAATTTAACAAAAAGAATATAGAACTTAAGAGTGAGATAAAAATATACTTTAGTCTGTACAACAAACCCTTCTTGACAAGAAACAACTTCAGGTTTTTCTCCAGTAAAGAAATCTTTATACCTAGCTTAATTAGTAAGTGCTAAACTCATGAACAAGGTACTGATGAGCAAAGAAACTACTGACCCTCTTAAACTGCATGATAAGGTTCATGAGTTTATTGGTCTCTGAGGTGGTAGAGGAGTGAGATTTGTACAGGTCTTTGATTGAGATGCTGTTCAAAACATCCTCTAGTTTGACCGCAATTGTATTCTTGTCTGTTCAACTAAATTAGAAATACTAAAATCTTGAAAAGATAGTTTGACTAGCATATACAGACCTTCCTAAACTGCATGACAAGGTTCATGAGGTTATTGGTCTGTGTCTGTGCGGTGGTAGAGGAGTGAGATTTGAACAAGTCTTCGATGGAGATCTTGTTCTTGATGGCTTGGTAGAAGAGACGTTGACGATTGCTCAGCTGACAGTACATCAGAATCTCAATCTTTTAACAGATAATGCAAAGTAGAGAAATGAAACAAAATTTGTGTTAATATTTGGTACATTACTCTCATAATCACCAATGATGAAAAATGAATGCACTCTTCAAAATATCAAGACAGCACAAAACCCTTTTGAACTTCTTCATCATGGTTCTAGATTTAGTCTTGTGGAATGTATGAAATTCAAGTTTTGCATATGTTATTCAATCTACATTCTCCATTGTCACATACAATGTTCTACTTACTTATGTACTTACTTTGGACTCATTCCACATAAACTCCAATCACAACCACCATCTAATAGATCATTTTCAGTGACAAATACTTTATAATTATACTTACAGAAGGGCGTTGACTGTGTGCGACTGTGAGTTGATACCCTTCTGGCTCTAAACCAAACTAATACCCATGAAATTGACCTCAGGTTATGAATGTCTATTACCTTGTCTGAGAGTTCATTCTCTACATCCTTCTTGACTCTCCGTAGCATGAATGGTTTCAGTATCATGTGCAATCTAGACAGTTGCTCTGAAGAGATGAGAAAAGAACAGATGTCCATGTATGTCTATTTATAATGCAATGATATCACTCTCACAAGTAATCCTTATCCCTTTAAAACAAAAAGAAGTATACAACCTATTCCTAAGCATAACAACTGTTTGAAATCTCCACATGTCCTACAAACACCAGCAATTATACCCAAAACATTTAGAAATGATAACTCTTTATATTAGGTACAGTGTAGAATCATTTCTGAATTGCTATGCGATTCATGGTTAAATTTACAGTTGGTAGAAAAGATGATAATTTGAAATATCTTTAATAATGTCTTTTTGTATGAAACGCAAGTATGAGCCTCCCTACTTCATGACAGCCCCATGCTATCTCCTGCTAGTACTTCCTATCAAACTTGTTTGGACATACCTTCATCAATTCCAGACTGTTTCTCCACATGACTCTCTATGTCCTTAGAGAACCAATCGTTGAACTCTTCATGGCTATCAAACAGAGTTGGCATGATGAAATGAAGCAAGGCCCATAACTGTGAATGAAAAGAATAAAATTCATAATTAAAATAACTACTCATGCCCTGAAGAAAATAGATAACATTTTTCTTTTTAAAGATTAAATACAAAGAGACTTAACCCACCAAGCATTTAAAGGGTAGGGCTTAAGGCTAGGGTCGTAGTCAGGTTTAGGTCTGAAATTGGGTAAGAGTTAGGTTTGGGGTTATGATTAGGTTTAGTTATGGATACAGTAATGGTTACGATTAGAGTCATGGTTAGGGTAAGGAATAGTGCTATGTGCAGGGTGGGGTATCCTGCAATCAATCTGAAGAAGAAAAATTAATCCTTTTCATAAATCTATTTTAAATCATTTTCCACAACATCCATTTTGAAGTGTTTAAACTTTAAGCATTCTTACCTCTGCCATGCTGTTCTGGATGGGTGTACCAGTGAGCAGTAGCCTGTTCCTACAGTTGAACCCTAGCAGTAGTCTCCAGCGAACACTAGAGCTGCTCTTGATGGCTTGGGCCTCATCAAGGATCATGTAATGCCACTTGATGCGTTGGAAATACCTGATGTCCTGTACAACCAGCTGATAGCTGGTCACTAAAATGTGGAACTCGGCTTGTTCTGTGTGGAGTACAGCAGGGCGTTGACCCCAGAACTTGCGCAGAGTCTTGCGGTCTTGAGGATTCCCCAGTAGGGCAATACCTGCAAGAAATGAGAATGAAGGATGAACACAAGAGTAAGAGCACAAAACCAAAGCGAGTCCAGAAATTTACTGAGCAGCAGTCTAGGTAATGCCCCTTCCTTCAACAGATCTCATTTTCCATCTCCTTCAATATTTTCTTTTCTATCTTTACATCTAATACAAATCTATTTCATAAAAACTCACTGAAATTGTACAATTTGCACTACATCCATTTTTAGAATGCAGTTCAATACAACAGAGATATGCTCCCCCACCAAAAAAAATCCCAGCTGATCATCTGTTTTAGGGAACTACATAGCAACACATATTTCTTTATCCTACTGAATTAAATCCTGTTAAAGTGAGTAGATCGTCAGTTTCAATGTGCAGAAGGCCATAATTCGCTGACACCAGACTGGAAATAACATTAATGGGAGTACAAATTTGCACACAGCAAACCCATAGGCCAGTTAAGAATTACCCCCTAATCTCTCGGAGAGTCTAGCTTCGGATCCCGCTTCGGATCGGGTGAGGGAAAAGCAAAGCATTACATAAGGTCGAATGGTCATAAAACTGAAGGCTAACCCTGATGATTGACAACACCTGTTATTGGGTAAACACCAGAACGGTGTCAAATTCCCCATGAGAGCTGACTTCTATGTGTCTTTAATGTATGTGTGCTTTTAACGTACCCTGAGCTTTGGCACGAATCTACTGCACTCTTGTGTCCAGTTGTGTAGAGTGGATGCTGGTGCAACCACTAGAAATGGGCCCCAGATACCTTGGCTCTATGAAAAACAATCATGGATTATCATGTTAATTATATCATCTCCTCAAAATATCATTTACAACATCACGCTTAAAAGAGCACTTGCACAAAAGTTCACAGAAGTTTATCTGGTTTAATCAAAATCATACAGACATGTATACCTTTGCCAGACAATCAGTTCACACAATTGCCTTATACTATTCACACATGTATAAACATCTCCACATTGCTACACAGTCTATCATCAAGTACTGATATCAAAATATCAATAGCAGCATACATAATTTGCTGCTACTTTGCTGAAAAATGTTCACACACGAATGGACCATGATAAAAGATTGTCAATGTTATACTTTCAACTAAACAAAATTGGTGGACATGGAAATCCCATGAGAGAAAATGGAAAAAAGTGCAATACTTTTGTAATAGATGGACTATAACACAAAGACACAACAAAAGACAAGACAGGACAATGCTTTTCCAGCATTTAGCTTTAAGAGATCATGTTATGACAAGTCATATATGAAGATGTTGCTACTGAATCTCATAGAGTAACATACCTCAGCTAGATGAGCAAAAAATGCAATACTCTGTACAGTCTTTCCCAGACCCATCTCATCAGCTAGAATCCCATTGATACCACAGTCATACAGGTTAATTAGCCAGTTCATCCCTTTGAGCTGATAAGACTTCAGGGTCCCTCGGAACATGGATGGTTGCGGATGCTGCTCCGTGTCCATAGATGGAGTTGACAAACTAAATGCTAAAGTGAGAAAGGGGTACAGTCTTGCAAATAAATATCCTTGTTCATTCTCAATCATAACCCTTCAAAAAATCTACAGTACTAGCTTTCAACACAGGTTTATGTATCACAAACATCTAATACAAATTTGGTGTCATTTTAATAAAGGAACTAATGAGACCAGGCAACCAGGAAACTTGCATGAAATATTGTGCCTCAGTTTGATGTCATGCCATTTAGTTTGACTTAAAGACTTAAAAGCCCCAATGGACATATTTTGTGTACAATCCATGCATTTCAATAAAAGGGTCAACCTTTTCACTTCATCATATATAATTGTATGATTGTCTACAAGCTTTTATCTAATTAGTAACCCTTAAATTTAAAATGAAACATGAATATCAAACTGCAGGCAATTTTGTTATTTGTTCTTACCTGAGTCTTGCTGTGGCAAATGTAACTCAGTATCAAAATCATTCTTGGAGTTCTCAAATGAGTTGTATGCGTGGGTCACATTCAATAAGGCACGTTGCTTCATCGTCTCAGTATCTGCCACACAAAAAATACCCATACAAAATGTCTCAATTAAAAATAACCAATATAATATTCTTTTGTGGTGTGTGTATACACAAAATTAAAAAAAAATCATCATACATCATGCCAAATAGATCATTGCCCGATTGTTTCTCAATGTTTATACAGGTTTGTGTGGATAATATTCACTTCACTAAAATCTACATCTTTAGTCCATTATTTAGAAAAATAACACAATGTAATTTGAATGAAGCCTAAATTTAATCTATAATCAAAACTAGTGTCAGCTTGAATAAAGATTCCTTATTTAGTAATTACAAGAATGTTCCTTTAAATCAACTTTCCTACCTCTGGATGTCATAATTAATTCTTGTCTCTTGTCATGCAATGATTTAAATATTTGCCCATTTCTGACCTAGCTGAATATTTTGGAGTAGTTGTGTATACAGTAGCCTAATCAAGAGTCTGATTTCACAAGTATAGAACTTTTATATATTTAACCCTAAAGTGTAGTCTCCTGATCACCTACCCCCCACCCCACCCCACACACACACACACAAAAGTCAGAATACCAAAGAAATATAATGTTACAGAATAGCTGACATGGTATTTGTGACATACAGCTACAGAATTATTTTTTACACATTGACAGCAAAGTTTGTAACATTGATTGCTTTACCATAATCATCTGTTTCTATATCCACAAGTAGGCCCTCTTTGACAGTACGCTGTCGCTTGGGTGTCTTTTCATCCAACATGTTGAGTATACGATTCCTTTCCTCATCTCCCTGGCCCGTCAGCTTCCGGCTCATGAAATGAGCATAGAGTTCGGTCTGGGTGATCAGGAAGTTCAGTTTGCGCTGCGTTCGCTTTGCCTGGGAGGGGGAAGGAAAGATCATGAATACAGCTCAATCAAAGTCAGACAGTTAATAGTTAATTATAGTCAATAGCAACATTATGTAAGAGAGTAAACCAATGAAAAGGTCTTAGCTTGTCATAAATTGACTGATGAAACAAAGCCTCATTAGTACCCTCCCACAACAGCAACAAGACATAAAGAATTTACTTTGATAAAATGATCCACATCTTTATCATGTACACATAGGAATCCAAACATTCTTCCCATGAATAGTATTGCTCTGCATGCAAAAATAACTTCACCTGAATATGACATTTCTTGTTTACTGCTTAAAAAATCCAGTGATTTTCACAATTAAGAACCAGTTTCTGACAATTAAAACAATTATAGCATGCTTGACAACTTTTTCTGAGATAAATGACTGTGGGAAAAGCAATTTCACATTTCCTGACATTCCAGACATCTCCTGAACCTTATGAAACCCCAGGGAAATACAATACACAATATTAAAAAGTAACTCACCTCTCTGAACTCATCGTCAATCCTTCTCTGCTCCTGGGCTTCTTTCTCTGCCTTCCGGCGATGTTCTTTCTCCACTTTCTCATAGTGCTTCCAGAATGCCATCATCTCACGGGTAAGACGTCTTGCCCTGTAAGGTGTCTCCTTGCACAGCCTCTGGGACTGGATGGCAGCTCGGCGTAGCTCCTTCTGGCACCCCTGCGCCATCTTCCGACAGTTCGTGAGTATGTTGTTGTGCACTGAAGCACGATGTTTGTGAGCCTGTGTATGAATGAGCGAATTCATGGTAAGTAATTAGCTGAATGGTTTCTGATATTCAGTTGAATGAAATACTCCCTCTAATGATAAATTTTCACTGATGCAGTGTGTTCAATAACATATCTAGAGAACAGGTATGAGGAAATATTCTCTTTTGAGAAATATGGTAAATTGTGAAATTTCTAATTCAAAATAAAAGAGCTGCTCGAAAAGGTTATCCCAGAGTTGTCAATTAGTGCTTTGATGAATATCTACCTCGTAACTTTCCTCACATTTTCACGATCTCTTCCTCCATTATCTTCTTTTATTGCAGTCAACTTGATATCAGGGAGGAATTACCTTTAAACGGGGAAATTCTAAAAGCACTAAAATAAAACAATTATAACTGTAAAGCCAGAAGCTTTCTACCATTGGTAAGTTCTGCCTTTTTCTCAGCAAGATGCTTGCAAAATTCTAAAAAGTAATGCTTGTTATCACTGTTGTTATTCAATTACTTCTGAGCAAGAAAAAATCATAGTTCTCCATCACTTGCATATTCAAGGAGTTTCAAGCCTGAAAAAGTATCAGGTTTTACAGTATATCAATGATTCCATGACAAGTGATATGTTATAATAACAGACTTCATACCTTGGGGATATCTCTCTTTGCAATGGCCAGCCATATTCTCTTTCTTCGGGCATCAACGTCCTTGATTGAGGTGAACTTTCTATTAGCATCCTGAAACACAGCTACTGAGCCATCATAGTCGGAGACACACTCCTGCATCATCTACGCAACAACAAAACCCCACTTCCTTTGTTACACTGCACTCAAATTAATCATACACCTACAGCTAAAAGAATCATACTACACTAAATAATATAAACAAATGATAACTACACAGAAGAGTTCAGAATTCAGAATAAAAAATAGAATCATAACCTCACTATGTAGGATATTTCAGGGGAGGCAATGGTGTGGATCTTTGTGTACAGGTCTACGCAAGTTCTAAAATGAAGAATAGCATTGGTTTTATTAGCATTTGCAATCATTAGTATATAATAAGTGCATACATACACCATTTGATACAATTAAAAAATGACATATTTTCAATCCTGTGACAAATCAATGAAACATGGCCGTTTAATTTAGCAACCTTTTTGTCAAATACAATCTGATTCAAATATCTTACCTGTGGCTCACCCTGATCCTCACTTAGTTCTTTCCTATCCCTCTCTCGTTTGAGTTTTTCTGAACATAAATAAAAAACAACATGCAGTTAAGATTAATATATTAACTGACATATATATTCTAAGCTTAGCAGTGAGCTTAGCACAGAGAGTATACCAGTATCACGTAATTCAGGAGGAGTTCTTAATTCTTAATTGATTTCTTTTCTCACGATCAGCAAATTGCCAAAACATGGATAGAGTGGTAACGGAATTGAATAATGATTCAATTAAATGTAATTCAAGTGGGAAAGTAAGGTGCCGTAAATCTCTGTGTATTAGACGCACCTCTGTATAAGACGGACTCTTATTTTTAGACACGGCCGAGAAAAAAAAAGTAAAACTTTTTTTTTTAAATTTTAAATTAAATAGTCTTTTTTGATGATTTTACTCACACAAAGTTGCTAAATATTGATTTTCAAGTCATAACAACACATCTCAACACATCAATTTTCCATGATATATGATTCTATTAGGAGAATACTTGATGCTTTTCTGTCTTTCTCAGCGAGTGTTGGATGGCCGCCATACTGCATAGCAATCGCTATGATAGATCATATTTAAGCTAAGAGATGGCGCTGCTCAGTACTAAACTTTTTTTTATTTTTTATTTTTTTAATCTTTTTGTTGACTCCGTATGGGTAGGCAGCAAGCCATGTGGGGAAGGACATTAATTTTATTACAGACCGAATAACCAATGTTTTATCTCTTTTTTTACATTACATTTCCATATGTTTTGTACACAAATCACGAAAATGAGCGATTTTCGGGCTGACATGCACAGACAAAAGGTCACGTGACTTTGTAATGGTAAATCTGATTTTTTGAAAAATTTGTTTGCACAAGACCCGAAAGAAAAAAAGTCACAAAATTGCAGTGCAAGATTTGTTTGCGTTAAAAAATTATCGTGAAAAATGTAGGGGCTTCTAAAGCCCCCTTCCCCCCGGGGCTATATAGGGTTAAAATACAACGTGAACAATTTAGGCTCATTCATATGATGCAGTAAACTCCTGCACTTTTTTAACGTGTAAAATTAATAGAAGTAGGGATAGAAAACAAAATTGTTGCACACATCCAATGTCCTCGCATACTCACTCATTCGCATGCTATAAGATAGGTAAATATAAAACCCATTACTCTTCTACCACTATATCCAGATACAGCAGTGCGATTTTCCAAGGCATATACAAACAAGGCTTAACTCTAAATACTTGTCAACAACTGTTCTGAGAAAAAGGAAAGTCTCACCTTTGATTTTACTACTGCTAGAAGTTTTCTTAGCTTTCTTGGGACCAACGATTGTCCTCTGATGGTCCAGGAATTTGTCGTAGTTGGACAGAAGTCCTGCACTGTAGTACTGATATTGCTGAAGCTAAAGACAGCAAAAAGTAAAAATATATATATATATATATGTTGAGGTATACTTGTCAAATAAAAAGTAGACAAAGGACAATATCCTGAAAAAATATAAAAACAAAATAAACGAACTCTCATTAAAAAAAAAAAAAGCAAACACTTAAATCAATATTTCATCAAGCAGTCACCTCATTTCACAAACGGTAACCTACATTCAATAAAGATTACAAGCTACTCAGATCAATTCCTAAAGAATAATTCATAGATCACTTTGGATTCTTATTTTATTTGAACTTTGCTGACATCAAACAACATTACATTTTGCCAGACCAAGTGAATTTTCCTTTAAACTTACTTCGCTTTCTATATAGACCTGGTTTTTACACTGTCTCCCAAATTTATGTAGTCTCAGCATTTCCCGGAGGTCATTTTTTGAGAGAGACTTGTCCTCCTCTTCCTCATCCTCAAGATCGGATGAATCACTCAACAGTATGGCCTGAAATGATGAAAATAATCAATGATTATAATTCATATCCCACATTCAAAGAATCTTGTAACACAAATGGTCCATATGTGGTCAAATGATGCAGGATAGATTGCCTATCAATGATTATAATTCATATCCCACATTCAAAGAATCTTGTAACACAAATGGTCCATATGTGGTCAAATGATGCAGGATAGATTGCCTATCATGGCAGTCAAAGGTGATAACTACCATACATGCCATACTCATTTTCCACTGCTGAACTTGCAAAGACAAACACACTAGGGCCCCAATTCACAAAGGAGGTTTAAATTTAACCCATGGTTTAAACCCTTATTTACATAACCCATGGTTTTAAATTAGCGCAAATTAAGCATACCTTGCCTTGCGTGAGTCTAATATTGGACCTCTGACTGTGTCGCTCTTAGTTTGGGCTAATTTTAGACCATGGGTTATGTAAATGAAGATTTAAACCTTGGGTTAAATTTAATCCTCCTTTGTGAATTCGGGCCTAGAAGTCTTGTGAAAGTGAAAAGTTTTGTGAAATATCAATATTTTATGGTGAATGCTTATTGTTGGCTATGCCATCTTCCAGCACCACATAAGCTCCTGAAGATGGTAGCCCAGATATAGGCCTCAGTGCAGATAGTTTGTCCTACTGTCCTTCCAGATTATTCTTCCTGTTCAAAAGCATTAGATATATGTTCACATTTTGAAAGTACTTCTCTACATGAAAACCCTTATATTAAACAGATGCAAAGCTATTAATTTTTTTTTAATATTAAAAAAAATGAATATGTACCCAAAGCCTCTACTTGTATCTGGCTTTATGATTACAAGTACATCACTATTTCAAATGAAATGAAATTTGTAAAATATCATTTTCAAATAAGGATATTGCTATTAATAATTAACTTGACAGGAAGTCTGAGATACAAATATAATACTTATAAGGCAAATTCATGAGATGCTCAACAAGTCTTTTAGGATAGGAAAACACAACAATTTTCACAGGTTTTGCATATGAGTAGCTAACATTTTAATCACTAAATTTGAAAATAAAACAATCATACCTTCAGCCACCTCCTATTCTTCTTCACTTTCCCAAAGTTGAAAAACTTCCTCTTGTCTGCTCTTCTCTCTGTCAAATACAAAGTGAATGCAAGAGGATGACAGATGATTGATGTCAGGGAAAAAAATACACGGGGGCTCGGGGCAATTTCGCCCTCGAAATGCCAAAAAGAGCCCCCGAAAGTCATAAAAGAGCCCCCCAAAATTTGCATAGAATTCAATGCAAAACAAATTAAAGAGTGTTATTTTCATGCAAGCAAGCTTGAAAAGTAGCCCCCCCAATTTTTTAAATATTTTTTTCCCTGATTGATGTCATGAGTTCTTTCATTAATTCCTGATCCCATTCCTGCCATGGATGTATGCCTGTAATTTACACGCCTTTCCATTAATCAATAACTGTACAATTTTTATGTATCAACTATAGACTCAACATATCTCGAGAAAATGACTTCAAAAGGTTCTGATAGATGAGAAAATTATCAAGCAAAGAGCAGCAAGAGCTGAAAATATCGTCCCTTTTAAGCAAGTCAGCTTCAAAATATTTAGCATAAAGAATAGTGTAACAGAACAAAACAACTGGATTGGTGTATTACAAACATGCCTACATGTATGAATCAGGTATGAATCTATTTACATATATTGTTCACAAATAATTGCTTTTCAAACTCAGCATTAAGCCATAAAACCAGTACTAGGAAAAAACTTTAACAAAACATCAGACAAATATAAATAAATAAATAAGATTTGAGTTCTGGTTTGGTGAAAATTTGGTAAAGAGTACTCTTTCAAATTTTATATAAAAAACTTCCCATTTGAAACCACTGTTACAGTTTACTTTGCCCCCCCCCCAGCCCCTATGACACAAAATAAAATTGAAATGTAAATGAAGTTTTTATTGTCAATTCATAATTGTTTTTCACTGCTGTAAATTTTACAAATGAATTTACAAATAGAAATAATCATAAGCAGATGAAATAGTGATTTCATTTACAATGCAAAGTAAAATCATTTATCAACCCTTAAAGTCAAATTGAAATAATTGTTTAATTACTGTAAGTTTAGCGGATTTGCTTTCTGAAGCAACTTTTAGGGGGATATGTACAAACAGTTGAATAAAACCTCACCTGCTTTGGCTACTGTATCACTGTTAGCAGTATCTTGATCACATTTAACATCTGATAGGAACTCCTGGCCAATGTCAGGGTATGGCAGAGTCTTGGGTACAAATTCTCTTCCAATCTCTTCTAAATCTTTGTCTTTTTCTGGTGTTTTTCCCTCTCTGAAAAATGAGGTGGGAAAACAATTGAACTATACATGTAGTTGAATCAATTCATCATAATACACTATCCTTTTTTTGTATGAATATTTGTTTGTCCTGAAGTTATTCATACCTCTAGATGTGCTTTCTGGTCATTGTAGAATGCTACAAAGTGATGATCTAAACCAAATACAAACTATGCAATGGATCAAACTTAATTTATACTTTTCTGTAACAATACTTTTTGTTTACAATTACTTAGATATTACTTTTATTTCCACTTGGTACGAAATTGAAAATATTCTACATGCCAACCCCCTACTCACTTCTGGTATGTCACAAAACTTGCCCCAACCCCATAGAATGACCCAGACCAGGGAGGTGAAAGAAAGGAGTCGAAACTCTTGTAATTTATTCAAACGCATTCATGAGTTCTAAAGAGTAACAAGTACAGCGGGCCAAGGCCCACGAAGAATCTACTTACAATAAGGGCTCTTCCATGCACCGATCCACAAAGTCAAGAAATGAGTCCAAACGAACAGCGTGTTCCAGACGCTGGATATGAATGGGTTTGGCAAGTGGGACGCCCCCTACTGGGCCGTCGGGCGGAATTGCTTCCACTACTGCAGACCCGGCTGAAGTATTTTCTTCACTCATTCTGAGCAAGCCATGACATTATCCCTTGTCACTCAGGCTGTACTGTTCTTCACTGTTACAAATAACAAGAAGAAAATAAATAAATAATTGGTTTATGCAGGGCAATTCATGCTAACATTAAACTGTAAGTTAGTAAATTATGATTACTATTGAAAAAGTTGTGACTTTCCAGAGTACTACATGTATTGGCCTTAAATATTTCAAGTTAATAAGCATTTCATTTATTTCATTTCATTTATTTTCCACATTAAATTTGACACATAAAGCAAATGAAAAACAGATACATATAACATAAAAGAACAAGGAAAATCTACATCGATTAACAGACATCAAACATAACAAAAGTAAATAATGTATATGGGGCTAGAAAAAAAGCGAAGCTTATCAAGTCTAGCCCCAGTAGCAATGAAGGAGAAGTCCACCCTGAGAATGTGTGTCAGAGAGCAAAGGGCCAGAGTAAGAAAAGAGGGGTTTGATTGCCAAGTGCTACTTCACAAAATAAGTATTATAAGATGGGTTCTAGAATCTAAGCAATTTGATTGGTCAATAGGCCAGTTTCGGTGATTACGAAATGCGCGGTTACTGTAACTACGTTGGTCAAGCTTTGCCATACCGCCATTTTGAATCTGTGCGTTTTGTATGAGAATGTCGGTTCTTGCCATTAAATTTCACTCATATTTTTTTATCGAAACTGAATTTATATATATGAATTTTGGCCGGAAATGTCTTTCAACTTGCCATTCAACAAGTTGAGTTTCAGGCAGCTGCAATATTCTCTTAGAAAAAGAGGAATTTTGACCACGGTATACACCCGAGGAAAGACTTGTTAAATTAGCTTCCGCTGTAGCGTACATTAGCCTGCCCGTAGCCCCTGACCTACGGGGCCCGTGTCACTTAGTAGAGGCGACTGTGTGTGGGGAAACAACGGGCAGGGTTTTCGTTTTGTGAACTAGTTACAGACCTCCCCTAAGTTTGACGATATTCCTGACTTTGGGATCTATGATGCATTCAATAATCTAGTAGAGAATTTGGCGGACTATGCATTTACACATGTATGACGTCGAAAACTGAAGGCTTTTAAGAGTTTTAAAGACTTTCGATTAATATTTTCCGATGGCCATGTGGAGAAGCTCAAGTACAATCCCCCTCTACAGGTAGCTCTCAGCAGGTAGCAACTCATGTATTTCTAGACTACAGGTCAAACTGACGCAAAAGACAGAACATAACAACTTGAACAAAAAGAAAATATATATAAATATTAAACAAACAAAAAAGTAATAGAAAGTGTAATAACAAATTAATTTTTAAAATGTTTAAAAAAAATATTGCCTCTTGAATAACGAAGGTCCATATTTATAATACTATTAACTTTTATTTTATGATAATCAAACTTCCTAATCTTATTTTAAATAATCATTCATCATCCTGATTCTTCTTCCTTGCCACCATAATTTTTTGAATCATTACTGTTATTATTCCTTTTTTTCCATTGCTCTTTATCATTATTTATCACTTCTTCCTTCACACATTCTTTTTCCTTATCTCATCATTCATATTGTTTTTTTTTTTTTCCCTCAAAATTATCTATTTATCATTATTCGTCATTCTTATTCTTCTCTGTCATCGGACGACATTATTTGATAAATTTCATCATTATTACCTTTATTATCATTATTTCTCATTACTATTGTTAATAATATTTATTCTGTGGTCACTGTGCATGCTTCTCGTTATCCATTTCTCGGCCGCCTTGAAATAGTTCATATCGAGGCGTTTCACAAACATTATTAATCCATAAATTTGGTTTCATTATGAAAATGGTCTATTGAATTGTGCCTACACGTACACGTACACGCGCACGCACGTTCTTCTGCAAGCAGAGGTGACTGTGTGTGCGAACGGGCGGAAAATAGTTCATCTCTTCTTTTATTTCTACGCCCAAATTTGGTACTCTGTGTCAAGCTAAGGTAAATGCAAAATTGAATGGAAATTACCGATATCAGCGAACTGATATTTTGGTTCTTCGCCTTCTGTTTCATCACTGGCTTTCAAGCCAATGTCGCATGTATCATCGACCTCCGTTGAGGGGGTATCATGCACTGCCTGTACCAGGGACTTGGCCGAACAGGTTTGGCAGCAAGATGTGAATCGCTATTGCACGTTCCGTAACAGCAATGCTTTCCCATTATTCTTGCCTAAAACTCAGCGATTTTAAAGATCAAATGTATGTAGAAAACAAATCACATCCCAAAGAAATTTATTATTCAAGTTTGAAAATGCCTCCTTTTTCTTCTCTCTCAAAATAGCGAAAGCAAACAGTACAATCACAGGGCACAATAGCAGAAAACACCTCGAACATAGCAAACACATGCATTGTACGCACACAGAGTGTAGGCTGCTATGCACCGCGAGTTCTTTGTATGTCCAACACTCCAATTTAAAGGTCTGTGATTACGAAACTGGCCTATTGACATCACGTTGGCGTGCATTTATTTTCCCACCGTGCAAAACATCTCCATCAAAAATTGATAAACGATTATTTTCAAGCTCGTAGAAGTTGGTCGAAATCTAGCTCTATTTAGCTGCACTGTAACGTTTGGCCTAACTTAGACCCCGTTCTCATTCACTTCGTTGGAGCGGTCTAACTAAGATCCGTTCCTCAGGAGCGGTTCTTAGGTGAGTGAGAACGGTCAAAGTGGTCCAGGAAGTGGACTTCTGGACCGCTCCAGAAGACCACCTCAGGAGGTGGTCTTGAGGAACGGGTCTTATTAAGAGCGGTTTGGAGCGCTCTAGCGTGCGAGTGTGAACGGAAGCGTACTTTGAACGGAAGTGAGCTAGTGACGTTCTGCGCGAAACATGTAGTACGGTACATACGCTTAGTATTCGCGAAAAAATTTACCCGCTGACCTGAGCTGCCATAGCAACAAGACCACTTTGACTCGTGGAGCGGTTTGAGCCATAAAAAACTGCTCGGAGTGTAAACCCTCGCAAACCGTTCCTCAAGACCCGTTCCTCTGGAGCGGTCTAACTAAGACCACTTTCAAAGTGAGTGAGAACGGGGTCTAAGATATAGATCTAATATCTATCTTTACTCTAGATCTAGACTATATTGTAAGAATGTATTGCCGACCCTGCATTATCACTATGGGCACTGACTAAACTTCGTGCACTGGCCCTGCCCTAACACACTCGCAACAGTGCATTATTTGTATGCTAGACTACTAGTGCTGGGAGTTAGCGTGTAATTTCCTATCCATGTACACGGGCAGTTTATCCATTTGTGTACATGTGTACGGTTATGAAATTATAAAAAATCAAAAGCAGTATTTCAGCCACGTAAGACTAGCATACATGACTGCCGAATTTTACGACATCTCATTCAAAAATGACATGAGAATTCAAAATCCTTTTGTGAACCGGGATTGAATAATATACCTATTA
Organism: Mesocentrotus franciscanus; assembly: GCA_037976565.1. Lineage (NCBI taxonomy): Eukaryota > Metazoa > Echinodermata > Echinoidea > Camarodonta > Strongylocentrotidae > Mesocentrotus > Mesocentrotus franciscanus. Next base: position 7,590,872 of record CP137669.1, on the reverse strand, counting down.
GCGACGAGCCTAGATCCTTTTTTCCTTTAAATTCAGTAATTTATTTTCCCTCCACCCCCCTTCAAATAATGTTAAATTCCGATAATTTGCTACATCGTCCTTAATGCTGCAATGGTTCGCAGTATTATCTTTTATGTACTAAAACAAACGGACAACGGAAACCATCACGCATTCGCGCTCAGGGAAAACACTGCACATTCTCTGCTTGTCTTGGCATGTCTGTCGGAACAAATATTTCCCGGAAAAGTTGTTACTGTAGTAACGGTACTGCGCACGAAACCATCGCGCTCATGGGAAAGTCAGACCACAATGATTGGCATTGTTTGCATGACGACAAGAGAAGAGACTCGACGGCATTGGATCAAAGTTGAACAGTGTATGGATTATTTAAAGGAAATCCATCCTTGATAGCAAACTTGTCTAGAATAAAGCAGAAAAATCAGAAAAGCATACTGATGAAAGTTTGAATGAAATCGGACAAAAAATTAGAAAGTTACGAATTTTTGAAAGTTGCAATTACTATAGGTATGGGCTCTTCAAATTGGCTGAATTGATAATGTCTATGTGATGTAGTGGCGTACAACTTTCCCATTTGCTCCAATACACAAAAGGACTAAAATTTCAACTTTTCATAAATGTATGACTCGGGATGGTCTGTTCTTTTTAGAGGACCTGTAATAATGTACTCTCCATGATATATTTTGAGTAGTGCCCGAGGGTGAAGGCACTTGGAAGAAAAACAGAAATAAGTGATATTTTTGTACGCGACAAACGGGAGAGTAATCCGTCACTACGTCACAATCCACTGACAAAATTGCCGATTTGAGATTCGCACAGCTGTAGTGATCTCATATTTCAAACACTCATAACTTTCTTAAAGGTAATGCAAAGTTTTGGGAAATTCTGAAATTGGATGGATAGTAATTCTGTAAATTGTTGATATATTTGGATGCTTCTGTGGATGTATTATAAGCACTAGAAAATTTAGCCCCTAAAACACTTCTGCTTTCGAGCAAATTGAATAATCAAAATTTACCGGTGCTCCCGATAAATTTCAAATATTTCAAATAGCGCCTAAAGCCATTCAATGGTAGCTGTGACCATGAAAATCTCAGAATATGCAGTTCTGATATATAATTTCCAAACAGGAATAGCAAATTACTCTATTGTACTCAAGAAACATTGTTTTAAAGCTAAAGTAATATCAGTCTTGAGAGGGTGCTATACAACATAAAGAGTTTATTATTTACAATTTTATCACTTTAGACTCGATTTCATCCGCGACAACAATCATTGAATATTGTAAAATCGCATATGCTTCCAATATGTTCATTTGAACCAAATTCATGACCCCATACCAAAACTTTGTAATACCTTTAATATTGGCCCGATATATTTCAAACTTTCGCCATTCTGTTCTCTGATTTTTATGCTTTCATTCAAATGAACTTATTAGAAGGGTTGGATTGCCCTTTAATGAAGTAGCATTAGAATTTAATTATTTAAACTATATTTTTAGACTGATGACAGGTATTTTTGTGAAATATTGACTTCGGCAATTTATAATGTTGAAAAACAGGTGAGTTGTTTTTCTTTAGTTTATAAATATTTGTGTAGTGAATTTTCTACACGTGTAGTGGTAGTTCGTTCGCGCACGGGTAAACATGTACATGGTCCCAGCACTTAGTGGTACACATTGCTTATTCGAAAGATTTTATCATAATACACATTTACACAATATTTCAAGTGTTTTTTAAATAAATTGTAGCGGTCACCCCTAAATCTGAGAGGGGTCCAAAATAGCGGCAAAAAATAGTATTTTGTAGTAGTAGTAGTAGAAGTGGTTATTTTACCTGACTGCTAAGAAAGCATGAAATGCTTTTTAGTAAGCAACCAGAGGACTGACGGATTAAAGTCCTCTCAGAGTGACCTGGTAATGAGGATTAATGCCTTACCAAAGGGCATTAGCGCATCGACTTGGTTTGGAACCCAGGTCGCCGGATTACGAGACCACTGCTCTACCCACTGAGCTATCGCGCCTCTTCTATTTTGTAATAATATTTTTAAGAAATCTGAAAGTTCTGGAACCACCAAGAGTTTGGTGTCATATAAAAAAATCATCTAAATTTTGATACCAATATCAATTTAATTGGGATCAATTAACATCACAATTGTAAGTAAAAAAACTTTTTTTTTTTTTTTTTTCCAAAAAATTAATTTTATCAATAAAAATAACTTTCCATATTTGTGATCCTCAGACAACAATGAACTGGATCTCAAGCCAGACAAAATAAAGAACTGCTAATGGGGAAAATTCCCCAAACTCCCCAGGATGTAAATTGCATGTTAGCAAGGTAAGATAAGCAAATCGCTATCACTCCAGTATCAAATTTTCACATTTTTGGTTAAATTCTTGACCAATTTCAAAGTGCTTTGAATGAGTAGGGTGCCATTTAAGGCTAGGTGATATCAATATCATATTTCATACTATCACCTAGCCCTTAAGCCAAGTTAAGGCTAGGTGTTTGCATAGTTATTAGTAAGCCTGCGACTTGTACACGGATGTTCCGTGTACTCGCCCGTTCGACAACTACACGTATACTATTTTTCGTATCCATGTACACGCAGTGACTTGTGTATGAGTGAAAGGGATATGAACCTTAGTCTTTACCTACAACGTTTACAAACATACTTGAAGTAAGACACACCGCACTTTCTTAAAATCATTTCAACAACTTATAAACCTTGCTAGCGATGTGCTTCTGCCTGAGGTCAACATTATTTTCCTCTGATTTTCCTGCGTCGTGTCTCGTTTAGCGAATCGTCTAGTTTCATCTAATGATCCATCAAAACAAAATCGACCGCCAATAGCTCGGTCCCTACACGGTTTTTTTCGTACGCGCAACATGGTGAGTACTGTTGACAACTCGCACTGTTGACAACTACTCGAGTACGATTTCGTCTCGAATACTCGGCCGCCATTTTTTCTTTTTTCTTTCTTTTCCCCGTTCACCTGGCACTGTCCAGGCCGACGGTCACCCGTGCCAGAAGAGCACCGGCATGGTACCGTGGGTAAAAATGTTTCCCAGCTCAATCATACACAGGGTGTCACTGTCGACTCACCACTCAGAAACTGGGACCAAATCTCCGGATTTCAGTTTGGACTCGGAGGAATATTTGTCTGTCATCTTTAGTTTTAAAAATAACATTGTTTCAATAATTTGTCAAAAATTCAAAAGCACAAATAGGCGCTTTCAACAGCAACTTGAAGTCAAATCGCGTGGGTTTTCAGAGACTAACCTTCGTACTGTTCGTAGTATGGTGTTGCCACAAAAAAAAACAAACAAACAAAAAAAAAATCAAAAAATTCAAAAAAATTCAACAAAAAAAAACATGGCGTCCGAGTATTCAAGTACTCGCCTGTAAGCCTAGGAGTGTACTCGAGTACCTCATTACACGGTTATGCACAGCCCTAGTGTACATGTACATGACTACCAAAATACCAAAATTATGCAGAGGCTTAATACCAATAGTAATAGTAGGGTGTCTGATCGGGCACTCGGTTTGGTGTGCTAAAACCAGACCTGCCAACCTCTGGAGTTCAAAAACTGTATTCTTTAATCCCAAAAGTTGTATTTTACCGACAAAAGTTGTATTTAAAAAAAAAACCCGGATCAATGCCTCTTACAGTTCTTACATGCAGCATTTTTTATGGAGCATTTTTTATGGAGCATTGGTTGAATATGCATGATTTCGTCATGACTGGTGTGTTCGATAAACCAATGAACATCCCCAAATTGCCGATGTGAGAAGCTGGTAGGATACTTTACAACACAGAATGGGCATTTTGCCATTGAAAATGGCACACACACACACAAAATAAATTTTTTTTTTTAAATTTTAAAAAATCGTACTGGTTGGCAGGTCTGTAAAACCCTTCCCATAGAGATTACATGCATCTCTATGCAGTCTATGTGCATTGCACTCTCATGCAAAATTGATCAATGTTTTTTATTACTAAATTTAGATTAAAACCTTTATCACTGGTGATCCTAAAGGCGATGCTCAACAAATGAGGTGTCATATGAAAGAGCAGGTTTTTTCTCCATATGCCCCAAAAGGCTCAACTCGGAACCCTAAAAATATTTTGATCAAAACAGTGATTTAAACAACGTTTCTATCGTAGCTCCCAGATTTAACACTTTCATGAATTGAGCCCCCGAGGCATAAGTTGGGCCAGACGGAAGGAATATATCTGTGCACTTATTTTTTCGCTAGCCCCAAGGGATCACAGAGTAGGGTGTCTGATCGCGCACCCGATGTTGTGTGCTAAAATCCTTCCCATAGAGATTGCACGCAGCCCTATGCAGTCTACGTACATTCGCGATCATGCAAAATTGGTCAATGTTTTTATCACCAAATCGAAATTCAAACCTAAATCGCTCGTGATCCTGAAGGTGAAACTCAATAAATGAGGTGTCATATGAAAGAGCAGGTTTTTCTCCATATTCCCCAAAAAGGCTCACTTCGGAATTCTAAAAATATCTTGCTCAAAACAGCGATTTAAACATCGTTTCCATCGTAGCTCCGATCTTTGCCACTTTCCTGAACCGAGCCCCCCAGGCTTATGTAGGGCTAGATGTAAGGAAAATATCCCAGCACTTATTTTTTCGCTAGCCCCTAGGGATCACAAGCGATTACAGTTTGAAAATACCCTTCCCCACATTTTTCGGATCAGCTAAGTAGGGAGGCGTGAGCTCCGCGCCGGCCGAACCCATGGTGATAGCGTAAAATCTGCACATGAATATGCATCGGACCGCGTGTGTACAGCCCGGAAGTGGGTGCCCATTGAAGACAATGGATTGCCGATCGCCTTGAGTTGCGCATACAGTTTACAACACGCGTACACTTGCACGCGTATGTGTACGCTTGCATATTGCGCAATTCAGTTGTTTTGCTATTGTTAGCAAAACAACATAACTCTGCGTGTACGTCTTTTTTGTCGATTCTGACAAAAAAGAGGATGAATATTGTAGGGAATTGAAGGGGCTGTAACTTTTGATAGAAACATCGGTGAGTCTTGAAATTTGAAATGTATTATTCTGAGTGAATAATAATTTCAATTATCCAACCATAATGGTGAAAAACAATCCAAAAGGGAAAATTGAAAAATCGTCCAGACACCCTACTAGTACTAAGAGTTACTAAGAGGTGTCCAAGGCCGCGTTGGGTATTATAATAGACTATAGAGGCTTCCAGTATTAGTATTAATATGTTTAGTCATATTTAGATCAGACTTTGTGACCATGCATGGCCATCATACTCATAGACCGAAAATTCTTTCTCTTTCGTTCGCTAGCCTTATTTGGGTAGGGTCTGCTCTAATTCTAAAGGTCTGCTCTAAAGAGAGGAGCCGACCCTATCCAAATAAGACTTTAAGAGGCTAACGAACAAAAGTCTAAAAGAGACAGAATTTTCGGCCTTTGGCCATCATGGCAATCATGGCGATGGCAGGCATAGGGTCTAGTGACTAGTCTAGTCTAGTATTAGACCGAAAATTCTGTCTCTTTCGTTCGTTTCGTTCAATGGATGACGTCATCTTCCTTCATGCACACTAACAGTTTAAAATACGGCTGCAAGAATTTAAACACGGAGCTCAATTTCAGTGATGAAAATCCGGGAAAAAGACCCTTAAACGCGTCATACAGTCAATCTGGTTAGTGGAACCGATGTAGTTTAGCCTAGGCCTAATTTACAATAATAAATGCATCGGATATGCATCGGGTAAAATGTAGTATTTTGGGCATAAGTTTGATGCTCGGACGCGAGCAGTAGTTTGCAATGCAGTCGCTATGGTCGGCTTCTGTCTCTAAAGAGAGGAGCTGACCCTACCCAAATCAGAGGCTAACGAACGAAAGAGACAGAAATCTTCGGTCTAGTCTAGTAGTCTATTAGACCGAAGATTTCTGTCTCTTTCATTCGTTAGCCTCTGATTTGGGTAGGGTCGGCTCCTCTCTTTAGAGACAGAAGCCGACCATAGCGACTGCATTGCAAACTACCACCTCCGTCCGGGTGGTAAACTTATGCCCAAAATACTACATTTTACCCGATGCATATCCGATGCATTTATAGTTTAAAATTCGCTATAGGCTTAACTACATCGGTTCCACTTACCAGATTGACTGTATGATGCGTTTAAGGGTCTTTTTTCTGGATTTTCATCGCCGCAAATGAGCTCTGTGTTGAAATTCTTGCAGCCGTATTTTAAACTGTTACTGCGCATGAAGGAAGATGACGTCATCCATTGACAGTAACAGTTTAAAATACGGCTGCAGGAATTTCAACACGGAGCTGAAGACTGAAGTATGTCAATGGAGTAGTGTGGGGAACGAATGGTTCAGTTCGGCCGGACCGCGATGAATGAGATATGCAACGAGTTTTTCACTCTTTATGCTTCATATATCCACTTTGGCTGCAATTTTACACTGAATTTTATCAAAAATTAAAAATAACACAGAAATATCTACTTTGACTTACGATAGCTTGCTCATTTAGATCCTATATTAATGATTAATCCGAGAAAGTCTTGTAGTCAACAAGATTTGTTGTCAGCCATCTCGGTTTAAGTTGATGAATATTCATTTTTTCTTTTCGAACGTCCAATAGCTACGTATGAGTCAGCCCGGCTTGAGCCGGTGATGTTTGAATATTCATAAGCCCAATATCAAACACGTGCTCTGATTGGCCATTGGGCTTGTTTTGGTCGGTTGACCCGGAAATATATCGGGCGGGTCATGTCATAGATTACCAGTTCGAATGCATGAACGTACCGTTTCCTTGGTTCTGAGATAAAAATTGGATAACTCATATACGTAAGTCTGTAAATTTCGCATTTAGAAATAAGTCATAAAAAAATTGATAACTGTACATAGGAGGAAAATAGACATAGTATTTTTGTATCTGATTTATAAATCACAAAATTAGATCTAAATAAAGAAAATTGTGGGAGAAAGTTTTTGGGACCAAAGCGGGCCACAATCGGCTCAATCTCTCCCCGTGGTGCGAGGCGTACGGGGTACCGTCTGTGTATGGGGAATGTCAACAAATGTCAGTTTTATTAAAGAATGACCCATACCAGACGGTTATTTCTGTCTAGGCCTAGTAGTCTATATGATAAATTGATATAGTCTAGGATTATAGGTTAGGCCTAGCCCTAGATCTACTGTACACATGACATTTATAGATTTGTTTACATCACTCTCCACACACAGGCAGGATGGCATTATTATTTTAAGGTTTGGACCTTGGTGACATCGTAAAGTCTAAAGATCCTGTAAAAAGGCTGTATGAGTATGACTCTTCACTAGACTGTGTCAGCTATGTGAGCAGGTGCAGTGTGACTGCAATTGCAAGCGAGACCAGACATTATGCAAACTCCAACATTTTGAGGAAAAACTGACTCCACTCACCCATTCAGTATTTTCTGAAGTCCGCAGTTATTCCGAGGGAGGTGAAAATATGTATTCAAAATGAACGGCTTTCGAGAGGAAGCAACGCAAAATGGCAAGGCGGTTCACTGTAGAGAAATTCAATAGCCACGAGTTCAGCTGGCATGTTGTATCTTGTGGCTTGTGTATTCATAAACCCCACAGTGCAGGAGTACTCCGCCATGAGAGAGAGCATCCATACTCTCGGTAATTTCCGACAGCCATTCGGCATGCATGCCATTCGGATACCAAACTATGGTAGCCTCTCTCTGCAAAAAAAATGAAAATATTTTGAAAAAAATTGTAAAAATTGTTCCACTGTGTTCCCTTCAGTTGGGTGGAGCCTGTTTGAAGACCAGTAAGAAATTCCATCTCCATGGATTCTATGACATGCGGGTCTGGGCACTTTTGTGAAACTTTCACTTCATGTTTTTTTTTCTTTCTTTTCCTCCAGAGGTAGGAGGAGATATCTTCAACTTGCCAAATTTTAATTTGTAAAGTTTGAATCTAGATCTATATTAGACAATATTATAAATGAAAAATATCCATTCTGGTGTGTGTTATTTAACATATTTTCAAGCAGGTGCAGATTTAAGATTTTGTTGGGGAAGAATATAATATCCAATAATTTTATGTCTAGCAAAGAGAAAGGCGCCATTAAATATTAGGTTTCCTTTTTCTTTTTCACTCCCAAATTCTCTGACAAAAAAAACGGGCGGAGTCATCATTAGGCCTTTGTTAGTTCCCAGCCTAACCTTGCTTCTTGGTCCATCTTGAAATCCTGACCTTAACCATTATGCTGTTGTCGCATCTAAGCCCTATACAGAATATGATGATATATGAAACGTAAAACTAATAATAGGCCGGCAACTCAACATCTTCTTACTGAAATACTCGCGTAAAAGAAACGAAAAGAGAAACCCTCTCATATCATTCTCACTATAATGAAACTGATGTGCAAAAGTTAACTTCTCAATATTGATCGTATTTCATTGTCATTGTCGACGTCGTTAGTAAACTGTATTCAAGCTCAATATCTATAATATGATCTTGGATCTACGAGAATCGTATACTAGGTTCATGTTCTGATATAGGTTAACACGGGCTTTAATTTACAATTTATTATTGTACGCAGATGACAGGGTACTACTCAGATATTCAAATCCTGATCCAAAATTATGTTGAGGATATAAGCTCAGTGAACAGCTGTCTACGTGTGTCGATTGGATGACTGGTAATAAGCTTTCTTTACACTTGGGAAAAATAGAAAGCATTTTGTTTTGTTCTAAAAGTAGTTCTAAAAAGTCATTTGAATTCAAAGTGACACACAATAATCAAGTAATCAAGAGAAAAGAATCTGTGAAGTATTTAGGCATTAAGTTGGCTAGTGGAATTTCATTTTTTTAATTTAGTATAGAATCAGTTGTAAAAAAAGCAAATGCTCGTCTGAATTTTTTGTACAGATATCAAAGTTGTATGGATTTAAAAGCAAGACGTATACTCTGTTTTGCTCTTATTCAATGTTTATTTGACTATGCTAACCCTGCATGGTATAGTAACATAAACGAGTCAGATCAAAAGAAGTTGAAAATTATACAGAACAAAATGGTGAGATTCATCAACTGTTCTGGTCCAAGAACTCATGTTGGCTACAGCGAACTTTCTAAAGCTGGTTTTCTTGAAGTCAACCAAAGATCAAAACAACTCGTATTGCATGACGTGCATAAAATATATCATACTAAATACTAGGTCGAATCATCATTATTCGATCCAACTTCGATCTTGTTACTGACTTACATGATTATAATACAAGACATAGCCGATTCAACTTTAACTTACCAGAAAGAGTAGGTAGGATTGGAAATTCGTTTTATTACATTAATTTCCATAAAACATTGGAATTCCCTTCCTAATGATATAAAGGAAATAGAAAACTTTGCTCAAGTTTAAGAGGAAATTAAAGGAATACCTAACACTTGAGAGTCAGAGGAGATAAGCGAATGACATGTTACAGGGGCGGATCCAGCCGGCGTCAAGGGAGGGGGCCTAAAAAGGGGCCCATGCACTTCGTGCGAAAATTTGAAAATCGTGCCGGTCAATTTTTTTCCAACACCACCCCCCCCCCCTTGGGCGCCAGGGGCAGTGAGCACAATTTTTGTTTTTTGGCACCCGAAAAAATTTTTTCCCTACGGGAACGGTTATTTTTTTTCCACCGCCACCCCTTGGGCGCCAGGAGGGGCCCAACTTCTTTTTTTCAAAAGGGTGTTTTTACCTGTTTTTTTAGGGAGGGCCCGGGCCCCGGGCCCCCCCTGGATCCGCCACTATATGATTGATATAGCCTGAATACATTTTTTTTTTCTTCTGCCGGCTCATACGTTTTAATTTTGTATATACCTATGTTTTTGTTTGTTATAGAAATTCAACATATTCATCATTATTTTCATCTTCTTCTTCCTTCTCCTCCTCCTCCTCCTCCTCCTCCTCCTCCTCCTCCTCCTCCTCTTTTTCTTCTTCTCCTTCTTCTTTTTCTTCTTGTACTTATTATCATTTCTATCATCAGTTTAATGTTCTTATTATTATTATCATCATTATTATCTTTAATAAGTTTTTTTTCTTATCTGTTTGTAAATATTACTATTTTTAACGTATCAATTTTGTACATGTATGTCGGGGACCACTGGAAATAAGCTTTCGAGCTTTCGTGGGTTATCCTGTTCAAGCTGACTTAATTTTGATCTGTTGTGTATTGTTGTATGTTGGAAGCTTGACGAATAAAAATCAATCAATCAATCAATGGGGTTCGATCACCAACCCCCTCTCAAATCTCATGTGGACAAATGTAAACGCTTGCTAAATGTGGAGAATTTGTGAACTTTCATGTGTCAACGTGAGTCTTGATGATGCTCAATGTTGACGGAACTAAAAAAGGGGGGGGCGCAAATTATTCAGCGTTTTAAGGACCCGAAAACGCCTCCCTCGCTTAATTTTACACTGTTCAGACAAACAAAGTAAAGCTCACTGTTTGTTATGTTATAGAGATTATCCTTGCGTGACATTATGATACATGGCGGAATCCTGAATCCATTGAGAGAGAGAGAGAGAGAGTTTTCAGTTCAGTGTTGAGGCAATCGGACCTCGGTTTATTAAAATTATTTTTAAAAAATATAAAAAACGTTATGGCTCAGCCCGAATTTTCTTTTTTATTTCAGAAATGTTATTAGCACGGATAAAAATACAAAGTTTGAAGAAATTTGATATTTCCGTCTCCCGCATCGCCGTAAGTAACTAAAATTCTCTGTCTCTTTCTAACTCTCTCTTTACTTTCACTATTTCCTCTTTTGGAAATTTTGAAAATTTGATGGATAGTAATTCTTTAAAATGTTGATATATTTGGGTGCCCCTGTGGATGTATTATAAGCACTAGAAAATGTAGTCCCTAAAACATTTTCTGCTTTCGAGAAATTGAATAATCAAAATTTACCGGTGCTCCCGGTAAATTTCAAATATTTAAAATAGTGCCTAAGGCCATTCCATAGTAGCTGCGACCATGAAAATCTCAGAATATGCAGTTCTGATATATAATTTCCAAACGGGAATAGCAGATCGGTCGATTGTAGTCAAGAAACATTGTTTTAAAGCTAAAGAGTTTATTATTTACAATGTCATCACTTTAGACTCGATTTCAACCGTGACAACGATCATTGAATATTGTAAAATCGCATATATGCTTCCAATATGTTCATTTGAACCAAATTCATGACCCCATACCTAAACTTTGTATTAGTACCTTTCCCCCTCTCTCTCCTCTCCATCCCTCAAAACTCCACCCTCTCTCCCCCCTCTCCCCCTCTCTCTCTCTCTCTCTCTCTCTATTTCTCTCTCTCCCTCTCTCTCTCTCTCTCTCTTTCCCTCTCTCTCTTTGTCTATATATCTCATCTCTCTGTTTATAAGTGTGACATAATGAAGAATTGTGAATAAGCTTTTTTTAAAAGCTTATACGGGTCATCCTGTAGATTATCATAATTGTTATTATTTTGTTTTCATTTTATTGAATCCTTTTACTCTAATAATAGTTCATGCATATAGACGGGTCTATAGGCCTATAATTAAACTTGATAATTAAAACATATCAAATTAACAAAAATCAAAATCAAATCAAACTCTCTCTCTCTCTCCTCTCTTTTCCCCCTCTCTTGTTCCTATTTTACCTACTTTTCTCATTCTGTTCTCCCTTAGGCCACTATAGGGGCGGCGGCCGATTGCCCCCCTCTCTGGATCCACCACTGTGGCACAAGAGGTCAGTGGTAGCACTATTACCGGCGCGTCCCACGTGTGCAGTTTTGCACATGTTTTATTCGTTCTTTTTCTACGCATGCGCAAACTTGCTTTTAGTTCGCGTTCCCAATCGAAAAATTAAAAGGAAAGACCAAGCGGAAAAAGCTAACCGCGTGTGTTCCGCCATTTTGTGACGAGTTTAATCTACGTGAGTCTGAGAGAGGAGAGTTCATACCGTGTTTTGTTTCCCTATTTGTAAGTCTTAACATGTATTTCACATCTTATGTCATGTATTTTTGATTTAAGAAGTATTTCACTCATCGATGTACCGTTTTTCAAAATGATGTTTCGCAAAATCGAAGTTTTATTAACAGTTTTTAATTTGGAGTGTCTGAGACTGAGTGAGTAACCGTGGCCGTGCACAAGTTGCGTTACCGCTAAATTTGTTATTTGACTCGGACAGACACAAGTCCCAACAGTAATTTAATCAAGTTTGCATGTATTATTTCATGAATCTATAAAAATAAGTATTAGACAATGTTATCAATGAAAAATATCCATTCTGATGTGTGTTATTTAACATATTTTCAGTGAAATCCAACGGCAAACGTAACACTGACAACTAACACTAGTAACAGTAACACTAACAATTATTTTTGTGTGTGATATGATTATGATGAAAGGGGGTACGTGTCCGAACGCTGAACAAAAACAAAGCTATCACTTTTGCCATAGATAGACCTAGACCGAAAATTTCTGCAGAATCCATTTTTCGCATCGCCAGCGGGCGGTTCGGTAACCCGAAACCCACGGCGCCGGTAAAAACGTCAGCGAAAACGCAGACCCTTATTTTTGAGGACGCATTTTGTCCGCGTTTACGAGGATATTCTCGTTTATGAGGACGATCCTCATTCTTGTACCAGCGCCCCTACTAGTCATTGATAGACATTATTAAAATCTTTTCTTTACTTGATAATGGTGAAGGTTCTGTGAAGATGATATACTATATAGAAATTGTTTTATTTATTTAGATTTTAAATAGCACTTAACTGATGTGTTCATTTTAGTCAATGCAATATATTTAATTTGTGTGTGCTATCCAGCTTGTTAACCTTGCTGTCATGATTTCCTTTGTCCTTATAGATAATGTCAAGTGGAAGAGTCTATGTTGGAAGGTTGAGCTACCAAGCTCGAGAGAGAGATGTGGAAAGGTTTTTCAGAGGTTTTGGTAGAATACGTGAGATCAATCTAAAAAATGGCTTTGGGTTTGTGGTGAGTATTGCACTTTAGTACCAGGGATTCTTGTAACACGTATTAAAAGAAAAAAAATGAAAAGTATAGGATCATTTAGCCGATTATTTTGAAGAAGAAAAAAATTGCATTTACAGTTGTTGTCATATGTATTTTTCTGGACATAATATGATGTTAGTCTTTTGTTCCTTCAGAACACTTAATAACAATTTTTAATTTCTTGTCCCACTTTTCTTCCTCTTTCTCGTACCGATATAGAAAATGGTGGGAAAAATTAACAAAAAGCAACTTAAGTCTTAACACTACAAACTTCCAAAAGATTTAAATGATAGTATTCAACGAAAAAAATACACGGTGGCGACGGGCGATTCGCCCTCTAAACCTCTAAAACCGCCACGGTAAACATCAAGACGAGGGCGAAAAAAAATCCATATATGTTGAAAAATCGCCCCGCCATAAAATGATATTCCCTAGGAATTAATAAATTAATTTATTGATGTGTCTAAGTAAAATCTCCGTTCAAACTACAAACTCTAAAACTAGAAACTTCCATCAACATTTAAACAAGTTTTGTGATTGCAGCGAATCGGTGGTCGTACCTACTGTAGGTAGATCTATACACCGCGGTATCCCCCTAAGCTCCCGGCCGGCCGGCCTCCGATGGAAATACGGAGTACATAGTAGTTTCCTGCACATTATGCATACGATAGTACACTACTGTATCCACAATACACAGAAATAGAAGGCGCGCGCAGCTCCAGCGCACGTGCTGCTAGTAGTAGTATGAAGCAAATAAGTATTTACCGTCCGTCAGTGCTGAACTGCTAGCGACCAAATTGGTACGTAATATGTTTATTTAGTCAGTTTTCTGACCCGAATTGTTATCATGGACAATGCAATCCCATTTTTAAAAATGTGATTCCGTTTAAAATTGTGTAATTTATAACTTAAAACCATTAAATGTTAGTGAATATTTTTACTGTTGTCCCACATACTGATATATTTGTTATAACGAAACATGTAAAATCAATGCCAGATTTCTTCCCGTTTTAATCGGTATAAAGCTAGTTTCGTAGACACAAATTGAATTTTGTTATAAAAACCCGTAAATAAATATATAAATGATGGTCATATACCTCAGATTTTTTCTTACAACTGTTTAATTAAATTATATTATTTATATACGATGCCATCAATTTCTGTCTACGAAATGAAACTAGATCTAGCTTTGGCCTTTGCTTTGGCTTTAGAATTAGAATCTAGACCCTATATACGGGAAAAAAAAATCCGGCAATGATTTTGCATGTTTCGTTATAACAAATAGATCTACATATCAGTATGTGGGATAACGGCAAAAATATTCACTGACATTTAATGGTTTAACTTTAAGTTATAAATAACACAATTTTAAACGGAATTACATTTCTTTTTTAATGGGATTGCATTGTCCATGAATCATGATAAAATTTTTGGACAGAAAATAAAGACTAAATAACATATTACGTACCAATTCGGTCGCTAGCACTATGATGGCTAAGGAAAACACAACTGATTGTTACAGTTTACAATATGGCTTTAAGAAAGTAGCCCCCTTTTTTCAAGAGTAGCCCCCACTTTTTGAGACAATGGGAAAAGTAGCCCCCAATAAATAAATTATTTCCAAGCCTGCGTGTCAGTGATAATATTTTGTTATGAACTTATGATATGAAAACTGAACAGTTGAACAAAATGCTCCTTTTAACAATTAAGTTTTATTTACATGTATATGTAAATCACACAGTAGCCTAAACCACGTGTTTAACACAAAGTGAATAAATCGTGGGTATGGGTATCTGAATGTCTGCAATACTCTACATGACATAATCTATGTACGTTACATTTGTATGTTTGCCTCTGCTTGGAAGTTATAATAAGGTAATTTCATGTTTAAAAAAAATACCTTAAAAAAAAATGCCCCCCTTAGCTCCAAAATAGCCACCGCAAAATTATTAAGGGGGGCTATTTTTTTAAGGGAAAATCTGAAAAGAGCCCCCGTAAAAAAAAAAGTAATTTTTTGGTTGATAGTATTAATGAAAGAAAAAAAAATAAAAACTTGAAAGAACACTGACTTGTAAATCAAGCAAGAAACACTTCGTACTTGCAGACATGCACTTGGAAAACGTTGGTAACGTATTTCTACAACTCGCACACGAGTCAACTCAGTCCCGCCAAGGTCGACTTCTGCAAGGTTGACTGTATTCTTACATGTACATTGTACATGTACCTTCTCCTCCTATGACATATTTGCAAAGTTTTGAAATTCCCTCTAAATTTTTAGCATGTTTTTTTCTTTTTTCTTTCCTTTTCCCTGATGCACCTTTTAATTGGGTGCAACATGTCTTCTTTGGCAATGCATGTACATGTATGGTTGTTTGTTTCAGAAGAAAGAAGTAGTCATTTGTACGGTAGTCCAAACATGTACATTGTTAAATTCTTAGGGAGGGATTGCCATCTTTAGCATGCAATGGGTTGATGAATTCAGTAAAAGAAAGTGAGAGGAGTTTGTCTGTCCCTTATTTCTTTTGCAGGAATTCGAAGACTACAGAGATGCGGATGACGCTGTGTATGAGCTGAATGGCAAAGAACTAGTTGGTGAAAGGTATGAAATACGTCACAAATTCTACGTCACAAAGAATTTGTCTTTTTTTTGCTCTTGATGTTTCTGTAGGGCCATATTTTATGCAAAAAAAAAAGCATTGTAAAATAAGCTCTTTCATTATATAAATCTATACTAAGATGATGTGTATTATCATGTTAAGCGTCCCGCCCTCTTCCTTTTTTGAGGCCACCTGCTTTTTTTTTTTTTTTTTTTTTTTTGAATGAAAAAACATTGAAAAACATACTGCTAAAATGATCTTTTTCTGAATTGAAAACAAAAATACATAAATTCTGGTGGCCATTTTGAAAAATAGCCCGACTGGCTGGACGTCTGGGAAAATGTACCGAGTGGCCATTTTTGAAGGAAAAAAAAGTGCCTCCTTCCTATTTTTCAAATGGCCTAACAAGCATACAGAATTGTGCCAAGTATTTTTTAATTGATTTTTTACCAAGTTTGTATCTTTATTTTTCAGCAATTAACTAATCAAAATTTTGCTATTTGCAGGGTGATAATTGAACATGCCAGAGGACCAGCCAGAGGTCGTGATGAATACAGGTATGGATACCGCAGGAGAGGAGGTGTTGACAAGTGAGTATTGATATGCTTACTGTCTTCTTGCCTTGCCTTCACTCTTCTTATTTTATTTTTATATATTTTTTTAAGTTGAAGCACAGATTTTAGGAAAGTCTAAATCAGAATTAAGGTGCACAATATTTGCCTTGACAGGTTACAATAATCCTGAAGTTTTTAAAAACTGCACCTCAGAGAGTCAAATGACACATTTAATTTGTGATCTCAAAGTCAGACCTGCACTGACTAAGCATTTATTGAATTAACTTATGTAGCTATTATTTGTACACTTCTTGTTGTTGAAGGTGAAGACTCCACTGTGTTAGATGAAATCTTGATGTTTTTATCTAATTTTTTTATAATAAGATATTGAACAAATTATAAGTAAATAAATATAATCAGATAAGCCATGTGGGAAAAAAAATTAGTTCTATATTTTTATTTTGTCAATTTCAGTTAGAAACATCTTGTCAGACATTTTACATTGCTCCCCATGCGTAAGGCAATATATGGCAAATGATATCGTATCTGTAAGAATTAAAGCATTTATCGTACATTCCAATTTAATTGAAAATGATGGTTGAAGCTTCAGTGCCGCAAAGTGCTGTTAGGAAAAGCAAGATATGTGGTCATGGATCAAATAACTTGAGCTCATATTTTGCCCCAAAACCCTCTTAAATGAATCTCAACTGAGAAGATTTTGCATGTACAGGGTGTACCAGTGCAATAAGTGCATATATATTTAGCTTTCTTGCATGGTTGCAGGGAACCTTAAATCTTAAACGATTTCAGTCACCAAATAAACATATTATTTTCTGCAATTGTACAGAATCTACAGAGTGAATATTTGGTTCTGCTTTACTCCAACATCACAGGTTTGGAGGAGGAGGAGGAGGCGGAGGAGGAGGAGGAGGATCCGGTGGGGGTGGTAGTCGGAGCTCACAAAGGCAAGAATTTGTTTTTTTCTTAGCCAAAATGAAGAAAAGAAAAAACGATAACTTGCAAATTCACTTCAACTGAGCCACACCTAACCACCTTGCATATGATTATGTGCAGAATTTTATTCTGTTTTGGAAATGATAAATGTACAATCATGGAATGGATCGTTGGTTAAATTCATGTGTCTTTGGACCAAATGTTTCATTGTTTATGTAGCTAGTGTATGTCGGGCTAATAGTATTTGAAAACAAAGTGGGAATGTACTAACGTTTATACTGATGGACTTTGGAGTCACTTTAAGACCCCGTTCTCACTCACTTTGAAAGTGGTCTTAGTTAGACCGCTCCAGAGGAACGGGTCTTGAGGAACGGTTTGCGAGGGTTCACACTCCGAGCAGTTTTTTATGGCTCAAACCGCTCCACGAGTCAAAGTGGTCTTGTTGCTATGGCAGCTCAGGTCAGCGGGTAAATTTGTTCGCGCGGAATACTAAGCGTATGTACCGTACTACATGTTTCGCGTGCAACGTCACTAGACCACTTCCGTTCAAAGTACGCTTCCGTTCTCACTCGCACGTTAGAGCGCTCCAAACCGCTCTTAATAAGACCCGTTCCTCAAGACCACCTCCCGGTGGTCTTCTGAGCGTCCAGAAGTCCACTTCCTGGACCACTTTGACCGTTCTCACTCACCTGAGAACCGCTCCTGAGGAACGGGTCTTAGTTAGACCGCTCCAACGAAGTGAATGAGAACGGGGTCTTAGACATTTAAAAAAAATCTCAAATTGGTGGTTTTCATGTTGAAATGGTTCTACCACAATATGTTCAGTGGTGAGTCAAGACCATGGACTATTAATGCAAGTGCATGTTGTTAAGATGCTCGTTTGAGCGGTGTTTAAAGATGATACTGGGCTTCAGCTCTGTTGGGATATTCCTTGTTTCTACAAGCATTGCAACTTTGCCATGTATAATTCACATTGCGCATAGTAATTAAGAAAAGTAATTCATCTAACATTGGGCAGTGACTTAACTCAAAGTTAAACATGAAACTCCATTGGTGACTGCATGAATGACTTTGAGTATTTTGCCAGACCCCAGCCACCTTCCATCTCTCTCTTTTTGTTTCATTTTGGTGCTTAATATTTCCTTGTGTGCATGCTTGGAAATTTTGTTCTTCCCCATAGACACAAGGTGCAGCTAGAATACAGCTATTGTATTTTACAGGTTCTTTATTCATGTGTATATTTTCTGTTGATGGCTGCTGTCTGAGATGCTCTGTAAAATTGATAAGAAAATAATAATTCAATTCAGTAAAAAGCAGTGAGCAGACTTTTTATAGTCCTGCTGCTGACAACCAATTAGCAATGAGGCACTAATATATAATTTGTTTGTGTTCCCTTTACAGATATGGGCCCCCAGTCAGGACTGAACATCGCATCGTTGTGGAGAATCTATCCAGCCGAGTTAGCTGGCAGGTAGGAACCTAGAGGGCTTAGACAAAATTGTAAATTAGAGTTTTTACATTTTCGTTATCGACAAACGTGTAACATGTTAATTCTGTAATACTCTCTGTATCCATTGTCCTATTTGCTTATTTCAATTAAAAATATTATTATTCATCTATTAAAGCCTTTTGGAAAAAATCATGGGGGTGCTTTTATTTTCCATTTCATTACATACAAAATATCCTTGAATAAATAATTACTTTTTCTTCCATTGAAGAGTTATTGATGTAAACTTAATTATGCTACCATGTTATCCTCTCTTCAGCACTCTTAAGACTTTGGAGATGTCAGGGTTCTTATTACTGGCTAATGACTGTGGGCTAAGCTTGGCTGTGAGGTGCAGGCTCTCTCACGAGGTCTGACTGAAGTGTGTCTCTAAAGAGAAAGGTTGAGCGAGACGAAGCACCCCACAACCCCTAGGGGACGTTCCCTCTTGGCCTACCATAATTCTGGCACTGCGCACTCTTTGAGATGTACATGCTCCTGCCATCCCCTGTAGTCAGATGACGGCCTATCACTCTGCCTGTTAGCAAGCATTTAAAGCTTGCTATTGGCTATTTGGAGGAGGAAAAAAGCTCTCATCAAATATCTTTATCAAGTTCTGGATCTGGAATTTTTAAAAAAATGGGAAAAAGTGGGAGGGAAATCTTCCATAAAGTGGTGCTCCTTTTGAGCACTGTCTTATCACCGCTGTCATCTATGGCTGGTTCCTAGAGCGATAAAAGTATAGAAGTCTGGTTGAGATGGTCTGACAGCCTGTGGTCAAGTGATCTATCTATCTGGCTGGCTGGCTGGCTGGCTTGCTGCCCCGCCCCTCTGGTGGTGCTTCCCTCTCTCTATGGCTTGGATTACAGTGCTTAGTATAAAGAGGCCTTGTATCGCGCTGAGCAATACCAGACACAGATGTGGTAGAAGGTATAGTAGTATGTCTTATGTGCAGCTACTGAATTACCCCTGTTACATAGTGTGTGCCTTGCAAGAATGTTAGGTGTGTATGACATTCCACATAGTAATGTGTGGACCCACTAAAAGTATTTTACTGAGAGAATGCCATTGAATTGGACTTTATCACTCTGCACTTTTGTAAAAGAACCAAAGTATTGAGCAGAAAATGTGATGATAATTGTTCAACTATAATTTTCAAATCTTTTAGAAAAAAATAGCTATGTTTTGTGGAAGGTTTACTTCCCGATACTTCTTGCAAGGCACACTGATGCGTGTAGTGTTACATAAGTAAAAATTATGATCAGTTAATTGGAAGCAGTATATATGTAAGATGCATAGGTTCACCAGTTGTCCCTTCGAACAGACAAGAACAGGGTGTGGTCTTCGATGGCATGATGGCAACAGGATGCTACTGATGCTCAGGCTTTGGCTGGATGACTCGTATCTGCTGAGATGATGACTTATATTCCCCGTCTGGCTCCATCTGTTACTAATGAAACTCACATTCTCTCTTATCAATACATCTATCCTCAACTAGGATCGGCCAGTTTATATCCCTTTTTCTTTAAGTTTTTAAACACTAAGAGATGTGTTTTTGTTGTTGACAATAAACTTGATAAATTGATAAGATGCATATGCTGTGCATGTTGATTATTACACAATCCCCCAAAAGATGATAGAAGGTGTATGTTAATTTGTGCATGCTGTCCAGGATGCTTTGTAAAATATGACAGATAAATGACCGTTTATGGATCATTATTGCTATACCTATCCACTTTATTCTTGACCAGGACTTGAAAGACTACATGAGACAGGCAGGAGAAGTCACCTTTGCTGATGCCCACAAGCAGCACAAGAATGAAGGGTAAGTGAATTGAATGTTCAAATTAATTGTGTTTAAAATGAGGTAGAATTTCATTTTGACACGAATAGCCTAGAAGCCACGAAATGTTGACTGCAGAAAATGATGATTTTATGTTTAGTTTTTGGAAACATCAGTATCTAAACAAATCACTTATTTTAGAATATCACAAATTTAAGAAGCAGTGAAATCATTGGTAGGTTGGACTGCACCAATATGTGGTCAAAGAATACTTGCTCTGAATTTACTTAGGGGATGAACTACAGGAGCGTATCAAGAGAAATCCTTGTGCAAGTTTTCTACAAATTTTTTCCCACATGATAATAAAACCCCCCAAAAAGGAGCTCACTAATAATCAATTTTGTCATGAATTGACAACCATCTTTAAATCCTGTACAGCCATTTGTAAGTATAGAAAAGCAAAAGAAAATATTTGATTGTAAAATGATCACCAAATTAGGTCTTTATTTTACAGAATGACAATACATTCATGTTCTTTGCTTTCCTTTTCCATTGACAGAATCGTTGAGTTTGCTACATACAGCGACATGAAGAATGCAGTTGAGAAGCTCGATGGAACAGAAATCAATGGACGTCGCATCAAGTTGGTGGAGGACAGACCCTCATCATCATCTAGGAGAAGGTGAGAATTACATGATCTTTCTTTAGAACACCCCATGGGTCAAAACCAGATTTGACAACAGAAGGAAAAGTTTCCAGACATCCTGATGGTTTATAGCATCTGTTGCCCAAGTAGTTTGTGTTTTTTCAGCAATACATGTGATTTCTTGGATCTGTGTTTAAAATTGCCTCATAATTTGTATTTTAATGATTTTTTCAAAGGTCAAGGAGCCACTCCAGGTCACGCTCTCGATCACGCCGTCGCTCCAGGTCTCCCCGAAGCAGATCCCGAAGCCACTCTCGCAGCAGGTCCCGATCTCGATCCCGTTCTCGCAAGTCTAGGAGCCGAAGCAAGAGCCCTAGGAAGAGCCCCAAGAGGAGCAGGAGTAGGTCTCTCAGTCCGATGAAGCGTGATAGCCGTAGCCGTTCAAGAAGCAAGTCACCCAGGAATAGCCGTAGCCCTTCACCTATTGAGCAGAACAACAAGGGAATGTCAAGATCCAGATCTCCTAGCCCTCAAGATGATGATTAGGCTGGGTTTGTTAGATGGGGGTTTGGCCAAATGTAGAAGTCTTATCTATCAATGCAGAGATTTGAAAGATGTACAGTTGTATACTTTGTGAACTTTGTAAATTGACAATTCATATCAGTGACTGAAGTTCAAAACGCTTTGGCTCATTGCTTTTTACATCATATTGAATAATTGATAACATGTTGAAAATAAAAAGGTAGGTCTGTACTTCAATGTAAAAATCTGTTTGTCTGTACCATTGCTGCCAAATATCCTTTTGATGACTTGTCAGAAAATTGGGAAAAGAAGTCTAAAAGTTTTAGTTGGTGGCTTTGGCCAGAACTTCTTTACTGCAGAAGACTATAATTATAACAGGTCAGAAGTAAGCAACAGTCCATTAGTACTCATTTTTGTCAGCATGTTTCAAGTAAAACCTTAACAAGGAACATAAATCTTAATATTTTTACTATTTTAATGGTTGCCTTGCAGCATCCTTAAGTTTTGAGAAGGGATAACATATCGACGAGTCGAATTATCAGCTGCATGACATTTGTACATTTATGAAGCCCTTTGTATATTGTATCTTTTCAAATTGTAGAAATTCTTAAAATTTGTTTGATGGAGTGGAGAGTTCTAGTACTACTGCTATGAAAGAGCTTTATATCTTTTCAAGCAAATCCTGAACAGTCGGCTCTTTGCAGAGACAGTATTTTCCTCTTGGCCCCTTACTATGTCATTCAAAGGTTTTGTAAGTCATATTTAGGCATTCCTTGATTCTATTTTTTGCTTTAATGTTAATGTGAAGGTGTTCTAATTTGTGTATTTTTGTATATGTGTCCTTTCATTCTTACAAGATAACTTTTTGGTGAATTTGAAATGTTTGTAATCTGGAGAGCTAATTGTTAACATTACCCTCTTCAAATTTCTTTTTTTTAAAGCTTTCTTGTACATGATTTTATTTGGGTAATTATGCTGAAGATTTGTATACATGTATTGTGTTTATGTAATATGCAGGATATGACACAGATTATATTCACATGAAGACTGGAGCAAAACATTTCATTTACACATTCAAAGATGATGAGAGAGAAAATGTGCAAGTCATAGGTCATTATCTGTAGGTGTGTGTACTTAACATCAGGTATAATTTGTGTCATGTTCTACAGTAATAATTGAATAATGATTTATGAACAGGAATGTATTTTAGTAGATCAAGAATTTGTATGGTAACTTGTTTTTCACTTGGATTAAAAGAATGGAAGACAAACACTCATTCCTTGTCAATTTGTATTCCAAGTACAGAAGCAGTTCTTCATGAAAATACATGATGCTGGATGTGCGATTGGTGCGAATGGAAGAGATGTCATCTCTGCTCTTGTTTGTTTGTTAAATCTGGTACATGTATGTACAGTAATGGCAAGTTCTCATTGATTGAGATGTGGCAACCAAAAAATAAAATAAATGAATAAAAATAGTAATAAATATAATAACTTCAAAACTAAACTTCAATCAATGGTCCCCAACACATCAACTAATTCTCCCTCTCCATTGTGAAAAAATTATTTATAGAAGGTACCTTGCTGCCATTTGAATCGGCTTTGAATCAATTTTTTAGTTTTTGTTTTCTACTCGTTCAATCTGTTAATTTCAAAGAATTGGCATTGCATAGGTTACATGTAGATCAAGGGGTCATGCATTACATCATGCTTCTTGCCATGAATGCCATACGTGTACATGGACGTGGTGACTGAATAGGCTATTTTCATAAAGGCATTCAAATTTATAATGATAATAAAGTTGTATTTGCCTAGTGATGAACTACAACATTCACCTGCTCTGAGATTGAATTGGAATTGATGACATGCAACCTCTGGTGATTGTTGAAATAGAATGGCAATTTTTGCAACTAGATATTTGACAGGAAGAAAGCAAATTGATTTTAATATGAATGCATTATGAAGACTGCCTCATTGATTAAGCCTTGTGTGAGATGTGAAAGAGTTATGAATCATGAAAGATAAATGGCTTTATTATTAAAGGGCAATCCAACACTTGTAATAACTTACTGGTATGGAAGCAGAAAAGTAAGAGAAACAGAATAGCGAAAGTTTGAAATAAATCAGTTAATAAATCAGTTATCAGACCAATATTATGAAAGTTTAGAATTTTAGAAATGTGAGATGTCTACCGGTACCTCTACGCAAGCTGGCAATTTGTTCAGTGAATTGTAACCCTTTCGAGTCATAAATTTTGAAAAATTGAAATTTTAGTCAATTGGAAGAGCCCATACCTATAGTGATTACAACTTTCAAAATTAAAAACTTGTTCATTTTTGTCCCATTTAATTCAAACTTGCACCAGTCTACTCTGATTTTTCTGCTTTCCTGTAGAGTAAATTGCCATCAAGGTTGATTTTCCCTTTTTAAAGGGATAGTTGAGTTTTGGTATAGAGGGTGCTACTCAAAATAATTTTTTTGGTGAGATAATGAAAAAATGAGGGTCAAATTTGAAAGAGCATTAAATTTAAATGACAAAATCATCGTTGTTTGATCAAAATCGGTTCAGAGACGGCTGAAATATCCATAAATATAACCATTTCTAATATTTGTTGGGCGGACACTTATTCAATAATTTTGAACCAGCTGTTGAAAGACAAAAATGCTTACACTTTTCAAACAGATTTTTAAAAATAGTTGTTAATGATCTCTCTATTTAATCATTATTTTAACAAAGCATAACATGCGCAATTTTATGATTAACAATGGTTGAAACCAATGACCTTTTAGAGAATGCCCTCATGTGGTTAAATAGTTCTTTTTTTAAATTGTTTACAGGCTTATTACTAAGTCATTTGTAATTTTTGTATACCTTTCGAGCATGGTGCAGTTGTAACTATAGTTTGTAATGTAATGGTGCAGGTATTGGTTACTAAAATTCAGTTTGACCAAAACTGTACTCTCTATACCAAAACTCAACTATCCCTTTAACTACTTTATGATTGCAAAAGTCAAAGATATTCCAAATCATCTACAACAAGAACTAGAGCCGTAGAGGAGTAAAGCAGTGAAAGTTTGAGAATTGAAAAAAAGATGAGCCCTTGTGATTGATGGAAGACAAAATTGCAACTTTATAATTGCCATAGCGAGTACCAGTAGTCCTTCCTTGGTTGTGTTCTAAAAAAATTGCATAAAATTCAATTTTTTTGCCCAAGTTCATAATGTATTCTGAATCCCAGTTGTATTTATTTGTGTTTTCCACATCCTGTTCAAAATAAATTTGTTCCTTTGTCAATGTCAACTAAACTACACTAAAGTACAGTGGAAACTCGTTATATCAAGGTCCTTGGGACCTTGGGAATCACCTTGTTATATCAGGGTAACAAAACAAAAGAATATAAAGAGCTGGGACTAGCAAAATTACCTTGTTATAACAGATACCTCACTATATCAGAGCTCTTTATGAGTTTCCACTGTACACATGTAGTTTAGTTGTTCGAGCTGCTCACCACTTGAGAATATCTGTTATCAAATTTCCTCAGTCTTTCACCGTTTCACGGATCCGCTTTGTTTCCTCACCTTTCAGCTGTTGTAACCAAGTTGATGCCTGGGTAGATCACCTTGGTTCAAATTAGTACTGGTATAACATTACAGCCACATAAGGTATTGGTAAAAATGCAAATACATGTACTCTTCGTCTCTGTCTCTGCCTCCCTTCCCCCTCTTTCCCACCTCTCGGTATTTCTTTCAAGGTGATCCACCGCAAAATTTATAAAATTCTTGTTCTTCCATGTTAAAACCCCTTGGAACCACACTGTCCTTTCATCAGTACATGTGCAAAATGCCGACTCTCCCCAACTAGTTGACAAAATTTTCATGGCAAGGTGATACTTCGTTGGGGAGTTATTAGTTGCCATGGGGGATTTTGAACGAGTGTGCTGTAGCAGGACCCCCATGTCCCCTCACTGATATTGACAACCATCTGGTGTCATATTTAAACTATTGTCAGTTTTAAATAGCTATTCATATATGAAACATATTGGCCCAAATTCACAAAGAAGGTTTCAACTTAACCCATGGTTTAAATCTTCATTTACATAACATAAAATGCAAGTTATTTTTCTCACTTTTCTGCTGTTGTAACCAAGCTGATGTCTGGATGAATTACCACGGTTCAAAAGGATTTAAGACATAATAGTCACATAAGATATTGGTAAAGCAATGTGCAGATGTTTTCTCTTTCCGGCATTCTTTCTCTCTCCTGTCTCTCTCCTACTCCACACCCCTCTCCCCTGCCCCTCTCTTTAGCATACAGGGCCTAGGTGCTACAATATTGTATGGTTTTCAATCATTGGCTCAATCTGGCCATATGTCTCAAGCAAAAGAAGTTAGATTGCTAAAAAAAAAAACCTGCATGTGTAAAAATTGTGTATCATCAGACACCTTTAGAGGCTCGCACAAAATTCTTCTAATCTGATACATTTACCATTAACCACATAAGTAACATGAATATTTAATTAAAATTTCAAAAATTAAACCCAGATTAAGACCACTTCCACTAAATGCTTGCCCATTTCCCCCTAGACCTTTTATGTAGCACCCTGCATTGCAAATACTAGGTGCCTGAAGAAACATTTGACACTTTTGATCATTGATAACCCCAACAATTTATAACTAGTATCAGATTGAAATTTGCTAGTGTAATTCTGAAGGACGTCACAGTCATTTTTATCCTACATGTATTTGTCTTGCTTTATCAATTTTTTTCTTCACTATTTGAGATATGAAGGAAATAAAATCTTTGTATCCATAATTAATTCAGAACACAACATGCCTTGCACAGTACCTGTCATTTAGGACAGTAAATATCGAAATTCATTTCTCTGGATTACAAGAGGTGCTATGAAGCTTAAAGCCCCTCTAAAGTGTTCAGAGCCCCACATTCTCCAAAAATTTGATGGCAAAATTTCACTTAAATTGTATCATAAAATTCATAATGTGAGAGAGCATGTCATTTAAGACACATTTCTGCAAGGATTTTCAAGTCGAATATTGATGAAAGAATACAAAATTTAGGTTTTCTGCATACAATAGAAAATCCAAATTTTGTATTCTTTTATCAATATTTTTCTTCAAACACATAATTTGGGGGAAATCTTTGCAGCAGTGTGTCTTAAATGACATCCTCTTTCACATTATGATACAATTTAAGTGAAATTTTGCCATCAAATTTTTGGCGAATATGGGGCTCCCAACACTTTAGAGGGGCTTTAAAGGTAATGCAAAGTTTTGGGAAATTTTGAAATTGGATGGATAGTTATTCTTTAAATTTTTGATATATTTGGATGCCCCTGTGGATGTATTAGAAGCACTAAAAAGTTTAGCCCCTAAATCACTTCGGCTTTCGAGCAAATTGAATAAACAATATTTACCGGTGCTCCCGGTAAATTTCAAATATTTCAAATAGCGCCTAAGGCCATTCCATGGTAGCTGCAACCATGAAAATCTCAGAATATGCAGTTCTGATATATAATTTCTAAACAGGAATAGCAAATCGGTCGATTATAGTCAAGAAACATTGTTTTAAAGCTAAAGTAATATCAGTCTTGAGAGGGCGCTATAGAACATAAAGGGTTTATTATTTACAATTTCATTACTTTAGACTCGATTTTAATCAAGACAACGATCATTGAATATTGTAAAATCGCATATGCTTGCAATATGTTCATTTAAACCAAATTCATGAACCCATACCAAAACTTTGTCATACCTTTAAGCTGCAATGCACTATTGCATTGCTGTGTTTTAATTAATTGCTAATACTACACATAGATTTTATGGCATGATTATCAAAAAGTGAAGATCTAATAAAGATTCTGTTAAGAAATAGTATTTGATATTTCATAAACTTACTCCAAATTCTTCAACTTTACAAAGTGCAAAATTCAGTCTGATATGAATTCCAGCTTTCGAGTTAGTACATTCAAAATATGTCACCTACTACATGTGATATTAGAAAGAAAATTGTAGAAGAATAGAATATGGTGGACGGTGGAGTATGATTTACAGAATGTACAAATTGGCAATGCCGTTTATTGACAGTTTAACACCTACAGTGGATTGGTGTCTGTGCAGTGAACATGGTCTACATTACAGATGAAATGTCTTGACAAATTTTTTTTAAAGCTATAAAAAGAAAAGGATCAATACATGTACTACTATTGGACGACGACACATCAAAGTTTCCAGAATTATCAGAACTGATTTTAACTTTGGTGGAACCAAAGTCACAAAACATATCTAAAATAACATGAATTTGTTTTCTTCGCAAAATTTAGCATGATTATGTATCGTTACTTCCAATGGGATTCTTTTACAAATAACAATTTATAATATGGGGGAATATAAGTTTGAAGTTTTTAGAGCTTTGATTTGTTGATATTTTGTATGTCCATACAAATTGCAATAAGTCTCATTGCAGTCACTTGTAAAATAATGTCTCCGCCAAAATGGTGGCCTTTAGTTTGGGCACAGACGAACAGCAAAAATATCTTGCAAAACATTTAAATGAATATCACAATTTTAGACAGCTACCATACAAATCATTCAGAAAACAGAAGACACAGGGCACTTTAAGAAGCATAACAAAAGAAGTACAAAAATCCAAGTGTATGGACGAAGGTTTCGTTGGCTTCGGAATAGTAGATGGTGCTTTCTGATCACAAAGTCCAAATTGACCATAGCAGCAGTAGCGACATGATCTACAGGCAACAATATTTACAAGGAACAATGACTAGTCTTCTATTTCGCAGTAGCCAGGGGGTTCCTGAGAACGAGGATAACGCTGTCACCGCGGAGAAACATCTTGGTGATGTAACGATCTTTGTTGACTGGTTTTGACCTCTTCTTGCCTTTTCCTGCTTTGGGTGTTTCTGTCCACATCTCCTTCACATTCTCAAGGACCATATTGCAATGCCTGTTGAGAAGACAAATAAAAAAATTTAAAAAGTATATGAACAGATACAAAGAAGAAAACACAAAAAATTGCTTAAATCTCTTACTATACTTAAAATTGCAAATAGATCATAGCACATGTACATCATATTATCACATTAAAACTTTCATCATAACAAAATAATTCACTTTATATCCTGCATCAAAATGTATTGGTCTTTGATTGGTTGTGAGCTCTTCACGTGACCAGAAATATTTCAACCATTGTAAGGTTGCTCTGAAAAAGTAATATTTAGGACTTGGGAGTACTATTTTGGAGTTTTGATAGTTTTATTAAAATGTTTTAAAAATATTTTAAAAATTCATTTTAAAATTATTGAAATACAATTTTTTTTTTAAATAATTTTTTTAATATTTAATTTAAAACAATTATTAAAAAAAATTGTTTTAGAAAATAAATTTTTGATGCAGAATATAAAACAAATATACCCTGCCTTCTTTTCGAGGTACTAGTTAAAACTATGGGCCTCTGTGACTCCAATAGTACTATTTGTTTCAGGGCTGTGCCCCTCAGACTATTAAAGTCACCTCTTGCCCATAGTTTTAACCAGAACCTCTCAAGACAGTGTATATTTGTATACTATGTAGTGTTGTAAGCTACAAGTTGTCAAATAGGCTATGGATATGTTTAAAGCAGTAAATTTTACCATACCAAATAAACTTCTTTTCTAGACTCTGTCATTGTATCAAAATATACGCTAAGCTTCTCAGATCAATCATTATTTCATTCATTCAAACTGGCTTGTTCAAAATCAATGTAGCAGGTAAAGGGCACTTGAACAACAAAATGAAAAATCTAATAAATAATTTTCCTTAACTAATTAAACTGTTTCAAAGCAACCGTTTTCATATTCTTGGATCAGTGCTGTACCTGTCGAATGCCTTGACACGTCCTAGTAGTTTCTTGTTGTTTCTGCAATTGATAAGAACTTGTGTGTTGTTCTTGACAGATTGAGTGAGTACAGAAAGTGGACCAGTGTTGAACTCTTCTTCTTCCCTCTTAGCCAGCTCCTCTTGGCTCATTTCTGTCTTGGGCTTTGTTAACAGCCTGTAGGAAAACAAAAAAATAACAATCATAACGAAAAACAAATGTGATGGGGAACTTGTTCATTGTTTGGCATGCCAGCTTGTAGGACAGCATAAATGTAGTCTATTAACAAGTTGGCTCAGTCAGTAAAGCGTCTGCCAACGTAGAAATTTAGCTTACATTTAGCGCATGCGCACAACGTTAATCCTGTCTCAGCCTCATTTTCGTAAGTTGGCGCCTAGCCGACATGGGCCCTTCAGATTGGCTATCGCTGGCTGCAATAGGCTCTATGTTATAAGATACTAGTGAGAGGAGATAGCTTGCGATATTCCGTTTGATCTGATACCAAAATCATGATATTCCAGTCAAATCTTCCATTTTGTACGATTTTTTCAGTTTTTTGAAAAGCTAAGTTTTTCACTTAAATTAAAGTCTTACTTAAGTTTGAAAAATTCTCATTTTCGTCATATTTAAGGTACAAATTTGCAAGTTGTACTGAAATGTTCGTTGATTTTTCTATTTTATGTTTGTACCTATGCTGAGTGTGCGTCAGTCACCTATGTGTGAAATGCGTCACCTGTTTAAAGCACGACATGTCAGTTCGTTATGTAATGTAACGTAAAAAGTCGTATTGACATTGCACTTGGCCTTGCGTGCTAATTACTTAAGCTTACATAAGTGGGGGGCCTCTATCACTCTAATTCGAAACAGCTGGAGCGTATCGGCCAATCAGAGCGCGTAAACTTATTGTACAGCGGGGAATACGAATAGTTCTATGTGGATGTTATCTCAGCGGAACTGTCGATATCAGAGACTGAAGCTTTTGGTCTAGACTTTTCACACACAAACTGCATTGCATAAATTCCCCTCACCAACTCGACACTAACCCGTACTCCGTAGATGAAAGATCTAGATCTAGACTAGACCGAAAGCTTCAGTCTCTGATATCGACGGTTATTCCGCTGAGATTGCATCTGGCTCCTCTGACCGCCTCTATACATAGACTGAAGTACGTCAATGGAGTAGTGTGGGGAACGAATGGTTCAGTTCGGCCGACCGCGATGAATGAGATATGCAACGAGTTTTTCACTCTTTACGTCTTCATATATCCACTTTGGCTGCAATTTTACACTGAATTTTATTAAAAATTAAAAATAACACAGAAATATCTACTTTGACTTACGATAGCTTGCTCATTTAGATCCTATATTAATGATTAATCCGAGAAAGTCTTGTAGTCAACAAGATTTGTTGTCAGCCATCTTGGTTTAAGTTGATGAATATTCATTTTTTCTTTTCGAACGTCCAATAGCTATGTATGAGTCAGCCCGGCTTGAGCCGGTGATGTTTGAATATTCATAAGCCCAATATCAAACACGTGCTCTGATTGGCCATTGGGCTTGTTTTGGTCGGTTGACCCGAAATATATCGGGCGGGTCATGTCATAGATTACCAGTTCGAATGCATGAACGTACCGTTTCCTTGGTTCTGAGATAAAAATTGGATAACTCATATACGTAAGTCTGTAAATTTCGCATTTAGAAATAAGTCATAAAAAATTGATAACTGTACATAGGAGAAAAATAGACATAGTATTTTTGTATCTGATTTATAAATCAGAAAATTAGATCTAAATAAAGAAAATCGTGGGAGAAAGTTTTTGGGACCAAAGCGGGCCACAATCGGCTCAATCTCTCCCCGTGGTGCGAGCCGTATGGGGTACCGTCTGTGTATGGGGAATGTCAACAAATGTCAGTTTTATTAAAGAATGACCCATACCAGACGGTTATTTCTGTCTGGATCTAGACTACCTCAGTCTCTGTACAGACTACAGAGACGGTCAGCTCAGCCTCAGCTCAGCGGAATTCGGAACAACTGTTCATAATCATATCACTCAGAGACTGAAGCTTTCAGTCTTAACACAACTGTGTATTAATTAATTAAAAAACTAACAAAGAGTTCAAATATATAAATATTAGGCCTTTAGGCCTAGATCTATCTAAATTCTAATTTTAAAATTAAGTCAATAACTTGTGTTCCAAAAAAACACATGTCCGACTGTGATTCCGGGCCGAGAAATTGCTGTTTTAACGTAGCCCTAGCTTCAGTTTTGAAGGGAAAAAAAAGTACGTCAAGCATTGTAACATTTCTGTAAACTCCAAACGATTTTATATGCCTCAAGTCGCTTACAACAGTAGAAGTAAAATAAAAATTAATGAATGCTGGTCTTACACGAAATTCAACGGATGGGACTTAGCTAATTTCTGCCACTAATACAATTTTGTACTCAATAAAACGTCTCCTTTTCATGAATTAATGTAAAAATGCTTTACATGGTGAAGTCAAGCTGTCATACACTTGTCACAAAGCAAAATAGAAGTACAACTTACGACATGATGTTGAATTACAAGTACGATTCAATCAAAGACAATCCACTTCATTTACGACATTCAATCGCTGTGCAACTTTCGCTGGTCTCATAAACAGGTACTAGGTTTGAGTCGATTGATCATATCGAAGACGCGGTGCGGACGGTCGGGGCTGCCTCCCTGCTGAACAGCCTGCCTGATCGCGCGGCCGGGCGTAGCCGTAGATATGCATGACCATCAGCTCCTCCTGGCTAGGGCATGGGACCAGCAAACCTATCCTGCAATTCTAAAATTTAAATGGGAAAAATAATTAGACTAGCTACATATTTACAGTTATCTATCCATTTTAAATATATATTACATCAAAATATTTCTATAAAAATTATTTTATGCATTTTACACAGTAATGATAACTAAAATAATACTAAAATTTCAACGGCACCATTAAAATAAAATTGTCCCTAGATTGTCAACTTGGTTTATTTATTTTATAAGTTAGTAGCCTAAATTGGTAGCGAGTTTAGTCCAATTTCACAAATGGTCAAATAGCAAAGATCAATTGAATTCTATTTGTAAACTATAGAGCTTTATTATCGACAGCGTTTTGGGACATGTCAATCAGTGATCTGCTGAGACCATGCATGAAGTTTGCATAACCTGTGTATTTATTGTCCAAAAAATGATGCATTTATAAATAGGCTAGATATATTTTAAAGGTAATATTTACAGGCCAAAAAAAATGAAAAGGTTAAATTCCAACGGTATTTGAAAGATAATACTAATTTAGAACTTCCCTTAAAAAAAGGGGGCTTGCGCGAAAATGTCTTTAAGTGGGAAAATAACGACTATTAATTAGTTGTCGAATCGACTACCAAGTCAGTAAGTAATAGTCTGATTTTCAGACCATTATACCGAATGGTCGTATGTTTTGTACTGCGCAAAGATTCAATCGGTTTAATTTTTGGCCACTACAAGAAGTGCATTGATGTAGACAAATGCTGTACCCTGTACAGCTCATTTAATGTATGTTATTACCAAAGAAGAAAAAAGCCAGTTAGTCACTCAATAGTGTCTGACAGTGAAGTCTAGCAGGTAAACGGGTTTCCTTGCATAATTTGAATATTAGAACACTGCTAACATTTAAATTTCACAGATAGGACATACATGACATATTCATAATTCCTGCAAAGTTCTACAGAATTTGATGTTGGCTGCAAAAGGGACATAGTATCTTTAAAGAAAGCAAAAAGAGACCCTTGAACCCGCCATGCACTGAAAACAAAAAACAAAACAAAACAAAAAAAGACAATTTATTGAGTTTCACTTAGAAATATGGGGGGGGGGGTGGCTTAATTAGCTATGATTTCTCTAGCCCCTCCTTGAGCCATTTTGAGCGGGAATGGGATATAATGCCCCCCAAACTTTACTTGTTCAAATTTCAATAATAATAATATCACCAAATAACGCTCACTTTTGCATTGATCACTTTTAGATTCAAACTTTGGAGAAAAATCTAAGATCCATGAGTTATGAGGACCAGGGGGTGTTTAAAAAAGACTAAGATCGACTTTAAGTTGGACTTAACTATGGCGCAGGACGTTCATGCCACTGTTTGCTCTAACCATTTAATGGCATTGGTCTCTTAAGGGACGTACAAATCAGCATGGTCACAATCTACAGAATTTACATTTTTTGATAATTCATTAAATGTTATCCAAAGATCATAATGGTGAGAGCAAACAGATCTGCCTTTCAAAGCATTTTTAAATCTTTGTTCTTGTTTGTTTTGTTTTATGTTATTTTATTTATGTTATTTTTTATTTTTTGCTTAAATCGTACACCTCGACAAGGCATTTTGAGAACGAACTTTAACTGTTCGATATATAAAACTACATAACAATCAACCTCTCCCTCTTTCTCTATAGTTTCTCTCTGTTTTCTCTGTCTCCCTCTCAGTGTCTCCCCCCTCTCTCTCTCTCCCTCTCCCTCTCTCTCTCTCTCTTAGTCATATGCTCGAGCTTCAGATGCTTTTCCTTAACTCACGTAGAAAGCTATGTTTTCAACACGAGGATTGATAAAATCAGGGAAATGACAGAGAAACATACATGTTCCTGACAAAAACATACCGGGCTTTACCGACTTGTGTCATCGTTGATACTAGCTGGCAGGAAGCTGGGGCTGCTCGGGGGCTGCTATATACCCCCTAAAAACTTTCACCAAGACTAGCGCCAATTAAGAAGGAAAGATATATGGGAAACAGAAAATGAAAGAATAAAATTAAAAAGAAACTAGAGAAAGGAAGGATGAAGAGGAACCGTATCCATGTGCTAATTAAGACCCTCATTTTGTCATTCTTCCTTTGTTGTCATTCTCTTTCTCTCTCCATCCTTCCTTTCTCTAGTTTCTTTTTAATTCTATTCTTTCATTTTCTGTTCCCTATTATCTTCCCTTCGTAATTGGCGCTTGGTGAAAGTTTTTAGGGGGTATATAGCAAGGATCCGGGCTAACTCGGACCAGGGGACAACTCGGCCCAGCTGCAAAAACGGTTATTTTTGTCATTTGACCCTAACTCTAACTCTAACCCTAACCCTATCCCTAACCCTAACCCTAAACCTAACCCTAAACCTGCAACAAGGGAAACGCTCTCGGCGGTCTCGCGCTGCATTACGCAATTTGATATGATGAAAAATTGAGGGTGGCCCAATAACAGGCCCCCCCCCAAAAAAAAATGAAATCCTCTTAATCTATAATCAGCTTTTTAAAGTGAATATTGACTAAGAATCATCAGAAGAATTATATTGTTTGTACCAAGATTGATAACTTAACTTGCTGAAATATGAACAAATAACAAAAACAGATTTATTAATTCTCAAATTAAAAGTATAATAATAGTCTACTGACCTAAAATGACCTTTGACGGTTTGACCTTGACTTTGTGACCTAAAATTTGTGTCATATGATTTTGTGATACTTGATAACCCTTGGGTACAAGTTTTATGGAATAGGAATATACATGTATATTTTCAAAATTACGATACTGAAATTCAAAATCTTAATTTGCAGGCCTGTAATGACATTAGGCCTGACTTTGTCACCTAAAAGACTGATCACAATGATTGGTGATACTTGATAAACCTTATGTTCAAGTTTCATGGAATAGGAATGTATACTTTCAATTTCAAAATTACGATAAAAATTCAAAATCTTAATTTGATGCCACAACATAGTCTAAGTTTGATGACTGGAAATGACATTTGACCTTGACTTTGTGACCTGAAATTCTACTCACATGATTGGGGATACTTGATAACCCTTTAGTCCAAGTTTCATTGAATAAGAACTTTCAAAATTATGTCAAAAATTCAAAAACTTAGGCTTGGTTAAGTTTTTGATGTTGACGCCGCCGCCGTCGCCGCCGCCGCCACCGGAAAAGCGGCGCCTATGTCTCGCTTTTTGCTACGCAGGCGAGACAAAAACTGACCATTTTTGCAGCTGGGCCGATCGAGTTGTCCCCTGGTCCGAGTTATATAGCCCGACTCCTTATATGAAGTTGGGCCAACGTGTGCTACTCACGTTGGCCCAAGGTCTTTTTGGCCGGCGGGCCAACGTTATATGCCAACCCCTTTCCCACCATCTTATGTACCATGGCCCAACGTTGGCCCAACGTCGCAATGTTATCTGGGTTCATTTCCACGCCTTTTTAACCCCTGTCACATTTTCTTGATTCCGATGGTTCCATCAGGTCCCTATAATACCGACGTCGAACCTTTAATTCCACAAGACAACATATGGATGCTGAGTCTAATATAAAGGTGCGTCCTTCATTTCCAAGGAGTCCGATTGGAAAAATGATAGTACTTCCAGAATTATTAAAGCTCCCACAAGAACAGAATAAAATATTTCCTCTTTTTTTTTTTTTGGGGGGTTTTTTTAATAAATGTAAAAGTTAATTAATATAAAACCGCTTAAGTTATTAAATTAAGTTTATGAGTCCGTCTGTACTATGGTAATGTGCCAAAATTAAAGCTCCCACAAGAACAGAATAAAATATTTCCTCTTTTTTGGGGGTCTTTTTTTTAATAAATGTAAAAGTTAATTAATATAAAACCGCTTAAGTTATTAAATTAAGTTTATGAGTCCGTCTGTACTATGGTAATGTGCCAAAATAATTGTGACGCGCATTTCAATAGTAGAAATCGCTAAATTGTTAGTTCTTCTGCCACATAATCATCAGCTGATTCCAATTTGTTGTAAAATCTAGTCTATAACTTCAGTATTTACTCGTACTCTAGCTACACATGTACACAAGATCAAGAGCCACGACACGTATTACCAGGGAGGTGAGACATAACCAAGAATGTACGTATTCTAATCTCTAGCGGAAGATTAACATATTTGTTAGATTAAGTGTATCATAAATAATAATTCCTATATCTTATGAAATGTTAGCTTACAAATCATACACGCTTGCTTCTTTATGTAGTTTATCCTAGGCTAGTATTATAAAGGACGAGCTTCCAAGTTCCAGGGACCAGGCAAGCTCGCAAGTGCTTAGCGCAGCAGAATTGAAGGCAAAGGCAAATCCAAAATTAAGGCAAAAGGCAAGGACTTACAGCGCAGAGCTTGTGCGCTGAGCTGCGTCCCATTTGTCTGATAACTATGTGACTAGTATGTCTTAATTAAGTAGACTATGTGTAGTTTTTTTCTTCCTAATTGGTCTTTTAGTGTGTTAACTGTTATCAGGAAGATGAGAACAAATGGAGTGCCCGTCTCGAAAGATTTTCTCGAGGGACAGATATTCAGGATTAACTTGGCTTAACAACAAGAAATGTAACCCTCTCCAGCCATCAAATCCATCAACAGCTGCCCTTATCAGACCACAGATCCCCTCTGGCAATCAAATGTTACGCAACGCCTTCTGCTTCCCTAAGTTCTGTAAACACTCGGTCGTAAAAAAAGGCTTAGAAGCCATGTGTTGCACCGCGAAAATGACGTCATACTCAGTGAAGATGTATATAGCTATAACATATAAAATACAGAATCCACAACATATGGCACAATGCAACCTTCTATTGGTTATCAAATGCTTTTGCTGTGCTCGGAAAACTGTACTGAAGACATAGCCGTTCGAACCAGCGAAATCGACCAAGGAAATCGTGAGTTGGAGTGAATGGAAGTTTCTCATCATCATGATTTTCTCAGCTAATTATTGACATTTTCCGCAAATTTCCGCAAATTGTACATAGCTAGGAAGGTAGTCCAAAGGTTTATCTCCCAAAGTACCTAAATGAAATTGTGTTATATATTTGCGCATTTGTTGAATGAGGGTTAGAAGTTGTCAATTCATCACCACTTTTCACTCCGAGTACGGGCCGGCGACACATAAGCCGCCGTGCTCGCTGGGCTGGGCTGTGGGTGGAAAGGGAGGACTTCAGTGCTACCACTGCACTGTACCATTGAGTTGGGGATTAAGGGGATTACGGTAGGGGAAAAAAAGACGCGCGGTGCAACGGAAGGCTTCAAAGGACGGGCACTCCATTTGTCACATCTTCCTGCTGTTATGGACATTTCATCTGTATGTGGAAAACATGATAGATCTTTTAGTGTGTACTTGTACTACTACTAGTACTACTAGTTGTAATTGTAGACCTAGATCTACTTTGTACCATTTCATTTGTAGAAACTAGAATTTGTACTGTCTATTTGTAGGTCATAGATCTATTTCAGTTTCTGTACCTATTTTCTTGCCTATCTTGGATTAATGAGACATCCAATACCTTTCTGATTATTTTCAATTTATACATAACGTTCAGGAGTTTAATTTGGCAGTGAACGGGGTTATCGGTTACAGATATAGACTCTTCATCGATCAATAAAATGGATTTCCCCTTATATAGGCCGGCTTGTTGTGCTGTATTGTTGGAAGCATTCTCACTGAATATTGTTCCTGTCCAGAGTCCTGAAATGGTAATTGTCTGAAGCAAATTAAATTTGAAGGATGCAGAAATAAATGATGATGACAATCGTTAGTGGGCAGGTCCAAGCTATTTGGATTGTGACGTACGGGACCTTCAGAGACTTTAAACAAGAAATAACAACAGATGAAATTATTTATACAGCTATCTTTTGGTATGAATCTGTGGCTATTATGGGCTAGTTCATTTGTGGAAAGTTTTAGTTCTGACCAATTTTTCAATTAAACTTTTAATGTAATTAATGTGCTGCGTGACGTACGGACGCTGCGTGCCGTACGTCACGCAGCACATTAATTACATGAAAAATTAATTAAAGAATTGGTCAGAACTAAAACTTTCCACAAATGAACTAGCCCATAATAGCCACAGGCTCATACCAAAAGATAGCTGTATAAATAATTTCATCTGTTATTTCTTGTTTAAAGTCTCTGAATGTCCCGTACGTCACAATCCAAATAGCTTGGACCTGCCCTGGTTCATTACATTATTAATCTCAGGTTTAAAGAGATTAAGATGTAAGATTAAGCCATTTTGATTGTAATTTTGTATATTGAATCAATTATTATATTTTGGCTACATCTATTTGAATTCAAGACCAAATAAAGAGTATTGATAACAATGATTTTTCTCCATTTTAAATGGTTTTCTCTACAGATTCAAGATGGTGTCTCTAAAAATAGTGCTTACACTTTGCTTGGCATCACTGTGCTGTCTTGAAAATATTTCTGGAGAGAAAAGCAAGAAACTGCAGATTGGTATAAAGAAGAAGGTGGAAGATTGCACCACTAGATCACGCAAGGGAGATCGTCTTTCTATGCACTACACTGTAAGCAAAGGCACATTATGGGAAAAGTTTCTCATACACATACAGATGTACTAGGTTTATTTAGTTAATGCATTGTAACAAGAAGTTTATAAATTGGTTACCGATATCCATTGCAATTGCAATCGACTAATTAGTAACAAGGTAATATTGCTTCAGATACTCAAAGATCCTTGTAAGAAAATTGAGAGAAGTGTTCAAATTAAATACAGATTTTTCAACATCAAACTTCCTCTTTAAGTTTCAGTTTTTCTTTCAGTGCTCACAGATAAAAGGATGTGCATAAAAGGATTACACCCCTATAAGAGGAATATGAGGGAATGAGTAATTAGTTACTTGGAAACATGAATTAAGGGGGAAAAACAAATTTTCATTTGTATATTACTATTTTAAAAATCTTATATGCTATGTATTTCCCCTGCATATTGCACTTGATATGGCACACCTCTCCTGCTCCCAGACCTGCTTGTTTACTTTGGTTAACTTGTTGCTGTTTTCTTACCCCTCATTACTTATCTGTCAATTGTGTTATTACAGGGAAAGTTAGAAGATGGAACAGAATTTGATAGCAGTATTCCCAGGAAACAAACCTTTGATTTTACACTAGGAGCTGGGCAAGTTATCAAAGGCTGGGATCAAGGTCTACTCAAGTAAGTTCAATTCTAAACTGATTGAAATTGAGAGCAATGATGATCAACAGAGTGCTGTCATGAGCCAATTAGTCACAATAATTCTCATAAGTTGTTTCTTTATAAATGTTTTCATTGAATTGATTTAATTTGAGAAAATTGCATGAAGCTCTTATTCCATTGTCTAAATTATGCAATCTATGCCATGACTATTATATTGATACAATGTGTGGGTCTTAGAACTTAAATGAGAAAGTTAGTTGTTCTGTGTCTGCTAAAACAGATGCCTAGTACTTAGCCAACACTGGACATACTAATGTCTGAAATCTATTGAAAATGTGAGTTATGAGTGCAATTAAGCTCTACAAAAATATCTATAGGTATTCAAAAGTGTCCATTCAATGCTTTACAATGACTGTCTAGTGTAAAACATAATAGATCTTCTGATTCATCCACTTTGAATAAACATCTTATAATAATGCGAATTCACTTTATTTTTGTTTGACAGTATGTGTGAAGGCGAGAAGAGGAAGTTAGTTATCCCCTCAAATCTTGGCTATGGTGATAGAGGATCACCCCCTAAGATTCCAGGTAAGCAGCATGACACTAATATTAGAACAATGCATACAAAGAGAGAGAGAGAGAGAGATTCTGAACAGAGTACAGAGCCCATTATTAGAATAAATTATGTTTATTTTCATTAAACTCTAAAGCTAAAAGTATTGTCCAACGGTTGAATTATGCCATTATTCATTTATTGATTTTTCTTACCTTTTTAATCATTGTAACCAAGACTGCAATAGAGCATTATGTAGACAAATTGGGAGCAACTTTGAATTTTGCACAATTTATTGGTCTCTATTTAAAGCCATGGTCTCATCCGACCCGCGTAGGCATAGCGAGGGGTCCACGTGGAGATTTTGGGGTTGTGCGTGGCCCTCAGCGGGTGGCCCACCTGACCCCCAAGTAGCCTTCATTTTTCTACATGGAGAAAAATTGGACATGCACAATTTTGGGTCTGCGATGATTTGTCACGGCTACCGCGTGGCTGGTGCGTGGCTGGTGCGTGGGTGGTGAATGGCTGGTGCGTGGGGGAGAAGAGATGGCGATTCCACCAGAGCGTCACCCACATAGCACCCACGTGCTATGCATGCACTACGCACACACTGCCCACGTGATCACCACTGTCCTCCTCATCTTGCCCACCTCAAAATTTGATGTGGGCACTCCCAGGTAGAATTTGCCCACGTAGGAAAAATGGCGACGTATACAAATTTACTGCCCTATGTGTGTGCGCTACGCCTATGTTGGTCGGATCAGACCGTGGCTTAAGTAGTTGCTTTGTCATTTGTTTTATTCAAATGTTGAACAAGGAGTGAGGAAATATAACCAGTTAATGCTAGACAATATTCATATAATTTTGCTGAACTAAATTGTTTTTCAGTTTTTCAAAATGTTGTTGATATTCATACTTTCTTCATTTTTCTTACAGCACTTAGAAACATGCGTATGAAGTGCTATGTAAATATCATTTCCATGTGATGTTTTGAATAATGTTGAACTTACCAATGTTTGTGTACTTGGGATATGCTTTATAATTATCTAATGGGCATCTTGACAGTAGCATTTTACAAGTTCTTGATTACTTTGGGTTGGGTAAAATA
The DNA here is from genome assembly GCA_037976565.1 of Mesocentrotus franciscanus. Lineage (NCBI taxonomy): Eukaryota > Metazoa > Echinodermata > Echinoidea > Camarodonta > Strongylocentrotidae > Mesocentrotus > Mesocentrotus franciscanus. Next base: position 7,549,778 of record CP137669.1, on the reverse strand, counting down.
ACCATTTCTGGGATACAGTTGTTAAACTTTTTATTCTACAGGTAGCTGGATCCTCATCATATTTGCAATTACAATGCTATACCATGAAATAATCTGTTCTGATTTCTTTCTGTCGTTCTTTCTTTCTGTTAGGTGGAGCCACTTTGATCTTTGAGGTAGAACTAATCAAGATTAACAGGAAAGAATCAGATGAACTATGATAACTTTCCATCTCATTTTCATTCATTTCTTTATCATTTATCTCTCTTGTTAGATTTCAATTAATCATGTATTTAGGTGATAGCTGTAGAAGTTTGAAAGGTCACATTAAATGTGAGATAATGAATAACCATCCAATCAACTTACCTAGAACATTTGGTTTCAAATCCGATACATTTAATGATGTCTACTGAGAGACAGTAGGGCGTTAACTCATATTCTTTTAAAACAGAATCATTGCCTTTCTGGCCCTCAGCATGTGATATTTCATAGTTTCAGATATAGGTTTTGAGTACTTTCTTTTTCTTTTAAATATGTATTTTTGATATCATGCTATTGAACTTGCTTCATATTCTTGATTTTTTACAACAAACAAAATAAATTTATTAAATAGACGAAGGGGAAGCAACAATAGAATACCACTGCATGGCTCGGAATAACAAAATTTCAAGTTCACCTTTTGATAAGTATTATCCCAACTTGCTTGTTAGTTGTTACACTTTGGTAAATAAATCATAATTGAATAATTACAAATTGGCCTTCTGACCAGCTGAAAGAAGATGATGTGTTGCTTTTATTGTGCCATGTCGTTTGCTGCCCGCAAATAGGCCATTACTGCCATTGACAATAGACAGCTCTGAATGCCTTCTTGGTAGCCAATAATTAATTCTCACAACTTATTCAAGTACTTACAACCAACTCCAAGGAATGAATCTCAATCTGGACATGTAAATCATTAGACATTTGTATACATTAGTTTGAGATGCTCCAACTCCAATTTTAAAACAAATTTCTGTTTATTTAGATATCTGTCTCCCTCCAATGAACAATATTTATATATTTCAGAAACATTTCTACTGTGGTGCCTACATGAATTATTTCATGACATTTGTGTTACCATGTATTGTATTTGATATACTTTTGCTTGTACTATGTCACAGTTCCAAGTCTATGAATCAGAGTGTAACTAGAATTGTTTGCAATGTTGGAAGTATTACATATGACTGTATGTATGTAATCTGTAGCATCTTCATTCAACTTAATACCCAAAAGAGACCAAAACAGTTCAGCAATTGTATTTCTGCTAAAAGTAGTAATTTAAGATAATTAAACTCATGTCATATTATCATTACTATATAGTAGTAGCTTAAAACTAATCTGCATTTCAATTCAACTTTTATGTGATATTTCTAGCAGTTCGAAGGAATGAATTATTTTGAACATTGAGATGGTCAAATGATTTAATGTAATGCATAGTGTAAAGGAAATAAATTAATATTGGGATATGAATTTAACAATCTTATAACAATAATGTGAAACATCTTCAGTTTATGATAGTATAGACATCACTCCAATGTATTATTTTAGATGTTTTGTATGTACATGTAGATATATGTGGTAATATGGTTGTAATGTGTTTTTTCATATTCACATCATATGAAGGTCATGTATTGTCTTTGTATGTCATTTCAAAGTTTGATGTCAAAAGCAATAAGTAAAAAATAATAAAAATAGTACAAACAATTGGGAAAAAAAACATGTCAATAGTTGCCTCTTATGTTGTTTTGAATGAATTTTAAGATTTGTTTTCCTTCCATATTTGCTTGGGCAGTATATTTCACATTGGATATTTGTTTGTGTATGTGCGTGTCCTCAAGTAATTTGCGATTCCTATCTTACATGAAAGTAGGAGAGGGTGGCCCGTACAATTTGTTTCAATTTAGTTCATTTGTTACCATTCATAACATGGCTATTATGGTCGTTAGAAGTCTTTTCTAATTAATAGATAACTAAAAAATAACTGATTGCAATGATTTTACTTGATGGAGAGAGAATTTGTGAGTACTTCCATCTAGGGAAAAAAATATTATGCTGTTGAGGATATTAAACGTGAGGCTGTTGACAAATATTTTAAAATGTAATATAGAAAACGGCAATGATGAGGAGAATGACGGTGATGCTGATGAAATTAAACATGCTGGAATAAGTATCGGATTTAGTGGCTAAGAACAAGAGGAAGATGATGTAAATGAGTATGATGATAGTGAAATCAAAATGAAAGGGTAAAAGACAAGTGAAGATGATGGTAATGAATGAATGAATGAATGAAAGATATTGGTGACTAAAATGCCAGTACTACTGGCAGTTAAAATGGAGATGATGGTGATAATGATGGTGATAATGATGACAGTAAATAAAATTCAAGGATATTTTATACTGCTAGCATCAAAGTAGGATATGCACACTAAGATTGTATAACGTTGGAAACGGACCACAACTCGTACGGTAAAGAGAGGGATAAGTCTCGTACTTTGAACCTTGAATCACTTTCTTTCTGAATTTTACCAGTAAATTTTGATGAGAGTGGGTGATGTCTAGATTATTGGCTTGTAAGGATGATACAATATTGTGAAGATAAAAGATACAGAATTCAAAGGAATTTCATTGTCTAACTGCTCAGCCGATTCTCTGCAACATTTTGCCGTCCTTCCTTTCGTGTCTCTGAAAGTCTAAATACATAAATGCAGCAGAGAATAGTTTTGATCATTTTTAAATCACATGCATGCATATATAATATATATATATATATATATATATATACACACATATATTCTCTCCATCTCTCTCTCTCTCTCTTCCTCTCTCTCTTTCTCTCTCTCTCTTTCCCTCTCTCTCTCTCTCTCTCATCTTTGTCAAAATTCAACAAATCATGTATAACACAATACTTTCACGAATTTATTCCCCACTCATAACAAAAATATGATAATTAGATTAAGAATCTAAAGCTGATCGACACGAAGTTTCGAGGGAAATGATGCTAAATCCCACCTGCGAAGAAATTTGTGTATGTACACTCCGGTGTACACTAAACGCACATGCGCCTGTATTGTTATACAGACTAGCTTACGCGTCACGTCACTATGGATACGCTCTACACCAGTACCGCTAGAGAGCTAGGACCCGCGCGTGCAACAGGTGCCTTTCCCTACCAATCTCTCTTTTATGGCCTGGAATATCTAAAAATCGACTCAAAATGACGGCACAGTGTATGGGCAACTTTGGTGCTCACAAATGGCGCTATCCTGAATTTATGGCAGACCGATATAGCCGTTCAAACGGATATCTGGATCCCGAAAGTCAACCCAAACAAGATGATGCCACACTCCAAGGGGTAAGCGACCAGACCGTGTGGGTCAACAAGCGGTATATCCCTACCGATCTCCGCAGCACTGCCCCGGTACCTCGCCATAAGCTACTGGCTCCAGTCCGCCTGCCTCTTGTGGAGAGGGATTGGGTACCACTGGGAGAGGCTTCTGGCAGACAAATCTCAAGAGCCGAGGAAGAGAGACAGCTCTACGTTTCACAACCTAGTACCAGGTCTGAAGATTGGTCTACTCTTAGACAAATACTACCCTCAAAAGGACTACCACTCAGGTCAAGCCCACCAAACTGGGGTACAGGAAATACCTATGCACCTCCTATGATTGGAGCAAGACAAAGACGGTTCCCTCACATAAACAGTCCGATGACAAGGTACGCACAAAGTATTATATTTCCATTTTATTTTGTTAATAAATAGGCTTATGGATGGATGAATGAATTAATGAATTAAAGTATATATTTTAATAGTTTTATTTACACAAAGCAACTTACAATGTCAGTATTTATGAGAAAAAAATTGAAAGATGAAAAAAATAAATAAAGATTCAACACCTAGACTATTTCTTGAATTGCTTTTGTATTTTGAGTTGTTAATTGAAATATCAAATGTAAGATTTACTTAATGATATTCATCTGATATCTCTAATGTAAACTAAAGTGATGTTTCAGTTAAACTTCCATGAGGAGTATTTTTGGAGGATCATCTCCCAAGTACCAAGTACATATTAGATCATTGATGTGATCTTATACTTTTATTTCAGCAAGGACTTCATTTAATTTGATTTCATGTCACTTAGTGAAAAAGGTTGACTAATCTAATATCTTTTGGTGTGTTTTTATTTTATACTAGTTTTCAACCTTTAACTTTTAGAAAATGATTGGCATTTCAGAGAAAAATATTTGTACTAGAAATGCCCAAATTGGTATTATTCAGGGATGGCTAAGTAAGAAGCATAATAAGATAAGATAACAAAGTCATATTGCTCAACAATATTACATTATTAATTGTCATGGGCTTTTTGATTAGTTGATGTTAATGTCAGTTATAAATTTTCTTTCATATTTTACTCTCATTTTAGATATGTGGATAACATGCATACAACACACAAACTTTTCAAGCTTCATTAAGTTGCCAGTGCATCATCTGGAAGAGCTGTTTCTGAAGATATTACCAGACTCTTCTCAAGAAAGTCTTCCCATGAGAGGCCAGTGTAATATTCTCCGCAATAGAAGGGGGAAAACCTGTCTTGAAGAAGCATTTCTAGAATTGATGCCATTGTGACTTACTGAAACAAAACTATAATGTGAAAAGAATAAATACATTTTTACATTATTATGAGATTTATCATTGTTTTTACAGAAATTTTTTATTAATGAATTAAAGGTGTGGCAAAAGATTGAAAAAATATGTTTGTTATTGTAAATGGATATTGTAGCAGTTATTATTATTTTTTATCAGGCCCTCTCAATTTTTAACTTTCAAGACCAGGATAACATTTCTTCCACGACAGAACAAAGACATCAATAAATTAAAAGCTATCAGAATTTAAAAGCTGTATCAGAACAAAAATTGTGAGGGAATTCAGTTAAGTGTACTTTAGTATCCAAAACTGATAAATGAGAGAACAAATCCATGTTTAAAATTAGTCATTGCACAAGTATTTTGATATCTAAAACACATTTTGGTGGTACATATGTAGCAGCGACCATTCTGTAATTTCAATGTATGATAACTTTCAAAGATTATATTGTTTATTTTTATGAACAAAAATTTGTATAAATATTGTTTATCATGAAAATATACAAATCATGTGTGTATCGATGGTTGGAGGGGCTTGTTAGCTACGATGGAATTTACAGCAGGGTGGCTTGTTTATTGCTGGCAGTAATAGTAACATGCATAGAGTGGTGAAGTGTGACGTCATCAAAATTATTTTCTTCATTTTCGAAAGCATAAAAAAATGTAAAACCAATTGAATAGGTTAAGTATTGGCTGAGATATGACCATCTGAATAAAAAGATTGCCTATGGGAACTCGGTGTTATATTGCTCTGGCTCCTAACGTTATGAGCCAGAGCAATATAACACTGAGTTCCCATAGGCAATCTTTTTATTCAGATGGTCATATCTCAGCCAATACTTAACCTATTCAATTGGTTTTCGACATTTGGACATTTTTTTTTATGCTCTTTCGGAAAATGAAGAAAAAATTGAGAAATTCCAAAAATAGATTTTTATGACGTCACAGCTTCGGTACTCTATTAGGCTTGAAAATATGCATACCTCATAATGGCTTAATTTGTTCTCAGTGCAAAATGTATTCCCTTCTTTTTACTTGGCAATATAATAGGTACAGAAGTGGATTTTATTAGTAACCAGCTGGCTGTACAAACTTTCATTCCGTCCATTTAGACATGATTGATAATGTGTGAAGTGTGATTTAAACAGTATTATTGATTATTTATGTATAGTGATCTATGCAGTTTATATGCAACTTTTTAAGTTTCTACTTTTGTATTGATCAACATTCATATTTGTATGCAATTAAAGTTATTAACCCTTTAAGGACATATGTACATTGTTTTTAGAAGCATTCTTTTCTTAGGCAGGAACAACAACATAGAATCTTTTATTTTGATTACTTAAGCATGACCAAATAGTCATAATTTTCATTTTGGTAAGAAAGTCTTAAAATGAATTATTTAAACGCAGGAGTTTTCAATGATTGTGATATAGGTGGAGGTGTCGTGGCATTAATGTCTTTTGGCGAGATATTAATCTACATTTGCCACACTCTACCCAGGTGAGGTGAATGGTTACCTGGCAGGAATTGATTCTTTGAAATGCTAGAGTGCCATAATGGCAGCCATGTTAAAGCCAGGGTAATAATTGTGGAGTGCCAGGAGTGTCAAAGCTGACATGCTATAGAAACCACTATTATTATTATTATTATAAATCTGCTTTTGGTGTGAAAAAAGTAACTGCTCATGTTCATTAGAAATATGATAAATCTAGATTATTAATTTTATGTAATCTTAGAAATTTACATTGCATCCATCAAAATTTCCACCTTTGAGGTAGGTGTATGTTTGAAGATTTATGGATATTCTAAAAATATTCTTTGTTCAAGTTGGAATGTGAGAGTTGATTTCTCTTGAGCAACTTTCAAGATTGGTCAAAGCATGTTTATGCAAATAACTCCACCCGCTTGCAATTATGCTAATTATTTGACAAACTATGCAATTATTTTTTTATCGAAATTTTTATATTATATGTGCATTCCTGAACATCTAGTTTCAGTCCATTCTTTTTCATTTTCATTTAATTTTTTAAAAATGGTTATCGCACATTTGCACACTGTACAGCTATTGATATTTTTTCTAAGAGGTTTTTATCTTGTCCCATCGTTGTGTCTTGCCAAGTTACACCATTGTACTTTATTGACTTGGTAGTTTTTGTGTGTGCCATTCCATAACCATAGGAGTAGACAATTAACATGTTTGTACTTAAAAAAAATTAAAAAAACAATCAATTTGTCATGGGGCCTACAGTAACTCTTCAAATAATAAATTTAATGAGACAAGTTTTTTTATATATACAAAAATATCTTTAAAGATAACCACCCACCAAAATAGATGTTGTTCTTATGACGCAAAGCTTTGTGTGTAAGTGGTCCCCTTAACATTTCCATAACAATGTATTAGTAATTCATCATCTGCCTACATGAAGGCTGTTAGTGCTTTTGACAATACAAAGCTCTTACAACCTTCTTATTGGCAGCCAATGAATCAAGTAAACTGCCTTTTGTCTTTCCTTTCCCCCAGAAAAATCAAGAAACAAAGCAAAACCCCTTTTTTCAAGCAAAAAGCAATAGCAGATGGATTACTGCATTCCTAATCATTTTCAAATTTCTATGTATTTGTTGAGAAAATGCTGCACTTCACTGCAGTACTTGTGCCAGTATTAAATATATGTGCTTTTATGTCACCTCTAAATTTCTTTTGAATTGTTTTCATTTATTCGTAATTAAATCACACCATCTATAATATATTTTAAGAAAAGGAGAGGTATTGAATCGAGAAAAGAAAGAAGATAAGCATCAGGAAGGGAGAGGAAAAGGGGAGAGGAAAAAGGAAGAGTAAATATGAAGAGTAAGACAAACATTGATGCTGTGTTAAATGAGAGCCATATGCCTTTATGTCTCTAAGCAGATGATATCTTTAAGAAAGAGGAAGGAGAGAGAAAATATCATCTTGAGGTCTCATTTTTTTTTGGCAGAATGTCAAAGACTTCACATAAATTATTGCTTGCAAAAACAACTTTGGTTTAAAAAAAGAAAGAGTAAAACCCAAGTATAAGGCAAAGAAAGTCTAGAGGTCCAGATAGCAAGAAATACTAATTACCTCGCCCTGACTAGAAATAATTATACTCACACCCACACAGACCACATTCATGAATTAAGGGTGAAAATAAAAGACGGTGATGAACTTTTATTTCTGGATAGGACTTTTATTTCTTTAACTTGTTTCAACGATACAGATGTTTAGCCATAATGTTATTCATAACTCACTTCACTAAACTGACTACACAATCAGACTGAAACTTGCAAAACTCTGAAGATTTTTTATCCTGTAATTCTGCTTCTGTTTTCTTACTGTTTCAATATACTTGGATAACTAGCTACACGTCTATGAAACGTACACACACGACACATTCCCTTTTTTTCTTCATGAGTAAATGCTTGTCAGTATAGTACAAATGCCTGTCATCGTCATTGCAAATTTGCATTTTTTCATAAATGACGGCTATTCATATGCAGTTTCATCCAAAAGCAATAACTTACAACAGAACAATGGCAAGATGTACAAAATTCACAAGTTCATTGTTAAATATTGGTTGATGTATAGTTCACAAATAGTTTCATACTCTGTACAGTTCTATATACCTTGAAGGATACTTAACAAGTTTCTTTTGTAAAACGAACAATCAATCAAACCCTGCAATGCTTACACATTCTGGTTATGTATTGAACATTACATGAAATTACAAAAGGTGATTAATAAAGTAGAAAAATCATTTGATTATTGAGATGTTCACAAGGAAACATTTTAGCACACTGAGTTTACAGGAATGGCCTGCCACTAGCTAGAATTCCATGACTGTTTTACAAGAGTTTATATTGATTATGATGGTGTCAGTCTTGTGTTCCACCATATCATCCCTACATCCAGACATGCAGGCATGTAAGGGTACGTTTGGTGAAGTTTTATTCAGCACTGCTGCATGACAAACTTTCAATGACCAACTTGCATAGCCATTCTTGTACCCTGTACAGACACAAGAATGTCAGACCATGGGCCGCTGAAACATACAGACATTGCACCATACGGGAATTGTAATATGTGATGAATTACTGAGATGTATAATGCCCCTTGATATTAAAATCCCACTTATATATCTTACTCTATCTTACTCTATAGTCTTTGAGTTGTACTTATTCCCATCAGAATATCAGGAGTATATTCAAGTTTGCAGCAAAAATTTCTTTTTAATAAATATGGCACATTCACAGCGGTACAATTAAGACAGGAGCTAAAGTGCAATTTTTGTTTGTTTGCTCTAGTGTGGTCATTTTTTTCTTGACAGTAAAATACCAGAATAGATGGGTGGGGATGGATAGTATGATTCTACTAACCTTAGGACCACTCATGACAACAGGACACCTTCAATTGCCTTGAAAGGAATAGGTGTCCCGATTCTTGTAAATGTCAAAAAATGTTAAGATGAAACACATAGTGAAAATATTTATAGATTGAATTACAATCAAGCAAAATGTTTATCTTTGATCCAAAAGTCTGCAAGGTTTGTGATCTATTAGTTTTATTTGTTGACAATGATGATTATACCACTACTGCTTATTGACATGGAGAATAAAAACATCCTAAATCATGATTCATGATTGTATCCTAAAACCCACATCTTAATTATTAAGTACAGAAATTATTTTTTCCTTCGGAGCAAAGCAGATTGCCGCAGGTTGCGCTGTTAAAAATCTTCAAATGTAGTATGGGTAAGTACTTGCAACAAACATTAAACATTTTGGGAATTGAAAGTATTGGCACAAAGTTAGAGTACATTATCACTAAAACACCATCCAATATTATAAATCATCATGTATTCAGTAAATGGTTATAACCAGGGCAACTCTTAAAGGTTTAGTGTTATTACGGCTAATCAGACGAGGACCCTGGAGTTTTGATTGACATGGATAGATTAGATTAAATATCCCCATATCAATCTCAAACTTACAAACTTCTACATCTATAGAACAGAGATGCTACTGAAATCATGTTGCAAATGATTTGAATCAATAGCAACTATTTTCAAGACAGGGCCCTGGATGCTAACAATAACAAGAATACTAATCATTCCCATATTACTTCCTACATCTTTATGTGGAAAATACTTGGAAAATCATTGTTGCAGGTCCCATGTATTAATATGGTTTTATGCTAGTAATCCTCCTCAAATCACTTTAACACATCAGGTGAGCCATGTGGCAGTGTCAATCATATTTGATTTACAGAACCCCAAGGATTTTATAATTGCCAAAATAATTCAGAAGGGACCACTATTATTGTTATCATTACATTATACATAGGCATTTTGTTTACTGTTATCATAACAGGTATGACCTGGGCTATAGGAACAGCACTGCTAACACCAATATGGTGGGCACACATTGAATTGAAATTCAAAGTGGCTGAACATCAAAACCACTGTGATAATATACAAGCAGTACAGACATACATGTTTATTTCATGTAGGGATAATGTATTTGTTCTATTTAACAAATACCACCACTCATTGAAAAATACAGGAGGGGCAAAATATCATTGCAAAACACATGGCCATTTACATATTATATAGAGTTGAAATATCACAACACTGATTGAATTGATATTTGTACAATAATTGGCAAAAAAGAAAAACATAGAAATCAATCAATTTTTTTTAGAAATCTTATTTACATACAAAATTGCACATGATTATGAGTAGGAAAACCGTAGCTATTTGTCATCTTCTAAGTCTAACGTCACACTATTCATTCTTTCCTTTTACAATGCCTATCTAAATAAGGCATGCTTGCAATGAAGAACATACCATAGGGGATTAAACAAATCCTTGGATTTTAATTTTGAATTTGAAAGATTAGCATTAGCATGTAAATAAAATTGAAGCATCATAATTTGGAGATGACATAACAAACTGTAAAAAAAAAAAAGCCTTCAATATGTATTTCCTTATCACACTCTGCTGAGGTTTGATTGTGTTTCTACAGTTTTCATGAGTTAAAGATAACTTTAATTCAATAAGATACACTGCTACTTGAAGTAAACGTACCTTGACACAAATCAAAATAATTGTAATAAAAATCAATATTGGCACCAAAGGAATTGCAAGATAAAACACATAAGTGAGTTCATGGAAAGTCATCCATTGAAGAGTGGATATTCGTAGAAAAATAATATTAACAAAAATAAGCACACACACAATTGTACAAAATACATGGTAAAAAGGTGGAACTAAACACATCAGCATATGAGATGGCCTAATGCATAGAAACAATAATAATACACTTAAAGTAGAGCTAATCAACAACACACATGTGAACATTCTACAACTTGAACAAAATAGCTTATCTGAACAAAAAATCTGACTGGTTTCGATCTTTTGCATCATATTATGATGCTCTAAGCTGAGATTTATCAGAATGAAGAGTATTTCCTTACCTTTTTATACCCTTAAAGATCAATAATTCATCCATAATTAGCCAAGATGATTGAAACACTATATTATGGGTTCGTGGGTTGTTTTTCTGTCTTTGTTAATAGGATGAACAGTTGCAAAAATTCTGTCATCGAGAGAAAATATGCTTAACCCACTAATTCATACAAATAAATTTAGCCTGGTTTCTTGTGGTATTATTTTGACTTTTTTTGCACTTATCCTTTTTTCTCTCCAGAAAATTTCATTGTTTTGTTCCAAACCTCCATATTTATGTGTTTTCCCTATAAGCATGATCAGTTACAATCAGGCTTTGGTTTTCCTTCACACTCAAACGACATACAATGCAGAATATTTTTGGTACACATAGTCGGCAGAAAAAAAAGTATGGCTCTTAATATCTAACAATAAATACTTTTTGAAGAATTCTTCAGACTTGAAAAAACTCTACAGATATAGATAATTTTTAAAGATTTATATACAGCTACATATTAAATTTGTTTGATAATGAAAAGGATTATTCTATACTAGCAACCACATCCTATACTTACAGATACATCTCATAATCTACATTCTGCATTTGAGAATTTAATTTGAATTTTTAATCCATTTTTAATCTATATATGCTTGTATATGAAGTCATCATCAACATCACCACTATTCACCACATCACATATTCAATATCCTTTGCTTCTTCCACATGACATGTATTACTACAAGTATGAGAAATTTGTTCTTTCTCTTTAAACTATAAGAGAGAACAAGATAACAGTCAAACTCCACAAATATATGCTTTTTTAAAATAAGATTCCATTAAAGTTCAAAAGTTCATGTGTTATAATTTATTATCTGATGATAATGATGAAGGGATGGGGGTAATATAATAGCCAGCAGGATGTAAAGTAGGCTACAAAAGTAATTTGTTGTGACTTGATTCCCCCACAATTTCATTAATTCTTTTCTCAAAACACCATACACCTCTCTTTTCCAATCATAAACAAACTATTGTACTTCCAAGCATCTAATCTTTCTCTAGCTTTTGTCTACTAGCTAATGCATGTATGCATTTCTATGTACAAGGGTCTGCATAAACCATACAAACAGGGTGGGAGGGGAAGTCTTCAATAGTTTGAAATTGGAATGAATGCATATCAAATTTAACTTCTATAGTACATTCTAAAAAAAAGTTGATTTTGTAGACCAACCACAGGAAAAATATGACTTAATTCACTGGAATGCTCACTCTTACAATAATGCAACTGACGAATCAGTCATACTACTGTAAAAAGAGAATGTCTACGACCCCCCCCCCTCGCCCCCCTTTTTAATATCTTATTACTTGTATTTAACCACTGTTTGTTCATGTGAGTTAATTGAGGTTTTTTTTCTCCATCTAAGTTGTTTTAAACTAGTCATTGTTGCATCACAATATATGAAATAGTAACAAATATTGTTGAAACCCACTCTTTCATGAGTTATAAATATTTCAGAAAACACACAAAGGTTTGCATTTAACTATCCCACTAATTATTTCTTGAGACTATCTTCAGTCATTCTCTGGAGAGATCTACGTCTGTCTCCGTGTCATTACTCCTATGCACTATGAATAAGCATTCTAGTGATTTAAACATATCCAACAAAAACATGGACGTTAATCAAATATATTTCCTGCATTCATAAGAAATATGCTTTAAGTAGCATCACTCTTTGAACAATTAGAAAAAAATGCACCTACATTAGAACTTTTGGCCCTTGATGGGTGGAAGTTATTATATACAAAAAATGTCAAACGCTTCAACTTCCTTCCTCCGTTTCTCTCTCTATCTTTCTTTTCTGTCAGAGCTTCGTAGAATGTAGATGTCAATGATGTACTCTCCCTCAAGGGTTGCAGCAAATATTAGTCTCACGGTTGTGTCGTTGTCGTTGCCTGCCTCCATTTTGTCTTTATCTTTGAGCAACATAGAGTGACGATGCCTGGCTTGGGTCTGCTCCAGCTGGAAACAGAACTGTATGGGGGATAAAAAAAAGTTCAAATGTTTCTGTTAACTTGATGAATAATAAGCTCGAGATATCTTGAACTGTGGTCTATCAGATTAGAATTGTTGTATCAAAATCAAACATTATGCATGGGTTAATGGAAAAGATAGTGTCATCAAAATATATTGCTCACATCCAAAATCTGTACAACGTAGTCATTATTGACTTTAAGAGGGATAAATATGAGTCATAGCTGATCCCTTGTGACCCTGTTTGATGATGATTTTCTAGCAACAGATACAGTTGTAGGGTATTTCATAAGGTTAAGTTTTGTGCATGATCATGACTTGAGGAGTACTGAAGTGCTACCAACACATGTTAGTCACATCTTCTTATGCTTAAGGGTGTATAAAACATATGTTACTCTGGAGAGAGATATTGACTTTACCTTTCAAGATGTAGTTTGTCAGCAAGTCAGGCACTTCTTTGCTGTCCACATCAATTGCTTTCAAAACTGAAAAGAAAAATTGAAATAATACATCAAATGATTGTAAATTGACACTCTAAAATGACACAGCATATACTATATACAGGAAATCCATCATTGAAAACAAAGTTAAAGAAAGTAAGGAGACATTGCAAAAGGGGAAAGTTCTTGAAACTGCTTATCTATTATTATACTGTATTTTTTTATTTCAGGAAATATTATGACACATAAGAAATCAACCTGGTGATGATTCTTGAAACAGAAGTTCAGCTTTTAAGATTAAAAAGAAAACTTGGGATAATCCACTTTACTCCAACACTAAATCAAAACAACACATGTAATTCAACAAGTTTATGTAAGATCTGATCTCAACAAATTGCTGTTACTTGAAGAATTATGTATCACTTTGATGTTTTCTGTTTTTTTGTTTTTTTAATTCAATGAAGAAAAAAAAGAGATTCAACTGATACATAAAAATGTCAAAGATAAAAGAAAAAATTGATTTTAATTTTGTTTACTTAAAAAAAAAAAGAACCCAAAAGACTCTAAAAATGGAAAAGAGGAAACATGCAACTATCATCACAGAGCTTTGAGCCAATCAATATCAGACTTTGTCTTGAGGGGAAAATACATCTATATGCATCCATCCATGCACATTTGATTTTTTTTGTCAAACATTTATGATATTAAATAACAAGAGCTGTGGTGAATGCAAAGTGACATTTTCTGTTTGCTAATTGCAGCACACCAAGGCAGGAGACAACACAAATCAATAACGTCTGTCTGCACTCCTCAAATTTCGTTCCTCAAATTTGATGATTGATTATATACAGCGGGTTGAGGCTCAAGCAGGAAAAAACTAGGACAAAATAAAGACGAAGTGTATTTGTGGCTGTGCCATTTTGATTTTTTAAGTGAGACTGGGATCATCATATTGTGATGAGGCAGAAGATTTTTCTCAAGAAGGAGAAGGATGGCAAAAAATGGCTAAAAATGATAATTACCATAGTGATATGGATAAAAGCAATAAGCTACTTTGCTGAAAAGCAACCAAATCAGCTAAGAATTCAGAAATGATTAAAGAGTTATATACAATCAAGCTTTCAAAAGTAATTTGAATATTGAATTTGATTTTGAGTAAGCTAAATTTAAGACTGCAATATATTTCAGGCCTTTTGAGAAACCAAAAAATATGTACAAAACTGACATTTAACCTGCTATTCTATTCGACAAGAGGTAGCTTTGAATATGTGGAGCTAGTGGAGACCTTCCTTAAGTCACTACTAGACAGGTAAAATTTATTCTATATCACAAGAAAAATTCCAACTCCTTTTCCCAATATTTGGCTAGATAAAAAATTGTAAAGAAACATGTCATATGATTTGCTTAGGCATTGGAAATGCAGTAATTTCACAGCCTTGTTTTTACACTACATTGTTATCATTTAAAACTTCCTGACTTTCATTCCAAGAATTAAGAGGTGTGTGCTTGGCCAAACTAAAAGTAATTCAATAGCGTAATTTACTGATCCCTCCTGTTAAAACCACTTAAATTCAACATATAATATATATGTGGATGGTATCCATCATCTAGTTCTGAATTCTACCAAAAAATAACACTAGCTAATTGGTTTCCAACTGATAATCTACTTACTCCAACTCTCCCTAAGTAGAGTGACGATGGAAGATGTGAGTTGTTGGTATTTTATGTAACAACAAAAATAAGGGGAGCACAGAATGTTTAAACCCTATATAAAGTTTTTGTAACCACCCCCTCCAAATAATAGGTTTTAAAATTGTATTTCTTTAATTGATAAATAGGGAGACAATCAAAGTTCTAAGCTTTATCTTTACACAATTCAAATCAAAGTGGCTTTGCAGAGTTTTTACACGTAACTAGACATATACTGTCTTATAGTTACAACCAACCTTACCAGTACAAATCAATAGTTATATCAGGTTCTACATGTGAGTCCCATTATTGTGCAAAAAAAAAAAATCAACATTTTACCCGAGAGGTTTTAGATTGGTGTATCAACCTTACATAATAACCCTAATTGGTAAGCTCCGCACTGTGATTATGGGTAGAAAACAGGGGATAATCCTCCCATGATGCATATCAGATGCTTGGGTATCAGGTGTTCAAAATCAATATCAGCTCTGTTCACATAACGCTGTCGTAGTTCTAAACTTATAGCTACAAAGTTTCCAGACTCTTGTGTGAACCTTACTGATGCCTCCAATATCACCTGATTTGAATTAAGTCTGCTAGTAGCAGTTACCTTATGAAGAATGTGGAAACATCATTCTTATCGCAGGAATTCACATTATCTAATGACAAACAAAATTCCTAATAAATTGGCTGAAATAAGGTTCATCTGAACCATATTAGTTTACACCACATAGGGTACCACAAACATGTTGTGCTGAAATGTTGTCAATCCCAAATTACATTTAAAGCCTGACATAATACAAAGTGTAAATCTTTCTTGTTTCTTACAATTCAGTAAAAAAAAAAAAAAAAAAAAAAGACAGTCTGAGGACAACCTGATAAAATTGCACATATTTAGGCAGTGTGAACAAAAAGTACAGATGATTTACCCCCAAATAACAAAAAATCCTCAACCAAACTCAAAAATTTAATTTGTATTTTCTGCTTGCTTTGGATAACTCATAGGGGGAATTAGCAGTGTGTTATACGCTTGGATATAGGGTGATCTTCAATGCATGTCAGGCAGGTGTGAATGTACCAAGGCTTCGTCAGGATTTCAGACTCTGGATCTGCAAAAACTTACCTGTATTAAAACTACAAGTAATTTTCATGATCGGGTGGGTGTAAAAAAGCCTTTTGCTGCATACTCACTTTTTGTGATTATTCTCAAAGTTTCCAAGTCTGGTGGGGCATCTTTGTGATATGGTATTCTCGTTGTCAGATACTGTTTCAGGAGAGGAAAAAAAATCAATTTAATTAACAAGACACAAGATGCCTTAATTAAATCAAGTTTCATCCTAAGATATTCTATCTCAACCTGAACATCCTAGAAAATCGTGATGGTTCAGGAATGTACAGACAACCCATTATTGTGTTTACATTGTTATTGCGAATAAAGATGATTTGTTAATGGAATATTATCTTCTTCATGTTGTAACAATCACACCTATGACACTCGAATAATGAACAGATATGAATTGTGAAATAAGGTATACAAATTCCCACTTGCTTCAATTTCTATGATTAAAACCATATTTAATATTCTTGGTTCAATAACAATGCATAGAATACTGAATTTATGGATTCCAATATAGTTGTGGTATTATTCTGCATTTAACATGATAAAGATGTATGATAATGAGATGATTACAGGGGGTGGGTGGGGGGTAGGAATGAAAATACCATGGGGTCAATCCCAAGCAGCATAGAAACTATAATTAGATAGATTCCATTTTTCAATAGAATTATTTCCTCGCATGCAGAATTTTTGTTGTTGTTGTAAATATCTATTCCCCACAGTAATTTTCAAAACTTTTCTGAGCATTTTGACAAATCCATTTCCAGAGTTGATAAGCTCTCAGCTCCTATAAAAATAATTTATTGCTGATCCCAAGCCTTAGCAGGTTTGCATCATAGAAAGCTTGCACAGGTATGGGAATTACCTTGCTATCACACACATGACATGACAAAACTCATGTCTCACACATGCCTGCAGAAATTGAATATTTCATAGGGAAAATATTCATGTTTTGATGGCTTGACATTTAAGTACAACCTTAAGATTCAGGTCATAAGGATAAAATGTCTCCCCTTAGGATGCCGGCAAGCAACTCTCAACTACCGGCACCATGCGTGATAAGGATGCAGCCAGCATAATATTAACTTGCAGAAATGGAGAAAGGAAGACATTTTGCCAAAGGATATTCCTTCACTTCCGCCCCATCGCTCCATGTATAGACTAATGAGGGAAAGGGATCTTGGATATATGTCAATTTTAACACTGCTGAATCTTTTTAACATGAAAGGAGTTTTTTTTTTAAAGGAAGTGTGCCCCAAATTAAAAAAAGAAAACTTTCCAAAAAAGTGAGCTTGTACATGTAAGTGAGTTTGCTAGTTCTTCATACTTTCTTTCGAGTGGAAATTGATAATTCCATTAAACCAGTCCATACATTACTCTCCCCATTTCTTTCAATATTTCAGAAAGAGCACCTGCACTGGATATTTCATATGTACGGAGAAAAACCTCTTAGGCTTACGTATCATTGTGCAGCTGGAAAAGCAACTTATTTGAGTTCTAAATCTCTTGGGGTCACTGAGACCACTTACCATGCCTGGTTCAATGCCATTCTTGAGTTTCAGTTTATTGCTGAGTAGAGAGAGAGGTTGCTGCTTTACTTTCTGCTTGGTGGCCCCGTTGTTTCCTGTTCCGCTTCGTCCCTTGACCTTATTCTGAACGCTGAGCAGAGCCGAGATGAATGAGTTCTTGGTTTCCTTCTCATAGTCCAGGTCCTCTCTCAGGGCTAGTTGCTGGACCAGGACCTCTGAGTACTCTTTGACAGTCTGGTCCAATTCCTCCAGGACTTCATTGAGCTGTACCAATGTCATGTTCTTCAGTTCTATTTATAAAGAAAGACAAATAGAAGAAACAAATGGAGGCTTGATTATAATGTCCACTGTAAACTACAATTCATACTATCCCTTTAACATTCTAGATCCCAAGAAGCAATTACAATGTGAAACTTTTGTATGCTTGTCACAGATATTTTGATTTGCACCAAAAATGTGATTTTTTTTTTCTTCAAAATTGAGCCCCTCCCTCCTGGGTCCTGTTTTATCTTGTTATCAAAAACAATTTACAATAGCTTTTATAAGCTACTGAAATCATGTTATTTGATTGGCTGAGAGCAAATTTGTCATAGAAATTTAGTATTTGTTATTGGTAATAACTTTTATAAAACAGAGTCCTGGATCTGCTCCTGCATCAACAAAACAGAATCCTGGATCTGCTCCTGCATCAACAAATCATAGTCAAATAATATTACACATACAATTGATTCATTGTAAATGTAAAAAACCCACACATGTCACTATCATTACCAACACTGAGGTGCTTTCCAACATCATCATCATCATATTCCATCTTTCTTTTCAGTTGCCTTTTCAATGTGTTTCCTATACAATGCAGTCATCCAACAGTCATTGCACTTAGAGTAATAAAACCATAATCAATGGAGCACCCATCATCACATCCATCTTCATCTCAAACAAATGCCATCTTCTCACCTAACACACTAAATACATGCATATGTCATACCAGCTTGCATCAATCAATACAAAGGTATGTACAATACCATTTCTCCTCTCTTTCTCTACTCTTGCTCTTACTCTCCTTTTCTCCCATTGTATTTTGTTCCTGTGTCTTTCTTCTGGTTTTGTCTTTATTTACTCTTCCCTCTTCCTTTCTCACTCGCACCCCTTTCTATTGTTTTCTCTTTTGTTCCCCCATGCATCTTTCATAATCTGTTACTCTTCTATCTTTCTCTTTATCTCTCGCTTTTATGTCAATACCTGTAACTTAACCTGCTAATCATGACTGTAAATGAAAAACCACATTCTTAAATAATATATGTATGATAAAAGAAAATTAATGATTTGAAGTAATATTAACTTTGTTAGATACAATATATATTTTTGTTTACATAATAGGTTTACTTCTTCACTGGTAAATCTCTTGTTCTATCTGTTTGTAATATTTTTGCTTCCCTATCTCTCTTCTTTCTTCCATTCCTTCACCCTTCATCATCTGCTGATAACCATGAGGGGGTTAACATGTATACTTTTAAACAGACCTCATACCCTTCCGACTCTCATCAGACCATACCTCCACCTTCCACTGTTACTCTCTTCCCTGCTTGGGTATCACTTTGTATATTAATGTAAGTTCAGAAATGAAAACAAACTGATACATCAGCTAAATAAACTCTGGATTCATGACGATCCATACCTCCAAACCCAGAGCCCGAACCCAGCTAATGGAACATGTTCTGTAATGCACCCTTTTCAACACTTTAATATCCAAGCTAGGCCAGGGAGATCTGTTACATTGCATGATTGTTTATACACCATGCATTCTCTCTCTCTCTCCCTCTGATTGTTATTTGGTGAAAGCTAGCTTCCTCAATGGTGTACAGGCACACCAGAAGGCACACCAGAAGGCACATAGAGCCATCTCTAGACATGTAATGTTATTATCACAAGTACACTGACCCATGAGTACAGACAGAGATTACTTTTATCTTAATTAGTGATTGACATATCAATATCTTGCTAATGATGGCAAGAAAAGATTAATATTTAAATTACTAATACAGGGCGGAGGTGAATCACGGTTGAATTGCAGTATAGAAATCCATTTGTGAGCCCAGCAAATGTTTTTGACGGAATGAGAATTCATGGAATATTAGGTAAATCTGATTAGCTTCTTGTTAAAATTTAAGTTATTTTCATGACCCTAACATCAGAACAATCTATAATCTGTAATCTTATATGTAGAACTCATTGTAACTCAATAGCATCTTCATCTTCATTATCTAGGGTGTGGTAAATGATTTTAATACAACTTTCTAAGTCATGTAAATGTACCTAAACCACCACTCTATTTGCCATTTGTTTACATTCAAATTTCTATCATTTCAACTTGAATAACAAGATTTCCTAGGGAGGTATTTTCCAAAAAGTGCTTTGACTAGCATTGAAACTGACAATTGTGTTGATAAATTCCAATTACATGGCAATCGGTTGGCAGACATAACAACTGAAGGTCTTTATATTCTCCCCACTGCCATGACATTTGGGCAAGACCTTCAACGCAGAGTTTAATTGAAAAAAGGATTGACTTGCCAAAAACCCTGATTTTGACCCTCAACCCTCAATTTAGCAGGCAACACCATTGATTGTGGTTAGAAGCTGGGGAAAAAACCTGGTTTGTTGTTAGACATGGTAGAACAGACATGAGATAGATTCTATGTTCTACAGTGCATCTGCAGTTTGGTCTACAGTAGACACTCCAGAGACTTTGTATGTGGGTTGGATGAATAATTGCTTCCTTGACTGGAAATGAAACATAGAGCTGTATTCAGTAACATTCTCACATCAGCCCATGGGATGGAAATGAGCTCCGATCCTATAAATAAGGTAGTTAGCTAAGAGGTAGAAGGAATGAGGAAAGAAGGGAAGGAAGGCGGGAAGGAAGGAGGGAGGGAAGGGAGGAGGAGGGAGGGAGTGAGGGAGAGAGAGATAAGGAGAGAGAGAGGGGAGAAGAGGAGGGTATACCGGTAGGGAGAAATTGATTGCTATCTAGTACATGTAGAGTAAACATGTTCGACACAGTTGGAGACATTTAGTACTCGATAATTCAATACCCTTAATCATAATATGCAGATTGTTTAGTCATTTCTTATTCACTGCATATGCAGATTCCCTACATTTCATCACCAGCTGAAATTGAAAGCAAAGTTTAATCCATGTAGTCATTAGAAAATGATTATTCTCTTTGAGGAGGTACATGCGCAATGCGTACTCCTACAGCCCTGATACCTGTTATTAGGCCTCCCTTCTAAATTCCTAAATTCTTCTGCACAAACTAATTGAATGATACAACCTCGTTGAGAAAATTGTCTTGAGCAGATTCTACAAGGCAAGCTCACAAACTGAGATTTTCTGACTATCCAAAGTCATGTGTCTTTTTACAAATATTCTGCACCCAAATCATTAGTGATGCAATATCTGTATTCATTGCACTAGGCAAAAATTGTAAAAAAGATAAAAATTATCCGGATATTTAATCTAGACCTTTAAAAAAAAAAGTATTTTTTGAATAAAAATAATTTACCTGTGAACTTTCTACCCAAATTCATTATCATTTTTGTTGCCAACTTGTGGATTGAGGTATTAGCTGGACAGGTGGATATGTTTTTAATGACAGTACGGGGCTATCAAGAGGGAAGGTGAGTCATTTGAGGTGCACATTGATATTTATAAATACAGCAAGGAGGAGATTTATGGGAGAAGACTGTAAAGGTCTTCTGGATTAAGTGAGGATGGAAGACAGACAGGGAGAAAATATACGGTGGGAAGGGGTATAGAAGAGGTAGGTGTACAAATGAACAGAGACAGAAAGAGAGACAGAGAGAGAGACAGAGAGAGAATGAGAGAAGGAGGGAAGGAAGGAGGGGGTCATCATATCTTCCACCTCGAGATCCCAAAATAGGGAAATTTTACTATTGTTTGACAGCGTCAATGATAGATGAAAATATGAGAACAATGTTTTAAAGGTATTAGGTAACTTTGCCTCTGATTCTAACCAAAATCCTGGAATTAGCTCATGCTGCAATCATAATTATAAACCTTTAGGTCAGAAATTAATCCCATGACTTTTACAAGCCAATCGCATGTTTGATTATCAAGATATTTATGATTGAAATTTGAAATTTCAGAAACCGTTTTCCTGACGGTTTCGAACAGATTTTTATAACACTATAGTCTATTGGGGAAATGAGTATGGTAAAACTAGTCACTCTAAAATTTTAAATTTTTGAAGCACTTCATGATCATTTTGAAGTGCAATTTTTTTAGGGCTTCAATATTACACCATATCACAGACACTGATAACAAGTAGGGCCATGCATCTCAGATTTGTAAAACTGGAAACATTGTTAAACAATGCCTTTACGGAATGAACAAATAAAATATCCATCAAGTAAGGAGGAAAAGCAAAACAAAGTGAAACTGAAGATACACTATTTAGATATTTGGAGAAGATTTATCCCTAAATAAAATATAAAACATAAGAAGATAGTGTAATAATCCACTAATCTCAGGCTCAGGGATAGTCAAGAGAGCTCCAACACTGGATGACACAGGAGAGCTGATTATCATACATCTCACTGTGATTCACACATTCCTGAGGCCTCAAAAAGGTGTATTCCATCTCACATTGTACAATGTAGGAAGGTATTGGCTTGTCATGCTTATATGCAGTCATGACCAACTATGTCCTCTCCATCCTTAAACGGCAGTATACTACCGAATAGTACCCATGGCTCTAAAGGGTCTATAAATCTGTCTAATTTCTACTGATTCCCACGTTTTTAAAGTGCTTGAACTCTGAACATTACTAAATGCCACAAAAATGTAACAACTGCCCAAGCCAATGACATGTGATACATTTAAAAAGAAATGAAATACATTCTTCATTATGTCTGTACCTTGATGATCTTGTATAAATCAAACATCATCAACCCATAGTCTGTTCCGCTTTTATTTCAAGCAAATTAACAAAATATGGAAAAATATAAATCTTTAAGAAATCATTTTACAGCTCATTTGGTATTGGAATATCCTGAGGATGTATTGTGTCTCTGAGCTCATTATTCACTACCTGCTGTTATCATGGGTTCATCTAAAAATGATAAATAACTGGCACCTAGTTCAAGAAAAAAAGAAGAAAAAAAAAATCAATGAAAACAAAGTACATGGCCTGGATGAAAGTCTAGGGGTATTTGGAGAGCCTGTTTACAATTTAATGTCACAATGGTGTCAGATACACAAAATGAACAAATAAAAATAAAATACCCTTTTCACCAAATCCATAACCTTCGGTAATACATGTCTCACCTCCAGTAAAAAAAAACACATACAATCCCTTTATCTATGAAGTATATTCTCCTTTTACATTATTTCCTATTTTCATTATTGGGACTTTTCAATGAGAGTATATGATGATGGTCTCTCACCCCCTTCATGTGTTGGTTTGGTACTGTTCAAATAATAAAGCAGGTTGGCTTAACCACTCATCTCTACACAAACAAAATTGGATCTTGTCTCAAATTACTAGCTCATAAGAAACGCCTAAATGAGATTGGTGGGGCCCTGGCAGGGAAGCTAGGAACCCTCGTCTGAAGCACTGACTTGCCTTGAGGCAAGTCTGCTGTGGTTGTACAGACTATCTTCTTTAGATATGAAGTAATTTGATGGAGTTAAAATATAGGACATGGTCCTGTGTCATAATTAGAGTTTGGTACACATGTCTCATAAATGTTTTCTTTAGCTATGTCATAACTTATTACAGCATTTACAAGTAGGGCCAACTTTGATATCAGATTTAGTTGATTGCTGTGATTTTAGAAATGCATGTAAGTACCGGTAGGTTTTTGAAGAAAAAAAAAATCATCAAGACGCATAAAGAACTTAATTCAAGTGGTAAAATATGTTTTAATGAATGTATCAACCAAAACAGGCCTCTTTTGAATGTACTAATATATATTCTACTGCCCAATCATGATCAAAATGTATCATACAAAAAATTACATTAATATCAATCTCTGTCATTTCGATAGCCAGGTTCTAGGAAATACACATTTATATTTTACTTTAAAAATATCTTAGCAGATCTAAACAGAAATATCAAGAACTTAACGAATGAGAAAAATTATCCCCCCCCCCAATACAAAAAACCTTGCCCTAAGATCGACACTTTAACAGTATTGCAGAAGTCCATTATCACAGAACTGGATTGTGGGATTCATCTCCACACCAATGACCCCATTTCCATTAGAAGTAACTCATCCATTAGAGGGGGAAAAAACACCCTTACTAATGGAACTACTTAATGAAAAGGTGTCTGAAATACGATAAAACCACTTCTACTATCAAATGATCTATTTTTCTTTTTGTTTTTTTTGTTATCACTTCACTCCATCCTTATGGCAATGTTCTATAAAAAAAAAGTTTGCTCCTCAAATGTCTTTGAAACACAATGCTGATCTGTTTTCAAAATCAAGTCATAAAAACGCAAAACTACAAAGCAAGATTACGTTGTTTTCCACTTCAGACATCAGTATATTGCCTCTATAGCATACGATGGAAAGAATCGTCCCCCAATATCTAGACTAAAGTGCTTTTATGTGAGGGAGATTATGTTGCTATTTTCATCTGAGTATTTACAACATCAAGTCTTAAGCCGCCAGCAGGCTTGCATGCTCATTTGATGTCTACAATATGAAAGACACATTATGAATGATATCACATCTCAAAAGATATATGGAGAGATATGTAGGATGCACAGTATGATGCACGCAAGGATCAAACACAACATTTTCATGCCAGTTCTATATCTCCGGCTTTATACAAACGAGAGGAAGGAGGCAATTTCAGGAGACAGACAACAAAACCAAAAATTGTCCTCTCAGAACCAGAAGGGCTTTAATGTAGTTTGCTGATTTATGTACCAGATTCAGATACCAGATTTACAAAATTCATGATTCAAAAGAAGACAAAATAGAGCTGGTATAGAACAAATATATGTCAATGTGAACAAGATGGAAGTCATTGATAGCAATGAAAACCAAAAGAGCAACACCAATGAGATAAATTCAACATGTCTGTACCCCCTCCCCCCCCCCAACTGAGTTAACATTCATCTGCTACAGATAAGGGAGATGAAAGGGGGAGTGTGATTGAGAAGTGGGAAGTATTATACTGGCATACAGATGCACAGACAGAGGAAAAACATATGAGTCATGAATGCAATACAATTAGTGTGATGGTCTCATACAGACAGATACAGGAATGAAAAGGAGAAAAGTGGGTGAAAATCATTGCCAGATTTTACACACAAATGGTAGAGAGTATTTAGATTATGTGAAACAAAAGGAGGAAATCAAAGACACTCAATGAATTACATCTGCATTATTTTTCTATTTGTAGGCTTTACATGTTTAAAAACCTAAAAATCTTAACATGCAATGTGTCCAAAGAATTATATCTTTATATTTGTGTCTTACGCATCTTTCTTTGGGATGGAGAAATAACAATCCAACCTGAAAAATAGGTATTTTAAAACCAGCTTTTCTGCTCAATTCATAGAAAACTTCATTATTTCTATTTTGATTGTATATTTGAATGCTATACACAATCTAGTGATGCGTTTCATCACTGTTCTACATAACTCCTAACTAGCATAATCAAAAGTATATGTTCTACATAACTCCCAACTAGCATAATCAAAAGTATAACGAACCATGATAACACAGAACCAGATACCCTAACGTAAACTCATGTTGTTCTCGTTGGTAATTGAATAATTCCCTGACATTAAATTATAAATCAATCTTCAAGGAATTCTAGCCATAATGCCACAAGGGCTCCCCTATTATCAATAATTTCTCTCCTGCTATAATGACATTAAGCATCGAGGCACTACACCAGAGACGATCACTTTCTATTTTTTATCCTTTCACTCCAGACTATGTCTAATGTTGTAATGTAATTATTTAAAATCAGAATTAGAATTTTAGGCTAAAAAGAGTACTAAAATTTGCAGGATGGATGTCTAAAAATAAACCTGTGCCAATCAAAAATTGTTAATTTACGCTGCAATGTAAGCATTAGAGATGATGCAACAATGTACTTACCAAGATAACATTTTAAATGGTATTTATTTCACCCTTAAAATAAGTTAATATTATATTTGTTTTAGTTACCCATCAGTATATATACAAAAATTATTACCTACCAGTAAGTAATATTTGCAACTGTTGGTTTCTCCTTCCCTGAATTCTATTATGAGAATATCCTATTTTTACTAATATGCTGAACTAGGGGCCCCATTTTGTGAAATGAAATAACAATTATCTAAAGATATTTATAGGCCATACCTGTTATTACATTTATGTAGAATACATAGGCCTATCCATTAATTACCTATGTACGAAGCACCCCTAAAATCCATCAGCCCCTCTCAAATAGAATTAATTAATTATATGAGTAAGACTAAGATGCATGGACTATGTGATGGTTTTAATAGGGGAGGGAACATATCATTATGCAGAGCTCAGGGACCCATCTCATCAGAGTATGTTTTTAATGTGTTGGTAGAGAAGCCTGAGGTGCAATCCAGTCAGCTCAGACAGCATAGTCTACTAGCCAAGACTTCAATGTGCAGAGCTCAGGGCCCCATCCAATCATGGTATGTGTATAATGTGTTGGTAGTGAACAAACCAGTCTGCTCAGACAACATAGTCTATCTGCACAGACTTCATTGTAATATCTATATGAATGTAGGGCTAACAAAATTGAAATGGTTTCAAATGGTTATGTGTCTAGCTACACAATCAGTTCTCCCTTTTTAATTACAGAGCAAATTTTACCTTCTCTTTTAGTTCTTAAATGGGAGGTCTTATAATTTTTCTACAGAAAACATCTCAGAGGATGCAATCTTTGTGTTCCTTTTTATTTTTCAAGAGCACTTATTCAGTTCTTGTGAGCTCTTTCAGAAATTCCCAAAGCTTAGAAACTTGCCAATGAAATTTATGGATATTTGGTTATCGATGTAATGTAATGTAATATATTTTGCCTAAATAATAGGTGTGCTGAATAATTCCTGGTCTTGCTACACAGTTGACCTTTTTCTCCCAATGGTATCTCAACTATACATATCTTACTGCTACTATCATTTTGTGAATGATTGAGCTCATCTTGATTTGCCTCTTTAATATTGTTTTAATTAATAAAGTATGATATCCTATATCTGTGAATGTATATTGCATGCCTAGTGCAAGCCAGACGCACTTGCACGGCCGTTTGAAAGCCGGTTTTAATATTGGAATAGATTGGGGGACACTCCTTGAATACTCGATGAGATGAGGGAGATAGTTACTACCGGTATGTGCATAAACATCAAACAGCTAAGGGATTGAGAGACTTACATGTGAGGGTACATGAGCAGGGTGGAAAGCGACATGTCGCGTATAACTAATGTGTTATGACAAATGGAAGTGACTTACGTATCTGATTAATGCACCTACACATACTAGGTATGACAAACAACAACCATCACTCAACGCCTTTGATTGTTAGTTACTTAAAGTATGCTTCTGAAACATAATCATGAGGTAAACAGCTGATAAAATGGCAGGTTTTACCTTTGGTATTACAATACCAAGGTTGATTTATGATTTGATTGGGAGCATTTCTCAGTGAATATGTTCAGAAGACCAAAATAAGATACTTTGAATTTATCAAATCCAAAGTGCACATTTCTGATTTTTTAGTTTGAACTGACAAATCTCTTTCTTAAAAAAAAAAACATCTCTTAATATTCCCTCACTAACTTTGCACATTGATTTGTTCCTGACCATTCCAACCATGTGAACATTCAAGATTTAATTGTTTTGTGTGTGTGGATGTATTTATGCTATCCTGACTGGATTTATGCTATATCTTGCATTTAAATGATATATTTAGCCTCTGACAACTCCACCACTCTAAAATGATTATTTCATGAAAAGCCAGAATGTTGTCAAAATCTTTGCCTCACAGCCCTTCTGATGTGATATGCATGTCAAATTCTGTTCTCAACTCTCTTTAAAAGTAATTACATCTTGGATGATCAGACACCCTTTACAACGACGATTCATTATGTCTGTCTGAGTTTGTGTGTGAATGAGTTACAAGAGGATAGGAGGGTGATGGTGAATGCCCAGTCATGTGGAAGAACATGAAGGAATGCTTATCCTCAACTAGGAGGGGCATTGCTAGGCCATTCATTCTAAATGGTAGGGGGTTGATTAGACCAAACTTGCTAACCCATGAGCTGACAATTTCTAACAAGCAAAAAATGAAGACAGAGAAAAAAAGGGGTCCTTTGCCATATTTTCAAATTTTCTAACAAACCGAATTGTTGTATATGAAGATTCCAAATTGCCAACAGAAAATTGTTAATGAGGGAGGGCAAGATGTCACATCCCTTCTTGTGATGCCACTGTTGATTAGGATATAAAGGAAAGAGGCAAGGGGATAAAGAGAAGAATGTTAGAATGATAAGGGGGCAAAGATGAATGGGAATGGTGTGTAGAGGGGAGGAGATGAGAGTGGAGGAGAGTGGAGGAGAGGAGAGGAGAGGGGAGGACAGGAGAGGGGAGACTGAGAGAGTGTAAGGAGATAATGGGGCAGATTACCATGATGATCAAGCAATATGGCATTCAAAACAAACATCAACATTTTCAATTAGTATAAGCCCTAAATCTTGAGGCAGAACAGGGCAATTTTCAGGAAGTATCACCTGCTGACAGCAAGGAGAATGTTACCTGTGTAAACTTAAATGATATAATTTTTTTTATCATTGAGCTTTGAGCAGATGGCATTATGACAGTAAACAATACAATACTAAATAATTCATTGAATTACTTTTTTTCTGTATGTGTAAGGAAATTATTCTCCTAAGGGACCGAAGAACACTATGCAGAACTTTCAAAGGCCTAACTTGCATTATAATTCATTCTATACAAAGGACACAGAGATGAAAATACATTATCAGTTGCTTTTACCACCCCGTTTACATATCCCCTTCATTTTTCTTTCTTTTTTTAACCATGAAAACAAAATCTATCCAAACTGTATATCATGGATTATGAATCTCTTTTTGCCAGCGGGCCCATTGCTGATTCCAGGACAACATTTACGTCAAGAGATTGTGGCTAAGTTTGAAATATATCCTCCATATTGGATTTTGTTTCAGTCCATTCATCATCAGATTTCAGCTGTCCCAAAGTTTTAAGGTCATCCTGTATAGTGATGGGAGCATACCTTTTATGTAATAAAGAATGCTCTTTACATGAGATTAGGCAGGCTACTAAAAGAACTACATATATTTAACATTTAGGAGGTAATGATTTAAATGTTATGAACTGCAAGATGACCAAAATAAGAATATTATAAGTGAATTGTTTCTCCTGAAAAATAAAATGTGTATACAGATGGCTATACATATGTATTTGTACATTAGCCACATAGTTTTGAAATAAAATAGAAAAGGGGAAATTTGTCTTTAAAATCTAATATTGCTCAATATTGTGCTTGTTCAAGCACTAAAGTAAGTGTGTAAAATAGTTTTATATATGCTTAAATTACATGTACTGTCATCTCTTTAAATTAAATATTAAATCAATTTTATCAACTGAATTTATGACGAATTAGAATAATACTTACCTAAATAAAACCAATTATTTTTGGAAAAAAAAGAATGAATGTAGTATCATGAAAAGCAAATAATCTCTATTCTCAAGTCAAGAATACAACTGCTTGCTTACCATGGCAATATTACATGTAGTTTGATTAATGAGAAACACTAGAACAAAAATACCATCCAAAATAAGATCATAAATACTTTCTAATGGAACCAGACAAATGGGCAAGCTTAAGGTGCCTGGAATAACACATAAGACATGATACTTAATCATGTTGATAATCACAATCCACTTCTAACATATATATCCAAACAGAGTAGACAAAAGAAACACCATCTAGGGAAAGAAAAGATGACAAAGAAGCCATATCTTTGAATTCTATACTCAGAATTAGAATTCTTGATGATATTCCTCTTTGAGCAAACAGCATAAATAGCGCATCCTTATCAATATCTGTTCTTTAAAAGCCCCTCCAACTATAGATGATCTAATTTATTTATCAACAGTGAGAGTTATGAGACACACTGCGTTTGGAAAATAATCTTAATTTAATGCTTGTGGGAGCAAGATATTTTTAGATTATCTAGGTATCTAGACAGAAGCAAATGTATAATTGAAACCCCAAGTTTCCCTGGATGTGCATGTCACCCCCTGATAACAGTTTTTGGTACCCAGGGAAGGTAGTTATTATGATATGACATGTTCTACCGCAAGATTTGGTATAAACACACGCACACACACACACACACATACACACACACACACAATCAGGCGCTTTAAACTCTTGCTGTTATCCACTAAATTCATGACAACAGGTATCGAATATCAATACCTATCCATACCTTCATTTTTGGAAGATTGCTGATATTTTTTCTTATGTGCACTTTATCTCATGTAATAATTTAAAAAATATTTAAAAAAATGGTTGGAAAGTGATTTCTGATCTAGAATAGACCACACCAAGTTTTAGTTAATTTGTAATTTTGTATGCACTTGTATTTCTTTTGGGTATGACAAAAAATGGAAATTTGCACATCCAAAATGCTATTTCAAAAAATTTGCTTTCACCTCTCTAGACTACAACGCACGTTTTAACCAACATTTCTGACCATAAATTCCAATGACAACACTTTCTTTATATATATCATGAATCTCCCAATAAGGCACATCATGAATGAGAGTAAAAAAATGAGATCAGAACGAGAAAGCGGGACTTCATAACTATATAATTTCTTATTTTCTGAATGCATGACAAGCAATGTTTAATTTATGTCATGCACTATCGCATCTTTGCATCGTTTGTCTCAGGGTAATTAAAGTTCAAAATTTATGGGTGTAATTTCATCCTGGTCAAGTTTGACCTGAGGCTATAATATCACACCAAAATGAAAAAAATAATAGTAATTGCAAATCTTCAGTTGCAAAATTAAAAATGGCCTCTTGAGTATTCGAGCCAGTAGGCATATTCGGAAGAGTGATAAACAACAATTTTCCCCCCTGAGTAATGATCTAAATCATCTGGTCTTACCAAGTAACATCTATATGCAGTGCCAACCATGCACAGAAATAACCCATATGATTTCTTAAATATACCTTCATTGTATGTTTCAATATTTTCTTTTCATAAGAACATGGGGTGATGAGCTTTTTCATTTATTTATTTAAATAAAAGAATATATTGTTTCCTTTTTATATGTTTTGCAATAAGATGAGAGTGTACAAAATAGTATCCTTCAATATTTTGTCTGTTTAGAGGCAAAA
This sequence comes from Mesocentrotus franciscanus, assembly GCA_037976565.1. NCBI lineage: Eukaryota > Metazoa > Echinodermata > Echinoidea > Camarodonta > Strongylocentrotidae > Mesocentrotus > Mesocentrotus franciscanus. The sequence goes on along the minus strand of CP137669.1, from coordinate 7,518,389 downwards.
GAGCATTACTTCATATAATTTTACATAGAGAATACACACTTATATGGCTAACAGCAGATAATAAGCTTGCTCTATAGACTGTTACTGTCGGAAGGATTCTATTTTCACAAATTTTGCGATTGAGTGTACAGTCGCAACAGAATGTGAAAAAAATGACATTACTTTCAAACATGTATTGTTATTGTCATACCCTGGGTTAATTGTTGCAAGAAAAACACCTGACGAGAAGGTTGTCTCTGTCATCCCCAAAATATTGGCTTACACAGGATAAGTTAGTTCCCATTGTACCACTGATGTATTATGCATTGTAGACAGGTAGACACATGATTAATGAGTTGTGATGATGGTTTAACCATGGACTTCTTAGTAGGTCCATGGTTGAACCGAACATTCATGTGAGATGAATATGAACCCTACACATTGAGATGTATATATCTAGGAGCTAATTACTGGGTGTGGATTTAGTGACAGATATATATCTCACCATCTCATTATGATACTTAGAAATGTAATTCAGCAGACTAAGTAACTAAACAAATATATTATCCGGTACTGTCATTTTTGTTGTTATTGTGGCTGTGTTGCTGCAGCTACTCCTACTGCTACAGTAAACCCTTTGCCTATGGAAGCTGAGGAGTTCATGTATTAAGCCTATGGGAATAAAATAATTAAGTAGAGAACAGGTTAAACACTTATACTAATACTGATCATACAGCACCCTACATTTGATACTTTGATAAATGTTAAAAATTTAAGTACTAGTAGTGATAGTGATACCCGATCAGAAGGCTGCAGCTTGGGAAAGGCTGCCGATATCAATTGATTAGAATAAGAGAGGCCTACTTTGAAGAGAGAAGGTTTAATTATATCAACAACAGCCTGAAAAACCTTCATGCAGCTGGGCTTACACCTCTTGAAATGCGGATGTGTACAACAATCAACAGCTCCTACTAAAGCTCATTAATGTCATGCACCTGAGCATACCAGCGCCACCCATCCCTTCCCTCACTCTCTCGTACGGAAACCTCAACTCAATTAAGAAATGTAGATCCCTTATACTTTTACTGCATGATATAAAATTGAGTAGGAAGAGAATACATGTATGCATGTAACTATGTATTACCCTAGGATATCAACAGCATACAGTAATGTCATAACACAGGGCTCCACACTAACCCTAGTCTATTTTCCTGGAGGTCTAGAGTTAAATGCTGGGGATCCATGAGCATCAGGCCCTTGTTCACATTGGAAAGTTTTAGATCGGGCCCAGGGCCCTGTATTATTTTCCTGGAGGTCTAGAGTTACATGTAAATGATGGGGATCCATGAGCAACAGGCCCCTGTTCACATTGAACATTGTTAGATCGGGCCCTGGGCCGGTATTCAATTCAATACTTAGAATAAGTAAGAAATTTACTAAGTAAATGGCTAAGCTAAGAAGTTTACTTATCTCGTATTCAAATCGCATTTTAGACTTTTACTTACCTGAGACAAAATCTAAGTAAAATACTTACTGATTAGCATTGTGACATCACACGGTCAATCAAAAGTAATGCGCAATTAACGCGTCGCAATAAATGCGCTAATATAATTTTGCGCAGGTTATGATACTGCGTAAGAAATCCATATGCCTGCCAATCAAGGCCTCCAAATAATTGGCTTAAGTCTGGTAGGAGCTGTCTTAAATTTAGGGTACAATACTTAGCCAAAGGTTTGAATTGAATACCAAAATTGGCTAAGTATTTTATCTAAGCCAAATACTAAGTAAAAAGCTTAAATTTTGTACTTAAGTATTGAATTGAATACGGGCCCTGGTCTTACAATGAGTTGCGATTGGTCAGGGGTGAACGCAAGTCCTCAAATCATTCACAAACTTAGAAACTCCTATCTCTGTACTACACAGCTGCGAGTGATATCACGTTGGGATTGATATTAATTAATCACTACTGCTCATGAGATGGGACCCTGGAGTGAATTTGTGGGCAGAGGACTCATACGAAGACCAAATTTTTAATGAATTGAACAGCATACCAAAGAAATTATTCTATATGATCATGGAGATGGAGTAACTCTTTATATTGAAGCGGTTGATATAGATATCAGGGATATGTGCCTGAGGTAGTGCCAGGGACCATGCAGGAGGGATGTCTCCTAGGAGCTAACCCATACCATCAGACCAATCATACCATGTCAATATAGATGGATCAAATGACCTAGAAACATCACCTGCCTGGGAATCATCCTGGAGGGGTTCACAGCATATCCTGACCCATCTAATAAATTATTATATACAGAGAGTGTTTCACAATTTAAATCATTTTGACATATAAATACTAACCAGATAACTACTGTAATATATTAGAAAGTACTTGGCTTGACACACTGTTATTGATAAAATAGGCAAAATAGAAAAAGAGAGATGGGGATAGCAGGGGAGAGAGAGAGAGAGGAGAGAGAGAGAGAGAGAGAGAGAGAGAGAGAGGGAGGGAGAGAGAGAGAGAGAGAGGGGAAGAGAGAGAGAGAGAGGGGAGAGAGAGAGAGAGAGAGAGAGAGAGAGAGAGAGAGAGAGAGAGAGAGAGAGAGAGAGAGGAGAGGGAGGGACAGGTTGGAAAAGATGGAGCGATAGGTGGTAGAGAGAGAGAGACTTCTTGTCAACAACATATTATTAAATAATGCTCTATCGGTGGCTAGAAATAGAGCTTTGATCTAATTTAGGGATCTGGAGTCTGGTCTACCTGGTCTGATTTAAGAGCATTTGGATACATTACCAGGCAGGGTAATGGGTGATTAGTACATGTAGTCACATGGAGGCATTCAATATGAATTCTTGTAAACACATTTATTACTCTGTAAAAAAACAGCACTAGCTCCTAGCTCGTTTGGTTGTTTAGAATCCTACATGATCCTACATGATTTCTCAGGATATACGAGGTATAAAATTGTACTATCTTCCCATTTACCGTCAAACCTAGTTGATAATCACCTGTCTATAAAGACCACATCTTTGCATCTCCTTGGTAGCATTTCCTTCTTCTACTTGTATTAAAGGAAACACATCTACTGTATTGAGACCAACTGCCTAAAAGACCACTTTTCTTGTTCCTTTAGAATGGCTATCCAAAAATGATTTCGCTATTAATATTTTGATTCATATTACATTATTTATATTCACTGCACAGATAATAGAAAAGAGAAAGCATCGTGAAATTGAGTTCAGTAATACTTTGAAAGATCATGACTCATCATCCTGAGCCCTCAGACCGGATGAAGGAAGATGACAGAGTTGGACAGTGCTATAATTTGAGGGTGGAGACGTATACTTCAGTAATTTCTAATGGTCAAGTACACTTCAAGAGTCACTGCACACGGCTAAAGATACATGTCGTTTATTTTTTTAAGGAGAGGGGGGACACTTTCAGGGGTAAATCCTACAAATAAACAAGAAACAAGCCTCACTAACGTCTCTCTCCTTTTCACTAGTCGGAATTAAGGTCACCCGCATTAAACTTGTACTGGCCTTGTATCAGTGATAGAAGTAACAGCTTTATTGCAGATGGGCAACAAAGTCATCTTTCTCCTATAGAATCTAATTAATGAGAGTCAGACTTCTTGTCTCTGTAGCTAATATGGGATTGGTATGAAATCCAACACCTTGATTCAAATGTCATACATATATTAGTACTTAGTAGAATATTGTTTGACCACTACTAACCCTGACTATATAGAGGACAAAAGAGCACCACAAAGTAGGAAGTGTGCATCACATTATTTTTTATTTTTCTTCCTAGTTATGAAATTTTAAATGAGGGAAAAGTGTGTTGCAAGGAAGAAATAAAAATCAAATGAGATGAATATAGCATATCTAATCATATTTCTCTCTCCCACACATATTGTTCCATCTCTCCCACTCTCGTCTCTCTCAACCACCAACTCATATACATACATGTATTTTAGTAATTTAAATTGGGAGATTAAAAATATACAAAAGACAGAGTACTGGGTGAAATGTCAAGGTAATGATGGTAGTGGTGATGGTGATGGTGGTGGTGGTGGATGTAGCGATTGTGGTTGCAGTGGTGCTGGTCCTGGTGCTGGTGATGACGAAATAGATTGGGGAGTGGAAGAGTGTGAAACCTATCCTGGGCAACTCTCTTGATAGCTACTGGTTGTCATAGACCGATTCATTAAAGCATGGGGAAAGGGGAGGAGAATGGTGAGGGGAGAAGGGAGAAAGGAAAAGAATGGAGGGGAGGAGAAAGATGGGTGTGCATGAAACCTACCCTGGGCAACTCCAATTTATTCATAGCTACTGGATATCTTGGACCTACAATATACTCCTTAGAGCCTGGGGGAGGGGGGAGGGGAGAGGAAGAGAGGGGAGAGGAGGAGAGTGGAGAGGGGAAGAAAGGGGAAGAAAGGGGAAGAAAAGAGCGAGATGGGTGTGCACGAAACCTACCCTGGGCAACTTTACTCTCTTCATAGCTACTGGTTGTCATGGACCTATTCCTCAAAGCTTGGAGCTCCCTTGATATGTTGGAAAGTCTGTCCTCTTCTATGACCTCATCTGGCGTTGTATCTGTCGACTGAAAAACGGACAAAATAATGTTAGGGTTATCTTCTAACAAATTCTAGCAGAATAAAGCTAGATAAAAATTGGAGATTTGTTTCTTTTACGTATTCATATTATCTAACAGAAATATTAACATAAACCAATTATAGTATACAGCATAAAATGCTCAAGTACATGTACTCTTCTGTAAATGCTGCGCAACACACAGAGGGGATAATCAAAAGTTCTAAAGTTAATACTTAAAATACGTTTCCCTTAAAATTCTTCTTCTATTGACTCACCTGGAACATTTCATCTAGTTCTTCAATTACTTCATCCGCAGTGACAACAGGCGTGTCCATGTCATCGTCGTGATGAGATCGAGAGGAGAGGATCATGGAATGCAGGTCCAAACTCTGAACAAGCTCTTCGTCTTCAGAGAGTTCAAGGTCAAGGTCATCAGTACGAGGCTAACAAAATAAGAAAACAAAAATGTCATTTATTTGACATCTTAATTAATGATTTCAGGTTTACTTCTTGTAAAGCATTTTTAGTATGTTAGGTTCATAGTCAGCATCTCTCTAATGAACATATCAGAAGCTAGGGTTTTCAATGCTATTGCGTTTGATCAAGTATTACATTTACAAAAGTCTGATGAAAGTCACAAATGTATATTATCATCATCCCCCTGAAAATGTTAATTTTAGTGTTTTACCTTTAAGCAGATGGAATGGTGAAAACTGTAAATTTAATGCTTTACATTAAATTGATAATACTAACTTCACATCTTCTTTAGATCTTATAGGGAATATCCCTTCCCTCTTAATACTCCCTTGAAGCCTTCTTTAATGTCAAGTGGTTTAAAACGGCCATATAACATTTTACATGTATGTAATTTACAAGTGAGGTGGAAAAAAGGTTCTGTAGGCGACAGAGGCACCTACGCATACTACTTTTTTTTGCATTATGAGATACGCCTTTTTTTCTTAAAGGTGCTTTTAATACTGCATCGTGTATTGATGAGGCTCTCTGATCATTCTGTATTAATCTCAACCTACATGTATTAATCTCAACCTACATGTACCTATGAATAAAACATGTGGGTTTATAAAATGTCATGGCCACTCTTTCTTAAGGGAAGTAGTGGCTTAGAATGCAAGATATTGAACATAAAAGCTCATAGATCAAACATTTCTTACATACATGTAGCATATAATCATTTCTTGATGCTACATGGATAAAATGGTTGGATTAATAGATGGGTAAAAATGGAAAATGACATAGCATTGAACTTACTTTTGGAAAATCATAACTTTTCTTTTTTCCATCATGTCTACGTACATATACAATACATGTAAAAATCCAACTTCATAATACTACAGTACATGTACATGTATGTATACTATATTTTACTTGTATTATAGGTAGAGTCAACTATGTTTTCATACAAGCTCAGTGATGTATCTCAAATGAATTTCATTCTGACATGTTTGATTCTAGAAGCAATCACCGTTAATGCATGCCCCCTCATTGCTATGCAGACATAGAATCCTAGGGGCAGACTCAACTTATTGGAGCAACACGCGCAAGGCATATAAAAACCCACATCCTCTGCAAACATCCCAGGGCCGCTGTGTGACGAGGGAGCACAATGTGGGTACACAACTGCACATGCATAAAATCTTACATCACATTCATCCATATAAATCATTCTCTTATTTGTACAAGGAGGCTGGGATAAATCAAAACCATCCTCTTATACTTTGACTTCAATTACCTCAGGGACATCGATCTCTCAAAGCTAGTCACATTAAAGTAGGCCTACATGATTTTTCAAAGGAAGTGAGAATACAGCCCACAACATGTCCATAAATCCTTTATCTAACTATGGAAATTGCCTTAAGAAATTTGTGCTACCGGTATACAGTTTTGCTGTCTTATCCTAGGCTATTTTTCAAACCTTGCAAGTTTGCAGATTAAACGATTTTGTCTGTTTGGAGTGAGTAAGGCATTAACTATCATACATGTACTTTAGTTTAAGACAGAGTCCTTCTGACTCTGAACAGAAGATTTATTTTACCTAATTTGTTAAAAGGCTGCATGCATTCTGAGCCTGTGGAAATTGTCCAAAAATGGCTACTGCACTGTATCTTTTGAATGCTGTAAATGCATTATCATGTAGTTTTACACTTCTAACAAAAACCAATCAAATATCCTATTGCATCGTTTAATGAAGACTCATGAAAAGTATCCTTCACTATCATAGTCCAATTATCTAAACGCAAATTTCATGGTCACATCCATTATATGCTACTCATCTACTCTAAATAGACTCAATTCAAAATATTTGCTCAATTGTAAACCACAAGTTGCAAAATGTAACCTTCAATATCCAAACAGCTTTTCTCAAGCACACACATCACAATCATACTACACTTGCACTCATGATAAAAAGACCACTTACATATTTTTTGTTTAATCCAGGAACTTTTCATTTCATACTACACTCACACTTCTCACTCCAACACCATTTCAATATTCTTTAAAAGTCTAAGAAATGAGATATCTTGGGCAAATATGTGAGAAAAGGTGTAAAAAATTGGAGAGCTTCGGGGCAGTAGAAGTGCAATCACAAGTTTCCATCCAACTCAACACTCCAGGGAAAGATACACACTTTCTCCATTTTCTTCAATCTCACGCATTTTCAGTGAGAAATGCCATGGTTCACAGCTCTTCTACACACCCTTAGGTGTACAATACCAAGATTCTTAGAAATAAAGATATCTGCAAGATTGGAACGGTGGATATTCTGTGTCAGAATTCAATTGAAAGGGCTATGTTTAGCAAAGAACTACACACCACAAAAACCTACAAATTGTCAATTTATTTTCACCAGGCATTTCACTATCAGTTACAAGCGGTTCAATTTTCTCACATCTTGCAAGCATGATGTGCATTCACTTATTCGAAAATGAATCATTGAAGGGCTATTTTTTGTCTGCTGAAAACCAGAAGGGCATTAACTCAATTATTTTTACATAGAGGTAATGCCTTTCTGGCTCTAAAAAGAAATTTTGATCAGCTTTTCTTCATCAAATTGGCAATACTTGATTAAATATGAAACATTATTGTTTTAAACATCTAATTTCATTTATTTCTTTCTTTCTATTTTTATTAAGTTATATCAAAGAAATGAAATAAATAAAAACATTAACATTTCAGCATATATCCAGAGCTCCAAGAGGCATTGATCATAGACAAGCCTAAGTATGCAGCATTCAGTAAACATCATAAAAATATTGCATTAACCCACAAAAACAGGTAATTTTTCATAATTCATTAGACTGCTAATACACACAGACTTTCTCAGACTCTGAGGCACCAAGGCAACGTTAAAGAGAAGGCTGACTTTTTGTAAAGGTGAACAATATTTTGTGAGCTTCATCATTATTTGTATTTTTGTGTAGAAGAATTTTACAGTAGCAATGTAAAATTTAAATGTTTGTTCTTGAAATACCCTTATTTGAATTATTTGTAAGAATAGTTCATAATAGTTTTAAGCTGTTAACAAAATTTGATGCCATATGTGTCTGTAGTCCGGGATACACATACATGTATCTAGATGCAGTGTTTTTCATAGAGTGTGATTGTGAATTCATAATTACTTGATGATTTCAAAATCATTACAGTACATGATATGTAAAATCTCAAATTATGCAATAATTCTCATCAACCTTTTCAAATATCTTCTACAATGTTTGTTTCAAACACTAAAACTTCTCTTTAAAAGTCAGGAATGAGAAAGTCAAGCACACTGCAGCATTTCAAATGTTTGATGTAACTTACAAATCAGCAGACAAACATTCAAGACAGACAGCAAACAATGCCCTGAGAAGCCAGGAAATCAATCTTTTAAAGTGGGCTTTTATGGTTAATAGAATTATCAAATTCATGCCACGGTGAATATTTTGTAGACTGCTTTGTTTTCATACTATCCTACAAATTAGAATATATAATATCTAACAATTCTTTAAAAAAAAGAATTTGTCATATATATGCCCCGAGACAGAAGGGCACAATATCTGTCTCATGTAAGTATTAAGAGTAAACACCCTTCTGGCTCTCAACAGATGGTGTATGATTAAAAATGGGAAAACAATTTCATCAAAATAATAGGATAGAGGAATTCATCTGCTGATATCCAGAACACAATTGTGAATATCATTACAGAGGAGAGGTGAATTTAAGGTTATATAGATAGTAACATATCATCTGGTGAACGCCACAAGGACACTAACTTAGATCTTTTACCATGGTTAATGCCCTTCTGGCTCTTAACAGACGATGTTAAAGTTTCTGAATTTCTGAGTATACTCACCCTCTTTTCTACAAGTCTGAGAGTAGGCATGTGCTTCCGTCTCGTGTGTGAGTTCTGCCAGTCTAGTGGCATGACCTGTCCTAGCTGATCCGTTACTTGCTTCCATAATCTGAGAAATAGAAGGAAAAAATAGAAGGAAAAAAATTAATATTGAGAATTATATATATATATAATTGAAATTCACATAAGTATGGATGGAAAGGTTACACAACTTATTACTATTAAAAAACAGATAACATGTGAAAGAAATGTAGTTGCAATAGGATATCGGCCTATATATGGACTTGATGAGTGTGTCTTCTTATGTGCTTTTATATACAGTCATACATAAATTTTACACACAAACTCTTTAAAAAAAAATTTGTTTTACCTCAAACTAGTTCAAGTGTCCATTTTCTCTATAATGTACATAACCTTTAAAGTTTCTCTTCAATGTCCAGTCATTTAAAAAGAAATTGAAAATATTGAACACTCTTCATTAATCCAATGATTCCAATATTTGTTAAATTTGTCTTTGCTGTTCAAGATCAACTATGAATGAGGTACAACATTGGGTCTCCGCTAAAGCATAAGGAAACAAACCTCTAAGAAGTCAAATACCTTCAGGCCATTCAACATTCAGAGATTACAGGTAAATGTGATATAAAATGATGAGCTGTACTTTTCAACCCCAATGAGAAAACATACATGTTTATTCATGTCAGTCTCTAATACCTTATGATCTTTTTACCAGCCAGTTGGGATCTGATTAACTTCTATGTGATGTGGACAGTCATCATACAAAAAATAGGATTCAGGAAGCATCTGGCATATATTTTTGATAAAACAGGGAAAGACAAAGTACACCCAGTTGTACATTCAAAAATATACACCCTTTTTGGTATAAATTCCATATTCAAAAAGGAAAGGAAAGCACTGGAGTAAAGATAAACAAATTGTAATCTTTCACAACACAATATAGAGTCAGCAAGGTCAGGAAACTATTATATAAATTAGACTTCCACCCCCATAAGCTTTTATCTTATCTTCTTTCTTCTCCTTCTTTCAAAAAGATGAGAGGTTTTTTCATCATCATCATCATCATCATCATCATCATCATCATCATCATCATCATCACCACTACCACCACCACCAATGTCAACACCCTCCTCCTCCTCATCATCATTATCATATAGTTCTCAGTTTATACCTGGGTGTTTTTCTGCTGATTTTCTTTAAAAAGACTTCTCTCATCACGATTTTTGAAATATATACAAAATCAAAAATGTCTAAATTGTAAAATTGTTCCCACTGATTTAAGCTCCATGTGTTAACTTTTAGAATAGTATTGATTCACTTCGTTTTTGAACAATATTGTATCTTATTAATTTTATCTTTGTATGTAAAATTGCAAAGTATCTCACATGCTTTTATTGTAAACTGAATGTAATTCAGCTCTCGGGCTGCTACTTTTAGTTTTTTTAATTAATCATTCAAGAACTACAATAAAATCATCACCATCATCCTCATTACTAATAATTTGGTCGATTCATGTGATGATAAGCAGGTGTTTGGCAGTCTATGCGTAATGAAAACAGATTTTTCTGTTATATGATGTGGTTTTTCACTGTAGCACAAAGACCTTGATAATCTGCAGGTTTTGAAAAATGGCTTGAGGGGTTAAGAATATCATTCAGTTAATGATGTTTCACTGACATATATATTCATATGCAAAATCAAACCACACATATTACAGTTACAAACATAAATATTTCCATGCTCTCACATCTAATATTTATCTAAATATTTATTTTATATAATCAATTTATTGTCAAAGTCGCCTCAGACTACCAAGAGATCGTGTTGGAGAGTCCTAATATCTGTAAATGTGTCAACTCAGTTCAGTCTGCATGCCACAATGCGAATATATGATGTGATTATACTAATACCATGAATAATTCAGTTGTATTGGTATGCAGCGTCCTTTCCCAGGTGACAACACTGGCAGAATGATATTCAGAATATATGACAATGGCTATCAGAATCCATCACAACTAAGCATCTGAGGATGTGGAAGGACCCCTATAGCTCATTACTGATTAATGTTCCTCAAAGATTAGGAAGGACTCTACAGGGACTGTATGCCAGGAAGAGTTAAGACCCCATCAACGGATTTCAAGATCAACATCAGTGCTTTATAGCCTACTGCTCTACTTGACCTGACATTTACAGGGTAAAATGCCTTCAAGGCATCTACGCATTCAATGAAAGCTGCTCTCAATAGGAAACCATGAGCATTTATCACAAAGAACTAAAGAATACCATGTCACCATTGACAAAAAATGGAGAGAAATACAAAACTAAAAAAGATGTGAAGCACATGTAAAGAGAGAGAGAGAGAGAAGATGAAAATATATAATATATATGAAAGAGTCTATCACTTGGTTTGGTTTTTATGGATTTGACATTTCAAATATTTGTTAAAATCATAACGCATTTACTACTACATCTCTAGAGCTCAAATGCCACCAATATGCATTATCTTTCATATCAACTGTTCAGAGCTAGAGGAGTGTTAAATGTATAAAATGATTTGAATTAATGTCCTTCTGGCTCTCAGTAGACTATCTACAGCAAAAAGGCCTAAATCATTCTAGATGTACAATCCTTTTTTGCAGTTCCAACATGCATCTCGGGACAGTAGATAAATGAAAAATCAGCAGCTGCTGACTTTGTTTAGCTGATTTGTGTTTGTCTGCAACCCCACACACAACATTTTATCATAGGCCTCTCTGATAAAAGCGAATGTAAAACTTTTTCACTGCATCTCAATGCATTTTGTATATATATGCGAAGAAAATTAATCACACTAAATTATAAATCATTAACATGCAGGGTATCTGAGTTTCTATTAATTCATAAGTTTTTATAATTTATTTCGAGAACTGATTCTATAAAATCGTTTCAAGGCAGGGATCTTACAGGCAGCAGATAGAGTTTGATACTGGTTAACACACACACAAACTCAAGGTACGTGGAAAGTGAGAGAAGAAGAAGTCTTTGCGTAATCAGAATGACCACAGCGGTTGCATTAACAAAGATAACAGCGAGGAGTACACACACATTGCCCCTAGACATTCTTTCCATTTATTGATTTTTACACTATGAGGGTCAGTGCTGATACACAACACCGTATCCAGGCCTATGGCATCACGACTTGTAAGAATGCAATTTATGCAAGATCCCACCCCTCTCTCTCTCTCTCTTTCCTGTCAATTTTCCTTTGGTGTCCCTACATGTACATGTATATACATTTTTCCCCCTTTGTCATTCTATTCTCTATCTTTACATTTTTAAACCATGCATACATGAGCATGTAGGCCTACATGTACATCTTTGGATATACTCCTCATCATGCTTTTTGCCGTCCTCTAATTTCTTCCTACTTTTCTCAAAGTTCATTGGCTAATAGTTATGTGTCTACCCATCTACCATCCCTCTAATACCCCCCTTCCCCCTCTCTTTCTCTCTCTCTCTCCCTCTTTCTCTCTATCTTCCTCTCTTTCTCTCTCTCTTACTCTCTTATCCTCTTACTCGCACAATTACAGGACTAAAAAACTTAAATTAACACCATTTCCAGAAATTTCAGAAAAATCTAGTTCACCCATTCACTCTTTTCTAGGTTAATCTAATTGGAACCAGTATTTCTCTATATCCCATTACAAATTCTATTCCAAGTGATAATAACCGTGAAGATTAGAACTACATTAGGGTGAACAAAAATATGTTATTCATTAAGATGCTCCCCCCCCCCAAAAAAAAAAAGAATCAACCAAATTCATTTATTCATTTATTGATGGTGCAAAAAATAGATCTGAATCATTGCCTCCATAACTGCACATGTGAAGAAACTAATCTTAATATTAGTGACAAATAGAATTAAGAATTTGGGCATAGTCTACAAAATATTTGTCTCCTAAACCAAAAAAGGGATGTTACACATGATTTTGTTTATATCTGTTCAAACATACTTAGCTTCAAATATATCACACTAAAATATTTTTAAAAATACAATTTAAATGCCCACATAAAATAATTTTTGTATTAGTGATAAACACCAGATTTTTGTTCTTTTCATCATCTGCTCTTTATTCTCCTATCCTGATCATATAACAGTACACTGGATTCTAGGCTCACAAAGGCTTTTATAACATATGCTTCCACGACAATTGCTCTGCCGTCAATTTCATATACTACCCAATTCACATCTTCATAACCTGGACTCAACACTATATCGAAACCCTAACCCTAACCCTAAATCTAACCAAAAACCCATTCACATCCCTAGCTCTAACTCTTTATCTTTGAAGAAATGAACATCAAGAGCAAATTTCACCAGAACACATGTCGGATCACCTCATAAAGAGGTCGTGATAATCATGAGCAGTGTGGGAGGAGGTACATGTAAGTGTGCTAATGGCAATCTGAGGTAGGTTGATAAGTACAGTGCATTAGCTACGTGAATGACTCTCTCAACTTGTCTCGGCTCAGTCTCATAGTAGCAAGGTTTTCATCTGGTTTCACTCTGCTCTCTAGAAGCATTGTGTACATAGTAACTACTTCAACACTTTCCACTACTCCATTACACCCTGTGTGACAGTGGTGGTTATCAATGACATAGACAGAGTCAGGAGATATTCTGTAATAGAATTTTCCTTGTAAGAAAAATGTAAGCAGTCTGTAAACAAAACAAAAAAAAAAAAAAAAAAAAAGTCTTCAAGCAAAAAGTACCAGGGTCATAGAAACATAACAAGTCATCTGCTGAAATGCTAAAGGACATTAAGTGCAAGACACAAGTTCATATCCTTCTGGCTCAAAGCTGAAACCTCAGACACACCTCTGAGACTGACACTACACTGAACAAAATTGCATTACCCCAAATTTTAGGTAAAGTTTCCAGGAACTTACAAGTCACACCATGTAATTTTTTTAAAGGAATACGAATCCTGAAAAGGGCCACTTAGCTCCAAAAGAGTGGACAAGTAACAATTGGTTTAGAGTTGGCTTAAGCCTCGGTCACAAATGCCATTACGAACTGCTACGAACGCCGTACGAACGATTTTCAGACAATGGAAATTCGGGAAGACAATGGAAAAACAGGGAGATTCGTACAAAATTATCGTTCGTACGGACCTTTGTGACCGTAGCATAAGAGTACTGTAAATGAAGTACAAAAATGAACAAAATCATCAAGAACAAGAGTCTAAATAGGGAATTTGTACGTTAGAAAAAGGGGATGTGTGCTTTAAGCATGCTACCCAAGGTTACAGATGGAGCATGTAATTCGTAAAAGCCTCTCAAGTTGTATGTTCTGCGTAATTTGAGACAGAATCCATTAGACGGAGATCATTCTAGAAGATTACATTTACAGGTGGATTACATAGCCACATGTGACAATGACAAGACCATGTGATCAATGAACAGCCAAAATGCTGATGTGAGCAAAGAATTGGCAGAGAGAGGGAGAAACATGGCTCATGTGAATTATTAGATGAAATGTTCCTAATAGAAAATGTTGTCTGAGAGCGAAAAGCTATGCATCCCTTAGTTTGATTAAATATTGTATTACTTGGAAACTTTTGGAACTTTATAGAGACAGTAATGTTCTCTAATGGCATTTCAATTTAGACTAGAACATGGCAAATTCCCTCCTGGAATATTTTCTTGACTCCTCTGCAAATCACCTTCTGGGTTTAAATAGGCCTACATGTGCATCTCTCTCTCTCTCTCTCTCTCTCTCTCTCTCTCCGTCTTCCTCTTTCCATCTCTATCTCTTTCTCACTCACTTTTCTGTGATTACACACACCAACACATATTTGTCCATGCAATGCCTGAACACACCTCGCCTTAACAAAATGTTACGGTGCAAACAAATTCTTTCTTACCTGAAAAATAAAGTCTTTTCTGAATTTGTTTTCCCTACCTGTTTCTTATGCAAGTTTACAGACATGACCCATGCAATGTATTATCACTTGTTCAAATATCCTCCTCATAATTGGGTTTACAATATCATGCATGGAGTCATATCCTAATTAAAATGAGCAGAGAAGGGAATTTTGAAGGAGAACAACAATATCAATGCCAAAATGTTCATGTCAAGCTAATGAACAATATCCACAGCTTGTAACTAAACATTTGAAGTGGATTTCAGTATACAGTGACTCACTATGCAATGTGACATATGCTCCATAGGTATTGGTTTCCTAGCCAATTAATATTACAAAAAGCCAGTTATTCTCCACTGGTCTTTACACAACGCATTCAGTATTCTGGAATCATCCGCAGTAGATGTAGAAAGAGTGAAACGAATCTCATGCTTAAAATAAACATTGGATAGGGATAAATATTTCAGTACACCGTGACTCACAATAGAGTGTGACAGACGTTCCTATATATACTCATTTCAAAGCTTGTTCTGTGTAAGGTGCTGAGTATTCTCAAAGGTTCTTTCAAAATGCATTCATTGCAAAGCCTTCATCAGCAGTAGATGTAGAAAGACTGAAATCATTGTAATTTCACTTTTGATGTTTTACCATCTCAGTTAAATATGTATTCACATGCAGACACTACAATAGTAATCTTATGCATTAATCAATAAGATATAAATAAAATTGACTTGAGTTAATCTATTCAAATCCACAGAGTTATAAATGTTTACCCTTTGCTGCACAAGTGTATGGGTTACTTAATAATAATCCACTTCTAATGGCAAGTGTAAAACATATTTACTTTTCTCTCATTAGCAATTCACATGCTAAATGATGTATCTACCTACAAATGTTATATTCACAACCTTGATCAGAAATGTCATTCTAGGTTTGTCATAGTTTTATCATTAGATGATGTGGAACAAGAGCAGATAGTTTTACATGGAGTTAAATTTATGAAGCTAAAGAAATTGGAAGTAACATAAGTTAGGCAGTCATGAAAATGTAAAGCTAAATAGAGTGACTGTCAGGTTTCCCTATAAGCAATTGCATACATGTATATATATACTAGTGCTGTAAGTCAGGCGCCATGTTCGGGTTCGGTTCGGCAGAGTTCGGCATTTTTTTACCCGAACTTGGTTCGGTTCGGGGTTCGGTAATATAATAGCAAGCAGCCTAAAAGCTACGCTGGTTGGCGCCTGGCGGGCTGGCAGGGCGGGCCCGACCAGCACGGAGGAATTTTGCCCCACTCCTGATGAAAAACACTGCTTCCGACCGGCACGTATTTCACAAAAAAAAGTGCTTTAAACTTTACTATTTTAGTACTTACATTCATATTTCCGCTTTTAATCGTGTTTTATTTGCAGTTTTACAAGAATCATGTTTTCAATTTGAAAATAAATGATATTTTTTAAAGATTTGCCGAGACGGTTGTTGTCTAATGTTACGAGTCATGAAAGCTGCCATCTTGAATTTACCGATGTATACGTTATAATACACAGAGATAGCAGCCCAGGCATGAATCACAAAGGAGGAAAATGGGAAAAAAGTAAATATAGAATGAGCAATCATGACATGAAAATTAGGAATAAAATGACAAGTTAATTAGCCTGCAAAAACGTTAAAAATTTTTCTGCCGAACATCCGAACCAGGCCTTTGTGTTCGGTTCCGTTCGGCTCGGTTCGGAAGTGCCACGTTCGGCGAATTTCCGTTCGGTTCGGCTACAGCACTAATATATACTGTACATTACAATCTAAACAGATGAATCCTTACGTACATCAGTGCTTTTAAAGCCCCACTGCACTACTTGTAGCTACTTGCTCCCTCTATATAGAAAACATTGCCTAAGCGGTGCCCGTTGGTCCCCCATGATCCTCTTTTCCTTATGTTAATTGAGAGCTGAGTTGATGAGATAACCACCTGTCAGTGACCATACTGGGAGGTCCAATCCCTCCTGGCTAAACTAGTGCAGACGGGCTTTAAGTACATGCAAATGCATGAAGCATGATGGCTTGGAATATACGTACACCATTTCTACAGTAACATATATATAGCAAAGACTTTTGAGACAAAAACAAATTGTGGACGGCAGAATTCTTCATTTAAAATACTCAATCATTTTCAATATTGCTTCATATTCTCAGGGAACAAAACACAAAGTAGAATGGAACATGTACAAATATAAATGTATGCACTAGTATAACTGTGAAATCAAATCATATGAATGCTACAAGAATTACATGTAGACCCTATAGGCCATAGTGCTTTTAAAAAGAATCTATTCAAAATATTGCTAATTGACATCATTTTATAACACGGGCTATCTGTATACATTGTATTTTCATGTCAATGTACAAAAAGTCTAGACTAGGGGATGCATATTTTGCTTGGAGAAAGGGAAATTATCAATAATTTAAAAATAAGATTCAACCAGATGTGTACTGGATGTTGTAATACTGGATGTTGTAATCGCATACTTCTCTAATTTCATGGACAATTTCATAATAGGTCTGGATTCAGCATCAGATCTGACGTACATGTACTAATGCATGACGGACAGCTGAAGGTGTGATAAAAGTACAAGTCACCCTCATAGCTGGCTTTCATATTATTAACGAGATAGATGTATAAACCAAGGTCAATTCTGTTTTGGGTTACAGGTTGTATGGGAATGCTAGCGAATGTCAACACATGATGTAGGTAAGCTGATGCTTGCTTGCCCAGGGAGAGATAGATGCTCATTTTCTCATGCATAATTACATTTCTTCCCTTTTTAAGGCTCACAAACTTGGATGAATGTAAGCTATATATGGAGCTACAGACATGATAACAACATCAACCTGTACCAGTATACATATACTTCATTGTTCATGTGAGGTCTTATTGGATTTCCAAAGGAGGATTGAAAAGAAAGAAACAAACATTAAAAGAGATGGAGGGTGAAAATGCAAAGTTGAAGAACGGCGATGTTTATTTCATCTAGCACTCATTAGAGTAGAATCAGTAGATTGCTAGGATGAACAATTTCACTGGACGAATGCATTCAATTATAAACTGCTTTTTCTAGGCTTCTGCTTGAATCTTTACATACATTAAGTAACAAAGCAAATAAAAGCCTAAAAGTAGAAAAAATGCCATGTATGAAGTGAAGTGAAGACTAAACAATGATGGTGCCACGATTACAAGGCAATCTAAAATGGGGAAGAAAAACATCAGTTTGAATATGAAATGGAAAGGGGGGATTTCAAAGGATGCAATGAGAGATTGAGTTGTTGAGTGATGCAGAACCCTCCCTATTCCCTAATTAGAATGCCAGCAGATATAAACACATCATAATGCAGTCATGCAAGGCTATAGCTAAGGGATTCATTTCATGAGACATGTACACTGTCACAAAGAATCAGTCCTGCAAAGAATTGCCTCAATCCAATATTCACTGTTCTGACATTAATGGAAGATGTTTAAGATATCGGCTGTCTAGACAATGTGTGGGCTGACACTGCTGCTTATCATAAACTCCTCTCTCAAGTACATGTACATCAATTCTTGATATCCACTCCCGAGTAAAAAACAATCCTAATGGCTTTTTATCGTTGTTCTAAAATCTAAATGCACTCTCTCATCATATGAAAGAACATACATGTATATGATAATTTGTTGTATCATATGTTGTTTAGTAAGTCATTTCTGCAACAGTTCATTTGACTTGTAAATGAATCATATTGATGTTGATATGCAAAAACAACAGATGAATAAATAAATATAAACATTACAATGTCTGAACGCTATTGGATATTATGGTTTTAATACATTAACCCTTTTGCAGCCAACCTTAAAATTATGTAGAACTTTGCAGGAATTATGAATATGTCACGTATGTCCTATCTATTAAAAAATTTTCGGGGGCTACTTTTCAAGCTTGCTTGCATGAAAATAACACTCTTTAATTTGTTTTGCATTGAACTCTATGCAAATTTTTTGGGCTCTTTTATGACTTTCGGGGGCTCTTTTTGGCATTTCTGGGGCGAATTCGCCCCGAGCCCCAGGGTATTTTTTCCCTGATCTGTAAAATTGAAACGTTAGCAGTGTCCTAGTATTCAAATTATGCAAGGAAACCTGTTTGCTTTCTACTAGTTTCTAGACTTTACTGTCAGACACTATTGAGTGACTGACTGACTGACTTCTTTTTTTCTTGGTAATAAGATACATAAAATGAGCTGTAAAGGGTACATGAGCATTTGTCTACATCAAAAACCCACTTCTTGTAATGGTTAAAATTAAAATAATTGAATCTTTGCGCAGCACAAAATGTAAATTAAACTAGCACCCTCGCTAAATTCGACTTGAAAACTAACCGTCGTTATTTTCCCACAAAAAGACATTTTCAAGCCCTTTTGTTTTGAGGGAAGTTCTAAATTAGTATTATCTTTCAAATGTTTTTGAAATTTAACCTTTTCATTTTTTTGGCCTGCAAATGGGACATTGTACCTTTAAAGGGGAGTGGGAGTGTAAATACTCAGATACTTTTATAATTTAAAAGAGAGGAGAAGAGAAGAGAAGAGAAGAGAAGAGAAGAGAAGAGAAGAGAAGAGAAGAGAAGAGAAGAGAGAGAGAGAGAGAGAGAGAGAGGGGAGAAAGAGAAATGAAATGTTGTCAGGACAAAATGATTTGATTTCTTGCTGTTTGATGTACCTGTGTTTAAAAGGTCCACACTGCATTTCTAAGAAATCAATAACATTTTATGTGATTCAGGGATTCTCTGACTCACTAGGTAAAACATATATGGTTCATTTAATGCTGTATTGTCTATTGAGCCATGAGCATTTTAGAACTGGTTATTTTACAGACTGTAAATGAAAGTAGTGTTGAAAATAAATTTCCACAATATTCTTAGAATCCTTAACACTAACACTGTTTAGCCCATGATACAAAGGTTATTTGCAGACTTTAATCTGTATCTTAACAAAGCAATATCAATATTAAAATACATATTTTGAAACGTGTACCCAGCAAAAGCACTTGCACAAATCCCATGACGATAGCCAACACTTCAAAACAGGAAATGATTTGATGTAAGTATAAAGTACATCAATGTTCACTATGGAGAAATATTTCATGTAAAAGTGCATGCAATAAATGTTTGAAAATGTAGTAGATTTCTCCCCTTCCTCTCCCCCTCTCTCTCTCTCTCTCTCTCTTTGTAGCTGGAGGGTGTCTGTTTCTTATCATGATTGGATGAATATGATGAATTATCAATATTTCTAATAAGATCACCAAGGTATCACATGCATATTGTGTGCCAGAAGGGCCAAAAGATGAATTCATCCTGTGCAGACTCCTAGCAGAATACATCCTGAGTAAACTTCAGAGTTAAGGTCTCTTCGTCTATACCTCTTGTTAAGGGGAGCTTTTTATGGTTTATTTATGCAAAAGTGTCATTTTCAGGGGGAAATTGACATGTATTTGTTTTGTAGTACACAGCCCTTTTAATTTTTTTCTTCCCCAGAGCTTAAGAGCCAAATCACTTGCTACATGTACATCTATTTTTTCACTGCTCCCCCCTCCCCTTAGAAGAAAGAAACATTAATTCGATCAAATCAATAACTAACACAAGTCATCTGATAATCTACATAAATTTTGCGGATACAATTCCTTTAATAATTTTGAACCATTACATAATATATAAATAAAGTACTTCATATAACTTTATACATGAACTGGAATCAGCATGGATTGTTACATGTGGTCTAAGGACTAATGAAGGAAGAGAGAGGGAGGAGAAACACAGACTGAATAACTGCATATTCTAGTTCTACCGGCATTTAGTCATGGCAGCCAAGCAGTCTACTCTTCTCTAGTCTGTAAAGTCCTTAGTGGTTCTACTTGTCTGAATTCATTTGCCATCTCCTTTCAAATTTATTACCACTTTATGTAAAGGCACCACACTTAAAACCAAGAAGCATGGAGAATTTGGCACACAAATCAATGACAGGAACATTCTGCCCTTTCTTCAATTTCTATCAATCTAACATTCCCCCTACAAACAACCATATAACAGGTACGATTGTCTCCACTGACAGCGGGGATCTCAAGTTCACCTCTAATAAAGTGAGAGCGATGTGTATAGAATATAATTCATTTGTCCCCTGGCTTCCCAACATGCTTTTTAACATTAGTTTTGCACCAAATACATTCCAGACAGTGTCTGCAAGATGCATTAGGTGTACGCATGAGATCCATCTACAATATGTACATGCTCATAAAATTCAACCCCTTTATAAATTCTGTACTAGGTTAGTGTGTATCTGTACGCTGTTGCTGTAGTAGTAAAGTTTAATTTACAAAGCCGAGCAATAAGGATTCAAATTAGATTTAAATCAATGATTAAAATGAGAAGTCTCAAATAACATTGCCATTTTGGCAATGTTTCAAATGTCACATTTGTATATCACTGCAAATTATTTAGACGATATGCTCTATTAACTTGTACTGCACATTTTACATCACACTTTATTTTATACAATGTGTTTATCCAACTCTACAGTTCTCCTTTATATTTGACATTGATGTGACTTGTTGAATGCATATTTGATACAGCAATGTCAAATTCTGGAAATTTATGTTAATACTGGTGATACATTTGGATGAAAAACAAGTAGCTCATCAACACCCACTCACAAAAACAGTGATCTATCAACAGCCTACTTCTTGAATTTATGATACTGTTTGTAATAGGTTGTTTACATTTGTTCTCCTCACTGATCAGTTCCATAAGCTGTATATCATGAAACAAGGGAAAATTTGTAATTATCTAATGCTACTGGCACATGATTCATCCAACCTTGAACAAATTCAGAGATCTCATCAATAATTAATCATCTGACTGTCGCTAATGCCGTGTCCATAGCAATATGTCCATGTCGCTGAGGGGATTAGGCTGCACATTTGCCAAATTAGCTTTCACACTTTCTAGTGTCCTTTGCAACTCTGCATGCTATTAAATCAAAAGAATATATCATATTTCAAGCTTTGATAGCTTAGGCCAACTCACAATCAGACAATTTGATTTATTACAAGGTTTCATTTTACAGACTGCCCCGATTGCCTTTATAGCACCCTAATTTTTTCCTCTAAACGATGCCAACATTTTCTCATATTTGTTGCTTTAAATTTCTGAAGTAGGCTAATACTAATAGTATGATGTGCATCGATACACACTTCGGCTTCAGATCTTGATTTCATACTTCTTTATTGCTTTCCTTTGCTCTTCATCTTCTTCTAATGATATTCAACTGCATTTCTCTATTGCCATTACCATTTACATGTAATGTTCTATTTTTCTATTTGCATTCCAGAGGCCTATATGAAGAAGGGGGGCGTGCATTTTCACTCACTGAAATATATGTGCGCAAGGGCAAAAATATATCTCCAAATGTGAGGGGGACACATTCACAATTCTCTTGTAAACAAGAAAAAAAAGGACATCAGCCTTTTGCTTGCATGCAATTAACAAAATCTTTCAGGCAAGTTACAAATTTCACTCCCATACATACTCTGACTCTCCCACATATCAAAGGCCTTAAAGTGACTCGGTAGCATTGCCTCAGACTCTGAAACAAAATCCTGGATTTAGCTCATGCTGCAATCATAATTATAAACCTTTAGGTCAGTCAGGAATCCCATGACTTTGACAAGCCGATCGGCCGTCTGATTATCAAGATATTTATGATTGGAAATCGAACTTTCATTTTTCGTTTTCCTAACGGTTTTCATAACACTACAGTCTATTGGGGAAAATGAGTATGGTAAAACCGGTCACTCAAAGATTTTTACTTTTTTGAGGCACTTCATGATCATTTTGAAGCGCAATTTTTTTAGGGCTTCAATATTACACCATATCACAGACACTGATAACACGTAGGGCCATGTATCTCAGATTTAACATTGTTAAACGATGCCTTTAAAGTAAAGCAGGATGTTGCAACTACATTTCTTCTCTTAAATATATCATACAAATTATTGTCATCTTTTAATCAACCCAAAATAATATGTGTTGAAATGAGAGATGGGACAGGAATAGAGAGAGATGAGGAGAGGGAGAAAGGGAGAAATATAGAAGATATAGAGATGAAAGAGAAAAAGAGATAGAGAGGCAGGGGGAGGGGGAGAGGGAGGGAGGGAGACAGAGGGAGGGTGATATAAAAAGGGAGGGAGAGATTTATAAAAAAATTAAAAAAAAGAAGGTCCCAGACTGATTTGATCAATACTTTTTTGCCCTGGTCCTCCTATCCCTCATGGATGAGTTGAGCAATTTTCAGCCTCAGTCTCTAGCCTTGGCCTACACACACTCAGGGTCAAGGATTATACAGCAGACAAGTCTTCAAAAACTAAAAGAAGAGGATTCAGCACTTCTCAAATACAATCTACATGTATATTTGAAAGTGGCATTAGAGGTAAGTTTGATAATCATCATGTAGTTGTTGTATTTTGTTTTCTTTCTTTTTTAACAGACATGCACCTGGAACAAACTACAAGCATCCAATGGATGCATGAAGAGTTCTGTCTGAAACTTAGATAATTGAAACATGTACCGGTATATATCAAAAGCCTACAATCTGTCTGTTAGTGTTAGTCTTTCATATAAAAAGAATAACAATAAAGTTCTTTTATGGAAATGGTTACTTTAAAACCATTCAAAAATCAACTAAGAATCAATTAACTGTACTCTCTGCTAAACCTGTTTCACAATTGCTGTTGTGATGTTGATGTTGGGTTAGTATTATAATTTTTGTTATTATCACAATCTTTAAACATTTACACATATAAATTATCATAACATTTTATCAATCTCCACTCCCATCTATGACTATGGGCATTGCTTTGAAGATTGAATTAAAAGGGAAACAAGGTCTTGATAGGAGAATCCATCTTCATCTGAAGAAACTTTATCTACAGGCCAAATATGCTAAGTTCCATGTTTAGAAGACAGTCTGATTATGCTCTTGAAAAAGCAGAGAGAGAGAGAGAGATGGAGAAACAGAGAGACAGAGACAGAGAATAATTTATGTGCAGAGGGGAAGGGGGAGGCTTTCAAAGGAAAGGGGACTCTAAATTAACAGTCCTGAATGAAATAAATGTTAACATGTCTAATCGCAAATACAGAGGTTTTTTTTTAGGGACAGTACATACTTTTACTTGGCTGCTAATTTTCAGTAGGGGGCATGGGAAATGTTTGACTAAAAGTGAAACTACATATCACTCACGTTTCCACTGCTACATTATCCAAAAATATTCCCCTGAGCAATAGTATGATTACAATGTAAATCGTATCTATTCCTTTGAGCCCCAAACATCTGTCAGTTGAGACTTGTTTGTATTTCACAGATCTTACTTTTTTTCTTGAGGCTTCTTTCCCACTATATCCTCTGTATAATGTATACCTAATAATAACTAATAATAATATTCATGATACAAATTGCTACCCCAAAAGTCTAGGTGGATGAGCAGGAACATAATTTTGACTGCTTCTATACTTCCAATCAAAGTTCTACAACAGGTAATGGTTTCAAATGTATCATGTAAGCATGCGAGCATATTTTCATGAAATTTAAATCTTTTCCTTTCCTTCATACATGAAGAGTTCTGTTGAAAAATTAGATTGATTTTATACAAGGAAGAAGGAAGAAAGGGGAGAAAAAGTACAGCTCACAAAGCTAATCAAATATCACTTAAAAATAGGGCAATTAGTGGAACGCAATAAAAGGAGCATTCTAGCAGCCTCCATTGTTGAGAAGGCATCACCTTAGAATTCATCAGCATCTCCATCTTCTCTTCTTGAGGATGACTCATAGACAAGTAAGCCACCTTGAGCATAGGCCGCACCCTGACCGACTGAGATACTACGTCAGCATCCTCCAAGCACTGAGATGAGATGCATCCCTCCCTCCCTCCCTTCCTCACACAGGGAGAGATGGAGTCTTGCATAGGGCCCTCCAGGCTTGGAGGCCCCTGCCTCCAAATGCTCACTAGCCAAAGCCCAACGTCATAAGCCACCACCTGACCGAGAAGAGGAATATGACAATGGCCGCTAGAGCATCTAACGCATCGCCCCGCATCTTCCTCCAACGGGCAGGATGGAGACGGATACAGGCCCGGCTTCGGGAGCTAATGCAGGCACTGATATTCATGCACTCGTGATGGAGTAGCTTGTTTACGCACGCACCATGCTTCGTGCATGCCGCTGCTGCGACAGTGTGTTATCAGCGATGCCCTACTCTTGACAGACACCACCTGATCTCACGGCTGGCTATGAGATGGGTACATGGATTGAAATAAAAGGGAAGGGTCTTATATTGCCTTTATGGGTGGTGTTCCTTCCTAGACTTGCATTGAGTCCATTGGTTGGGGTCTTCACAGATGTAGGTCATGTCATATATCTCAGATGTAATCTCAGAAGTAGTAACCACTCAGAAATCAATTCCTTTAACCTCTGACCTTATGCAAAATCAATACCATGGCTCAATGTGAGTAATAACACCTTTGCATTCCAAGAGTGTAAGAATGAATAATTACTATACATCAGGTGAATGTGATTGGATCATTTAAGGGAAGTCATGTTACAGTGAGCAAGATTTAAAAAAAAAACATAGTAGAGGAAAAGAGACATACATTTTTAAAGAAGAAGTCCACCCTGATATTAAGTTGGTATTAATAGAAGCAGCAAAATGAGAGGAACAGGTGAAATGAAAGTTTGAGCAAATTCTGATTAAAAATAAGAAATTTATTAATTTTTGAAGTTGCAATCAATCAAACACGATTTTTTTTTTTGGCAACTCTTTAACGTGTGTTATGAGGTCCCCTCCCATTTGCTCTGTACTGAAGAAAAACAAAATCAGAAATTTATATTTTCCCTCTGGAAAATTTTCAATCATACATGCACCGTAAACATAATCATTGCAGATATGTTTCTACACAACCCCTGTATGGAAAAAATCTATTCCGTTATCAATAATAAAGAAAATGAAAGTTTATGAAATTTCATGTACAGAGCAAATTGGAGAGGACCTCGCACAATACGTCAGTGTTGCCAATTTGTTGGTAGATTGATCGCAACTTCAAAATTCATAACTTTCTTATTTCAACATCAATATATACATGAAGAATACACATGCACTTTATTTCCACATTGTAATTCAATGAAAGTAAGGGTTTAAACTTGAAATTAAAATGTGGGGAAAATAACTTGATCTAAAATCTTTACTAACGATGGAAGAATGAGAAGAAAATAAAGGCAATCCATGATATATCAACTACATGTACACTGTATGAACAGAATAACTGGAATATAATTATTCACCATAGCAACCTTCCATGCATGGATAGAAATTTACAATCAGATAATGATCACTGTCACATCAATTATGCTATTTCTCTTTACTACACAGTGAGCAGTATTCCCCTTATCAAAGTGGGTCACCTTCACTTATCAAGATTGAAAATTATAATTCACAGGAGAACAGGAGTCAGATCATCTTCAAATGTTATAGGCATAAATAGTCATGGAATCCTCTATAACATACATGTAAGTTTAGTATACAAAATAAATTGAACTAGTGTATTTTGGATAACATTAATTTTATTGAATGTAAAGTGAGGTTAAGGTTTAAGTAAAAATTACTTTGATAAACTCAGATTTGAAAGTATTTGAGTAATTGTGGATATTTCTTGGGTTGTTATCATGGCAAACACATTTTAAGCACTGCTGACATTATTTTCATATAACAATTCTAACTGAATACAAAATTATCACAAACATAATCATCACCTATATATAACAAAAAGACAATTGCATACAGTTGCAAAAATCAACTATATTTGTATATCATGTAGAGTGAATTGTAGCTTGTATTTCTTTCTTCTTTTCACTTTGAAATAACACCATAAATATTCATAGTCCTATATGATGTAAAGCTTTTGATGGATTGGAGTACCAGGTATTTATGTTAACAGTAGTACTAATATTGTCATATATTTATCCAAAACAGGTGAATTAATTTCTTTGTCAGCCAAAGGGCAGAAGGGCCTAAGTCATGTCATTTTACATAGAGTTACCCGGTTCTATGACAGTGTACTGTTGACAATATCAATCAATAGGTTTTGTGTGCACTTACAGGTTGTTTACATAATTCATATCACAATAATGGAATTACATCTACACACAGACATTGGGGCAGACTTGCAGTATACCTACAGGTGTACATGTGGGTGAAAATGTATTACATAATTTAAGTATATGTATACAGGATTACAGGCATATATATGTATGCCAATTTGTCGGATACATGGATAAGATGCAGTTGTACTATGATATAAAGCAAGAAAAGGGGATAGATAAACAAAGACAGATCAATGGATAACAAAATGTAGATGAGAGTGAGAATAAGAGAGAGAGAGAGAGAGAGAGAGAGAGAGAGAGAGAATGAAAGAAATGAAAGGAGAGAGTGTACATGTATATGTGAGAGAAAGGTGGTTGTTTGTGGGTGAGGGTTTGTGTGGGTGGGGTGTAATAGAAATGTATTAAAAATAAACATGTACAGGTAAGATTATGTATATCGGCTGGGGAAAGAGGGGGGGGGGCGGTAGAATTTCAAGTGGGTGGGAGACGAAAAGAGGGAAAAAAATACATCCATTAACAACAGGAATGAAAGAGAGACATAACACAGTGAAAAGCAGACATCTAGAGCAGCCATCAGACTAATGAAACTTTATCCCGGTTTCCACTGCAAATACAGACACCAAATACATGTAATTAGAGGGAATTGTACGTGTATGTTTGTCTTCAGCCGGTCTTCAGCAGGCAATAGATCTGTATGCACGCACACAAACCTCGTACATGTGCCTGAAAGTAATATACTCTTTTCACACTTGTTTTGCTTAACCCCGTACTTTGCTTAGCCCCGTACTATCCTTAACCCCGGACTAACTTTTTTGGCTTTTCACACACGCATTTTTAGTCCTGTACTAAGTGCCTATCCCGGAATAATGAAATTCATGATGTTCTCACTGCAATTCGTTAGCCGCAAGTTGGTTAGCCCCGTACTAGCTGTATAGCATGAATATTCATTAATTCGCTCCATTGCGTAGAACCGGACTATTTTTCGTTGCTGTTCTCATTCATTTGCTTGGCACCGCAATTGCGGCGTCAGCCCTGCTATTTTGCAGGGCCAGTTAACCCTGCACTGTAGGTGGGGCTAGCCCACTTTGGTAAATTCGTGTGTCTGAACAGAAAGTGGAATAAGCTTAACCCCGGACTATAGGTGGGGCTAAGACCCCCCCCCCTTTAACCCCACCTATATTACGGGGTTAAGCAAATTTGTGCCAGTGTGTAAACAGTAATAGTGTGGGAAATTTGGTTAAAGTGACGCTCATAGCCAAACATATTTTTGGAGGATCTATCCAGGGAGCCCTGATCTACAATGTATCTGCATGTTTTGTGTACGCTCTGGGAATATGGAAATTATGACCTTTAATTCATTGCTATGGAGATCACAAGTCTGGGAATTAGAAAGAAATTTAGACAGCATTTTTTAATCACATTGCTTTAGTATAATTTTGCCTTTAATTTGTCTCTCATTTCCATCACTGATAAAAGACAAAGAGATGAGGTTCCGGACCGGTAGACCTACCAATATTGTGAATTTGTGGTACTGTACATGATTGATGACTCACGTAATTAAGAGCAGTAGTTACAGGTACACTCGGTAACAATACAAACAAGAGCCTTACATGTTATATCCATGATATCACACAAAGTTAAATAGAATTAATTAAACTGTAAATTAACATACATGTACTAATAATATGTACGCGTTGTATATAAGCTTCCTGTCAGTTACATTAAACATTTACTATTCAACTCCAGGTGGAATTTAGATGAGGTTTTCTGGCTCACCGTAGGGCGACGTGAATGCTCTCATAGTGAAATCAATAAATAATTAATTAGATTGTTCATCCGAGACCTCCAAAATAAATGTCAGAAAGGCAAGCCTGTAGGCTCCTGCAAACTTCACCAAAGACTGGTGTATGAGAAACATGATGTAATTGCATTGGCGTCACTTCGCTTTCAAGAGAATAACACTCAACAAACTAATCTCCTTTCTCAAATGCACTGATGAGTACTATTTCTTTTGAAACTTGTGACTTTTCTCCCTTTATTCAGATGTTGAAAAAAAAAAAAATCATGTAACTTTTCTCTGTGATGCAAATAAAATGATATATTATAAAAACACTAAAAAGTCTCCTTCCTTAATGAAAAAATATAATGTCAAGAGAAAAATTAAATTATATTGTTCCTATTCCTTTAGGTGTTTCTTATCACCCCCTTTTACAACATGACTGTAAAGATGTCACAGGAATTTAAAATAAAAACAGGGAAATTTATCAATTAAAAAAAAAACTCTGATTTGCTGATATTTTTTTTTTAGTTTAGCTTAAAGACTATCTCCGAACTCAAAAATTAATTCATTCATTCTATCTTTCTTTCTTTCTTTTCCACTTGAATGTGCACATTTAAAACTATTGATCAAGAATACAGAATGCCTTTCCAGTCTCCAATTGCTATGATTTGTTTTTTTCTTCTCTTAAAACCATCCTGTGTTGTACACATAAACAAGACAAATGTGACTGCATATCCTATGTGCCTCCGCCCTAAATTCAATTAAGGAAATGGATGAAATTATTCTTGAAATAAATTTATATCATTATGAAAACAAAAAGCCTATAATTACATGTCCAGACTATGATCTTTGACCTAATTACTAAAAACCTAATTGGATTGTCTTTCTATGGTATATCACCATGGTTGAAGCTCACATCTCAAGAAGTTCTTGACACATTTTGAGAACAAGGCTAATACTCTACTTTCACAAATTGCCCTCTAAGACTTTTGTCATTTACTTACCCCTAAAGTCTAAACAGGTCAGCTTTATATGGTGATACAAACTAGTATCTTGTTTGAAGCTTACATTTCTAGTTGTTCTTGAGATACCACGATATCAAGGCTAATACTGGCATTTTCAGAAATTCACCTCTACGACCTTTTACCTTTGACCTACCGGTACGTACTCCAAAACCTATTCAGATCATCTTCCTATATGGTGATACATATTGAGATACATATATATATAGCGATAACGAGAAAGCAGGATGTACGGATGGACAGACAACCCGAAAACATAATGCCTCCAGCACCACCTTCAGTGGGCAGAGGCATAACAAAAAAAGGGGGTAACCATCTGACAACTGACTGTCGGCATCCAGACTAGTTTCTATTAAACTAGATTGCATCAGGTTTCAGGTAATCTGTTTGTGGTGTTTTGGGGAAGAAAAATCATTTTTCTATTTTGAATACTTGCAATGTGAGATTAGCAAGATTATGTATTATAATTGCAAACTCACAAACTTCCAATTCAATGTGCATAATCACTGCTTTTCTAAAATTGGTCACAGTGACTACTGTGAAGAAAAGAATTATAATCAATAACAAGGGAATAAATACAGCACACTACTACTTGATGCAATATTTCTTGAGAAATGAAATATATTAATAGGATAGTAAATTGAAAGTAGATTTTAGGATTTAACCAGTTCAGGAAATAAGCATCATAATACAGCACTGCCACTGCATGTACATGTATTTTTAATATTGAAAATACTCCCCTCTCATTCTCATTCTCCATATTTTGCCCCTCTCCCAGGACAAAGTCCAAAGTACTACTTCAAATATATATGTATTATCATTTTCTCCCACATGAATACCAAATCTTTTCTACATTATATACATACATATAACCAATTTTCACTTTTATAGTGACATTGCCCCCTCATTCTTCCTTTTAATTTTTTTTAAATTTGTATTTTTCTTTAACTTATATGCCTCCATAACAATAGGTTAGATACAAATAAGCAGGGCCAAATACATGTAAGTGAATTATTATCCCCCCTCCATTAATAGCAGTTATTTCAAGTCTACACTGTACATGTACACGTGTTGATGTTACTTACATGTATATGGTATACGCTTGGTCCTTTCAATTAGCATTTCATTTCAAACAACACTTTCAAAAGAATTCTCAAATTAAAGGTAATACAAAGTTTTGGTATGGGGTCATGAATTTGGTTCAAATGAACATATCGGAAGCATATGCGATTTTACAATATTCAATGATCGTTGTCGCGGTTGAAATCGAGTCTAAAGTGATGAAATTAGAAATAATAAACTCTTTATGTTGTATAGCTCCCTCTCAAGACTGATATTATTTAAATTTTGATTATTCAATTTCTCGAAAGCAGAAGTGTTTTAGGGGCTAAATTTTCCAGTGCTTATAATACATCCACAGGGGCATCCAAATATATCAAAATTTTAAACAATTACTATCCATCCAATTTTCAAAATTTCCAAAAACTTCGCAATACCATTAAAATTAATTCCTTAAAATGAATTCTTTTCTTAAATAAGTTTTTTTTTAAAAGCCATTTTGCTCTATTTCCTATGAATTATCCATTCACATTTCACAATACATGCAGTAAATTCACTCGGTCAATACAACAATTGTTTTTTATCATCGAATGAGACCAAAGAATGTAAAACTAATAAATTCATAGGGTAAAACCATGCCAGATTTTGAAGAAAGTAAAACAAATGGTTTGATACCCTGGAGAAAAGGGAAGCCACCTAATTATTATTATTATTATTATTTTTTTTTTTTTAAAGCTTTCTAATGGCACTATCCAGAAGTTTCAACAGCATACAGGAGAACTTGAACAGGGTGACATTTTTACACACGTGTACACAAACTGTTTTATGATGAATAATGTCAGCTGTTCAAGGTCCAGGAAGAAAAAACCCCAGAAAAAAACCCTTATTCGGTTTTATTGCAAGTGAAGCCCTATTCACTGCCCCCTCCCTCCCTCCCAGCTGAAGAATTTATTATTATACACTGTAAGAGGCATAAAATAAGGAAATGTAAGAACAATATAGTATACTACAGAGAGAAAACAAAAAGGTGAGGAAAAGAAAGTGAGAAGCACATGTATTGTCTACTGCATTCTGAGCCAGAAGGGCCTTAAACTCTGTTAGAGTATATTTGAGTTAACGAAGGATCTGGCTCAAAACAGATGATAATTAAAGATGCTGTGAAATCACTAAACCTGTTTATGAATGTACATTTATATGAATCCCTCTTAATTACCAGTTTTGTAGTTATCCCCTTGATAATTTGTTGCTGGTTTCAGGAAGAAAAAAAAGTGAAAATCTTAAAGGACAAGTTGTTTTGGAGGCTTATGATTATGTCCAACACGTATTGATCTTACTTACAGGGGCAATGCAGAGTGGGTGTGGACCGTGTGGTCAATATCCACCCCCACCCCCAACACCATTCAAAATTTTGTTGGTAACTTTGGAAGTTACTTTTAACCCTGTGGGCAAGAAAATTTGGGGGAAGGAGGGGGGGTTCATCCATCCTTGCGGTGGGTCCATCCCCCCCCCCCCGCCCTCTTGCCATTTAACCTTCCTTTTTTGTATTAATGCCCCTTGTTGCCCATCTGTATATGGTATGTTTTCTGTCTGATACTGTTATAGCTTGTCTTTAAAGGGATTGGGTATCTTTGTCTCGGATTCTAAACAATATCCTGGATTTAGCTCATGCTGCAATCATAATTATAAACCTTTAGGTCAGTCAGGAATCCCATGACGTTTACAAGCCGATCACCTGTCTGATTATCAAGATATTTATGATTGAAATTCAAAATTTCAAAAACCATCATTTTGAAGCGCAATTTTTTTTTTGGCTTCAATATTACACCATATCACAGACGCTGATAACATGTACATGTAGGGCCATGCATCTCAGATTTAACATTGTTAAACAATGCCTTTAACAATTGTCATGACTATATCATCTGTCTCTTTGATATATTTTCTGCAACTTTAGCCACAGGTAATATTTTAATTTATTGTCATCTATTTGGAGCCAGAAGGGCGATAACCCATTCTCATTCTTATTTAAATGCCCTGCTGACTTTGAACAGATCCCCGCAGGGGTCACTCTCATACACAAGAGCTACATGTACTGTACCACCCGTGTCCATCAACCTCTGAAATCGACCCTAATGGTGTATTGCACCTTTTATGCAATGACCCTTTTTAAAGAAAACCTCGAAACCTGTGAACCTGAAAAGCTACCCTTTTTTTGGTTTTCGTGCGATCAGTGCTTGAAAAACACCCCTTTTTAAGGAAAACATCGACAACGAGAATCTGTGAACCTGAAAAGGAACCCTTTTTTGCGTTTTTGTGCGATCAGTGCTTGAAAAACACCTTTTAAAAAAACGACGACAACGCCGTTTAGCTGAAAAAGACACCCTTTCAACGCTTTTTCTGGACGCAGGTGCTCAGTTGGGAGTGACCCCGGGAACCGATCACTTCTAATATTACAACCACAGCAACACTCGAGCAGCAGATATTAAATTCGATCTAAAATATCAGATGTATTCCAACTAATCAAATACAACCACATTCTATCCACTTAAATTTTATAAGTTAAATAGAGTGAAGGATGTCATCGATCATCTACAAAGTATGACTATGAGTATGACTATTGTATTAAGTATGAGACTATCAGTATCACTATGATCCACTATAACTATAAGCTGTATCCCAGTCTAGTCACATCCATATCCAAGCACAACAACAACCATCAAATCATACACAGGATATATTTTAGAACTGACAGAACCCCCCAATCTAGATGTTAAATGTTATCATCTTGACTTACTTGCAATTTTTCATCATCTCCTCTTGCGTGAGTATTTTAACGGGTGCTAGTGGCTCCGTATTCAGGTTGTAATTACGGAAGCATACGGCCAGCTTGTCATCGAAATTGTTGACCAAGTCTTCGATGGATGATGAACGCATTTCGTTGAAATTATCCGGGCTAATTTCCTCTCTCTGTGACAAAACTGGTAAAGCTTCTCCATTGGAATTTATAACGTCTGCTGAACTTCGGAAATCTATGAATTCAGGCCATTCGTCGCTTCCCGCGTCGCCGTTTTCTTCGAACACAGCGAGTGGGGCTGCCATTTTGGTTAGAATTATTCACTTCAGCAGCAGTAGTACACTTTTGTATTATACACGGTCGATGGGTGAACTCTGTCCGCTGGGCGCTGGCGCAGGTCACCGAGAAGGCCCCGCTAGTTTGTATGTAAATATGCAGAGTCTTTGACGTACGGTGCATGTGTGTGTGTTGTCGATGTCAAGCAGGGCCATTTCCGACTCGACTTCTCGCGTCGCCTTCCCACATTTCTGGAAGTACGCCATCTTGAGTCTATGTACATCTCATTTCGCAAACTCTGGCATGCTGGCTGTTACCGAGAAGTTAAAAAAAGTAGACAAATAATAAAAAATAAGTAAATAAAAATAATGCAGTGGCGTCGGCTCGAGGGGGACAAGAAGTATACAAGGGAACAGTTGCCCCCCCAATGGCGTATCCAGAAGTTGTATTTAATATTTTTTTCTCTTAGGCTACCTCATCGGGGAGGGGGTGCTCGTGTGCACCCAATGACAATGACAATGAATTTTACTTCTTAAACACTCATTTATTTACTTATTTATTTATTTCTGATATTTATACAGGGTGGCACATATCACCTCATAGGGGGCATGGAAGAAATAAAAACATGTGATATCATGAAAAGATGAATGAAAATATTACTACAGTCTAAAGAAAATCAAATCTTTACAGAAAAAGACAAATAGAAGGAAAAAATCCAGATATGCCTTTCCCAAAAATAAAACAAAGAGCTCATATTCACCTGAATGGCGCATTGTTTTTAATATGCGATTTGCCGATTAATCAGTCAATTGGGTTACAAGGAAAACAACCGTCGAGTGATATTTCTGTTTTTTTAATTTTTATTAGTTATATAGCTCAGGCGCGGATCCGGGGCCGAGTGGCCCTTGCCTCCCAGGCTGTTGCCTCCCCCCCCCCAAATAAAAAAAAATAGAGAAGGAATTAGGAAAGGGAAAGAAAAAAGGAAAAGAGGAGATGAAGTGAAGGAAAAAAGAAGAAAAGAAAAGAAGGGGGATATCGGTTGCAATTTCCCGCCAACAAGTTGTGGATCGGACGGGCCCTTTACGGGCTTTCTAAAAAAAGACCCGACGCCCGTAGGAACTGTACGGGTGCCGGCCGGGCACCAGCCGAAAATTCCTAAAATGTCTGTTTTTACTCGCCTTACAGGCCCCGGAGTGTATATGTGAAGGCCCCATTTATACAGTGACGTATCTAATAAAGACGATGGATCCAGCGTATCTCACAACCCGCCCTCCCCCTCTCCCGCCAAGAGGTTCAAACTTTTTAAAAAAGAAGATACAAATTACAATGTAGTTAGTCCATGGCACAACGGCTTAGGGGCGTGGGCCTAGGTAAAAGGGAACATTTTACTACTTCCCCGACACTGGGTTTGACACTTGTACCGTGACCCCAGCAGCGGATTCAGGATTCTTTTGCAGGATGTGAAGGAGAGACAAGTCTGATAATCTCTGACAAGCAGCAGATAAAAGAACAAACAAATACAATTCTATAAAAAAAAAAAACCACAACTCACAACAAACAAACAAATTTCTGGGGGTCCTCAAGTTTTCATTTTCGGTTGTGGTATGCCAAATGTGGGTTTTACAGGGGATACGTGCTACGTGCCCCCTATAACTGGGTCAGCCACTGGGATTAAGCCATTAGTTAAATGGATTTGCTTTGAATTTGAGTACAGCGTCATACAATAATAAACTTTTTACTTAAACATTTCATCCGCACGTTCTTTCATAATTGTTCTCATTCTGAATGTGTTTAACCTTCTTTTCCCCTCAATTTCTCTGCTCCATTCATTTTATTCATTTCTTAGAAATTATCATCTTTCTCTCAAGTCGGATTGTTCGCTGAATGCCTTTTTATTGTATGTTTCTGAGACGAAATCCTACGCAACTGAGCATGTATATGGGGCTGCAAGTTTGAAGAGTATAAGACCCCGGTCCCACTCTATTCCTGGACCGATCTAGGCTAGATCGGTCTAACGGTGTGTGTGAACGGACAACCGTGCCAGGAGGCGATCTTCTGGACCGATCCAGAAGATCACTTCGCGATGTGGTATTCTGGATAGGTTCGCTCTCTAAACCGCTCCAGACCGATCTAGCGTGCAGTGTGAACATAAATCGTGCCAGGAAGCGATCTTCAACCGGAAGTGAGTGTGTTTTGGCGGGAAAGTAATGAAAGAGAGAAAGAGATTACAGTACAAGAATAAAAACAGAGAATAATATAAGAGAAGGTGATAGAAGGAAGAAACAAGGAATAACATTAAAGTAGGTGATAGAAGGAAGAAACGAAGAATAACAGCCTCAGTGAGGCTGTTCACACCGCAAGGGGGGACCGTGGGCCGACCGTGGATCGCGCTATCGTAGCGCGACCCACGGTCCGCCCATTGGCATTCGCCGGATTCACACCGCAGTGAGATAGCGCGGTCTATCGTAGCACCCCCTTTTTTGAGAGGTCCGACGTTGCCATATGACGCGTGACGTCATGAGGTCAGAGCGGTCAAAGATTTCGCGCGCTATTACGAATTAGGAGTGTTGAGTTGTACCGATTCAGATTCAGATCGCACCAAAATAGAATGAGAATAAAATTCCCCGCGTGTAGAACGATGACTTCCGGCGTGCTATCGTAGCTCGGGTTCACACCGGCAGAGATAGGGCGGTCTACCGCGCGCTAGGCAGCGCTATCTCTCGTGGACCACCCCCAAGAGGTGGTCCAGTGGCACGCCGTTTTGGCTCGCCGTGGCCCGCTGTTGGGCGGACCGAAACGACGTTGTACCTTCCACACCGCAGAGATAGCGCGGTCTAGCGCGCGCTAGACCGCGCTATCTCTGCCGGTGTGAACAGCCTCAGTGTGAACAGCCTCAGTGTGAACATGAACGAACCGTACCTCTGGAGCGATCCAGTGGATCAGTCTAGGCTAAATCGGTCCAGGAAGTGAGTGAGAATGGGGTCTTAGAAGATAAAAACCATTCAAAGAATATACAATTTATGGTAAAACAAAAATTTCAGGGGATATGAACTTGTATGGAAACTATTTCACATTGGTAATTCAAACATTACAAGAAATGAAACTCTCGTGAATTTTGGACCACTCATGAAATTTGTGAAAGTTTTTGGTTTAACAATAC
This sequence comes from Mesocentrotus franciscanus, assembly GCA_037976565.1. Taxonomy (NCBI): domain Eukaryota; kingdom Metazoa; phylum Echinodermata; class Echinoidea; order Camarodonta; family Strongylocentrotidae; genus Mesocentrotus; species Mesocentrotus franciscanus. The sequence goes on along the minus strand of CP137669.1, from coordinate 7,481,230 downwards.
CTTCTGTGTGCAAGGATGTATAATGAAGATTACATTCACCTTATCTTTAAATATGCAGAGTCTTTGCACGTACGGTGCATGTGTGTGTTGGGGGCGTTGTCGATGTCAGCAGGGCAATTTCCGACTCGACTTCTTGCTTTTCCCATTTCTGGAAATACGCCATCATCTTGAGTCTATGTACATCTCATTTTGCAAACTTTGGCTGTTACCGAGAAGAAAAAGGTAGACAAATAATGACAAATAGGTAAAATAAAAATAAAACAGTGGCATCGGTTCGAGGGGGATAAGGAGTATACAAGGGAACAGTTGCCCCCAATGGCGTATCCAGAAGTTGTATTTTATATTTTTCTCCTAGGTTACTTCGTGGGGGGAGGGGGAGGTGTTCGTGTGCACCCAATGACAATGAATTTGATTTCTTGAACCCTCATGGGGGCATGGAAGAAATACAAACATGTGATGTAATGAAAAGATGAATGAAAATATTATATTCTAAAGACAATCAAATCTTTACAGAAAAAGATAAATAGAAACAAAAATCAGATATGCCTTACCCAAAAATAAAACAAAGGGCACAATTTTCAAGTGACATGATCTCACCTGAATGGCGCATTATTTTAAATATACGATTTGCCGTATATTCAGGCAACTGGGTTACAAGAAAAACAATCAAACTAAACAACAAGAACAACCAAAACAAACAAAAAACAACCGTCGAGTGATATTTCTGTTATTTATATATTTTTATTAGCTATATAGCTTGGCCGCCGAGCGACCTTTTCATTTAATTGAAGAGAAATGCACATTTCATGGGCATAGTTGACCCTTCCTTACAGTGGCGTATCCATAAAGTGATAAACAATGGATCCAGCGTATCCCACACCCCGCCCCCTCCACGACCAATAGGTTCAAACTTTTAAAAAATAATGATAAAAAGAAATACAATGTAGTCCACGGCACAACGGCTTAGGGACGAGGGCCTATAGGTAAAAGGGAACATGAGAAGTAGAAGAAAAGGCCCCTCTCACATGACATCCTTCCCCTCTTAGTCGCATTGGCTCCTCGAAGTTATTCTACCCCTAGAAAGACCCGTGCCCCTTCACTCCCAATGGGGGCAATGCCTCCTTTCATGGGCAAAGTAGAGTCAAAGGGTCGAATACGTTTTCTTTCATTGACGGACATTTTTAACAACAGACTGTATCTCCATATGTGGCATTGTAATGTTACTCATTTTCACATTTCTTAGTTCTCTCTCTCTCTCCCTGGGGGTCCTCACCTTTTCATTTTCGGTGGAGACTATTCACATGTACAGTCAAACCTGTCTATAGCGACCGCCCAAGGGAAACACAAAAGTGGTCTTTGAAGACAGGTGGTCTTTGTAGACTGGCTCCTTTAGTACATGTTTCAATGAGAAACCATTTTCGAAAATAATATCGCTAGTGATATTCGTTTGTCTCGCAATGTGGTCAAAAAGGAATCTAAAAGATCTCGACGTTTCGTGCGCCGCTGCAACACTTCGTCAGGTGATAAAAACTAATGTAAGCAAGGGTGCTTTATACTCTACGGGAGGACCGGCGCGACGGTCTATAATTCGATCGATAATCGGAAACAATAATGCACAAGGCCTATTGGCCTATCGGCTGATTATGCAAATAGCCTAATGGTCGACGCACACGGTGCTCGACCAATCAGCAGGCCGCTGGTTCGGCTCGCCTGCTGGGCGGAAGCAATAGCGAGCTCAACCAATCAACGGGCCGCTGGCTCGGCCCCTCTGCTGAAAGGAATCGACCGGTGCTGGCCGGCCGGGGCGCGTAATTTTTTTTTACACGCTAGCCTGGCCATTTCTGTGATAAATACCATAGAAGCGACTAATATTAGAGTCTAGCAGCCTACATGCGTGCGTTATACCATGGACCTACTATGCATGGCAATCATCAGATGAAGACTTAGCTGGCCCTTGTAAATGAGACGGCCATCGCAGCCATCGGGCGATGGAATTCAAGACCTTAATTTAATTTAATTTAGGAACTTTACATTAATCTTGATCTAAGGACACACGAACGAACGAACGATCAGCTAATAAAGCGAGCAACCAAGTTCAGCCGCACGCTGCACTAGCTAGCTAACTACGTGCATGCTTATGTGCATGTAGGCTTTCCCACCAGCGCACTTTTACGAGTATTACGGCGAAAATGGCCAGGCTAGCGTGTAAAAAAAATATCCGCTGGCCGGCCGGCTGGACGGGGAGGGTCATGGCGGCGTATCGTACGCATCCAAAATTCGGGGATATCGATCCCGTTGTCTCTGTTGAAATTATTATTATTTTCGATACTACATCCGCAATGAGTAATATATTTAGCAGAAACCATTTTCAAGGGAAACAAAAAATGTGGTCTTTGTAGACAGGTATCACTAAAGCAGGTTTGACTGTATATGTCAAATTTTGGCTTTATGGAAGGGGGAGATACGTGCCTTGTGCCCCCTATACTTGGTTCAACCACTGGGCTTAACCTTTTAGTTAAATGAATTTGCTTTTACTTTCAGTATAGCGTCATACAATTCTGACTTTTTACTTTTACATTTCTCCCTTCATCCGCACGTTCTTTTAACATTTTCTCATTCTGAATGTGTTTTACCTTCTCTTCCCTCACTTTCTCTGCTCCATTCATTCCCGCAATTTTAATTATTTCTTTGGAATTATCATCGATCTCTGAAAGTCGGATTATTTGCTAAATGCCTTTTTCATTGTATGTTTCTGAGACGAAATTCTACGCAACTGAGCATGTACGAGGCTGCAAAAAAAAAAACCATTTAGTAACATTCAATGCATAGGAAATTTACCAGAGTGTGAAAAAGCTTTCCGACATAGAAATTTTCTACACTTAATGGACCAAGCAATTTTACTGAGCTTGACCTATAGATCTTTATTTAATAAAAAGGAATATGTTCACTTATGAATATTAACCTCACTAAAAGACTCTCCTTCTCTCTCTACCTCTCTTTCTCTATTTCTCAGTCTATAATTTCGATTATAGACCACACATAATTCATTTTCTTTAAATCTAGATAACAGTTTCATATTTTATTACGATCGATGAATTATGCAATGTGGAAAACCGAAGAATAGTGAGCAAATTGTATTATGAGATCATCGATCAGCAAGCATGGTGAAAGTCCTACACAACTGAAAACCCAAGTCTCCTGTAATTGATCAGTTGATAGAATGGTTTGATGGTTTGTTTGATGTCTATAAGGAACAGAGTGATCCAGGATCAAGACAAAATCAGTGCATTTAGTGACCGTGGGTAAAGTATTCATCCTCAAAGCAAATGTTATATATAAAAGGGAATAAAAGTAGTGGCATATTTCAATTAAAAAATGAAAAGATTAATTGAAAAGAGCATTTAAGCATTTGGGTAAGGTTAAATTTAGATTTATGCGATACTTGTGCCAGGGGATCATTTTGAACAACAATTCTGTCATAAACAAGCAAATCAACATAAACAATTCTCACACAAACACGTTGGATGTGTATACTCTTTGATGATTATGAACGGTATAAGTTCTGATATCAGTTTAATGATATTCTAAAATACAATAATTCGGATTGACAAATAATAATTAACTTAGACGTTGCTCTTTTATTTCAGATTTATCATGTGAAGTGCTTTAACCAATGTATGAATGACGAAATTTCGATCAGGAACTTAATCAAATTTCAGTAATGTAGGCCTCAAACTACAATAAATATACACATTTGGTTCAAAGGACTAACGGCAAGAGAAAAAAAGGTAATTTAGGTAAGCCTCGATTTACTTGACGTTCACGCGTTTAAATATATTTGTACGTATGTCTGTGAAGAAGTTTAACATTAAACTTGCATATTACATTAATATTACAGATATCGTTTAAAACAATTAAACAACTAATTTGAGGAAAAAAATATTGGCTGATGAATAACGTTTTTTTCTTTTTAAAGGTATGTACAAATTATTGTCTTAATTTACTAGAATTTTGATCATTAGAGTTTACATGCAAGGTCATCGATTCCTCTACAGGTTTGTTTGGGAAATATTTTTTTTAGTTGGGGAGGAGGCAAACGCATTAGTATTAATTTTTCGTAGAAACCCTCGCGAAGAAAGAATAACAATTAATGCTTTTCTGATATTATCTGTTCAATTATCTCATACAAACTATTTTTCATTCATTCATGCATTCATTTATTACCACAAATCAAGTTACATTGTTTTTCAGCTGACAATAATTATACAATTGGTAAATGGAGCCAACAAATAACAAGAGTCAGTCAAGGTTAGCTCCGTTCAATACACAATAATTTATGACAACAAATCAAGAATAAACATTGAATCATAAAGAAGTAACGCTTTCCACTAACATTAAAACAGTTTTGTTGTTTTGAAATATATACACAAAATATTAATAATTGTACTTCAAACATATATACACTAATGCAGATTCAAAATATTTACACAATATCACTAAAATATTTTATAGTAATTATATTTATATTGTACAATATTTACAATAAACGTGCCAATAATTAAAAGTAATTAAATTTTATTCTTCAAGAAGGTCTGTTTTGAATATTTGTCTAAAGCTTTTTTCGCGATGAACATTTTTCAGTTCAGTTTTTTTCAGTTTAGTTTCTTTTATTTCACATGAACAAAAAAAAAAACAATACATCAACAAAACATAGCATATTTACAAAATTGATATTCGTGAGCAATAAAGATATCTACACAGCATAAGTTGTATTGCATTTACACTAAATAATTTCGAAGTTACATGTTAAAAAAGGAACTTGATAAAAAGCATATAGCTTGTAGAATTTAGGTTCCTCAGAAATTTTTTGACACAGTGTCATTCATAATAAGGTAGAAGTATAATAATAAAAAAAGCAAAGTATACAGACAAAACATTAAAATGATATGGATTAGGGATGTAAGGAAAAAGAGAAATAGGAAGGGAAGGTAAAGAATGGGGGTCAGAAGAAGATTGAGAAGAGAGAAAAGGAAGTTTTAGAATAGAATGTTCAAGGTCGGTAGTCACAGTCGGGAAAAAATTTGTATAGTTGTGCAATATTACACGTACAAATTCAATAATAACAATTTAATATGTTTTTTGAAGCTGCCACAGTTGTTAAGTCGTTTGAGATTTGGATCAATGTTGCTCCAGTAGTTTGGTCCTGTGTATGAAATTGTTTTTTGGCCCAAAACTGTCCTGGTTAGAGGAAGATGATAGTTAGCACGTATTGCATGTCTTGTTTGGTATGTGTGTATAGCGTCATTTTTTGTAAAGAGTTCAATTATGGCTGATGGGAGTTCTTGGCGAGACAACTGAAACATGAATATGCCGAGATTTGAAGATATAAATCTTTGACTTTTAAAAGTTTGTCTTCCGAAAATAAAGGGTCAGTATGTGAGCAATAGTTAGCATTATTTAACACTCTGAGTACACGTTTCTGTAAAAGAAGTTTTCTATTAATATATGTGGTGTTTGAATTACCCCAAGCAAGAGTTCCATAATGTAAATACGGCAGTATTAGGGTTGAGTAAAGAGATAATAATATTTTGTGAGGAATTGAAGTCTAAATTTGTTTATTACACCAATATTTCGTGAAACAAGTCGGCAGAGAACATCGATGTGTGTTTTCCATGATAGTTTGTTGTCAAAGTATATTCCAAGAAATTTTGTAGATTGAACACAGTCAAGGGCTGCTCCATTTATGAATACTTCACCCGGAAGTGAGTCAATAATATTGCTAAACAACATGTAATTGGTTTTGTTAATATTCAAGGAGAGTTTGTTTGCCTGGATCCATTCATAAATTAAAGTAAGCTCATAGTTAACAGTATTTAGTAAAAGTTGTCGGTCACAATGAGATAAAAATATTTTAGTGTCATCTACAAATAAGATTAATGATAAGGTGGTAGATGCGCCTTTAAGATCATTTATATATAAAATAAAGAGCAGCGGGCCGAGATCATCAGGTCATGGTTTCTCGAATATTGGATCTATAAAAATGCTCGGGGAGCACCAAGCCCCTCCCCCGCACCGTACGTCTATGACTGCAACAAAGCAGTGGTGTTGCCAATTTTGAACATCAGCGACTCTCTATTCAATTCTTCTTCAAATGGGGCGCAAAATTCACGAACTTTTGTAGAGTCAAAGAATTTAGCCAGGTAACAGAAAGCTAAGATTTCTTTAAAATGCTGAACTTCCCCAAACTTTTTTTACACTACAGTATAATGATAATAATAATAATAATAACAATGATAATAATTGTAGATTTGTAGCGCACATATCTGTCTAGAATGGCACCCGAGGCGCAAATAGAAATCATTAAATCACAAGGTAATACAAAAGTTTTTTTTTGTACAACAATGGCAACAAAATGATCTGATACAATACATTCAGATACAATAATCAGCGTATCCGGACATCTACCCCCTGGACCAGTGACGGATCCAGGGGGGCAGGGGATGGCCCAGGCCCCCTCCCCTGGCAAAAAAACACTTAAATTTAGCCCTGTTTTGAAGAAAAAAGGAGACGGGACCCTTCTCCCCCCCCCAAAAAAAAATAATGCTCACTGCTACCCCCCCACTGAGCGAAAGCGAAATATCAGCCGGCGCGATTTCCAAATTTTTTACTTTTACATTTCTCCCTTCATCCGCACGTTCTTTTAACATTTTCTCATTCTGAATGTGTTTTACCTTCTCTTCCCCTCACTTTCTCTGCTCCATTCATTCCCGCAATTTTAATTATTTCTTTGGAATTATCATCGATCTCTGAAAGTCGGATTATTTGCTAAATGCCTTTTTCATTGTATGTTTCTGAGACGAAATTCTACGCAACTGAGCATGTACGAGGCTGCAAAAAAAAACATTTAGTAACATTCAATGCATAGGAAATTTACCAGAGTGTGAAAAAGCTTTCCGACATAGAAATTTTCTACACTTAATGGACCAAGCAATTTTACTGAGCTTGACCTATAGATCTTTATTTAATAAAAAGGAATATGTTCACTTATGAATATTAACCTCACTAAAAGACTCTCCTTCTCTCTCTACCTCTCTTTCTCTATTTCTCAGTCTATAATTTCGATTATAGACCACACATAATTCATTTTCTTTAAATCTAGATAACAGTTTCATATTTTATTACGATCGATGAATTATGCAATGTGGAAAACCGAAGAATAGTGAGCAAATTGTATTATGAGATCATCGATCAGCAAGCATGGTGAAAGTCCTACACAACTGAAAAACCCAAGTCTCCTGTAATTGATCAGTTGATAGAATGGTTTGATGGTTTGTTTGATGTCTATAAGGAACGGAGTGATCCAGGATCAAGACAAAATCAGTGCATTTAGTGACCGTGGGTAAAGTATTCATCCTCAAAGCAAATGTTATATATAAAAGGGAATAAAAGTAGTGGCATATTTCAATTAAAAAAATGAAAAGATTAATTGAAAAGAGCATTTAAGCATTTGGGTAAGGTTAAATTTAGATTTATGCGATACTTGTGCCAGGGGATCATTTTGAACAACAATTCTGTCATAAACAAGCAAATCAACATAAACAATTCTCACACAAACACGTTGGATGTGTATACTCTTTGATGATTATGAACGGTATAAGTTCTGATATCAGTTTAATGATATTCTAAAATACAATAATTCGGATTGACAAATAATAATTAACTTAGACGTTGCTCTTTTATTTCAGATTTATCATGTGAAGTGCTTTAACCAATGTATGAATGACGAAATTTCGATCAGGAACTTAATCAAATTTCAGTAATGTAGGCCTCCAAACTACAATAAATATACACATTTGGTTCAAAGGACTAACGGCAAGAGAAAAAAAGGTAATTTAGGTAAGCCTCGATTTACTTGACGTTCACGCGTTTAAATATATTTGTACGTATGTCTGTGAAGAAGTTTAACATTAAACTTGCATATTACATTAATATTACAGATATCGTTTAAAACAATTAAACAACTAATTTGAGGAAAAAAATATTGGCTGATGAATAACGTTTTTTTCTTTTTAAAGGTATGTACAAATTATTGTCTTAATTTACTAGAATTTTGATCATTAGAGTTTACATGCAAGGTCATCGATTCCTCTACAGGTTTGTTTGGGAAATATTTTTTTTAGTTGGGGGAGGAGGCAAACGCATTAGTATTAATTTTTCGTAGAAACCCTCGCGAAGAAAGAATAACAATTAATGCTTTTCTGATATTATCTGTTCAATTATCTCATACAAACTATTTTTCATTCATTCATGCATTCATTTATTACCACAAATCAAGTTACATTGTTTTTCAGCTGACAATAATTATACAATTGGTAAATGGAGCCAACAAATAACAAGAGTCAGTCAAGGTTAGCTCCGTTCAATACACAATAATTTATGACAACAAATCAAGAATAAACATTGAATCATAAAGAAGTAACGCTTTCCACTAACATTAAAACAGTTTTGTTGTTTTGAAATATATACACAAAATATTAATAATTATACTTCAAACATATATACACTAATGCAGATTCAAAATATTTACACAATATCACTAAAATATTTTATAGTAATTATATTTATATTGTACAATATTTACAATAAACGTGCCAATAATTAAAAGTAATTAAATTTTATTCTTCAAGAAGGTCTGTTTTGAATATTTGTCTAAAGCTTTTTTCGCGATGAACATTTTTCAGTTCAGTTTTTTTCAGTTTAGTTTCTTTTATTTCACATGAACAAAAAAAAAAACAATACATCAACAAAACATAGCATATTTACAAAATTGATATTCGTGAGCAATAAAGACATCTACACAGCATAAGTTGTATTGCATTTACACTAAATAATTTCGAAGTTACATGTTAAAAAAGGAACTTGATAAAAGCATATAGCTTGTAGAATTTAGGTTCCTCAGAAATTTTTTGACACAGTGTCATTCATAATAAGGTAGAAGTATAATAATAAAAAAAGCAAAGTATACAGACAAAACATTAAAATGATATGGATTAGGGATGTAAGGAAAAAGAGAAATAGGAAGGGAAGGTAAAGAATGGGGGTCAGAAGAAGATTGAGAAGAGAGAAAAGGAAGTTTTAGAATAGAATGTTCAAGGTCGGTAGTCACAGTCGGGAAAAAATTTGTATAGTTGTGCAATATTACACGTACAAATTCAATAATAACAATTTAATATGTTTTTGAAGCTGCCACAGTTGTTAAGTCGTTTGAGATTTGGATCAATGTTGCTCCAGTAGTTTGGTCCTGTGTATGAAATTGTTTTTTGGCCCAAAACTGTCCTGGTTAGAGGAAGATGATAGTTAGCACGTATTGCATGTCTTGTTTGGTATGTGTGTATAGCGTCATTTTTTGTAAAGAGTTCAATTATGGCTGATGGGAGTTCTTGGCGAGACAACTGAAACATGAATATGCCGAGATTTGAAGATATAAATCTTTGACTTTTAAAAGTTTGTCTTCCGAAAATAAAGGGTCAGTATGTGAGCAATAGTTAGCATTATTTAACACTCTGAGTACACGTTTCTGTAAAAGAAGTTTTCTATTAATATATGTGGTGTTTGAATTACCCCAAGCAAGAGTTCCATAATGTAAATACGGCAGTATTAGGGTTGAGTAAAGAGATAATAATATTTTGTGAGGGAATTGAAGTCTAAATTTGTTTATTACACCAATATTTCGTGAAACAAGTCGGCAGAGAACATCGATGTGTGTTTTCCATGATAGTTTGTTGTCAAAGTATATTCCAAGAAATTTTGTAGATTGAACACAGTCAAGGGCTGCTCCATTTATGAATACTTCACCCGGAAGTGAGTCAATAATATTGCTAAACAACATGTAATTGGTTTTGTTAATATTCAAGGAGAGTTTGTTTGCCTGGATCCATTCATAAATTAAAGTAAGCTCATAGTTAACAGTATTTAGTAAAAGTTGTCGGTCACAATGAGATAAAAATATTTTAGTGTCATCTACAAATAAGATTAATGATAAGGTGGTAGATGCGCCTTTAAGATCATTTATATATAAAATAAAGAGCAGCGGGCCGAGATCATCAGGTCATGGTTTCTCGAATATTGGATCTATAAAAATGCTCGGGGAGCACCAAGCCCCTCCCCCGCACCGTACGTCTATGACTGCAACAAAGCAGTGGTGTTGCCAATTTTGAACATCAGCGACTCTCTATTCAATTCTTCTTCAAATGGGGCGCAAAATTCACGAACTTTTGTAGAGTCAAAGAATTTAGCCAGGTAACAGAAAGCTAAGATTTCTTTAAAATGCTGAACTTCCCCAAACTTTTTTTACACTACAGTATAATGATAATAATAATAATAATAACAATGATAATAATTGTAGATTTGTAGCGCACATATCTGTCTAGAATGGCACCCGAGGCGCAAATAGAAATCATTAAATCACAAGGTAATACAAAAGTTTTTTTTTGTACAACAATGGCAACAAAATGATCTGATACAATACATTCAGATACAATAATCAGCGTATCCGGACATCTACCCCCTGGACCAGTGACGGATCCAGGGGCCGGGGATGGCCCAGGCCCCCCCTGGCAAAAAAACACTTAAATTTAGCCCTGTTTTGAAGAAAAAAGGAGACGGGACCCTTCTCCCCCAAAAAAATAATGCTCACTGCTACCGCCCCCCACTGAGCGAAAGCGAAATATCAGCCGGCGCGATTTCCAAATTTTTGAGCCCCCAAAAAGGTGCTCACTATCCCCCGCCCCCCACTGAGCGAAAAAAAGGCCGGCGCGATTTGCAAATTTTCGGGCCCGCCCTCCCACTGAGCGAAAAATCGGCCGGCATGGTTTTCAAATTTTCTCACGAAGTGGGCAACTTCCTCCCTCGCCGCCGGCTGGATCCGCCCCTGCCCTGGACATCCACCCCGGATAACCAATCCTAGGATAACCACCCTCTAGGACGACTACCCCAAGGACAACTCCCCGCCGGACAATTTTCCCCGGACAATTACCCCCTAGGACAACTACCCCCGGACAACTACTTCCAGACAACTTCCCCCAGACAACTACCCCTAGGACAACTACCCCTTAGGATAGTTGTCCGGGGGAGTTGTCCTAGAGGATGGTTGTCGTAGGGGGTAGTTGTCTGGGGGTAGTTGTGCGGTGGTAGTTGTCTTTGGGGGTTGTTGTCTTAAAGGGTGGTTGCCCTAGGGGGTAGTTATCCTAGGGGGTAGTTGTCCTAGAGGGTGGTTATCAGGGGGGGTGGTTGTCCAGGGGGTAGGAGTCCTAAAACCAATAAGGCCACTGAATTACGAGATCCTGAAGCAGCACATGCAAGTGAGCTATTAAGCGACCGAGCTTTAGAAAATTTCGCAATTTTACCCCGCAAAAACTCCTTTTCTGATACAATTTACTCTTCATATTGAAGGGGGAACGCATAAGCCTTAATGATCATGACTTGTCTTCCTTTTCTCCCCTTCCCCTTTCCCCTTTTTGCCCCCTTAAAGTGCCGCTTGGGGCACGTGCCCCCTGCTCCCTAAATAGTCACTGACTTACTTCTCGTAGGTGTATTCTGTTTCCCCCCTTTCTTAAATGTGCAAAACAAGCTTGAATCGTCAGCAATAGACGATATTATGAAGAGTTTGGTGAATCATTATACACAATGTATTAGGAAAAGGATGGGTCCTAAAACGGATCCCTGGGTTACCCCGCAGTTCAATTTTGTTTCTTCAGATTCACTACTGAAATCGTTACCTGTTCTAAAGGCCATTTTTAATACAGTCCATTAGTAATCCTCTTAAGCCATATAGTGGTACAGTATGGTCACTTGTGTCAAAGGCCTTTGCAAAATCTGAAGAAAAACATTCTGACAGTGACTCTACCCTCATCAGTGAATTGTGTTGATTGATTTCTCAAATGTAGAAAGTTTGGCTTTAGCCATGTCAGAAACCATATTAATGTTCACCAACTGAAGAATTTTTTTTTGCATTCAGAAACTTGTTCAATTGAAATAATTGATAATTTTCGTGCTCTTTTGCCCCAAACATTTTTCAATTATTTTAATCGACATCGAAATAGTCTCAAGAAATTTCGCCTAAATTGGACAATCGTGAAAGCATAAAGGATTGGATTTATCCCAGAGTTAGCCCATTGAATATTCTCAGTTATATCCCAAGCCAGGTTACTGATGCACGTTTCTTCGCAGAAAGCATTCGCAATGGAGCAAATTTCATATGGAAGACAACACACGCCAAACACCATGACAACGAGGGCTAGCTTCTTGGCAATTATTTTATTCTTTTGAAATCTCCCGCTGGTAAACTGATCGAATTTTGTATTTGGTATCGCGTTCATGTGGATTGCTTGTGAAACAGTTTGGATTTTAATAAATGTATTGGCTCGCTGTGAAGCAGAAGACAGACGAAACGATTTTATTTGATGATTATTACCATCATTGTCTCCTTTTACAGCATACATGTTTGTACGACATTCTTGATTAACACGGTATTCTGTTGTTTCATCAAAGTTTCGGTTGATTGTCATAACTTGAAATTTATCAAACTGCCTCTTAATGTTAACAAAAATAAGAGCATTTAAAAAAGCAATACTCGAAAATGGTATGAAGAATCCAATAAGACTAACAGTCAATGTTACGAACGGATTCACAAGGAACTCCAAGAAACACTCGTGCGAATAATCCACCGTATCCTTTCGTCCACCAAAAGTCGACCAGCCGAAAGAAAGTAGGACAAAAACTGTGAAGTAGATTATCCAAGCTGATATGATTGCATATCGAACACGTTTTCGTGTCACGAATAATCGGTGTTTGATTGGCTTCGTAACTAACAAATATCTATCGATACTGATGAACACGATCATTATGACCGATACGTAGACGGCAACGTAGTCGATAACGACATATAATCTACAGACGTACTCGCCGAACAACCAACGGCCACTTACAATGGTCGTCAGATTGACCGTTAACGACACGAGTCCGATAATAAAATCGGCAGAAGCAAGATTGAGAATGATCAGGTTAGCCGGTCGTTGATGTAACTTTCTGTCTTGAAAGTATGATGACGAAAAGATTTCCAATGACAGTGGTCGCAATGAGGATACCGTAGATAGCTACGACTGGAATCAATGCCAAAAGTGGTAGGTTACTATCTTCTGAAGATAAGACAGGTGTCTTGTTGATGTTGAATTGGGTAGACTCTTCAGGATCCATTATCTGCAGGCAGGTCATGAGAATTTTCAAAGATTAGAAAGACATCTCACATTGGTATAAAAGACAAAAGTAACACAAAGATCCCGAACTATTCCCCGTGAATTAGAAATGATACAACTTCTCGCGCCCGGGAGAGGGGCACATAATCTTTAAAATTCCGAACATAGAAGAAAGAAAGAGGTGGGGTGGGAGATATAAACGGCACTAATCCGTCTATCTCGCCCCCCTTGCGTGGGGTCCATGAGTGGAGCCCTTGCCGGGGCTGGGGCGAAGAGCCCGGACTCTCTCGAGTTTTAGCAATTTATTCAGAACCTTCATATCCGTCTTTTGCGATAGAAACACAAAATCTCTATTAGTATTTAGTACTATATCATACAAAAAAATGTTTGTTTTGGGAACCACTTCTATCTATACAGATATGGTCCAGGGGCCGCCTTGGGGCGTCCTGTTGGGTTGCAGGGGTAGAGCCCCTGCCGGGGTTACTTGGGCGGAGCTTTTGGACGATCTTGAGTTTTAGCTATTTAGAACCTTCAAGATAGCCGTCTTTATTGATAGAAATTCTACTCCATCCCTTGAAATTTGAACTGCAAATATTGGTTTATTTCATTAGAGAGACCCCCCCCATAATAATTCTGAATACAGCTTTAATCAAGGTGTAGGGAAATAGTTGACTTAGTATCTATTAAAAGGCCAGGGGTCAAAAATGTTATTTAGAGCAAAATCAGAAAGGAATTACAAGAAACCATGTGAGAAAAGTGTTAACAATGTAACAGCCCGCAATCGGAACATTAATAACGTAATTGTATAGTGCATCAGCGACAGTGACGTATCCAGCTTTGGCGTGCCCCTCATTCCCCCCTCTCCAAAAAGGAATATATATAATATAATAGATGAATTGGCAGTATTTGACCAATATCTTGCCTTAATTCGCATAGTTTGACTTCAAATAATTTGATTGATGGAGTTTGCGCCTTTGAATGTTTTTAAAAGATATATAGCGTCATATTAAATATGTAAATCATCATCAACAGTATCGTCACTAGCATTATCATCGTCATAAAATGATTTATGTTGTAGATTCAAACCCCTCATCTCAGAACACTGAAGAAGTCTTTTTGTGGCATAAAACATGAGTAATACTTGGAGGCTTTAATACTCTTTCAGATAATTGGATAGAACTCTAAATTTTCGGAGTTGTTTTAAAAAATATAAAGATAACCGTTGTCAATAGGTTAGTTTCTTCATTCAAAGAAGGTTTCCATTATGTATCTTCAGTTTCACCGATAGTGGATTCGGGTGTAGATGGCCCTTGCTATTTATCGGTCAAATGATTATACATATATTTTTAAATGGCTTGTTTTATTCAAAATCATCTCACAGCCCAAAGGCTGAATTGTGTGACATTTTACAATTTATTAAAAACATAGTGGATTCGGGTGTAGATGGCCTTTGCTATTTATCGGTCAAATGATTATACATATATTTTAAAAAGGCTTGTTTTATTCAAAATTATCTCACAGCCCAAAGGCTGAATTGTGTGACTTTTTACAATTTGTTAAAAACATTAAAATACAACAATACAAAGTCATGGGAAATCAAACATTACATGACATAAATTAAAAGTTCGTTCCAGTTCATAGTAAAAATATAAAATATAAAGATATATATAAATATGTACATGCAATAATATTTTTTCTCATATATTCATTGCTTCTTAACGGATCGTGTTTGTTTCTAACCAGAGCCGGCTATTAATATAGTTGCAATAGATTGTAAAAGTGAATAATTGCATGTATTTAACAGAGTGAAAAAATCAGTCAAATACAGGGATAAATTGGAAAATTACTTCAAATTTATAGAAAATTAGCCAAGATTCACAAAAGCAAAATATAAATATGCTTTTAATATTCATGGGTTTTATATTTCAAATCGTTACAATAGAAACAAATAGAGAGAGTGACTGATAAAGTAGGAGAAAAGAGGGAAATTGAGAAAGAGAAAGAGAGAGATGAGGAGAGAGAGAGAGTGCTAGAAACAGAGGAGAGAATGGAGGGGAGAAGAGGTTTAGTATGTTACGATTGATACAGCAATGATTTGTCAATTAACTGGATAGAATTCATTGACAAGTATGATATCATTTTGCAAACTGGTAAGAAAATTCAAATATATTATCATCATCTGAAATAAGGTGATTGTCAAATTCACATCTTTTCAAACAAATACAACTCATGAACTATCAACTAAAAATGCACCTTATTCCAGGCGCGGATCCAGGGGGGCCTTGGCCCCGGCAAAAAAAAAAGAGAGAGAGAAGGAAAAGAAGGGAAAGGGAAAGAGGAAAGAAAGGGAAAGAAAGAAGAGGAAGCAGAAAAGAAAAGGGGGAAAGAAGAAGATCGGGGGCCGAAGGGGCCTTGCCTCCCAGGCTGTTGCCTCCCAGGCTGTTGCCTCCTCCCCCAGCAAAAAAAAGAGAGAGAAGGAAGGAAAGGGAAAGAAAAAGGAAAAGAGGAGATAAAGGGAAGGAAATAAAGAAGAAGAAGAAAAGAAAAAAGGGGATATCAGTTGCGATTTTCCCGCCAAGAAGTTGTGGATCGGGGGGCCAAAAGGCCCTTGCCCTCCCGCCAAAAAAGGGGAAGGGAAAGGGAAGAGGAGAGCTAAAGGGAACAAAAAAGAGGAAGAAGAAAATAAAAGGATGAAAAGAAAGGGAGATCAGTTGCGATTAATTCGGCCAACAACGTCCGGATCGGGGGGGGGGACCGAAAGGCCCTTGCCCCCTCCCCAGCAAACTTAAAAGAGAGAGAAGGAAGGGAAGTAAAGGGAGCCCACGCCAATTAGTGACCTGCCAGTGTCACGAATAAGGTATTAAAATAAGCTCATCTGACCGTAATTAAATGCCTGAAACCCATGAGCTTCCGGGGGCTCTGCCCCCTGGACCCCACCTAGGGCCCTAAGGTGGACCCCTGGATGCTCATCTGACCGTAATTTAATGCTTAAAACCCCTGAGCTTCCGGGGCTCTGCCCCCTGGACTCCACGCCAATTAGTGACCTGCCAGTGTCACAAATAAGGTATCAGAATAAGCTCATCTGACCGTAATTAAATGCCTAAAACCCCTGAGCTTCCGGGGGCTCCGCCCCCTGGACCCCACGCAATTAGTGACCTGCCAGTGTCACAAATAAGGTATAAAAATAAGCTCATCTGACCATAATTAAATGCCTAAAACCCCTTAGCTTCTGGGGGCTCTGCCCCCTGGACCCCACCTAGGGCCCTAAGGCGGACCCCTGGATGCTTAGCTGACGGTAAATTAATGCCTAAAACTCCTGAGCTTCTGGGGGCTACGCCCCCTGGACCCCACGCCAATTAGTGTCCTACCAGTGTCAAAAATAAGGTATAAAAATATGCGCATCTGACCGTAATTAAATGCCCTGAGCTTCAGGGGCTCCGCCCCTTGACCCCCGCCGAGGCTTTGCCCCTAGACCCCACGCCAATTTACGCTACGCTCTACCTGATCGTAAATACTTTAGCCTCCCCACCTTTGAAAAACGTTCAGCAGGGCCTCCATGTAAGAGTGATGGTGATGCGGATTTTTCTTCTTCTGCCCCCAACGATTTTGCTCATTACGCCACTGCTTTAGTGGTCACCATTACGTACCAATATTTGGCTCGCACAATTTCAAATTTGGGCCCCCCCCCTCAGAAATCCTGGATCCGCGCCTGCCTTAATCAACTTACCAAATTAAGATTGACGTGAGTGTTGATTTATGAAAATAAAGACGGGCGATGGAGACCGTCGGGATTAAGCTGTGATGGACAGGCGTGTCACGATGTCGAAGGTTTACTACAGCTATGTCTTCGATCTGACTTCGACATCATACCTTTAGATGAGAGTTGTACGATTCGAGCCGTTGCTGTAGTGAGAGGGGCGATCCTGGCAGCAAGTTCATGATTGTTGTCGATAGATTTGCAAATACTGTACCTTTCTAGGCCTTATCGGCAAATTTAAATTATCGTACTCACCATTCAGCATCACCATCATCATTCATCTTTCTTTTTTCTTCTCTTCTTCTCCCTAGTAAAAGTAGTAGTGCTATGATGATCATCATCATCCTCATTATCATTAGTATTACTATTATCATAATTATTATTAATATTATTATTATCATTACAATTTTGTTTATTGTTAATAATAGGCCTAGTTGTATCGTAATCACCTTCATCAACATCATCATCATCATTATCACTGCTACCACTACTTTAATTATTTTATCTTTTTCATTCTTACTTTCCTATTACCGTTTTTGCTATCATTAGCCAAATTAGCTACAGATCTTCCTGTGCGTACAAGTTAAAAGTAAAAAATGTTCATGTCGTGGAAGGAGCACCCCCTCCCCCGCCATATTCACAACTCCACAATGCATAACCCAACATTTCTGTATTGGTGGATGTATTGGGAAACTGAAATTAAAAAGGGAAAGCCTCTACTCTTCAGGAGTCAAGTCATTGTACACTATTCAATGCTTGTTCATAAAAAAGGAGATAGAAAGAGAGAGAGAGAGAGAGAGAGAGAGGGGGAGGGAGGGAGAGAGAGGAGGAGAGAGAGATAGCGTGAAAAAAGAAATGTGAAAATGGGTTACATTAAAATGCCACAATTGCATTTCGCCTGTGGAAGATAAATTATTTTCTCCTTTCCGTCAATTTCCGCACGTCCTTTCATAATTTTTCTCATTCTGAATGTGTTTAAAGGGCCCCTGCTATCCACATGCAAGTTTATTCCTGTTGGTGTGTAGTCCTGCATACATCTCATATTTTGATATGTAAACTTCTGAATGTGTTTCATAGATTTTTAAATATTTTTTTTGAATTTTTTTCTTCTTCAAACTTGCTAAGCTCCACCCTAAAAATCCTCCAGATCTCATTCCCCTTGTGACATCATCTGTCATTCATCAATGAGCTAACTTGAGAAAGTGGTATGTACCTTTGCCAAAGTTGACCACCTGTTACAATACGTAATACAATAGCAACATAAAAGTTGCTTTGTCAGACATGCTGTAGCATCACCAGGAAGACAAAGGCAATGATGATGTATTGTACATGTATGAAAGCATGCAATTCTATTATGAGTTTGTGCTGAGCTGGGGGAAATAACATACCATTGCCTATTGTAGAATATTAGTTTAGCCGACTGTTTAGTCTGACATGTCTGACAAAGCAACTTATGTGTTGCTATTGTATTACGTATTGTAACAGGTTTATAAACTATAATTTAAATTAGGGCACTGAATTACGAGATCCTGAAGCAACACATGCAAGTGAGCTAAGCGACCGAGCTTTAGAAAATACCCCTCAAAAACTTTATTTCAATACAATTTATTCTTCATATTGAGGGGGAACGCATAAGCCTTAATAATCATGACTTCTCTTCGTTTTCTCCCCTTCCTCTTTCCCTTTTTTGCCCCCTTAAAGTGCTGCCTGAGGCACATGCCCCCCCCCATGCCCCCTAGATAGCCACTGACTTTCTCCTAGGTGTATTCTGTTTTCCCCCTTTGTTCATATCAAAACGTTTGGAGCTATATGGACCCTATTTGAATTTTAGAAAATGCATCAGTCATTTATATGTTGGAACAGACGGAAAGTAGTCCGGCATTACACCACATTGACATTACCGCTTCAGCAAATTTGAGGTACCCATGCGTATAGTGATTACAACTTTCAAAAATTCATAACTTTCTTATATTTAGTCAGATTTAATTGAAACTTTCATCAGTTTGCTTCTCTGATTTTTCTGCTTTCTTTGAGAGTAGTTGTCTAATTGGGTAGGATTTGTGGACCGTGACAGAAACTATAGGCGACAGAGTTCTCAAACTGAATCATCTCACCCAAACTTTCGCTCTGCAAAGATGTGATGGTCTTACATCTTGGAGACGCGGGGGGTAACATTGATCAATCAATATGGTGGAAAAGATAGAATTACATAGAAAAATGACTTTCTCAAACTAAAAATTAGAAGAGGGCGGTATGCCAAATTGTGACATGGTAATAAAGCTCTGTCGCCCGACCCGTTGACTTTACACAGAAAACTAGCTGAAAATAGCAGTAAATTACTAAAAAAATAAAAATAAAACACAATAGTAAATCATAATGAAATTGTAATTTGTTTGCTTTACTACAAAGAACATAGTCTTTGTCGTATTATACCAGTCAATCTAGGCAAAATATGTGGTAATTTTAGCAGAATGAAGGTGGATGTAAAAAAAGACGTGTTTTTCACGTCATTCTCCATAGAACATTTTTTGCTAATAAAACAAGCACTGTTCAGTGACCCAAACGCTTTGATATGAAATGTGCAAAACAAGCTTGAATCTTCAGCAATAGACGATATTATAAAAAGTTCTGTAAATCATTTATATATATATACCAGGAAAAGGATTGGTCCCTTAAACGGATCCCTGGGTTACCCCGCATTTTTTTTCTTCAGATTCACTACCGAAATTGATACCTGTTCTTTAGGTAATTTTTAACCCAGTCCAATGGTAATCCTTTTAAGCTATAGTGGTACAGTATGGTCACTTGTGTCAAAGGCCTTTGCAAAATCTGAAGAAAACCATTCTGACAGTGACTCTATAGGCCTACCCTCATCAGTGAATTGCGTTGATTGATTTTATCAAATTTAGTAATGAAAGTTTGGTGCTATAGCCATGCCAGAAACCTTATTATTGCTCACCAATAATTTGGTTTGCATTCAGAAACTTGTTCAATTGAAATGATTGATAATTTTCGTGCTTTTTTCACCATGAACATTTTTTTCAATTATTTTGATGGACATCGAAATAGTCTCACGAAATTCCCCCTAAATTGGACAATCATGAAAGCATAAAGGATTGGATTTATCCCAGAGTTAGCCCATTTGCCCATTGAATGTTATCAGTTATATCCCAAGCCAGGTTACTGATGCATGTTTTTTTTCGCAGAAAGCATTCGCAATGGTGTAGATTTCATGTGGAAGACAATACACGCCAAACACCATGACAACGAGGGCTAGCTTCTTGGCAATTATTTTATTCTTTTGAAGTCTCCCGCTGGTAAACTGACCAAATTTTGTATTTGGTATCGCGTTCATGTGAATTGCTTGTGAAACAGTTTGGATGCTCAAAGATGTATTGGCTCGCTGTGAAGAAGAAGACAGACGGAACGATTTTATTTGATGATTATTACTATCCTTGTCTCCTTTCACAGCATACATGTTTGTACGGCATTCTTGATTAACACGGTATTCTGTTGTTTCATCAAAGTTTCGGTTGATTGTGATAACTTGAAATTTATCCAAATGCCTCTTAATGTTAACAAAAATAAGAACATTTAAAAAAGCAATGCTCGAAAATGGTATTAAGTATCCAATAAGATTAACAGTCAATGTTACGAACGGATTCACAAGGAACTCCATGAGACACTCGTGCGAATAATCCACCGTCTCCTTTGGTCCACCAAAAGTTGACCATCCAAAAGAAAGTAGGAAACAAACTGTGAAGTAGATTATCCAAGCTGATATGATTGCATATCGAACACGTTTTCGTGTCACGAATGATCGGTGTTTGATTGGCTTCGTAACTAACAAATATCTATCGATACTGATGAACACGATCATCACGCACGATACGTAGACGGCTACGTAGTCGATAACGCCGTATAATCTACAGACGTACTCACCAAACAACCAACGGCCACTTACAATGGTCGTCAGATTGACCGTTAACGACACGAGTCCGACGATAAAATCGGCAAAAGCAAGCTTGAGAATGATCAGGTTAGCTGATCGTTGACGTAACTTTATGTCTTGAACATATGAAATGATGACGAAAAGATTTCCAATGACAGTGGTCGCAATGAGGATACCGTAGATAGCTACGACTGGAATCAGTGCCGAAAGTGGTGGGTTACTATCTTCTGAAGATAAGGCAGGTGTCCTGTTGTTGTTGATTTGGGTAGACTCTTCAGGATCCATAATCTGCAGGAAGGTCATGAGAATTTTAATAGAGAATGTTACAAAAGTAACACAAAGATCCCGAACTATTCCCCGTGAATTAGAAAGGATCCAAATTCTCGCGCTCAGGAGAGGGGCACATAATATTATCTTTAAAATTCCATAGAAGAAAGAAAGGGGGTGGGGTGGGAGAGATAATCAAACTTCCACAAGCGTTGTCTGTCTAAAAAACTCACTGTATGACACGGGACTGATCCGTCTATCACCCCCTTCTGGGAGGGTTCCGGGAGTGGAGCCCTTGGCGTCGAATGGAGAAAACTCCCACTGGAGATGAGGATTGCATGATTGCTGTCTGCAATCCTCATCTCCAGTGGGAGTTCTCCATTCGACACCATTTGCGTACCAACTTTCGCGACCAGACCAGGAACTTCAGGAAGCGATGAGTTCAAAAATTCGTTTACAAATTTAATATTAAGGGGGTAAGATTACTTGAAAGGAGGGAATTCTGATAATATCTTTTACTTACTCCAGCCCAATGTTTTGTGCTATTTAATTCCAAACATTCGAAGAAAGAATGTATTAATTACTGTTGTGATATTCTTTTTCTTATATTAATATACAAATGCAATGTTAATCTATCTTGTTTATTTTGTTCTGAAAGGTCGTCAATCAGCCCTAATACCATTAGATTTTAACCATAGCATGACAGGGTAAAATAGGCGATTTAGTTTACTATTAAAAGGCCAGGGATCAGAAAATGTTATTTAAAGGAAAATCACAAAGGATTACAAGAAACCATGTGAGAAAAGTGTTAACAATGTGACAGCCCGCCATCAGAACAGTAATAATGTATTGTATAGTGCTTATCCAGCTTTGGCGTGCCCCTCATTCTCCCTCTCTCCAAAAAGGAATAGACATAATATAATAGATAAATTGGCAGTATTTGACCAATAAATTGCCTTAATTGCAGAAAAATTGCCTAGAATAATTCGAAAAGTTCGACTTCAAATCATTTGTTTGATTGATGGAGTCTGCGTCTTTAAATGTTTTAAAAGAAATATGGCGTCATATAAATTATGTGAATCATCATCAACATCATCATTACTAGCATTATCACCGTCATCAAATAATTTCTGTTGTAGATTTAAACCCCTCATCTCAGAACACTGAAGTAGTCTTTTTGTGGCATAAAACACGAGTAATACTCGGAGGCTTTAGTACTCTTTCAGATAATTGGAAAGAACTCGGAAGAAGATTCGGAGTTTAAAGATAAAGACCAGTTCTGGTCATGCGATTGCATTGTGAAAGAAACGTTGTGGAATCGATCAGAAAAGGTTGATCATCTAGCATATAAGTATTGGTGTGTACTGCAAGGTTCTGGAATCATCAAAATGATAAGAAATTTGGCCCAATCTTGGTAAAGTTACAAGCACTGTACACAGAAAGATGTATATGGGACTACGCGACCACGTGCGCGATATCTATTTGATCCCAATAGATATAATAATTTACCAAATATATCAATTAGTAGGCGGTTTCCCGACTTTTCCGGCAAAATTTGTATCATCACTTATTAGTCAAAACATATTCTTTCAAATGATTGGTAATGACAGCTTCCATTTCATTTTTTTGAGAGAAGGGCGTTTCCAAAACTGGTCTTTACCTTTAAAAAAAATATAAGATAAGGAAACACCGTTGATAATAAGGCCAAAAAAAAAAATCATTTGGTTGTCCTCGATTGCTTTTCTGAAGTAGGGGCGGGCGGGCGGATTTTTTTTTTTTTTTTTTTCATTTCATTTTTCCCCCTCTTCATTTGGACTCTTTACTTCCTATTCATTTTCATTTTTTGATCATATCATGAGGCCAATATTATTATTATTTAAACACAAAAAGAATCCCAGAAAAAAGTCATGAATTGCCATGGCAATATTCAATTTCATTCTCACTGTTTCGGAGGTAGTTTTTGGCTATACTAGCGAGGCAGTTTTCGGCCGCATGTACAAAGTCAATGGGGAGCGCACGCGCGTCGTTCATTCACCCGCTGATCTATAGCGTGCGGCCGCGAGCCGGAGCGTGTATCCACGCCAGAGCTGGCGGCGCCGAAAATTACCCTGCATGCAGTGATCGTGTGTGCGCGCTATCCGACTGCAGTGATTGAATACGTGCTGTGAGACACTTTGAGTATGCTATACATGAAAAATCGCGATCTAAATCTGAAAATACTTGAAATACAGCTCAGGTTTTGGTACCCATCTTCCTTACAGACACGCGTAAGATATTTGATTTTTCAGATTCAGGTAGCAGGACCGCCGATTACATTGCTAAAATGTGATATTTAAGGATGCATTTTCCATTGCAAATGTCGATCTCCCGTGACTCTGAAATGTATTGTATGTGTGTGATTATGTGATATGCTATTATGCTTTGTATTTTAAAGTGATTTCAGCTGCGTATACAACGGACCTGCCCAAAATTGCCATCTGGCCGAAAATCCCTCTATATTATAATATAAAAACAGCGTACTGAAAGACCAAATTGGCGACGGGATACATTTCGATCCTTGCAACATGCATAAAATGGTTAAAAATTGCTTTAAAAAACTTTAAAAATTGCTCCAAAAAAAAAAAAAATATTTCAAAAAAAAAAAAATACGAGCGGGCCGAAAATGACGAGCGGGCGGTCGAGGACAACCAAATGATTTTTTTTTTTGGCCTATAGTAGTATCGTAATAACCTTCATCAACATCATCATCATCATCATCATCATCACCATCACTGCTACCACTACTTTTATTACTTTGTCTTTTTCATTCTTACTTTCCTGTTTTTGCTATCATTAGCCAAATTAGCTACGGATCTTCTTGTGCGAACAAGTTAAAAGTACAAAATGTTAATGTCATGGAAGGAGCACCCCCTGCCATGTTCACAACCCCACAATGCATAACCCAACATCCATATGGAAACGTTGTATCATCCGCTCGATCTGACTTGCGTGCATAGACCAAATAAGCATTTTTCCATGAAAAAGTGAAGTTTTCTCAAATGTGCGTTTCTTTCCAGCATTGGGGTGCCCGGGAGTCACTCGGGTAACATTTCAACAAGTATAATATAAAAAGACAATATGCATTTTTTCTGTACTTTTGTCGGAAAAAACATATTTATCCAGCACAATGGCGTCTATTTTTGCGTTGGAGAAGAGCAAAAAGCGAGTTTTAATCACACTTTGGCCGCTCTCGCAAGCTCTCACTCGTTCCACTGTGGTCAAGCGGCTTTGGGGCAAGCGGCTAATGAATATACTAATCGTTAGCTTTCTTCTGGTATTAAATTTGTTTTGATTGGATGTATATTTTTGTCGGAATTTACTCATTCACATAATGGAACTACCTTCCTGATGAAGCCAGTGGCCCGTGACCACAGAACTGTAAAATATACGTAGAAGGCTCATAGTGGCTCGAAAAATGTGGCCAGCGCTTGTACGTGATAAGGTGATATCCGCCATCTTTGTTAGTCCTCTTTTGTGTTCACCGCTTTTTCCTCAACGCCAGGCCAGACTGGAATTCTTGAAGTTTGTGAGCTGAAAAAAAATCGAGGACTAAGCAAAATGGCGGCGTGTGCACTCGAGCATATCTCCCAGCACGTTCAACGGTCACACGTTGATCTGTGCATTGTGAATTTGGATGAGCGCTCTACGTATTTTACAGTTCTGTGCCCGTGACCCCTGCACTCAACGTTGTGTGTTGTGGTCAAAAAGGAGAGAGAAAAAGAGAGAGAGAGAGGGGGGAAAGAGGGAGAGAGAGAGAGAGGGGGGAGGGAGAGAGAGAGAGAGAGAGAGAGAGAGGGGGAGAAACAGGCAAATGTAGCAACAAATGTACAGTATTAAAAGATTTTAATATTTTTCTTTTCGTGAAAGTACAATTCTTTTGTTAATTTTAAAGTTGTTAAATACTCGAATACATGGCAGCGTCTACGATAAGGACAATACAAGACATGTACACAAAAGCAGATCAGTGACATTGGAAAGTGTTTTCCCGTTTAACAATCATGTTGCAACCTTATTTCTGTCAAGGAATGGCACAACATTCGGTTTTCAACAGAGACAAACATATTTCAAGCATATGAAAAGAATGAATGAAATGCAATCAAAATTCATAGCGCTAGCAATCTGGAAGAGTATTAAAACATCAAAACCATTTAAAGAATATACAATTTATGGTTAAACAAGAATTTCAGGGGATATGAACTTGTACGGAAACTTTAAAATTCACATTGGTAATTCAAACATTTGAATTTGAATTTGGACCACTCATGGAATTTGTGAAAGTTTTTGGTTTTACAATACCTTCTGTGTGCAAGGGTGTATAATGAAGATTACAGTCACCTTATATCTCTGTGTATCTGCTCTTATAATTGTGACTAAAGGCTAGGATTATTTTAACACAAGTACGGGCCTCCTGGAAAAAAAAGTTTTCTAAACAATACTTTCCCGACTTCTGAAAACAATCGGCTATATACCCAATAAACATATTGATACTAGCTTAAATCAAACAAGTTATTTTTTTACTCCGAATTTGACTTAGTTTCCGACTCGACTTCTTGCTTTTCCCATTTCTGGAAGTACGCCATCTTGAGTCTATGTACATCTCATTTTGCAAACTTTGGCTGTTACTGAGAAGAAAAAAAGGTAGACAAATAATAAAAAATAAGTAAATAAAAATAACGCAGTGGCATCGGCTCGAGGGGGACAAGGAGTATGGAAGGGAACAGTTCCCCCGATGGCATATCCAGAAGTTGTATTTAATATTTTTTTCATAGGTTACCTCATGGGGCGGGGGGGGGGGAGGGGTAAATAAAAGCATATGATGTAATGACAAGATGAATGAAAATATTAATACAGTCTAAAGACAATCAAATCTTTACAGAAAAAGAGAAATAGAAGATATGCCTTGCCCACAAAATAAAACAAAGGGCACAATTTTCAATGGACATGATCTCACCTGAATGGCGCATTGTTTTAAATATACGATTTGCCGTATATTCAGGCAACTGGGTTACGAGAAAAACAATCACACAAAACAACAACAACAACCCCCCTCAAAAAAAAACAACCTTCGAGTGATATTTCTGTTTTTTATTTGTTTTATTAGTTATATAGCTTGGCCGCCAAGCGACCATTTCATTTAATTGAAGAAAAATGGACATTTCATGGGCATAATTGGCTCTTCCTTACAGTGGCGTATCCATGAAATGATAAACGATGGATCCAGAGTAGCCTACAACCCAGCATATCCAACAACCCCCTCCTCCAAGGCCATGAGGTTAAACTTTAAAAAAAATAAAGATGTAAATTGCAATGTTAGTTAGGGGCGAGGGCCTAGGTAAAAGGGAACATGAGGACTAGACGAAAAGGCCCCTCTACATCCCTCCCCTCTTTAATAGTCGCTTTGGAAATTTTCGAACAAAGAATTTATTTTCCACCGGCGAAATGCAATGTTTGTATTTTAATATGATCCTTTTTCACATTTCTTGTTTTTTTTTCTCTCTCTCTCTCTCTTTCATCTCTCTCTTCCTCTCTGTCACTCTCACACACACACTCTCTCTCTCTCTCTCTCTTTCCTCTCTCACTCTCTCTATCTCACTCTCGCTCTCTTTCTCCCTCCCCCCTCTCTCTCTCTCTCTCACACACACTCTTTCTCTCTATTTCCCCCTCTCTCTCTCTATCTCTTTCACTTTCTTCGCCCTCCCCTCCCTCTCCTATTCATTTGACCTGTTTGTTTTTCCTCTTCTCTAAATTTGCTGCTTGTTCATTTAACATGACTTTGTTTAAAATGAAACTTGCGTACTCTGATCTTTCACATGAATTGTTGACAATAGTGCTGCCAATGTGAAAATCAGTAATAAATTTGCAATGAGTTAAATTTGTTAGAGATCAGTACATAAAGCAGAATTTAAGACAAATTATATTCAATTAAATCTCAAATCAATTAGACACAAAATCTCGACACATACATGTATTCATCTATATAGAAATAAATCTTTAACACACTTTTATTATCAATTCTCTCTCTTTTTTCCTAATTTTTAATTTATATTTAAATCACTTTTTGTCCTGTGAGTAGATTATGTATCTGCTTCATGTATCACGTAAGTTTTTAATGAGTGAAGGGCGCTCTGCATAAAAAATTGTTGAAGTAATATGAACTAAACAAATTACGTGATTCCGATTGGCTGAAAGCGATGGCTGTTCCGTGTTTAATCGCAAACTTTATTTTGAACGAAGCTCCAGAAACTGAGCTTTGCAATTGGGCCTTTTTGCCCCTTTGCGTTGAACTTTTCAAAGGTTTATTAAATTGATCTCATTTTACTACTTCCCCGACACTGGGTTTGAGACTAGACCTACCAGCAGCGGATCCAGGATTCTTTTGCAGGATGGGAGGGAAAGGCAAGTCTGATAATCTCTGACAAGTAGCAGATAAACAATCAAACAATTAAACTCTATTGAAAAAACACCACCACTCACAACAAACGAACACATTTTTGGGGGTCCTCATGTTTTTATTTTCGGTGGAGACTTTCACAGGTATGCCAAATTTAGGTTTTACGGGGGGATACGTGCCCCGTGCCCCTATACCTGGGTCAGCCACTGGGCTTAAGCTTTTAGTTAAATGAATTTGCTTTTACTTTGAGTATAGCGTCATACAATTCTGACTTTTTACTTTCACATTTCTCCCTTCATCCGCACGTTCCTTCATCATTTTCTCATTCTGAATGTGTTTAACCTTCTCTTCCCCTCACTTTCTCTGCTCCATTCATTACCGTAATTTTACTCATTACTTTAAAATTATCATCTTTCTCTCAAAGTCGGATTGTTTGCTAAATGCCTTTTTCATTGTATGTTTCTGAGACGAAATTCTACGCAACTGAGCATGTACGGGACTGCAAACAAAATACTTAGTAACATTCAATGTATAGAAAATTTACCAGAGTGTGAAAAAGCTTTCCGACATAGAAATTGTCTACACTTAATGGACCAAGCAATTTGAATGAGCTTGACCTATATATCTTTATTTAAAAAAAAAGGAATTTTAACTTTAAAATATTAACCTCACTAAAAGACTCTTTACCTCTCGTTCTCTATTTCTCAGTCTATCATTTCGATTGCAGACCACACATAATTCTTTTTCTTTAAATCTAGATAACAGTTTCACATTCTATTACGATCGATGTTTTATGCAATATGGAAAACCGCAGAATAGTGAGGAAAATTTATTATGAGATCGTCGATTAGCATGTGGAAAGTCCTACACAACTGAAAACCCCAAGTCTCCTGTAATTGATCAGTTGATAAAAGGGTTTAATGTTCTATAAGGAACGGAGTGATCCAGGATCAAGACACAATCAGTGCACTTAGTGACCTTGGGTAAAGTATTCATCCTCAAAGGGGATAAAAGTAGTAGCATATTTCAATTCAAAAAAATGAAAAGATTAATTGAAAAGAAAAGAAAAAGATGAACAAATTTATTTAACAGTTTAAGCATTTGGTTTAGGTTCAATTTAGATTTATGCGATACTTGTGCCAGGGGATCATTTTGAACAACAATTCTGTCATAAACGAGCAACATAAACAATTCTCACATAAACACGCTGGATGTGTATACTCTTTGATCATTTTCAACGGTATAGGTTCTGATATCAGTTTAATGATATTCTAGAATACAAGAATTCGGAATGACAAATAATAATTAACAGGCGTTGCTCTTTTATTCCAGTTTTATCATGTGAAGTGCTTTAACCAATGTATGAATGAAGAAAATTTCGATCAGGAATTTAATCAAATTTAGTAATATAGGCCTACTATAAATATACACATTTGATTCAAAAGACTAACGGCAAGAGAAAAAAAGGTAATTTAGGTTATTCTCGATTTACTAATTGACGTTCACGCGTTTCAATATATTTATACGTATGTCTGCGAAGAATTATAACATTAAACTTGCATATCACATCAATATTACAGATATCGTTTAATACAATTAAACAACTAATTGGAGGAAAAAAAATAGCTGATGAAGAACGTTTTTGTCTTCTAAAGGCATTTAATTATACAATTCAAACTAATTTGAGGGAAAACAAATTAGCTGATGTATAACGTTTTTTTTTCTTCTAAAGGTTTATACGAATTATTGTCTTAATTTACTGTAATTTTGATCATTAAAGTTTACATGCAAAGTCGTCGATTCCTTTATAATACAGGTATTTGGGTATTTTTTTTAGTGGGGGGGGGACGCATTAATATAATTTTTTTGTAGAATGCCCTAGCTAAGAGAGAATAACAATTCATGCTCTTCTGATTTTATCTGTTCAATTATCTCATACAAACTATTTTTCATTGACTCATGCCTTCATTTATTACCACAAATCAAGTTACATTGTTTTTCAGCTGACAATAATTATATAATTGGTAAATGGAGCCAACAAACGGCAAGAGTCAGTCAAAGTTGAGCCCGTTCAATACTTCATAATTTATGACAACAAATTAAGAGGAAACATTGAATCATAAAGAAGTAACGGTTTGCACTAACATTAAAACAATTTTGTTATTTTGAAATATAAACACGAAATATTAAAGCCTTTCTGCACTAGATAGCCAAGAGGGATTAGACCTCCCGGCGTGGTCACTGACAGGTGGTTATCTCATCAAATCAGCTCTCAATTAACATAAGAAAAAGGGAACCATGGGGATCAACGGGTACCGCTTAGGCATTGTTGGCTATATAGAGGGCGCAAGTAGCTACAAGTAGTGCAGTCCTGCTTTAATATAACTCAAACCTATATACACTAATACAGATTTAAAATATTCACGCAATATCACTAATATATTTCGTAGTAATTATATTTACAATAAATGTGCTAATAATTAAAAGTAATTAAATTTTATACTTCAAGAAGGTCTGTTTTGAATATTTGTCCAAAGCTTTTTTCGCGATGAACAATTTTCTAAGACAGAGCATTCCAAATATATGCACCAAAATATGATACAGACAGTTTTCCTTTGGTTGTTTTTACTTTTATAAGATTGATATTATGATATTCATATGTTCTTGTTTCACCAGCATGTTGTTCAAAGTTAATGTAAAATAATTTATAAAACAACATGATATTTTGAACTCATAAAACAGAGGAGCTGAATGGTGATTGTAACATTATTTTAAATGAGATCAAATGTGTGATTGTTTTTTGGTATCATCAAAGTGAAAACGTCATCACTAGCTTACGTAAAAATAGAAATAGTATAAATATAATAATATTCCGGCACCCAAATATGAGGATATCCGGGTATGTCGCTGCCCGAATATGAGCTCATCAGGTCATGGCTGCTCGAATATTGGATCTCTAAAAATGCTCGGGGAGCACCCGGCCCCTCTCCTGCCCCGTACATCTATGACTGCAACGGGGAAGTGGTGTTGCGAATTTTGAACATAAGTGACTCTCTATTCAATTCTTCTTCAAAAAGGGCGCAAAATTAACGAACTTTCGAGAATCAAAAAATTTAGCAAGGTAACAGAAAGCTACAATTTCTTTAAAACGCTGAACCTCCCCAAATATCATTTTTACACTGCAGTATAATGATAATGATAATAATAATAATAATAATAATAATAATAATAATAATAATAATAATAATAATAATAATAATAATTGTAGATTTGTAGCGCACATATCTGTCTAGAATTGCACCCGAGGCACAAAAAGAAATCAATAAATCACAAGGTAATACAAAAGTTAGTTACCCCCCCCCCCGGCAAAATGACAACAATGGCAACAAAATACAATACATCAAATACAAAAATATTGCAGCACAGTAAAGAGCAAAGCTACGAGAATTATACATTTTCCAACCCTTTAAAAACGCTATTTATAAACTATGATTTAAATTAGGGCACTGAATTACGAGATCCTGAGGCAACACATGCGAGTAAGCAAAGCGTCCGAGCTTTAGAAAATTTCGCAACTTTACCCTCCAAAACTCTATTTCTAATACAGTTTACTCTTCATATTGAAAGGGGGGGGGGGCGGGGGGACGCATAAGCCTTATTGATCATGAATTCTCTCCCTTTTCCCCCTTCCTCTTTCCCTTTTTTGCCCTCTTTTTTGCCGCCTTCAAGTGCCACCTGCCCCCTAGATAGCCATCGACTTACTTCTCCTAGGTGTATTCTGTTTCCCCCTTTGTTAAATGTGCAAAACAAGCTTCAATCGTCAGCAATAGACGATAATATGAATAGTTTGGTAAATCATTTATATATATATACATGTATCAGGAAAAGGATTAGTCCTAAAAACGGATCCCTGGGTTACCCCGCAGTTCAATTTTTTCTTCTTCAGATTCACTACCAAAATTGATACCTATTCTATAGGTCATTTAAACCAATCCAATGCTAATCCTCTTAAGCCGTAGTGGTACAGCATGGTCACTTTCAACAATCTGAAGAAAAAATTCTGACAGTGACTCTACCCTCATCAGTGAATTGCGTTGATTGATTTATCAAATTTAGTAATGAAAGTTTGGTGATATAGCCATGTCAGAAACCTTATTAATGTTCACAAAGAATTATTTTTGAATCCAGAAACTTGTTCAATTGAAATGATCGATAATTTTCGTGCCTTTTTCACCCTGAACATTTTTTCAATTATTTTGATGGACATCGAAAAAGTCTCACGAAATTTCGTCTAAATTGGACAATCATGAAAGCATAAAGTATTGGATTTATCCCAGAGTTAGCCCATTGAATATTCTCAGTTATATCCCGAGCCAGGTCACTGATGCATGTTTCTCCGCAGAAAGCATTTGCAATGGTGTAGATTTCATAAGGAAGACAACACACGCCAAACACCATGACTACGAGGGCTAGCTTCTTGGCAATTATTTTATTCTTTTGAAGTCTCACGCTCGTAAACTGATCAAATTTTGTATTTGTTATTGCGTTCATGTGGATTGCTTGTGAAACAGTTTGGATGCTCATAGACGTTTTGGCTCGTGAAGTAGAAGACAGACGATACGATTTTGTCTGATGATTATTACCATCCTTGTCTCCTTTTACAGCATACATGTTTGTACGACATTCTTGATTAACACGGTATTCTGTTGTTTCATCAAAGTTTCGGTTGATTGTCATAACCTGAAATTTATCCAACTGCCTCTTAATGTTAACAAAAATAAGAGTATTTAATAAAGCAACACTCGAAAATGGTATGAAGAATCCAATAAGACTAACAGTCAATGTTACGAACGGATTCACAAGGAACTCCATAAGACATTCGTGCGAATAATCCACCGTCTCCTTTCGTCCACCAAAAGTCGTCCATCCGAAAGAAAGTAGGAAAAAAACTGTGAAGTAGATTATCCAAGCTGATATGATTGCATATCGAACACGTTTTCGTGTCACGAATAATCGGTGTTTGATTGGCTTCGTAACTAACAAATATCTATCGATACTGATGAACACGATCATTACTACCGATACGTAGACGGCTACGTAGTCAATAACGACGTATAATCTACAGACGTATTCGCCGAACAACCAACGCCCACTTACAATGGTCGTCAGATTGACCGTTAACGGCACGAGTCCGACGATAAAATCGGCAAAAGCAAGATTGAGAATGATAAGGTTAGCAGGCCGTTGACGTAACTTTCTGTCTTGAACGTATGAAATGATGACGAAAAGATTTCCAATGACAGTGGTCGCAATGAGGATACCGTAGATACCTACGACTGGAATCAATGCCGAAAGTGGTAGGTTACTATCTTCTGAAGATAAGACAGTTGTCCTGTTGTTGTTGAATCGGGTAAACTCTTCAGGATCCATAATCTGCAGGCAGATCATGAGAATTTTCATAGATTAGAAAAACATCTCATATTGGTATAAAGACAAAAGTAACACAAAGATCCCGAACTATTCCCCATGAATTAAGAGGATCCAAATTCTCGCGCCCAGGAGGGGGCACATAATCTTTAAAATTCCGAACATAGAAGAAAGAAAGGAGGTGGGTAGGGAGAGATAATCAAACTTCCACAAGCGTTGTCAGTCTAAAAATCTCTCAGTATGACACGACACTGATCCGTCTATCACGCCCCACCCTTTCTGGGTTGGGTTCAGGAATGGAGCCCTTGCCGGGGGACTTTCTCGAATTTTAGCAATTAAGAGCCTTCAAGAAACACAATCGCTATTAAGTACTGTTTCATACAAAAAAGGTTTATTTTGGGAACCACTTCTTTCTTAACAGATGTGGTCCAGGGGGCCTTGGGGCGTCTTGTGGGTTACAGGGGCAGAGCCCCTGCCGGGGTTCCGGGGGCGGAGCTTTCGGACGCTCTTGAGTTTTAGCGATTTAGAACCTTCAAGATAGCCGTCTTGATCGATATAAATTCTAATCCATCCCTTGAAATTTGCACTGCCCATATTGGTTTATTTCATTGGAAATCAACTCTCTCTCTCTTTCACACACACACACACTCTCGCACGTACATGCGCACACACACACACACACACACACCAACACACACACGTATCTTCATTATTACAAAATGACGCTGTGGGTTTGACGTACTACATTATCATTCTGTCATTTTAGAACTTAACTATTCATTCAATATAGGTCTGATACCCGTTGGCCCTTTACAGATATGTAAAGGCCTAGCTCTTTTAAAGGAGAAGTCCACCCTGATATTAAGTAGGTTTTGATAAGAAGTATAAAAGTGAGAGAAACAGATCAGTAAAAGTTTGAGCGAAATCCGATTAAAAATAAACAAGTTATGAGTTTTTTCAGTTGCGATCAATCAAACACAAATTGGCAACCCCATAACGTCATCTTGTGAGGTTTCCTCCAATTCGCTCTGTACAAAAAAAAGAAAAGAAAAAAAAGAAGATTTCCCCCCCTAAAGAAAATGTTCACTCTTACATGCACCCTAAATATATATATATATCAAATATGTTTTCCTTTACAACCCCTGTATGCAACAAATCTTTTCCGTCATCAATATCTTAGAAAAAGAAAGTTTATGATTTTTATGTACAGAGCAAATTGGAGAGAACCTCGCAAGATACGTAACAGTGTTGCCATTTTGTATTTCACTGATGACAACTTTAAACTTTCATAATTTTCCTACTTTTAATCGGATATTGCTCAAACTTTCACTAATTAGTTTTTCTGCTTTTATTATTACCAGCTAATTATTAGGATAAACTTTCCCTTTAAAGATCAAGTTGACTACTTGCCATGTGATTGCATTGCGAAAAAACCTGTCTAGAAATTGATATTGAAATGATCAGAATCATCAGAAAGATTTAAAAGAAATGTCACTATCTCGCTGGAAATCACATACATTGAAAATGAATGCACACAGATGTGGGAATTCTGAACTTAATCTATACATGTGACAAGCTATTTCTAGTCATACATGAAATAGGAAGGCATTTCAAGAAAAATCAAATTGTATACGATTTTTAATTCTACTGTATTATTCTTCCTCATAATAACATAACAGGCGAAAAAGCTCACATTCCCCCAAAACTCAACCTTCTCTTTAATCCAATACAAATTGATTGATGGTGTAGTAATTATGAAAAAATCTTTATTTTCTACACCGTGACTGTAATAATGATGACGGACTGACGTAGGGACTTCAGCAAGAGATTGACTTGTGTTAGATATTACAATAGACTAAGTACTTAGATGAATCCAAATATGGTTTGTCATTTGTAAATCAGCACGATATAGGCCTAAGTGCAGGAAATTAACGATTTCATGAAAAGGTTTATTGAATGAGAAGGCTTATTGTTGAAAGATAATAGGTCTCGAAATTGACACATTAATTTGTTGTCAATATGGGGTAGATATAAAGAGTCTTTTAAAGATTTCTCATGTGAATTGTCCTCTTTCGGGGGAGATTGCTATTTGATAACACACGGAGGCTTGAGATTTTGTTTGGGCCACAGCACTCCTTTATTATGTCACTACCTTTTCGCTTATTAGTTTTCTCTTTTCTCTTAAATATTAACATCAATCATTTTGTCGACGTCCTGGCAATAATACGATATCAGTGTTTACACTAGAACAGTGATACCCACTCTGGAAGATCTTTACAATTGGGAAAGAACATTTGACTACAAATCAATATCGCTCAAATATTTTAATAAAGAGATTTGACAATACATGTACAAGATATTATTGGAATAGTTGATACACGAACGTGCTTATATAATATATAAGATATACAATATTATCGACAAAGATAACAAATGGGGAAAATGCGTTCTTTAATTTGCCACTATCAGCAAACAACGTTAAAGATATGGTACAGACATTTTCTTGCATACAAAAATTGACATTTGTGTCGGTAAAATCATCTTCAACAATCATTGGTTTTGCAAGTGAAAATGCCCAACAAATATTATAGAAAGAGATATAAACATCATTTTGGACATGAAGAAATTTCATTCACCTATTTCAGACCCGACGATTTTCAATGGTTCATTCCTCTGCACCCATTGAATTTCGTCTGTCTGAAATCAGTCGCCGATGACTACCATGAAAAGCCCATAAAAATACCGATGAAAATCTGAAAAATTATCCTCATCCGATCTAGCGCTTATTTCCAGAGCTTAAACGGTAAGTTGCTCATCGCGTAACTCGGATTTTGAAATTTTGTTTTCTTGTTTTACAGAAGCGTGTTAACCTTAACTTTATTAGCAATTCAATGGGAGCAGGAATATCAAAATATCAAAATTAAACCATGTTCATGAAACAGGTTCTTATCAGCTTATTTTCCCCTTGTATGCATGATCTGAACTCAAACGCGCTGCACTGTTAGTAGCTTATCGATAGCGAACATACGACTATATAATCGACGCATTTGGCCATGGGGAAGCGGAACGGAAACTTGCGCCCCATCCCAGATGGATAATTATAATCAAGAAAACCGCCATTGATATACGTTTATACATTTATTTGAAAGAAAGGGGGACATTAGTCATTTAAAAGTATAGATTTTGGCAATTTGACACACATACTAGGAATGTAGAAAAAGGTGATGACAACAATGCGGTGCACCTCCTCACACACACATAAACACACACGCACACACACACACACACACACACTCTCTCTCTCTCTCTCTCTCTCCACCCCCGTCCCCCTCTCTTTCTTTCCCTATGGCAGTTTTATAGAAAAAAGGTTTTGGGTGGGGTTTCCATCCCACCCAATACGTTTTCTGTCCCTTTTTCTTTTTTTTACCTTCTTTTCTCTTTCTTTCCTCCCTTTTTCTCCCGTTGCTCTCTATTCCCCCATTTTCTTTTCTTTTAGGCCGCTAAAGGCAGGAGGGGGCATATGGAAACGTTTGCTTGGATTTGTCTCATAAAAGAAGTTAATCACAAACTAACTCCCACTCAGTGTTAAGTGCAGGTTTCACGGGCCACTAGCTTCATCGGGCAGGTATTGCGCGTGCATCCGTAACTTCCAGGTCAAAAAGTCAATTCAGACGCTGAAGGTTTTGTTTAGGTTTCCTTTATTCCGACAACAATATACAACCAATAAAAACAAAATTGTTTTAATAAAACATACCCCCCCCCAAAAAAAAAGTTTAATATCAGAAGAAAGCTAACGATTAGTATATTCATTAGCCGCTCATCCCAAAGCCGCCTGACCACAATGGAACGAGTAAGGGCTTCCGAGAGCGGCCGAAGTGCAATTGAAACTCGCTATTTTGCTCTTCTCCAACGCAAAAAGAGACGAGATTGTGCTGGATTTCTATGTTTTTCCGACAAATGTACAGAGAAAGTGCATATTATTTGTTTATATTATACTTTTTGAAAGGTTACCTAAGTGACTCCCGGGCACCACAATGCTGGAAAGAAACACACTTTTTAGAAAACTTTAGTTTTAGTGCAAAAATACTCATTAATGTTGTTCTATGCACGCAAGTCAGATTGAGCGGATGATACAACGTTTCCATACGGGGGACCGTGGCCGATGCAGTCCCCACCTTGAATTTATCGTATCCAACTTGAATGCAATCTCAATTTACACCACAAGATTGAAGTAGGGGAACACATTTCATCAAACAAAACGCTTTAAAAGCGGTTGTGCAGTACGTGATGCTACACTAAGTTTGATCACGACACATGACACTGTCGCATATTATCTTTTCCCTCCATCATGTCTAGTTATTATATTTTCTAAGAAAGTGTGTTAGTTGTCATTAGTCTTCCCTTCCTCTTTACAAACACTAATGTCGCCATTTTATTCAATTTGCCACTCTTCTTTATTGGATGAGCGATGCCCAGCTAGATTATAGAGTACCCCCCCCCCCGTAATAATGCTGAATACAGCTTTAATCAAGGTGTAGGGGAAAAATAGTGGACTTAGCATGTACTAAAAGGCCATGCAGGGGTCAGAAAATGTTATTTAGAGCAAAATCAGAAAGGAATTACAAGAAACAATGTGACAGCCCGCAATCAGAACAGTAATAATGTAATTGCATAATGCATCAGCGAAAGTGATGTAACCAGCTTTGGCGTGCCCCTCAGTCTCCCCCTCTTTAAAAAGGAATAGATATAATATAATAGATAAATTGGCAGTATTTGACCAATAACTTGCCTTAATTGCAGAAAAATTGCCTAGAATAATTCGCATAATTCGACTTCCAATCATTTGATTGAGTGATGGAGTCTGCGCCTTTGAATGTGTTTAAAAGAAATATGGCGTCATATAAATTATGTGAATCATCATCAACATCATCATCACTAACATTATCATCGTCATCAAATAATTTATGTTGTAGATTCAAACCCCTCATCTCAGAGCACTGAAGTAGTCTTTATGTGGCATGAAACATGAGTAATACTTGGAGGCTTTAATACTTTTTCAGATAATTGGAAAGAACACTGAAGTTTCGATTTTTTTGGTTTAATATAAGGATAAGGAAACACCATTGTCAATAGGTTAGTTTCTTCATTCAAAGATGGTTTCCATTATGTATCTTCAGTTTCACCGATAGTGGATTCGGGTGTAGATGGTCCTTGCTATTCATCGGCGAAATGATAATACATATTATACATTAAGAAATAAAGTTATTCTCAAATTCACATTTTTTCAAACAAATACAACTCACAAACTATCAACTAAAAATGCACCTTAATCAACTTACCAAATTAAGATTAACGTGAGTGTTGATTTATGAAAATAAAGACGGGCGATGGAGACGGGATTAAGCTGTGATGGACAGACGTGTCACGGTGTCGAAGGTTTACTACAGCTATAGCCGACAATTTTTGGTCGGCGTAGAAGTCGTGTTTAGAGCTAGTCGGCGTAAATATGGTAAGGTCGGCATAAAGGTTAATCCAGCATCTGGCTTATTTAATTGTTATCTCCTCCACAACAACGTAATATGCGAACTCCCCCTACTTACTTGCTGCCAGCCAAAGATGGCGTGATCATCATTATGAGCTGGTGAGCATAATTATGAGTTCGTTGATAACGCCATCTTCGGCGGCTTGAATCTAGTGTCGGGAATATAAGAAACCGGCCAGATTCTGGACTACGTAAAGGTCGGCGTAGTGACTGTCTGACGATAGTCGTGTTAGCTACACCGACCTTTACGCCGACTGATTTACTCCTGGATTTTTCAAGGAGTAACGCGCTAACACGACTAGAGGGTAGCGTTAGTTGACCGTGTGG
Source organism: Mesocentrotus franciscanus (assembly GCA_037976565.1). Lineage (NCBI taxonomy): Eukaryota > Metazoa > Echinodermata > Echinoidea > Camarodonta > Strongylocentrotidae > Mesocentrotus > Mesocentrotus franciscanus. The sequence goes on along the minus strand of CP137669.1, from coordinate 7,442,275 downwards.
ATGCTCTCACTTGGCACTCGGAGTATCTGTGACCTTTCACAAGGGTTGTTTGTTTACAGTCGAACATGAAAATGAGATTTCGCGCGATTTAGGTGCGGAAGCTGGGTTGAGGTCGAGTAGTGCGGGCGCCACCACTTCCAGAAGTTACGCTGAGTAAGACTGGGTCGGTGGCAGGTCGTACGTGTTAAAGGCGCACAATCCCGCCAGTGTAGTTATCGCTGCTCTAGTCATCGCCATCTTGGTTCCGAAGATCGACTTCTAATTTGCATACAGCTGTCAATCAAAGTTCGAGGAGGGGGCGCACGCAGGGGACTGTAGTGAATGTAGTACGGCCTGCCTTTGCCAAGCCAGCTGATCGCTGCGTCACGAAAGTGGGCGGAAACAGCAGCCGAATCTTAGAGCCGAACTGCGATTGGTATTACTTCGGCACATGTATGCGATAATCGGCATTTTTCTGGCATTCGGAACATGCCATCTGCGTAAGAGTCGTATTATGTAGGTGTCAATAGGCAGCTAGCACCGTCCGCCAGCGCGTACGTATTTTGAACGCTCTCTGGAATACGGGGAACGTGCGTCTTTAAGTAATCGTGGCAAGTTGGTCCGAGTTAGAGCGTATGGACAACTAATGGTGTAAGTCAAATATTTATGGAATATTTATTGCTGCAGGGGTTAACTTACGCCGACTACGAAGCCCCGTCTGAACATGGCTTATGTCTTCGATGTGACTTCGACCTCTCGAGCCGTTGCTGTAGTGAGAGGGGCGATCCTGGCAGCAAATTCATGATTGTGGATAGTTTTGCAAATACCTTTCTAGGCCTTATCGGCAAATTTAAATGATCGTACTCAGCATTCAGCATCACCTTCATCAGTCATCTTTCTTTTTTCCTTTTTCTTCTCCTTAGTAAAAGTAGTAGTGCTATGATGATGATCATCATCCTCATTATCATTATTATCTTTATTATTATTTTAATTATTATCAATAGTATTATTATTATCATTATTGTTATAATTATTATTATTATAAACAATAGCAGTATCGTAATCACCTTCATCATCATCATCATCATCATCATCATTATCACATTATTTCATCTTTTTCATTCTTACTTTTCTATTACTGTTTTTGCTACCATTAGCCAAATTGGCTACAGATCTTCCTGTGCGAACAAGTTAAAAGTACAAAATGCTCATGTCATGGAAGGAGCAACCACCCCCCTTCCATGTTCACAACCCCACACTGCATAACCCAACATCTCTGCAGCCGGTGGATGTACTGGGAAACTGAAATTAAAAAGGGAAAGCCTTTACTCTTCAGGAGTCCAGTCATTGTACATTATTCAATGCTTGTTCATAAAAAAAGCAGAGAGACAGGGACGGAGACAGAGAGAGAGAGAGAGAGAAAGAGTGAGAGGGAGAGAGAGAGAGAGAGAAGGGGGGGAGGGAACAGGCAAATATAGCAAAAAATGTACAGTAAAAATATTCTGATATTTTTCTTTTCATGAAAATAGGCCTACAATTCTTTTTAAAAATAATTTTAAAGTTGTTTAATACACAAATACATGGCAACATATAAGATAAGGACAATACAAGACATGTACACAACAGCAGATCAGTGACATTGGAAAGTGGTTACCCGTTTACAATCATTTTGCAACTTTAGTTCTGCCAAGGACTGGCACAACATTCGGTTTTCAACAGAGACAAAATTATTTCAAGCATATGAAAAGAATGAATGAAATGCGATCAAAATTCATAGCGCTAGCAATCTGGAAGAGTATTAGAAGATCGAAATCATTGAAAGAATATACAAATTATGATAAAACAAGACTTTCAGGGGATAAAAACTTGTATGGAAACGTTAAAAATTCACATTGGTAATTCAATCATTTCAAGACATGAAACTCTCATAAATTTGTGACAGTTTTTGGTTTTACAATACCTTCTGTGTGCAATGGTGTATAATGAAGACTATATTCATCTTATCTGTCTATGTATCTGCTCTTATAATTGTGACTAAAGGCTAGGATTATTTTAACACAAGTACGGGCCTCCTGAAAAAGAAAAAAAAACAAAACAATTTTCTAAACAATACTTTCCCGACTTCTGAAAACAATCAGGCTATAAACCAATTAACATATTGATACTAGCTTACATCAAACAAGTTGAGTTTTTACTCCGAATTTGTCTTAGTTTCCGACTCGACTTCTTGCTTTTCCCATTTCTGGAAGTACGCCATCTTGAGTCTATGTACATCTCATTTCGCCAACTTTGGCTGTTACCGAGAAGGAAAAAGGTAGACAAATAATAAAAAATAAGTAAATAAAAATAACGCAGTGGCATCGGTTCGAGGGGGGCAAGGAGTATACAAGGGAACAGTTGCCTCCCAATGGCGTATCTAGAAGTTGTATTTTACACTTTTTCTCCTAGGTTACCTCATAGGGGGAGGGGGAGGTGTTCGTGTGCACCCAATGACAATGAATTTTATTTTTGAACCCTCAAGGGGGCATGGAAGAAATTTAAAAAAAGATGTGATGTAATGAAAAGATGAATGCAAATATTATTACAGTCTAAAGACAATCAAATGTTTACAGAAAAAGAGAAATAGAAGAAAGAAAAAATCAGATATGCCTTGCCCCAAAAATAAAACAAAGGGCACAATTTTCAATGATCTCACCTGAATGGCGCATTGTTTTAAATAAACGATTTGCCGTATATTCAGGCAACTGGGTTACAAGAAAAACAATCAAACAAAACAACAACAACAACCAAAACAAACAAAACAAAACAACCGTCGAGTGATATTTCTGTTTTATATATTTTTTTTATTAGTTATATATATATATAGCTTGGCCGCCGAGCGACCTTTTCATTTAATTGAAGAGAAATGCACATTTCATGGGCATAGTTGACTCTTCCTTACAGTAGCGTATCCATGAAGTGAAAAACGATGGATCCAACGTATCCCACACCCACCCCCCCCTCCATGACCAAGAGGTTCAAACTTCTAAAAAATAAAGAAAATAATAAATGCAATGTAGTTAGTCCACGGCACAACGGCTTAGGGGCGAGGGCCTATAGGTAAAAGGGAACATGAGGACTAGACGAAAAGGCCCCTCTCACATCCCTCCCCTCTTAGTCGCTTTGGTACCTCGAAGTTATTCTACCCCTAGAAAGACCCGTGCCCCTTCACTCCCAATGGGAGCAATGCCTCATTTCATGGGCAAAGTAGAGTCAAAGGGTCGAATACGTTTTCTTTCATTGACGGAAATTTTTAACAACAGAATTTATCTTCCACAGGCGAAATATTGTGGCATTTTAATGTTACCCATTTTCACATTTCTTTTTTACGCGCGCTCTCTCTCTCTCTCTCTCTCTCTCTATCTTTCTTCTTTTCTAATTTTTAATTTATATGAAGTCACTTTTTGTTCGTTCTCCTCCTGTGATTAGATCATGTATCTGCTTCATTCGATCACGTCAAGATTTTTGAGTAAAGAGCGCTCTGCATAAAAAGTGTTGAAGTAATATGAACTCAACAAACTATGTGATTCCGATTGGCTGAAAGCGATGGCTACTCCAAGTTGTGTTTAATCGCAAACTTTCTATTGAACAAAGCTCCAGAAACTGAGGTTAGGAATTGGGTTCTTTTGCCCTTTTTGCGTTGAACTTTTCAAAAGTTTATTAAATTGATATCATTTTACTACTTCCCCGACACTGTGTTTGAGACTAAGCCTACTTGTAGCGAGGCCCCAGCAGCAGATCCAGGATTCTTTTGCAGGATGGGAGGGAAAGACAAGGGTGAAAATCTCTGACAAGCAGCATTATAAACAAACAAATAAACAAACAAACAAACAAAAATTAAAACCACCATAACTAAAAACAAACAAACAAATTTCTGGGGGTCCTCACCTTTTCATTTTCGGTGGAGACTATTAACAGGTATATGCCAAATTTCGGTTTTATGGGGAGATACGTGCCCTGTTCCCCCTATACCTGGTTCAGCCACTAGGCTTAAGCTTTTAATTAAATGAATTTGCTCTTACTTTGAGTATAGCGTCATACAATTCTGACTTTTCACCATCACATTTCTCCCCTTATCCGCACGTTCTTTCATAATTTTTCTGTTTCTGAATGTGTTTAACCTTCTCTTTCCTCACTTTCTCTGTTCCATTCATTCCCGCAATTTTACTAATTTCTTTAAAATTATCATTTTTCTATCAAAGTCGGAATTCTACGCAACTGAACATGTATATGGGGCTGCAAATAAGAATATTTAGTATCATTCAACGCATGGAAAATTTACCAGAGTGTGAAAAAGCTTTCCGACATAAAAATTTGCTACACTTAATGGACCAAGCAATTCTTTTTTTTTTTTTTTACTAAGATTGCCCTATAGATCTTTATGAAAAAGAAAAAAATGTGTTCACTCTAAAAATTTAACCTCACTAATAGACTCTCCTTCTTTCTCTCTCGCTTTCACTCTTTCTCTATTTCTCAGTCTATCATTTCGATTGTAGACCACACATAATTCGTTTTCTTTAAATCTTGATAACAGTTTCATATTCTATTACGATCGATATTTTATGCAATGTGGAAAACCGAAGAATAGTGAGAAAATTTTATTATGAGATCGTCGATCATCATGGTGAAAGTCCTACACAACTGAAAAACCCAAGTCTCCTGTAATTAATCAGTTGATAAAAGGGTTTAATGGTCTATAAGGAACGGAGTGATCCAGGATCAACACAAAATCAGTGCACTTAGTGACCGTGGGTAAAGTATTCATCCTCAAAGCACATGTTATTTAAAGGGGATAAAAGGAGTAGCATATTTCAATAAAAAAATAATAATTAATTGAAAAGAAGAGAAAAAAATGAGAAAATTTAAAAGAACGGAAAAAAGAAGAAAAAAAAAGAAGAAAAGAAAAGACAAGGGAATATGAAAGAAAAAATGTATACAAAAAATATTCCTTAAAGTATTTACTTAAGATTTTACCTTCAGAGAGTTTCTTTTCCATCGTCCATTGGCCATCAATGTATTATATTTTTATTAACACGATTAAAGCGTTGATTAAAACTTTCAACTGGAATGATACAAGAATCTGTTTTACCTTTTAAGCATTCGGTTTAGATTCAATTAAGATTTATGCGATACTTGTGCCAGGGGATCATTTTGAACAACAATTTTGTCATAAACAAGCAAATCATCATAAACAATTCTCACACAAACACGGTGGATGTGTATACTCTTTGATCATTATTAACGGTATAAGTTCTGATATCAGTTTAATGATATTCTAGAATAATATAATTCGGAATGACCAATAATAATTAAATCAGGCGTTGCTCTTTTATTCCAGATTTATCATGTGAAGTGCTTTAACCAATGTATGAACGACGAAATTTCGATCAGGAATTTAATCACATTCAGTAATATAGGACTATAATAAATATACACAATTAGAGGTTCAAAAGACTTACGGCAAGTGAAAAATGATAATTTAGGTTACCCTCGATTTACTTGACGGTCACGCGTTTTAATATATGTATACGTATGTCTGAGAAGAAGCTTAACATTAAACTTACATATCACATTAATATTACAGATACCTTTACAATTAAACACCTAATTGGAGGAAAAATAAGCTGATGAATAACGTTTTTTTCTCTCCTAAAGGTATTTAATTATACAATCGAAACTATTTTGAGGGGGGAAAAAAAGCTGATGTATAACGGTATTTATACATTATTGTCTTAATTTACTGTAATTTTGATCATTAGAGTCTACATGAAAAGTCGTCGATTCGTCTACAGGTTTTTTTTTTTATTGTTTTTTTAGTGGGCGGGGGCAGGGGCAAACGTATTAATAGAAAGCCCTCACGAAAAGAAAGCATAACAATTAAAGCTCTTCTGATGTTATTTGTTCAATTATCTCACACAAACCATTTTTCATTCATTCATCCATTCATTTATTACCAAAATGAAGCTACATTGTTTTTCAGCTGACAATAATTATACAATTGGTAAATGGAGCCAACAAATAGCAAGAGTTAGTCAAGGTTAGCTCCGTTCAATACATCATAATTTATGACAACAATTTAAGAGAAAACATTGAATCATAAAGAAGTAACGGCTTGCACTAAAATCAAAACAATTTTGTTATTTTAAAATATATACACGAAATATGAATAAAACTCAAATATATATATATATGCATTAATACAGATTAAAAATATTTACGCAATGACACTGATATATTTCATAGTAATTATATTTATATTGTACAATATTTACAATAAATGTGCCAATAATTAAAAGTAATTAAATTTTGTTCTTCAAGAAGGTCTGTTTTGAATATTTGTCCAAAGCTTTTATCGCGATGAACATTTTTCTTAGACAGAGCATTCCAAATACATGCACCAAAATATGATACAGACAGTTCTCCTTTGTTTGATTTTACTTTTATAAGATTGATATTATGATATTCATATTTTCTTGTTTCATCAAAATTGATGTAAAATAAACTATAAAAATATAATAATTTGAACTCATAAAACAGAGGAGCTGAATGCTGATTGTAACATTATTTAAAATGAGATAAAATGTGTGATTGTCTTTTTGTATCATCAAAGTGAAAACGTCATCACTAGCTTACGTAAAAAAGAAATAGTATAAATATAATAATATTCAGGCACCCAATTGAGGCACTGAGGCAGCCAATATGAGGATATCCGGGCTTGTCGCTGCCCGAATGTGACCTCATCAGGTCATTGTTGCTCGAGGCGCAAAAGAAATCAATAAATTACAAGGTAATACAAAACAACAATGGCAACAAAATAATCTGATACAATAAATTCAGATACAATAATCAAAAATATTGCGACAGAGTAAGGGCAAAGCAACAAGAATTAAACATTTTCCAACCCTTTAAAAATGCTATTTATAAACTATAATTTAAATTAGGGCACTGAATTACGAGATCCTGAGGCAACACGTGCTAGTGAGCAAAGCGACCGAGCTTTAGAAAATAACGCAACTTAACCCCCCAAAACTTTATTTCTAATACAATTTACTCTTCATAATGAAGGGGAACTCATAAGCCTTATTGATCATGAATTCTCTTTTTGGCCCCCTGAAAGTGCCGCCCGGGGCACGTGCCCCCTGCCCCCTAGATAGCCACTGACTTACTTCTCCTTGGTGTATTCTGTTTTCCCCCTTTGTTAAATGTGCGAAATTAGTTTAAAATCGTCAGCAATAGATGATATTTGAAATATTATGAACAGTTCGGTGAGTCATTTATATATATATATCAGGAAAAGGATTAGTCCTAAAACGGATCACTGGGTTACCGCGCAGTTCAATTTGTTTCTTTTTCAGATTCACTACCGAAATTGATACCTGTTCTATAGGTCATTTTAAGACAGTCCAATGCTAATCCTCTTAAGCCATAGTGGTAAAGTATGGTCACTTGTGTCAAAGGCCTTTGCAAATTCTGAAGAAGAAAAAATCCGACAGTGACTCCCACATCAGTGAATTGCGTTAGTTGATGTATCAAATTTAGAAATGAACGTTTGGTGCTATAGCCATGTCAGAAACCTTAATGTTCACCGAAAATTTTGTTTGCGTTCAGAATAATGTTCAATTGAAATGATCGTTAATTTTCGTGCTTTCTTCACCCCGGACATTTTTCAATTATTTTGATCGACATCGAAATAGTCTTACGAAATTTCGCCTAAATTGGACATTCGTGAAAGCATAAAGGATTGGATTTATCCCAGAGTTAACCCATACAATATTCTCAGTTATATCCCAAGCCAGGTTACTGATGCATGTTTCTTCGCAGAAAGCATTCGCAATGGTGCAGTTTGCATATGGAAGACAACACACGCCAAACACCATGACAACAAGGGCTAGCTTCTTGGCAATTGTTTTATTCTTTTGAAGTCTCACGCTGGTAAACTGATCAAATTTTGTATTTGTTATCGCGTTCATGTGGATTGCCTGTGAAACAGTTTGGATGCTCATAGACGTTTTGGCTCGCTGTGAAGTAGAGGACAGACGAAACGATTCTGTTTGATGATTTTTACTATCCTTGTCCACTTGCATAACAAACATGTTTGTACAACATTCTTGATTAACACGGTATTCTGTTGTTTCTTTAAAGTTTCGATTGATTGTGATAACTTGAAATTTATCAAACTGCCTCTTAATGTTAACAAAAATAAGAACATTTAAAAAAGCAACACTCGCAAATGGTATGAAGAATCCAATAAAACTAATAGTCAATGTGACGAGCGGATTCACTAGGTACTCCATGAGACACCTGTGCGAATAATCAACCGTCTCCTTTCGTCCACCAAAAGTCATCCATCCGAAAGAAAGTAGGACAAAAATTGTGAAGGAGATTATCCAAGCTGATATGATTGCATATCGAACACGTTTTCGTGTCACGAATAATCGGTGTTTGATTGGCTTCGTAACTAACAAATATCTATCGATACTGATGAACACGATCATCACGCACGATACGTAGACGGCTACGTAGTCGATAACGCCGTATACTCTACAGACGTACTCGCCGAACAACCAACGCCCACTTATAATGGTCGTCAGATTGACATTTAACGACACGAGTCCGACGATAAAATCGGCAAAGGCAAGATTGAGAATGATCAGGTTAGACGGTCGTTGACGTATTTTTCTGTCTTGAAAGTATGAAATGATGACAAAAAGATTTCCAATAACAGTGGTCGCAATGAGGATACCGTAGATAGCTACGACTGGAATCATTACCGAAAGTGGTAGGTTACTATCTTCTGAAGATAAGGCAGGTGTCCAGCTGTTGTTGAATTGGGTAAACTCTTCAGGATCCATAATCTGCAGGCAGGTCATGAGAATTTTTATAGATTAGAAAGACATCTCAATTTGGTATAAAAGACAAAAGTAACACAAAGATCCCGAACTATTCCCCGTGAATTAGAACGGATCCAATTCTCGCGCCCAGGAGGGGGGCACATAATCTTTAAAATTCCGAACATAGAAGTAAGAAAGGAGGTGGGGCGGGAGAGATAATCAAACTTCTACAAGCGTTGTCAATCTAAAAATCTCTCAGTATGACACGGGACCGATCCGTCTATCACCCCCTCCCTTCTGGGTGGGGTCCAGGAGTGGAGCCCTTGGCGTCGAATGAAGAAAACTCCCACTGAAGATGAGGATTGCAGTCAGGGTCACGGTCCTCGCTCGCTATCTTCGGACAAACGTGTAGTCTATTCCGTAGTTTGGTGGAACATCGTTATCTTAAGTCGGGATATGGTATAATAGTTGCTTGTGAAAGCCGGTAGTATATCTGGGGAGGGCCCCAGTATCAAAAGTCGGTAGGCCCGCTTGGATACAAGTCGGGAAACTGTCTGGAAACCATTAGAAAACCGATTGGTAAACGGTTGGCTAGGAGGAAATATAAATATCAAAAATATAAGTATAAACTGCCTATGAATATTTAAATAAGTATAATATCATGGCACAATCTTATCTTACAGGAATATTTACCTTCCCCAGAACTTAGCATTATTATTATCTATAAGAGAAGCACGACAATTCTCTTTCGTAAGACAAGTCTTCACAATTATATAGGAATATTAATAAGAATTTACACCACTGACTTAAATCCAATGACAAGGAGAAAATGCTAACATCCTTAATAATTATTTTATAAGCAAAAATGGGGAGAACATTCCTTTCTCTAATTTTATAATTAACTATTAAAAAGCAATTTCACTTCAGTTGAAGGTCGAATATAATCTTCAAAATACACAATAAGAAACTGAAATAACCAGGTTTACTATAAAAATATCAAATAACAAACTTACTATCTTATCTGAAGATGGAAACCTCCTGTGAAAAGGAACTGGCTATAACATTGCCAAAAATAACGGGCGCGGCTGCTTCATACCCGGAGATGCGTGAGTTATTGGCAAAACCTGTCTTTGGTATGGTATGGTATATTTTATTTATTCACGGTTTAAAAACAAATACATTAATTGTGCCCGCATTCAGCAAATGCTGTTTTTCAGCGAGGCCGTGATTACATAAAATTCGAACAATAGAATATAAAACAATAAAAATACATTTTACAAACAAATATGCAAGTTATAAAGAATGAACATATTTACAGAAATTTAAGTACAAAATCAAATCATAGTGTCAAAAACAAAAAGACAAAAAAATTAGTATCCACGAGACGAAAGAAGTGAGCCAATATCTTTAATTTTGCTGATCTCAATACTGTAAGATTTAACGACATTTATAATTCTGAGATCGTTGGGCAAGGTATTAAAAAGCTTTGATGCATGGTATAATGGACTATGCTGAAGAAAATTTGTGTGAGGTCTTGGAAGGGAATTTGTGAATTAGCATAACGAAACATATAGCCTACATCAGTATTAAATTCGATCAATGAAGATAAAACAGGTGGACCAAGATTATGTAACAGCTTAAATATAGTAACTAAAGCCTGTTTGACCCAGTACTCTTTTAGCATGTCAATTTCAAGGGTTTTATAAAGAATTTCAGTGTGAAATCTACTATTCACTCCAGTACAGATCTCAAACATCTATTTTGTAGAGTTTGAAGTTGTTTTAGCCGAGTTTCTTTACCGTTCATCCAAATTGTGCTGCAATAAGCGAAATGAGGCTGAATTAAGGTTTTGTACAGTATTAATGCTATCTTTTCATCTGTGAATTGCCTCATTCGCTTTAAAGCAAAATACGTCTTTAAAACCTTTTTCTTTACATGGTCTATTTGTGGGTTCCATGAAAGGTTGCAGTCAAGCAAAATCCCAAGATATTTGCATTCCATTACTCTAAGTAATTTTTGTTATTTAGACGAATATCAACATTACAGAAACGACCCAAATTTGACTTTGAACCGGTTAACATGAACTGACATTTGTCAACGTTAAGCAACAATTCATTATTTGAAAACCATGTCGTAGCTGATTTCAAATCACCATTGATTACTTTCTCTAATATCTTTGGGTCTTTTGCAGCAAAATACATGCAAGTGTCATCCGCATACAGAGAAAGGGAACATTTGTTGATTGATTTATATAAATCATTCAGAGTGATAATAAACATCAATGGCCCAAGGATACTTCCTTGGGGCACTCCGCTTGTTACTTTTCTGCTCTGTGACATGTTACCGTTTACCAAAGTGCATTGTTCCCTATCATGGAAATAATCCTGAAACCAACAAATTGAGTTTTGATCAAAACCATAATATCTTAGCTTTTTAAGCAAAATCTCAAACGATACAAAATCGAACGCTTTTTCTAAGTCAAGCGTTACAAAACCTATTACATACCCATTGTCTAATTTTTTACAAACATCATCTGTGAGAGATAAGAGTGCAGTTAAAGTCGAATGTTTCGGGCGGAAACCGTGTTGGTTATGACATAATAGTTCATTCTTTGAAAGGTAATCATACACTTGATTAAACACAAGTTTTTCTAGCACTTTAGATAATACAGGTAAGACCGATATTGGCCTATAGTTGCAGGGATTAGCTCTATCACCACTTTTGTGAATAGGCGTTACCCGGGCCCTTTTCAGGCACCAGGAATTTTTCCCTTTCTTAATGACGCATTGATGATATGTGTTAGCGGTTTAACAATGTATTCAATAGAGTCTTTTACGAAACTGGCTGGTATTTGATCGAGGCCAGTGGCCTTATTCCTTGCAATATCATGGATACATTTCAAAACCTCATTATTTGTTATCTCTTTAAACTTAAATGTTGAGTTTATTTGAGTCATATACTGATCCATATTACCACCAAATATTTTGGTTCCCTTCCGCTTAGATGGTAAATCAACAAAATGATCATTCAAACATGATGCAATATGTTTAGATCCTGTTATTTCTTTATTGTCAATAACTATCTTTTGAAAACCGCTATCATTGACATTTTTAGGTATGATACGTCTCAATGATTTCCACATTGCATTTAATTTACCTTCATTTTTCGAAATGCTTTCCGAAACATATCTCTTTTTAGATTCCCTAATCATGGATGTGACAGCATTTCTTAGTTTTTATACATCACCCAGTCATTCGATGACCCTGATCCTTTAGCTTTTCTTTTCATTCGATCTCTTTCTCGCATTCTACATAAAATTTCATTATTCATCCATGGTGTATCTTTATGACGAATTCTTTTTCTTCTTAATGGGGCATGTTTATTTAAGACTAAATTGAACTTAGAGCTCCATTTATCAAAAGCACTGATTGGATCAGGGTCAGAAAGCACATCATCCCAATGAACTTTAGAGAGATCCAATTTAAATTGAGCTAAATCAAATCTTTTCGTATTTCGACTATATATGTACTTATGTTGTGTTTTCATGGTTCTTACTCTACCAAGATTACATACTATCATAAAGTGATCGCTCAAGCTCAATGGGATGACGTCACTGAAAGAAACTTTTTCATGATTAGAAGAATAAAACACATCAATTAATGTCTCAGTCATACAGGTTACTCTTGTTGGCTTATTTATGTATTGTTTCAAATCGTAATCTTCACTTAAACGCTTCAAAGTTTTCGTTTGACTTGACATAGGTCTTTTTAATAAATCACAATTGAGATCCCCAAAGATAATAAATTCTTTCGAGGATGACTCTAAGAGTTGTAACAAAGTTTCAAATTTCTCAAAGTGTGCATTATGGGAATTGGAAGCTAGCTGCAATCTGCCTAAACACGGCTGAACTGCACTGCATGCATGGCACTAAAACATAATTTATGCAACGGCTGCTCTATAAAAAAAAATTTGAAAGGGGGACAAGCGTCACTGCCACACACAGTAATGAATTCAGACACAACTACTGTTAACCTTAATGAATTCAGGACTCTGGAGTTAATGTATTCAGGATCCTCCAGTACCCTGGTACGGTAAATGATAAGAGCTATCCTAAAAATGTGGGCAATATTGTGACAATTGCCTCTCGCCAATGGGGGCTTGTCCGGGAGGCGTATTTTTTATTTAAACGCTAGCGAGGGAATTTTCTCGATTAATTCCAATGAAACCGCTCGCGAAGAGTCTAGACCGGATTGGAGTGCTCCCTAGCGCTAGTGTGAAATTACATCGAGGACAAAGTTTGATTAACTTTTTCTCGGAACACATCTAATTGTTATAGATCCTGTTTGTGTTTCTAATCTTCAAATATTGATATTATTCTTTAAACAAGAAGGTGCACCATGGTATCACAATTTTAACAAACACATCAACATATTATTGTAAAACCATATATTAATGATACATTTAAAATATAGACTGAAGCAATTCTCGTCAATTGGCTTGTAGTATTTTCCTCATTTCATCCTTCTTCACTTCTCAATTTCATTTCTTATTTTGCAAAACTAATTTGGGAGGACATTAACCTCTGATATATACCAGTCACTGCCACTCCTATCCTATGTATCAACAAGTGTCAACTTAATGGCGGCAATGGCCCTGTACACTGCAATCACTCACTCTCACCTCCAGAATTGGTATCAATACTCTCTTTGTTTTTCATCCTGCTTCCCAGGAAGGAACAGAACAACATCTTCTTTCTTACCCTCACTTCTCTCTTTAAAAGTACACTTCTCAAAGTTTTCTCAATGAGTCAACGCGTCTATTTGAGAACGTCATTTCTACACTTCTGAATTTGTTTCCTGCATTCACTGGGAGCAAATTTATTTTTATCTTCATTCCAACCTCCTTGCATCTCACTTGGAACATCTAATTTCTCTGCAATTCACACAGAGAACGTTCCCAAAATATCGCTTGTGCTAGCCAAGTATAGTTTTGTGTCAATAATCTGTGGTGAGTTTATGAAATACAACTGGATGATAGTGCATTTTTTGGAACATTTATATACAATTGGAGGATTCATGCCTGGGAAGCTCTCCACGCATAAAGTCTGGTAAGTGTGATCGGTTTTTATTCCGCTCAGCGACCATTCCCCCACCAGGCTGTATCCTGAGTGTGATTTATATAAGATTTTGGGTAATATTTGCATCTACCTGTAGTTGAGGAATAGATAAAGTGCATGAGCTAGAATATATGGAGATGTTTTTGATTGATTGATCCATTTTTATTTCAAATTCAGTTAAACAAAACAGGTTATAAACATTTGCAATGTACATATAAAAATCAACTTAAATATGTGAAACAACGTAATAACATTTAAATACAAATTGTTGGAAAATGAAATAGGGTATATCAGTAAAAGCCTATGTGGCTTGACAAGTTGATACACCCATTACAAAGTATGAAAAACATCTAAATTTCAGGTAGCTACATACCAAATTGCATTTAACTTAAACATACTGGGACAATAAATGGCGCTTAGATGTGGATAAATCAAGTGGGAGCTCAATTGGAAGGATCGAAGTAACGAGGAATATTAAAGCAAGAGAGACTGGGAGATGAGGAAAGCGAGAAGTTATTGAAATCGATAGATGACTCGAGAGATAGCCTTGCATTAGTTGAGGAATGCATCCTTTATATAAAGTTGTCTTGAGAGGAAGTACACAAGTTGTTGTTTTTAATTGGAGATTGGTGTAAGTATTAGAAAAATCGGAAATAGAATGAATAAGAAGGTTAAACATTTGTTTAAATCGAGATCAATACATGTAATTTTTATTTATCATGTGCGATGTCACACGTACGCGTAACGCATGTCACACACTCCAAGGATAACTCCCAATTGATTTGTCCACACAATTACTCGAAGTGTCGTTTTTTTTTTAATAATGGAACAGATATTTATTCATGGGGGGACAAGTAAAAGTATATCGCCCATAACAAATTAAGAACATATGCCATATGTTATGTCACCTATGATGGCATAGCCATGTCTTTGCCATCATAAGTTAGAAAATTGTATTCTTTTGTTTTCTAGCTCCATGGTTTGTGTAGACAACTTTTACAGTTCTCCTTGTAGGGCCTAAGCATTACACATCAGAACCAACTTGACAAGGAGAAAGTTATTGATCTCGAATGTCAATTTTCATGACTTTCTTCTTTGTTCGATTTCTATAGTCCCCCGGATTTGTTTGCTTCCAACTAAGAACAGCTTTTTTACGAAGGGATGCCAATTAGTGCGCGTGAAAGAGAGAGAAAGAGAGAAAGATAGAGGAGATACAAAATAATATAATGTCAAGAAAGAGACTTAAGAAAAAATGGAAAAAGGTGAACGAAAGGGAACATTTTGCGAAACACATAAAGGAAATGAAGAGGATTTTTTCGGGGGGTTATTGCCTGTCCAAGGGGGTAATTTTCCTAGGGGGATGGGATGTCCTTGGGGCGGATGCTCCGGGAGTAATTGTCCTTGGGGGATGCTCAAGGGGGTAATTGTCCTGGGAGGGGGGGGGGTGCAAATTGTCCCGCTGGTAATTTGCCGGTGCAATTGTTATAGTGCATGTTACTGATGTTTTTGTAGTAGTGTTCTATTTCCAGACGTCTACAGTTCCATAGGTTGGACATTCTCTCTTGTACAGGCACTGGCAAGCATGGCATCAGCAACCAGCATAAACAAATTTGCAGCGCTCAGCGTTAGCATAAATTGCGGAAAGTAGTGAATCAGACACCTTTGTTAGCTTAAATATGTTTCCATAGATATCTACTAATATCAACATTCTTCCCGTGAAAGTTCAAGAAATAGGCATAACATGCACTTGCAATTGTATGCATTGGGTAAAGAGTTGGGTTTCTCTGGTCAGGAATTAGTTAATTTTGTAGAAAAGGAAAGAAATATAGCTCATGAACAAAGAAAACAGGCTAGGGAAGATAGAAAAGTAGAAGAAATTTTGTTTGAGAAAAAGCTAGAGTTAGCACGTTTGAAAAAGGAAACTAGTAATAAAGAGGAAAATGGAAACGGTCGATGTCTGGCTCCTTCTCCCAAACTCCCACCATAATTTTGTAGAGGGGGAGGATATGGATGCATATCTTACTAGATTTGAGACGTATGCCACAAATCAGAAGTGGGACAGAAGTGGGACAGAAATACTTGGGCCATAAGCCTTACAGCTCTCTTACAGGGCAAAGCAGGGGCGGATCCAGCCGGCGGCAAGGGAGGGGGCCTAAAAAGGGGCCCACTTCGGGACTTGTAGGAGACTTTGTTGCTGAGATCGGAGAGTGCGGGCAGGAACATTATGGATGGATTATCTCACATGGATATGAAGGGGCTTTGCCGTGGAGTATTTTGTATGTGAGAAGTAGGACTTTGAAGTCTTTTTTTTGACATGTTACCAGTGGAGACGAAGGAGGATGGGTGATATGTGCTCTGTCCGTCGGGATTGCTAAATCATTCTGGCTACGGTATTCTGGATGCGTTGTAGTTTATTCACTTCTGAGTCTGGGAGGCGACTGAGTATAGAGTTGCATGAATCCAGTCGTGAAATGACGAATGCATGGACGAGTTTTTCGTTGTTTTAGTGTCAAGGTACATCCGGATCTGTCCGATTTTGCGGATGGCAGCCATGGAAGATCTGCAGATGTTCTTTAATAACTTGGGTTTCATCGTAAGTTGGTGGTCAATGCTGGCTCCCAAGTTTATTGCCTATGCTGATGCCGCTATGCTGATGTCGCCTACCCTTAGGGTAATGCTACGATTGGGCCGATTAAGGAATATTGAGGAGAAATGAGTAACCTCTGTTTTCTTATCGTTTATGGCAAGTTGATTTCGAACAGCCCAACTTCTGATGTCCTTAATGAACGCGTTCAGTTTGTCAATGAATACATTACGTTCTGAAGGATGAAATATGGCATAAATCTGGGTGTCGTGCTATTGAGCTTGTGAGCTGAAATGATATCGTTGATCGGTGCGGTGTATAAGGTGAACGTAAGCGGCCCCATGACAGAACCCTGAGCAACCCCGCAAGTATCCTCGATAGTCCGTAAGGTACAAGTCCCAACTTTGACGACGTGACTCCGTTGTGAGAAGTACGATCTGAACCAGCTGAGGACAGTACCTGCGAGTTCATAACGATGGAACAATCGATCTAGGATGAGTGGGTGATCGATCGTGTCAAAAGCGACTGTGAAGTCCAATTGGACAAGACAGTATTGCTTCCAAGTGCTTGACCAACGCAATCAAGATGTCGTTGTTGATGCGCAGTAAGGCCGTTTCTACACTGTGTTGAGATCTATATCGTTTGTGTCTGAGGAAGCAGGTTATGGGATGTTAGGTATTCCTGTATCTGGGCAACTGCAAGCTTTTCGATGACCTTGCTAATGTGGCTGATGTTAGAAATAGGCCGATAGTTTGCTAGTTTTTCAGGTGACAGGCCAGGCTTCTTCAGCTTAGGAATCATGACAGCTTTCTTCAGTGAAACAGGAACAACCCCAGATTGTAGACTTTCGTTGAAAATCTTAGTCATCACAGGTTGAAGTTCAGATAAGGTCTCTTTCAGAAGTCGTCACAGGAAGATGTCGATGTTGACTTAAGAATGTGGTCGTTCGGAAATCGTTAGTGTCGTCAAGGCAACTAACAGGTAGGTATAGGCAATGTGTCCTTATATATTGAACTGTACGGCAGTTTCCCACGGTCATGATAGAGATAAGGTCACCCCCACTTTGTTGATAAAGTGGAGTCATTATGTATGGATACTCCTGTGTTTGACCTTATTCTTGGGAATATCAAACAAGTTCGTTCGATCGAAATTCCTCTCTGTAACTGGGAGAAAGAGGCTGTTTAGTCTTCTTGTATAGATGAGAATATAGGTTCTAGTGTGTTTGAGGAGAAATCTGAATTCAGTATGGTTGACAGTACCGATTCCAGGATATCAGAGGAGGTTAGTGGTCTGGACAAGCAGAGTGATGTAAGGCATGTCAAACGTAGTTCAGTTCAAAGTGTTGGCTTGAAGGTAGGTGTTGAGTCTGTTAGTAACCAGTGAAGCGTAGAAGATGAAAATGTTGGTTTGGCTGTGCATACAAGGTTACAGGTCAGAGAATCTCAGCGTCCCCAGCGTCCCTTAAAGGTACCGTCGGCTATCCCCGAAGTGACTTCAGATGATATTAAAAGGGAAACAGCTGTAGTTCCCACACTCAAACGAGCAAGAGAGCTTGCTCAAACTGTGAAGGACGCGATGATTAGTCAAAGGCTAATTGTTTTGTTTTGGAGGATGGACTATTGTACAAGATGTTTCAACCAAACGACGGGGACATCCCTGTTAGGCAGTTAGTAGTTCCGCAGGCGTACCGTAAGTCAGTGCTGAAACTTGCGCATGAATTAAGGCATACTGCGGGGACACCAGGGCATCCGGAATACTTCACAGAAGTTATTGAATTGTTTCTTCTGGCCAGGTGTTTCCACAGATGTTGTGAGATTTTTTCGTTCGTGTGACATTTGTCAGAGGACCATTCAAAAGGGAAGAGTTTTCAGGGTTCCCATCGGCAAGATGCTAGCTGTTATCGCTTTCACCAGAGTTGCCATTGATATCGTAGGTCACATCCACCCAGTGACTACAATGAAGAATAGGTATATTCTTACCATCGTACATTTTGCGTCACGTTATCCGGAAGCTGATGCATTACCAAACATAGAGACTACAACAGCTAGTGGCTGAGCCTTTGGTGGCTGTGTTCTGTCGGGTAGGTGTTCCTCCGGAGATCCTAACAGATCGTGTGAGTCAGTTCACTTCTGAGATGATGCGTGAAATCAGCAGGTTGTTATCCATCAAGCAGTTTTCTACTACCCATTATCATCCTGCTTGTAACAGATAAGTATAGAGGTATAATCAAACCTTGAAGCAGATTTTAAAGAGAGTCTGTGCCGATAATAATAATAATAATAATTAAACAATTTTATATAGCGCATAGGCGCATAGGCAGAATTGCATGTCTCTATGCACTTTAAGAAAGAAAAGAAAAATGCACTGGGTTCATGATTCTGATTATTTATGAAGTGGTGAAGAGATATGTCTTCAAGGAATTGATAAAGGTTTTATAGGATCCTATACTTTTCAGTTGTTCACAGATTGGGATCGGTCCAGTTTTGTTTGCATACAGGTCTGCTCCGCAATCCTCGCCAGGGTTCGTATCCTTTAGTTGATCTATTAGAGACATGTTCGAGGCCCTCTCGATATACTCAATGAGTAGTGGAGTGGTCACGCAGAAGATCCCGAGTTGAAGATGACTTATCAGTATGCCATTGACCTGAGAGATCGACTTGATGATACCCTTCAGGCAGCTCATGACGAGCTAAGTAAGGCAACGAGTGGGTATGCAGGATATACTACAACGCCAAGACATGGAAAAGAAAGCTAGATCCAGGTGACAAATTCTTAATCCTTTTGCCCATGCACAGATCATAACAAGCTTCTATACTCCAGTGGAAAGGACCGTTAAAAGTTGTTCAAAAGTTCAATGATCACGATTATCGTCAGAATTAAGGCTGCGACGAGTAGTCGAATACTCGAATACTCGCACTGTTGACAGCCACTCGAGTACGATTTCTCGTACTCGAATACTCGGCCGCCATTTTTTTTTCCCCGATCACCTGGCACTGTCCAGGCCGACGGTCAGCCGTGCCAGAAGAGCACCGGCAGGGGTAAAAATGTTTTCCAGCTCAATCATACACAGGGTGTCACTGTCAACTCACCACTCAGAAACTGGGACCAAATCTCCGAATTTCTGTTTGGACTCGGGAGGAATATATGCCTGTCATCTTTAGTTTTAAAATAACATTGTTTCAATTATTTGTCAAAAATTCAAAAGCACAAATAGGCGCTTTCAACAGCAACTTGAAGTAAAATCGCGGGGGTTTTCAGAGACGAACCTTCGTACTGTTCGTAGTATGGTGTTGGCAAAAAAAAAAAAAATGAAAAATGAAAAAATTCAAAAAATTCAAAAAAATCAAAAAATTCAAAAAATTCAAAAAAACATGGCGTCCGAGTATTCGAGTATTCGCGGGCAAGGCTGGGAGTGTAATCGAGTACCTCATTACACGGTTATGCACAGCCGTCTATATGTTAATGGTAAGATGCGTTCTTTCTATGTCAATCTCTTAGAGAAGTACCTTGACAGTGACTGTGACGACACAGGTGAGAATGTTGAAGTCGCAGGAGTGTTAAATGTGATCACACATGCTTCTATCGTGGATGATGATGAGGTAGTAGATGATCATTGTTTTAATCCCGACCCAGTGACAATACAGGTTCCGACACTGGAAGCTAAGGAAACCGTTGATGACGTGAAGATGGGATCCACTTTGTCTGCGAACCAATTACACAATAAGGTGAGAAGGATACTTGGCAATTATACATATGTCATGACAGATGTGCCAGGTACTGCACAGATCAGGAGTCATTCCATTCGTCTTACATCGTATGACCCTGTCAGACGTCAATCGTATCCAGTACCTCATGCCCGTCGAGAGATAATCGAGGAAGAGGTAAGAAAGATGTTAGATATGGGAGTGATTGAGAAATCAGAGTCGCCATATTCATCTCCCATAGTACTTGTCAAGAAACCAGACCAGACGATCAGGTTTTATATTGACTTTCGTCGTTTGAACAAAATCACAATCTTTGATACGGATCCTCTCCTTGTCAGGGACGAGATATTTGCAGGTTTAACCGGTTCGAGATATTTCTCGAAGATTGATCTCAGCAAAGGGTATTGGCAAATCCCTCTAGCCTCCAATGCTAAGGAGAAGACCGCATTTCAAGTTCAAGTGGTTTGTACCATTTCAGGGTAATGCCTTTCGGGTTCGGCCTGCAACGTTCAGTCGTGTTATGAGCACACTGTTGAGAGGACTGGTATGAAACATGTCACAAATATGATGACATACTAATCCTCACTTCCACCTGGACAGAGCACCTAGCTACACTGAGAGAGCTACCCAGAAGACTGAGGACGGCAGGACTGACTGCTCGCCTTACAAAGTGTGAGGTAGATTGCACCAAGGTTGAGTTTCTAGGACATGTGGTTCAGGAAGGAAAGATCCAGCCAATGATGGATAAGGTGGAGCAGATTCGGGATGCCCCTAAACCCGAGACTAAGAAGCAACTCCGCTCCTTCCTCGGAATGGCAGGTTGTTACCATCGTTTCGTTCTCAACTTTGCCGCTAAGGTGACCCCCTGACTGACAAGACTAAAAACAGAAAATCAAATCGAATCGAATGGACCGATCGAGAGAAGGAAGCATTCACAACTGTGAAAGTAAGTTTGAGTCAGGCACCAACCCTTCATCTTCCAGATGTTCAGAAAGAGTTCATTCTAAGAACAGACGCGTCGGCAATGGGCCTTGGGGCTATTCTCCTTCAAAGAAAATAAAGAAGGTGAGAAATGTCCCATCGGCTATGCTAGCCGCAAACTTCTGCCCGGGAACAGGCATATTCTACCATCGAGCGAGAATGCTTAGGTTTGGTTTAGGGAGTAGGTAAGTTCCAGGTGTATCTATAAGGTCGACAGTTCGTACTAGAGACTGACCACCAATCCCTGATCTATCTAAATCGAGCAAAATGCATCAATAGTAGAGTGTCGAGATGAGCACTACAACCATATCGGTTCAGAGTTGAGGCCATCCCGGGTGCCGAGATTATTACGGCAGATTTTTTAAGTCGTATCTAGAAAATTGGCGTAAAAACTAAATATACAACAAAACAAAAACAAAGTTTCCAAGTTTGAATGTTTAGAACTATTTACAGTTACATTTTCTAGAAATTCAAGGATGGGTAGCAAAATGTTAGACAACAAAACTGTAGACTGAAAAAACAAGTACTGGAAATTTTGTCAGTGTCAAAATAGCAGTTCAATTTTGAGAGGGAAAATACTATTTTCCAAGCTAAAATGAAGATTTAATTCTTAGCGAATGACTAGGAAAATTTTGTCAGTGTTAAAATAGAAATATAATTTAGATATAATATAATTTCTTTTTCTTCTTCTCCTTAGTAAAAGTAGTAGTGCTATGATGATGATCATCATCCTCATTATCATTATTATTATTATTATTATTAGCATTATTATCATCATTATTAATAATAATCGTAGTATCGTAATCACCTTCATCAACATTATCATCATCATCATCATCATAACTGCTACCACTACTTTCATTATTTGTTCTTTTTCATTCTTACTTTCCTATTACCGTTTTTGCTATCAGCCAAATTGGCTACAGATCTTCCTGTGCGAACAAGTTAAAAGTACAAAATGTTCATGTTATGGAAGGAGCACCCCCCCCCCCCTGCTATTGGAAAACTGAAATTAAAAAGGTAAAGCCTTTACTCTTCAGGAGTCAAGTCATTGTACATTATTCAAGGCTTGTTCATTAAAAAGGAGAGAGAGTGAGACAGACAGAGAGAGAGAGAGGGAGGGAAAAAGGGAGAGAGAGAGAGAGAGAGAGAAAGAAAGGGGGAAGAAACAGGCAAATGTAGCAACAAATGTTTTTTTTCTTTTCATGAAAGTACAATTCTTTTTTTATTTCAAAGTTGTTAAATACTTAAATACTTAATTACATGACAGCGTCTACGATAAGAACAATACAAGACATGTACACAAAAGCAGATCAGTGACATTGGAAAGTGTTTTCCCGTTTTAATAACAAATTCTGCCAAGGAATGGCACAACATTCGGTTTTTAACAAAAACAAACATATTTCAGGCATATGAAAAGAATGAATGAAACGCAACCAAAATTCATAGCTCTAGCAATCTGGAAGAGTATTAAAAGATCAAAACCATTAAAAAAATATACACTTTATGGTAGAACAAGAATTTCAGGGGATATGAACTTGTACGGAAACTTTAAAAATTCACATTGGTAATTTAATAATTTCAAGACATGAAACTCTCATGAATTTGGACCATTCATGGAATTTTGTGAAAGTTTTTGGTTTTACAATACCTTCTGTGTGCAATGAAGACTACAGTCACCTTATCTGTCTGTGTATCTGCTCTTATAATTGTGACTAAAGGCTACGATTATTTTAACACAAGTATGGGCCTCCTGAAGTAGAAAAAACAAGTTTTCTAAGCAATACTTTCCCGATTTCTGAAAACAATCGGCTATAAACCGATAAACATATTAATACAAGCTTAAATTAAGCAAGTTGATTTTTTACTCCGAATTTGTTTTAATTTCCGACTCGACTTCTTGCTTTTCCCATTTCTGGAAGTACGCCATCTTGAGTCTATTACATCTCATTTTGCAAACTTTGGCTGTTACCGAGAAAAAAAAGGGTAGACAAATAATAAAAAATAAGTAAATAAAAAATAATGCAGTGGCATCGGTTCGAGGGGTACAAGGAGTATACAGCGGAACAGTTGCCCCCAATGGCGTATCCATAAGTTGATTTATATATATTTTTAGGTTGCCTAGGTTACCTCATGGGGGGGGGGAGGGGTGGTGTTCGTGTGCACTCAATTATAATGACAATGGATTTTATTTCTTGAACCCTCATGGGGGCATGGAAGAAATAAAAACATTTGAAAAGATGAATGAAAATATTATTACAGTCAAATCCTTACAGAAAAAGAGAAATAGAAGGGGAACAAATCCAGATATGCCTTTCCACAAAAAATAAAACAAAGGGCACAATTTTCAAGGGACATGATCTGACCTGAATGGCGCATTGATTTAATTTACAGTATATTCAAGCAACTTGGTTACAAGATATACAAAAATCAAACAAAACCACAACAACAACCAAAAAAAAAAAAAAACAGCCATCAAATGATATTTTTGTTTTTTATATTTTTTAATTGGTATATATAGCTTGGCCACCGAGCGACCTTTTCATTTAATTGAAGAGAAATGCACATTTCATGGGCATAGTTGATTCTTCCTTACAGTGGCGTATCCATGAAGTGAAAAACGATGGATCCAACGTATCCCACACCCACCCCCCCCCCCTCCATGACCAAGAGGTTCAAACTTCTAAAAAATAAAGATAAACATAAATGCAATGTAGTTAGTCCCCGGCACAACGGGACCCGTGCCCTTTCACTCCCAATGGGGGCATGCCTCTTTTCATGGGCGTTTTCTTTCATTGACGGAAATTGTTAACAAAAGAATTTATCTTCCGAAAAGCATTTGTGGCATTTTAATGTTACCAACTTACCATTTTCACATTTCTTTTTTCACTCTGTATTTCTCTCTTTCTTTCTCTCTCTCTCTCTTTCTCTCTCTATCTCTTTCTTCTTTCCTAATTTTTAATTTATATGAAAGTCACTTTTTGTTCGTTCTCCTCCTGTGATTATACAATTTATCTGCTTCATGTATCACGTAAGGTTTTTTTTTTAGTGAAGGGCGCTCTGCATGAAAGTTTTGAAATAATATGAACTCAACGAATTACGATTGGCTGGAAGCGATGGCTATTCCAATTTGTGTTTAATCGCAAACTTTCTATTGAACGAAGCTCCAGAAACTGAGATTAGGAATTGGGTTCTTTTGCCCTTTTTGAGTTGAACTTTTTAAAAGTTCATTTAATTGATATCATTTTACTACTTCCCTGACACTGGGTTTGAGACTAGACCTACTTGCAGTGGCGTAATGAGCAAAAACTTTTTTTTTTTTGGGGGGTCAGAGCACATATTTTTTATTTTTTGGTCCAGTTTTTGAGGAAAAAATTAACGCCAACTCAGCCAGTCGGTGAATAAGCGGGGAGGGGAGGGTAAGAGCATTCCCCCAATTCGTGAGAAAATATTTAGCAGCGATTCATCAAGCCGGTGAATAAGCGGGTGGGGGAGTGATGGATAGAAGAACCACTATTTTTTTTTCTCGAAAAATCGCCACGTGGATCCGCGCCTGTATTTCAGCAACATTTGTAAATCACTAGTATCGAAATAGTAATTAACCACATTTGAATTGTATTGGGGGGGGGGGGCAGTACGCCAGTGCCTACTTGTAGCGAGGCCCCAGCAGCGGATCCAGGATTCTTTTGCAGGATGTGAAGGAGAGACAAGTCTGATAATCTCTGACAAGCAACAGATAAACGAACAAACAAATAAAACACAAAAAATACAACATAACTCACAACAAACGAACAAATTCCTGGGGGTCCTCAAGTTTTCATTTTCGGTGGAGACTTTCACAGGATATGTACACTCTTTGATCATTATTAACGGTATAAGTTCTGATATGAGTATAATAATATTCTCGCACACAGTAATTCGGAATGACAAATAATAATTAACTCAGTCATTGCTCTTTTATTACAGATTTATCCTATGAAGAGAGTTAACCAATCTATGAATGATGAAATTTCGATCAGAGATTTAATCACATTTAGTAATATAGGCCTACACTGAATATACATATTGGTACTTGACGTTCACGCGTATTAATATATTTATACGTACGTCTGTCAAGAAGTTTAAAATTAAACTTGCATATCACATCAATATTATAGATATCTTTACAATGAAACAACCAATTTGAGGAAAAAAATAAACGTTTTTTTTTCTTTCTAAAGGTGTATAAAGAATATTGTCTTAACTTACTGTAATGTTGAAAAGTAGAGTCTACATGCAACGTCGTCGATTCGTCTACAGGTTTTTTTTTTGGGGGGCAAACGCATTAATATGATTTTTTTCGTAGAAAGCCCTCGCAATGAAAGAATAACAATTAATGCTTTTTTATGTTTTCTGATCAATTATCTCATACAACACATTTTTCATTTATTCATTCATTTATTACCCAAAATCAAGTTACATTGTTTTTCAGCTGATATAATCGCTAAATGGAGCCAACATATGGCAACAGTTTAATAGTCAAAGTTAGCCCCGTTCAATACACCATAATTTATGACAGCAAATTAAGAGGAAACATTGAATAATAAAGAAGTAACGTTTTGCACTAACATTAAAACAATTTTGTTGTTTTTTAAATACATACAGGAAATAAAAATACAACTTAAACATAACTATACACTAATATGGATTAAAACTATTTACAAAATATGATTAAAATATTTCATAGATATTCTATTCAAACTGTACAATATTTACAATAAAATGTGCTTATAATTAAATGTAATTACAATTTATTCTTTAAATATTTGTCCAAAGCTTTTCGCGATAAACATTTTTCTAATGTCGTTAGACAGAGCATTCCAAATACATGCACCAAAATATGATACAGACTGTTTTCCTTTGTTTGTTTTTACCTTTATAAGATTGATATTAGGATATTCATAGGTTCTTGTTTCATCAGCATGTTGTACAAATTAATGTAAAATAATCTATGAAACGATATAATGTTTTTAACTTATAAAAGAGAAGAGCTGAATGGTGAGTGTAATATTACATGAGATAAAACTTGTGATTCTTTTTTGTATCATCCAAGTGAAAGCTTTAATTCTTTAAAATATCATTTCATCATCACTAGCTTACGGTACATATACAAAATATGATAAATATAATAATATTCAGGCACCCAAATATGAGGACATTCGGGCATGTCGCTGCCCGAATGTTACCTCATCAGGTCATGGTTGCTCGAATGTTGGATTTCTAAAACTGCTCGGGGAGCACCCAGCCCCTCTCCTGCCCCGTACGTCTATGACTGCAACAGAGCAGTGGTGTTGCGAATTTTGAACATAAGCGACTCTCTATTCAATTCTTCTTCAAAAGGGCGCAAAATTAACGAACTTTCTAGAGTCAAAGAATTTAGCAAGGTAACAGAAAGCCAAAATTTTGTTTAAATGCTGGACCTCCCCAAATATCATTTTTACACTGCAGTATAATGATAATGATAATAATAATAATAATTGTAGATTTGTAGCGCACATATCTGTCTAGAATGGCATCCGAGGCGTAAAAAGAAATTAACAAATCACAAGGTAATACAAAAGTTAGTAAAAAAAAAATAAACGCGTCAAAATTATAAACAATGGCAATAAAATGATCTGATACAATAAATTCGGAAACAATAATCAGATACAAAAATATTACGGCAAAGCAACAAAAATAACATATTTTCCAACCCTTTAAAAACGCTATTTATCAACTATAATTTAAATTAGGGCTCTGAAGTACGAGATCCTGAAGCAACACATGCGAGTGAGCAAAGCGATTGAGCTTTATAAAATTTCGCTATTAATAAACTATTGCCCCCTTAAGCGCCGCCTGGGACACGTTTCCCCCTGTCCCCTAGATAGCCACCGATTTACTTTTACTAGGTGTATTACGTTTTTCCCCTTTGTTGAATATGCAAAACAAGCTTGTATCTTCAGCAATAATGAAAAGTTCGGTGAATCATTTATATAAATTATATATACATATGTATCAGGAAAAAGAAAAGGAAAAGGATCGGTCCTAAAACGGATCCCTGTGTTATCCCGCAGTTTAATTTTTTTCTTCAGATTCACTACCGAAAGTGATACCTGTTCTATAGGTCATTTTTAATCCAGTCCAATGGTAATCCTCTTAAGCTATAGTGGTACTGTATGGTCACTTGTGTCAAAGATCTTTAAAAATCTGGAAGAAAAAAAAAACAATTCTGACGGTGACTCTACCCTCATAAGTGAATTGCGTTGATTGATTTATCAAATTTAGTAATGAAAGTTTGATGCCATAGCCATGCCAGAAACCTAATTAATGTTCACCAAGAATTTTGTTTGCATTGAGAAATGATTGATAATTTTCGTGCTTTTTTACCCCGAACATTTTTCAATTATTTTGATCGACATCGAAATAGTCTCACGAAATTTCGCCTAAATTGGACCATCGTGAATGCATAAAGGATTGGATTTATCCCCGAGTTAGCCCATTGAATATTCTCAGTTATATCCCAAGCCAGGTTACTGATGCATGTTTCTTCGCAGAAAGCATTCACAATAGTGCAGATTTCATATGGAAGACAACACACGCCAAACACCATGACAACGAGGGCTAGCTTCTTGGCAATTATGTTATTCTTTTGAAGTCTCATGCTGGTAAACTGATCAAATTTTGTATTTGTTATCGCGTTCATGTGGATTGCTTGTAGAACAGTTTGGGTGCTCATAGATGTTTTGGCTCGCTGTGAAGTAGAAGACAGACGAAACGATTTTGTTTGATGATTATTACCATCCTTGTCTCCTTTTACAGCATACATGTTTGTACGACATTCTTGATTAACACGGTATTCTGTGGTTTCATCAAAGTTTCGATTGATTGTGATAACTTGAAATTTATCAAACTGCCTCTTAATGTTAACAAAAATATGAGCATTTAATAAAGCAACACTCGAAAATGGTATGAAGAATCCAATAAGACTAACAGTCAATGTTACGAACGGATTCACTAGGTACTCCATGAGACACTCGTGCGAATAATCCACCGTCTCCTTTCGTCCACCAAAAGTCGTCCATCCGAAAGAAAGTAGGACAAAAACTGTGAAGTAGATTATCCAAGCTGATATGATTGCATATCGAACACGTTTTCGTGTCACGAATAATCGGTGTTTGATTGGCTTCGTAACTAACAAATATCTATCGATACTGATGAACACGATCATTACGACCGATACGTAGACGGCTACGTAGTCAATAACGACGTATAATCTACAGACGTATTCGCCGAACAACCAACGCCCACTTACGATGGTCGTCAGATTGACCGTTAACGGCACGAGTCCGACGATAAAATCGGCAAAGGCAAGATTGAGAATGATCAGGTTAGCAGGCCGTTGACGTAACTTTCTGTCTTGAACGTATGCAATGACGACGAAAAGATTTCCAATGACAGTGGTCGCAATGAGGATACCGTAGATAGCTACGACTGGAATCAATGCCGAAAGTGGTAGGTGACTATCTTCTGAAGATAAGGCAGGTGTCCTGTTGTTGATGAATTGGGTAGACTCTTCAGGATCCATAATCTGCAGGCAGGTCATGAGAATTTTCATAGATTAGAAAGACATCTCAAATTGGTATAAAAGACAAAGTAACACAAAGATCCCGAACTATTCCCCGTGAATTACAAAGGATCCAAATTCTTGCGCCCGGGAGAGGGGCACATATCTTTAAAATTACGAACATAGAAGAAAGAAAGGAGATGGGGTGGGAGATATTCATGGATTACAATTTTTCTTCTCCGCTCGATTAACAGGAAGAGGAAGAAAGAAGAAGGAAAAACAAAAATCTTCTTTAGTATAAGTATAAGAAAACAAAATCCGAACGAAATAAACAAAAATACTCCATCTATCGTAACATCCTTTATACGAGCATCTAAAAGAAATTACTCTTCTAGACAATTCTAAATTCACAAATGTGATGCTTAGAGTACGTGGAAGGTCATAAATAATGTACTAAACAACAAATCGAAATTACCATCCATTACTAAAATAACGTTTAATGAATCCGGTATACAAGACTCTGCACTGATAGCTGAAACCTTTAACGACTATTTTGTCAATATTGGCCCAAATCTTGCCCGTGATATTCCCGAAGGCGAATCTGATATTGAATTTCACTCGTTTTTTTAAAGAATTAGATGGTCAATCAATATTTTTTTCTCCACTTACTACCAACGAAAATATCGTTTGTAGTAAGAAAACAAAATAAAGTTCCGGCTACGACGGTATTGCGAATCATCTATTGAAAAAAAAATTATCACCGAAATTGCAAGTCTTTTAATTTACTGTCGAATTCCTAAATAAATTTAATATTTTGTCTAGTTCCCAATTTGGTTTTCGGACAAAAACTTTCAACCATCCATGCATTATTGATGTTTATCAACAAAGTAGCCAAGGCCACACAGTCGGTATCTTGCTGGACTTCTCCAAGGCCTTCGACACCATCGATCACGAGGTTCTTCTCTATAAATTATCTTATTCGTGGGAAGCCCTTGGAGTGTTTCAGGAACTGGCCTTCAACAATATGTTTATATCCGTATCCGGACACCTACCCTTGGACATCCACCCCGGATAACCACCCAAGTCAACTACCCCTAGGACAACTACCCCCTAGGACAACTACCCCTAGGGCAACCACCCTCTAGGACGACTACCCCCTAGGACAACTACCCCGGACAACTACCCCCGGACAACTACCCCCTACGACAACCATTCTCTAGGACAACTACCCCCGGACAACTATCCTAGTTGTCCGGGGGTAGTTGTCCCAGGGGTCGTCGTCCTAGAAGGTGGACAACTAGGACAACTACCCCGGACAACTACCCCCGGACAACTACCCCCTACGACAACCATTCTCTAGGACAACTACCCCCCGGACAACTATCCTTGGGGGTAGTTGTCCTAGGGGGTAGTTGTTCTAGGGGGTAGTTGACTGGGGTGGATCCATTCAAACAAGTTGTCACTCAATATAAACAAGTCAAACTTTACATCACTGTTAAACCACATAACTCAGAAACTGGATATATGTCTTCAGGAAATCCGTTTGTGGATGCAACACAACTTTCTCTTCTTAAACGATAGTAAAATGGAAATTCTTTATCTGTCTTCTAAATTTAGACAAACAAATGAGTTGTTACCAATATCTGTTAATAATACACCAGTTCATTGTTCCAAGACAGTTCTCAATCTCGGAGTTATTCTAGACAACCATCTGTCTCTGCGCAGCCACATTAATACTGTGTGCCGCAAAGCATCATTTGCTCTTAGAAGAATAAGCAAAGTCCGCAGATTTTTGAATAAAGCTTCGACTGAAATTCTCACTCACTCTTTCGTATCCTCACTTCGGGACAACTGTAATAGTCTCCTCATTGGTATTTGTGATAAAGATATGAACAAGTTACAACGGATTCAAAACTCTGCCGCACGTCTGGTTTCCCTGCAAAAGAAATGTCAACACATAACACACATCCTCAAAGATTTACATTGGCTCCCAGTTAAATTCCGTATCCAGTTGAAAATTATTTTACTAACCTTCAAATCACTCATTGGTCTGTCTCCAGAATATCTCTCTGATCTTGTCTTAAAATATGTTCCATTAAAGTCCTTGCGTTCTGCATCTCAAAACCTCCTCGTAGCCAAGAGAGGCAGAACAAAAGCATATGGTGATAGGGCTTTTACACATATAGCACCTTTTTTATGGAATTCCCTCCCAGCACTTCATTGTTTTCTATATATGATTCTGTTTCATCTTCCTTTTATGATCGTGTTATACTTTATATATGTATATTGTAAAAATGTAAAGTTTAGATGTCATGTAAACTCCTGAAGATACACGAACTGGAGATAGGTGGATACTCTGCTATTTATTGGCTCGTTACTCCTCTTCCTTTTGGTGTATTTCTTTTTCTTTCTTTTTTTCTGTATATTATTTTTATTGAACTCGAAAAGAATTATTTGTCAAATTACTGCCCTCTTACATTTTATTATGTACCTTTCTCTAAAGTAAACATTTTCTGTCCCTGTCTTTTTTCCACGTCTCCCAGGAACGTATTTTTATCTGTATAGACCATTTCGTAGTTAGCACATGGGTCAAATGACCCCAAATATCCACAGATGTTTTACTCATGGAGAAGTCCCACTCTGTGTCTTTTAGAATAATCAATGCCAAAGTCATGTATGTGCTTCATGAACAGCTTTTGTTTGCCCTCTTGTATCATAGAATGTACCGTAGGTGCACAAATGAATAATGATTACATAACATGAGCACGTATTCATATCGGTGGGGTTAACAATTTTATCACAAATGACCTTTATCGGCTCATGCGTACATTGTATCTACGAACTGATCTTTTGTATCTGCATGTGAAATGTGAAACCAATAAACTCAAACTCAAACAAACAAATTCTATTCATTCAACTTGGGAATATTTATGTTTCAACTCACAAAACGTGAGCTACCCTACCCCGTGTCTTCTTTGTTTGTAATGAACTATTCAGTTCATTCCTAACCAACGCGGGAAAGCCATTCTTATCATCTTCACGTACTCGAACAGCTTTCGCACACAATACAATTATAGTCATCTGACCACTCTTGTGGAATGAACTCCCGTCAGATTTTATAATACCGCTGTATACGTCTTTCGGATGGTGACGTTAAAGGTCGGTCCCCAGACGTACATAATCATATCTGATTGATGCACGTCTGTAAAAACCCAATTACACACACACACACACCCACACCCACACACACACACACATACCTTCAAACGCAAATTCAAAATGTTCCTTTTAAAAACTTACGTAATTCATCCCATGGCTCCCTGATATAAGGCTCTCTTTTTGTCCTTTGTCTTATTTTCGCCTCTCTCGTTTTTTTTTTTTTGTATTTTTTCCTTCCTTTTTACCCTTTAATTTTGATAATTTTGAACACTATCTTATGCTCAATAGACTGCTCTTATTTATGAAAGGGAATCTATATTGTACAAGCTTAGCTGTAACTAGATTCCCCCATATTTCACCACAAATATATTTGTCTAATTTCAGTTAAAATACCATGCAATTGTATTTATATCTCCGTATGTTAATTCGACTGTATTGTTTTACTTTCATTGCATGAAATTATTGTATGTATCTTTTTACACCTATTGAAAGAACAATTCTTTTCATTCTTATTGATTATTGCTTTTGATTTATGTAATGAATGTGAATGTGAATGATATAAAACGAAACTGGAGAGATAATCAAACTTCCACAAGCGTTGTCAGTCTAAAAATCTCTCAGTATGACACGGCACTGATCCGTCTATCACGCCCCTGCCGGGGTTCCTGCCGAGGTTCCAGGGGCGGAGCTTCCGGACGCTCTTGAGTTTTAGCGATTTAGAACCTTCAAGACAGCCGACATGATCGATAGAAATTCTAATCCATCACTTGAAATTTGCACTACCCATATTGGTTTATTTCATTGGAAATCAACTCTCTCTCTCTCGTTCACACATACACACACGCACGCGCGCGCATATTTTTTGTTTTGTTTTAAAGCAGTTTTGTTTTATTTCTCCAAATGTGTAATACAAACAATAACATACAATTGAATAAAATAAACGTTTTCAATATTGATTGCTTATACATAAACATAATTAAACAAAAACTTATTTGCAGTGTATATAACTTAGCAACAAAGTAAACTTATAAGTACCTAAACATAATATATATGTCAATTGTAAATGTTATTCACTTATAAAAAATAAAAAAACTTAAACAAATCTGGAGGTAATTTTACTGGAACAATGCCTGCTCCTCCCTGCCCCCTCCCTCACGAACTGGAGATAGGTGGATACACACACACACACACACACACACGTATCTTCATTATTACAAACTGACGCTGTGGGTTTGACGTAATACATTATCATTCTGTCATTTTAGCACTTAAAGGTATAGACCAGTTTTGGAAACGTCCCCCTCTCAAACATTGAAATGGAAGCTGTTATTACCAATTATATGTGAAAGAATATGTTTTGACTAATACGTGATGATACAAATTTTGCCGGGAAACCGCCTACTAATTGATATATTTGGTAAATTATCATATCGATCCGGACTGGATAGATATCGCGATCGCGTATATAGTCCCATATACATCTTTCTGTGTATAGTGCTTGTAACTTTACCAAGACTGGGCCAAATTTCTTATCATTTTGATGATTCCAGAACCTTGCAGTACACACCAATACTTATATGCTAGATGATCAACCTTTTCTGATGGATTCCACAACGTTTTTTTCACAATGCAATCGCATGACCAGAACTGGTCTATACCTTTAAAGGGATAGTTGAGTTTTGTTGCAGAGGGCGCTACACAAAATCATTTTTTGTGGGATAATTAAAAACTGAGTGTTAAATTTGAAAGAACATACAATTTAAATGACAACATCATCTTTGTTTGATCAGAATCGGTTCAGAGACGGCTGACATATCCATAAATATAACCATTTCTAATATTTGTGGTGGCCCACAAATATTCGGTAATTTTGAACCAGCCGTTGAAAAACAAGATAGCGACTTATACGTTTTATTCCAGCTAATGCCAATATTGGCTTTTTATTGGCTTTTTCGTGTTGGTTATAATGCGCAAAACCAGCCGGCCCGTGTATTGTTATTATAGGTTTTCCCGCCCAACTTCGTAAACTTAGCATCCGAATTAACGTTACGTTCATTCAAGTTCGTGCGAAATTGAATGACTATGTAGATCAACATTCAAAAAGCTAATTGCGTCGTTCAATTTGATTTAGTAGCATGCGATTTCATACTCTTGTCACGGAGACGTGCAAAACGAGCATTCAATTTAGAAAAGCGTGACATGAGCATTCAAATTCGCGCCGGACAGACGGTGGTATGTATTCGAGCATTCAATTTCGTGATTAGGCATACATATGTGACATGTGTGCATTGCTTTTCATTTGATGTTAATTTGTCACTACTGTTTGAATAATTTAATGCTAAGTTTACTTGTAGGAATGACATGCGTATTCGTTAGCAGATATCTGTCATTACACATATAACTGTCCCCAGAGAAGGTGCACAATTTGTGACTTCTCTTCTAAGCACAAGCTGTATATACACAGATCCTGGACAGCGATGGAGTTCAGCTTTAATAGACATGAACATGATGGAAGCAAAATACAATGATGAATAAAGAAAAGATGTAAAATGAAAAGAAAGAAAGATGACCTACTCAATCAAGATTGATAAAAACAAACCATTAAAAAAAAAAAAACCTCATTTATAATGAAAAATATGAAGACATGTATAAAGAATGTTTCAACAAAAATAAAGATCGAAAGAAAGAGAAAACACTACATGCAATATAAATGTATCCGACAAATAAGAAGATTGTATGATGTGAAATCATGTCAGAAAAGATCATAGAGAAAAAGAATAAATAAATTAACATGAAAAAGTGAATATCCAAATAAACATCGAGCCTCATACAATGATTATGAGGTCTAGTTTTAATTTGAATGACCCGATTGCGAAAGAGGTTGCCCATAGACGAAAATGAAACCGCAATTCGCCAAAGAATTCTCCTCCAACTCAACATTGGCGAAATTGAATGACGCTTACGCATTTCCAAATTGACTGAACCAAACTTTAATTTGAATGTGCGTGTTTGGAAAATTCGGTGACTCGAAACGAAATTGAATGCAAATAGTTTAAAAATGAAACAGGGGAGCAACGAGTGGGGAAAATTCGCTCGAACATGAATGCACGTTAGTGAAATTGATCGCTGCTTTGACGAAATTGGCCGGGAATAAATAATTAATTAATTAATTAACGATCACCACATTTTTTTGGAAGTAGAGCTAAATTGGTATGATCGGATTCAATCTAAATTTACACATTTTGGGGTTTAAAAATTACCTTCATAGCAATTTTAGGTTCTAAAAGGACACTAGAAATGTCATAAATAAGAATACGAGCAATAACTATGCACTTTGAAAGCATTGCAGTCTTAAACAAGAACTCAACTAACCCTTTAACTATTCATTCAATATAGGTCTGATACCCGTTGCCCCTTGACAGATATAGAGTAAAGGCTTCTTTTAAAGGGGAAGTGCACCCTGATATTAAGTAGGTTTTAATAAGAAGTATAAAAGTGAGAGAAATAGATCAGTGAAAGTTTGAGAAAAAAATCTTATTAAAAATAAACAAGTTATGAGTTTTTGAAGTTGCGATCAATCAAACACAAATTGGCAAATCCGTGTCGTATCTTGTGAGGTTCCCTGCCATTCGCTCTGTACTAAAAAAAAAAAAATGTCTTTTTTCCCTAAAGAAAATGTTCAATCATACATGCACCCTAAATATAATTATTGCAAATATGTTAACCTTTACAACCCCTGCATGAAACCAATCTTTTCCGTCATCAATATCTAAGATAAAGAGAGTTTATGAATTTTCTGTACAGAGCAAATTGGAGAGAACCTCGCAAAATACGTAACAGTGTTGCCATTTTGTATTTCACTGATGACAACTTTAAAGTTTCATCATTTTCCTGTTGACTACTTGACGTGTGATTGCATTGCGACAAAAACCTGTGTAGAAATTGATATTGAAATGATCAGAATCATCAGAAAGATTTAAAGGAAATGTCACAATCTCGCTGGAAATCACATACATTGAAAACCAATGCACACAGATGTGGGAATTCTGAACTTAATCTATACATGTGACGAGTGATTTCTAGTCATACATGAAATAGGAAGGCATTTCAAGAAAAATCAAATTGTATACGATTTTAATTCTACTGTAGAATAACATCATAGACGAAAAAGCTCACATTTCCCCAAACCCAATCTTCTCTTTAAAGCAATAAAAATTGATTGATGGTGTAGTAATTATGACAAAATCTGTATTATCTACATCGTGACTTTAATGAACGTATGAACTTCTGCAAGAGATTGACTTGTGTTTGCATATTAGATATTGATGTTGAGACGAAGTAGTTTGATGAATCTAAGTACGGGTTTTCATTTGTAAATCAGCTCGATATAGGCCTACTTGCAGGAAATTAACGATGTCATTTAAAGGTTTATTGTATGAGAAGGCTTATTGTTGAAAGATAATAGGTCTCGAAATTGACTCATTATTTTGTTATCACCATAATATGGGGTAAATATAGAGATTCATGATATCATTTCTCATGTGTACTGTCCTCTTTCGAGGGAGATTGTTTTTTCGGTTATTAGTTTTCTCTTTTTTCTTAAACATTAACATCAATCATTCTGTCGACGTCGTGGCAATAATACGATAACAGTGTTTACCCTAGAACAGTGATACCCACTTTGGAAGATCTGTAAAATTGGGAAAGAACATTTGACTACAATTCAATATCGCTGAAATATTTTAATAAAGAGATTTGACAATACATGTACAAAATCGTATCCGGACACCTACTCCCTGGACATCCACCCCCGGATAACCACCCCAGTCAACTACCCCCTAGGACGACTACCCCGGGACAACTACCCGGGACAACTACCCCCAGTCAACTACCCCCAAGGACAACTACCCCCTAGGATAGTAGTCCGGGGGTAGGTGTCCTAGAGTATGGTTATCGTAGGGGGTAGTTGTCTGGGGGGAGGGTAGTTGTCCGGGGGTAGTTGTCCGGGGAGAAATTGTCCTAGGGGATACTGTAAACGCTGTTATTTTCGCGCGATTAATTTTTCGCGCTGAGCGACCCCAAAACATATTCGGTGGTTCTTAAATTCGCGTTGCACGCAATTCAGCCCGATCAAAACACGCATAAGAAGTCATGCTTATATTTTCGCGAGTTCTAAAATTCGCGCTTGCCGATCTTAGCGCGAAATCCGCGAAAATTAATGTACCGCGAATATTTCCGCGTTTACAGTAGTTGTCCGGGGGGTAGTTGTCCTAGGGGTAGTTGTCTTGGTGGTAGTTGTCCGGGGTAGTTGTCCATGGGGGGTAGTCGTCCTAGAGGGTGGTTGCCCTAGGGGGTAATTGTCCTAGGGGGTAGTTGACTGGGGTGGTTATCCGGTGTTGAATCTCCAGGGGGTAGGTGTCCTAGAACCGTACAAAATATTATAGGACTAGTTGATACACGTGCTGTTATAATATATAAGATATAAAATTATTGACAAAGCTAACAAATGGGGAAAACACGATGCACTGTTAGCAGCTTGTGTATAGCGAAAATAGTATATCTACGCCTTTGGCCATGGGGAAGGGGAACGGAAACTTGCGCCCCATCCCAGTGAATGGTATACAAAATAATACATTTATTTAAATTTAAACATATTTGTAGCGGACTTGAACCTGCATCTTCTGCTTGCCGGGCAGCGACTCTACCACCAGGCCATCACTGGTCCATGGCACAGTCACGATGAACTAGAAACAAATACCCAAGCTCTCTTGATTCATTTTGACTTATAAATATTCATTAGTCCGCCATAGGACAATAACTTTTATAAATGCTTCCTGGGAGAAATTTCAATTATTTAAACATATTTGTGGCTTAAACCCAGTAAATAAGATCGATTGATCGATCTGTATTGGAAAACAAGTCAGAAAAGATCTTGGAACCAGTGGGACTTGAACCTGCATCTACTGCTTGCCGGGCAGCGTCTCTACCACGAGGCCATCACTGGTCCATGGCACAGTCACGATGAACTAGAAACAAATACCCAAGCTCTCTTGATTCATTCTGACTTATAAATATTCATTAGTCCGCCATAGGACAATAACTGTAACTGTAATAAATGTAATGCTTTCTGGGAGAAATTTCAATTATTTAAACATATTTGTGGCTTACACCCACTCATTCTGACTTATAAAAAAAAAATATAAAAAAATAATAAATGTTTGCGAGTGCCACTAAATAAGATCGATTGATCGATCTGTATTGAAAAACAAGTCAGAAAAAAATCTTGGAACCAGCGGGACTTGAACCTGCATCTACTGCTTGCCGGGCAGCGACTCTACCACCAGGCCATCACTGGTCCATGGCAAAGTCACGATGAACTAGAAACAAATACCCAAGCTCTCTTGATTCATTCTGACTTATAAAAAAAATATATAAAAAAATAATAAATGTTTGCGAGTGCATTAGTGAATATGCACTGCACGCAGGTTAAGTCATACAAGGAGGATAATTAACGAGACTTGTCGAGATCATTGTCCATCTCATTGTGACTTAACCAAGTGCAATGCATATCACTACTGCACGGGCTAAAAACCTGTGTTATTTGTTTTATAAGATGGGTCAGTCTACAATATGAGTATAAAATCGATAAATTGATGGTTGTTATCACCAAAATGCACTCCCCGTGCATATGGTAAAAATTAATGCACGCACACTTGATC
The DNA here is from genome assembly GCA_037976565.1 of Mesocentrotus franciscanus. Classification (NCBI taxonomy): domain Eukaryota; kingdom Metazoa; phylum Echinodermata; class Echinoidea; order Camarodonta; family Strongylocentrotidae; genus Mesocentrotus; species Mesocentrotus franciscanus. The sequence goes on along the minus strand of CP137669.1, from coordinate 7,403,581 downwards.
AATTTCGATGCTTCTCATTGGCTACATTCTTGAACCCATTCTATAACCAAGAAAGGCGACATTGATATACGTTCATACCGAAATAACGGGGGACATTAATCATTTAAAAGTACAGATTTTTGCAATTTGACATTCATACTAGGAATGTAGAAAAAAGGTGATTAAAACAATGCGGTCCACCTCCTCAGAAACACATACACACACACACACACACGCACACGCACTCTCTTTCTACCCCCTCTCTCCCTCTCTCTCTCTCTCCCTCTCTTTCTTTCTCTCTCTCTCTCTCTTTCCCTGAGGGCAATTTTGATTAAAAAAAAGGTTTAAAGTGGGGTTTCCACCCCGCCCAATACGTTTTCTGTCCCTTTTTCTGTCTTACCTTCATTTCTATTTCTTTCCTCCCTTTTTCTTCCGTTGCTCTCTATTCCCCATTTTCTTTTCTTTTAGGCCGCGAGATGCGGGGGGTCGTGGCCGATTCGGTCCCACCTTGAATTTGTCGTATCTCAACTTGAATGCAATCTCAATTTACACCGCAAGATTGAAGTAGGGGAACACATAATTATCATCAAACAAAACGATTTAAAAGCGGTTTTGCAGTACGTGATGCTACGCTAAGTTTGATCACGACTCATTAATCTGTCGCATATTGTCTTTTCCCTCTTGCTTTGTTATATTTTCTTAGAAAGTGTGTTATGTTGTCATTAGTCTTCCCTTCCTCTTTACAAACACTAATGTCGCCATTTCCTTCAATTTGCCACTCTTCTTTATTGGATGAGCGATGCCCAGCTAGGATATAGAGAGACCCCCCCCCCATAATAATTCTGAATACAGCTTTAATCAAGGTGTAGGGGCAAAATAGTTGACTTACTATCTATTAAAAGGCCAGGGGTCAGAAAATGTTATTTAAAGCAAAATCAGAAAGGAATTACAAGAAACCATGTGAGAAAAGTTTCAACAATGTGACAATAGCCCGCAATAAGAACAGTAATAATATAATTGTATAGTGCATCAGCGACAGTGGCGCATTTTTTATAAATTGGCAGTATTTGACCAATAACTTACCTTAATTGCAGAAAAATTGTCTAGATTATTTCGCATAGTTCGACTTAAAATCATTTGATCAATTGATGGTGTCTGCGCCTTTGGATGTTTTTACAAGAAATATGGCGTCATATAAATTATGTGAATCATCATCAACATCATCATGGTATGGTATGGTATGGTATATTTTATTTATTCACGGTTTAAAAAGAAATACATTAATTGTGCCCGCATTCAGCAAATGCTGTTTTTCAGCGAGGCCGTAATTACATAAAATTCGAACAATAGAATATAAAACAATGAAAATACATTTTACAAACAAATATGCAAGTTATAAAAAATGAACATATTTACAGAAATTTAAGTACAAAATCGAATCATAGTGTCAAAAAGAAAGAAAGAAAGAAAAAAATTAGTATCCACGAGATGAAAGAAGTGAGCCAATATCTTTGATTTTGCTGATCTCAATACTGTAAGATTTAACGACATTTATAATTCTGAGATCGTTGGGCAAGGTATTAAAAGCTTTGATGCATGGTATAATGGACTATGCTGAAGAAAATTTGTGTGAGGTCTTGGAAGGGAATTTGTGAATTAGCATAACGAAACATATAGCCTACATCAGTATTAAATTCGATCAATGAAGATAAAACAGGTGGACCAAGATTATGTAACAGCTTAAATATAGTAACTAAAGCCTGTTTGACCCAGTACTCTTTTAGCATGTCAATTTCAAGGGTTTTATAAAGAATTTCAGTGTGAAATCTACTATTCACTCCTAGTACAGATCTCAAACATCTATTTTGTAGAGTTTGAAGTTGTTTTAGCCGAGTTTCTTTACCGTTCATCCAAATTGTGCTGCAATAAGCGAAATGAGGCTGAATTAAGGTTTTGTACAGTATTAATGCTATCTTTTCATCTGTGAATTGCCTCATTCGCTTTAAAGCAAAATACGTCTTTAAAACCTTTTTCTTTACATGGTCTATTTGTGGGTTCCATGAAAGATTGCAGTCAAGCAAAATCCCAAGATATTTGCATTCCATTACTCTAAGTAATTTTTTGTTATTTAGACGAATATCAACATTACAGAAACGACCCAAATTTGACTTTGAACCGGTTAACATGAACTGACATTTGTCAACGTTAAGCAACAATTCATTATTTAAAAACCATATCGTCGCTGATTTCAAATCACCATTGATTACTTTCTCTAATATCTTTGGGTCTTTTGCAGCAAAATACATGCAAGTGTCATCCGCATGCAGAGAAAGGGAACATTTGTTGATTGATTTATATAAATCATTCAGAGTGATAATAAACATCAATGGCCCAAGGATACTTCCTTGGGGCACTCCGCTTATTACTTTTCTGCTCTGTGACATGTTACCGTTTACCAAAGTGCATTGTTCCCTATCATGGAAATAATCCTGAAACCAACATATTGAGTTTTGATCAAAACCATAATATCTTAGCTTTTTAAGCAAAATCTCAAACGATACAAAATCGAACGCTTTTTTAAGTCAAGCGTTACAAAACCTATTACATACCCATTGTCTATTTTTTTACAAACATCATCTGTGAGAGATAAGAGTGCAGTTAAAGTCGAATGTTTCGGGCGGAAACCGTGTTGGTTATGACATAATAGTTCATTCTTTGAAAGGTAATCATACACTTGATTAAACACAAGTTTTTCTAGCACTTTAGATAATACAGGTTAGACCGATATTGGCCTATAGTTGCAGGGATTAGCTCTATCACCACTTTTGTGAATAGGCGTTACCCGGGCCCTTTTCCAGGTACCAGGAATTTTTCCCTTTCTTAATGACGCATTGATGATATGTGTTAGCGGTTTAACAATGTATTCAATAGAGTCTTTTACGAAACTGGCTGGTATTTGATCGAGGCCAGTGGCCTTATTCCTTGCAATATCATGGATACATTTCAAAACCTCATTATTTGTTACCTTTTTAAACTTAAATGTTGAGTTTATTTGAGTCATATACTGATCCATATTACCACCAAATATTTTGGTTCCCTTCCGCTTAGATGGTAAATCAACAAAATGATCATTCAAACATGATGCAATATGTTTAGATCCTGTTATTTCTTTATTGTCAATAACTATCTTTTGAAAACCGCTATCATTGACATTTTTAGGTATGATACGTCTCAATGATTTCCACATTGCATTTAATTTACCTTCATTTTCGAAATGCTTTCCGAAACATATCTCTTTTTAGATTCCCTAATCATGGATGTGACAGCATTTCTTAGTTTTGTATACATCACCCAGTCATTCGATGACCCTGATCCTTTATCTTTTCTTTTCATTCGATCTCTTTCTCGCATTCTACATAAAATTTCATTATTCATCCATGGTGTATCTTTATGACGAATTCTTTTTCTTCTTAATGGGGCATGTTTATTTAAGACTAAATTGAACTTAGAGCTCCATTTATCAAAAGCACTGATTGGATCAGGGTCAGAAAGCACATCATCCCAATGAACTTTAGAGAGATCCAATTTAAATTGAGCTAAATCAAATCTTTTCGTATTTCGACTATATATGTACTTATGTTGTGTTTTCATGGTTCTTACTCTACCAAGATTACATACTATCATAAAGTGATCGCTCAAGCTCAATGGGATGACGTCACTGAACGAAATTTTTTTCATTACTAATATTATCATCGTCATCAAATAATTTCTGTTATAAATTCAAACCCCTCATCTCAGAACACTGAAGTAGTCTTTATGTGGCATAAAACATGAGTAATACTTGAAGGCTTTAATACTCTTTCAGATAATTGGAAATAAAAATTTCGGATTTTTTTTCTTCAAATATAAAGATAAGAAAACACCGTTGTCAATAGGTTAGTTTCTTCATTCAAAGATGGTTTCTATTATGTATCTTTAGTTTCACCGATTATGGATTCGGGTGTACCGTGTAGATGGCCCTTGCTGTTCATCGGCGAAATGATAATGCATATCATACGCTAACAAATATAGTTATTCTCAAATTCACATCTTTTTCAAACAAATACAACTCATAAACTATCAACTAAGAATGCACCTTAATCAACTTACCAAATTAAGATTAACGTGAGTGTTGATTTATGAAAATAAAGACGGGCGATAGAAACGGGATTAAGCGGTGATGGACAGACGTGTCACGATGTCGAAGGTTTACTACAGCTATAGCCGACAATTTAAGTCGCCGTAAAGGTCGTGTTTGGAGCTAGTCGGCGTAAATATGGTAAGGTCGGCGTACAATGTAAATGTTAGTCCAGAGTCTGGCCTATTTAATTTTGATCTCCACCACCACACCAATGCAATATGCGACCTCCCCCGACTTACTTGCTGCCAGCCGAAGATGGTGTGATCATTAAGGGCTGGCTAGCGTAATTATGAGTTCGTTGATAGCGCCATCTTCGGCGGCTTGAATTAAGTGTAGGGAATGTAAAAAACCGGCCAGATTCTGGACTACGTAAAGGTCGGCGTAGTGACCGTCTATTTAAAACGATAGCTGCGCTGACCTTTAGGCCAACTGATTTAACCAGGAGTAATGCGCTAACACAACTCGAGGGTAACGTAAGTTGACTGTGTGGATGCTTTCACTTGGCACTCAGACTATATGTGACTAAATAGTGAGCACTACATTTTTTAGTTTTGCCTCCGGCAATCTAAAAATCGAGCCGACCGATATTTCGCTCAGTGGGGGAGGGTAGTGTGAGCAGTAAGTAAAACAAAAATACCCCCCTCCCCCTTGAGCAAAAGAAAAAGGTAAATTTGTGGTTACCATCTTATTAAAAACTTTTTTTTTGGCCAGGGGTGGAGGTCTGTCTTTTTTTAATACAACTGTACTTTTTTTAATACAACTGTCCTTTTTTTTTGCCGAGGGGGGGGCGGGCCGTCGACCCCCACCGTGGATCCGCGCCTGCAACATTCAGTTTTCAACAGAAACGAACATATTTCAAGCATATGAACAGAATGAATGAAATGCAGTCAAAATTCATAGCTCTAGCAATCTGGAAGAGTATTAGAAGATCAAATCATTGAAAGAACTACAAATTTTGGTTAATGTTTCGGTAACATTGTTGAAGGTTTATAAAAAACTGCGTAATTTTTGTATGAAATGTTACTTATATTCCTTCTACTGTACTAACCCTCTAGCATGCCAAAAATCCTGAAAAAAATCTAAAATCACAAAGATATTTATGGCTTTCTTTGAAGGCGTCACTGATCAACACCTTCTAACAGTAAATTCTCCCAACCATTTTTGAATTTTCCCAACCGTTTTTCCATGAAAATAAGACATAAGACAGGATTTTAAAAATCTTTCAACGCTTAAATGTCTGGACTGATATATAAAGTCAATTCATAGCTTTGTTAGGATTTACATTCACCAAAAATGTAATTAAATTGTAATAATGTAGTTGGGAGAATTAAGGAATCGATCAGATAAGTTTCCCCCAATTTTTATCTTTAATAATGGTCTGTTTTCACTCAAACTTTCAGATTATCTTTAATTTTACATCTAGCATTGAAGTCACTATACCTTAGCACCATTTTCTCTCATCTGAACAATGTTACCAAGTCCCTTTAAACAAGAGTTTCAGGGGATATGAACTTGTACGGAAACTTTAAAAATTCACATTGGTAATTTAATAATTTCAAGACATGAAACTCTCATGAATTTGGACCACTCATGAAATTTGTGGGGAAAAAAATTGGTTTTACAATACCTTCTGTTCGTAAGGGTGTATAATGAATATTACATTCACCTTATCTGTCGGTGTATCTGCTCTTATAATATTGTGACTAAAGGCTGGGGTTATTTAATCACAAGTACGGGCCTCCTGAAAAAAAAGAAGAAAACAATTCTAAACAATCGGCTATAAACCGATACACATATTGATACTAGCTTAAATCCAACAAGTTATTTTTTACTCCGAATTTGTCTTAGCTTCCGACTCGATTTCTTGCTTTTCCCATTTCTGGAAGTACGCCATCTTGAGTCTTTGTACATCTCATTTCCCAAACTTTGGCTGTTACCGAGAAGAAAAAGAGGTAGACAAATAATACAAAAATAAGTATGTAAAAATACGCCAGTGGCATCGGTTCGAGGGGGACAAGGAGTATACAAGGGAACAGTTGCCCCCAATGGCGTATCCAGAAGTTGTATTTTATATTTTTTTCTCCTAGGTTACCTCGTGGGGGGAGGGGGAGGTGTTCGTGTGCACCCAATGACAATGAATTTTATTTCTTGAACCCTCACGGGGGCATGGAAGAAATAAAAACATGTGATGTAATGAAAAGATGAATGACAATATTATTACAGTCTAAAGACAATCAAATCTTTACAGAAAAAGAGAAATAGAGAGAAAACAAATCAGAAATACCTTGCCCCAAAAATTAAACAAAGGGTACAATTTTCAAGGGACATGATCTCACCTCAATGGCGCATTGTTTTGAATATACGATTTGCCGTATATTCAGGCAACTGGGATACAAAGAAAACAATCAAACAAAACAACAACAACAACAACCAAAGCAAACAAAGATTCACCGTCGAGTAATATTTCTGTTTTTTTATATTTTCTATTAGTTATATATATTGAAGAGAAATACTCATTTCATGGGCATAGTTGACTCTTCCTTACAGTGGCGTATCCATAAAGTGTTAAACGATGGCTCCAGCGTTTCACACCCCCCCCCCTCCACGACCAAGAGGTTTAAACTTTTAAAAAATAAAGAAAAAAAATAAATGCTATGTAGTCCACGGCACAACGGCTTAGGGGCGAGGGCCTATAGGTAAAAGGCAACATGGGGACTAGACGAAAAGGCCCCTCTCAAATTCCTCCCCTCTTAGTCGCTTTGGTTCCTCGAAGCAGGGGCGGATCCAGCCGGCGACATGCGACATTCGTGAGAAAATATTTAACGACGAATCGGACAGTCAGCAAATAAGCAGGGAGGGGGTAAAGTACTTTTTTTGTTTTTGGTCCAAATTGTGAGAAAATATTTAGCGGCGACTCAGCCAGCCAGCAAAAAGCGGGGTGGGGTAAGAGTACTCTTTTTGTCTTTTTTTGCCCCGGGAAGGTAAGAGTCGCGCCGCCCGATATTTCGCTCAGTGGGGGGAAGGGGGGGGGTAGTGAACACTATAAAAAAAGTGCCCCCGGAAATTGAAAAAAAATATTTAAAAAAAAAATGGGATGCCCGGACCCGTCGGCCCCCCATGGATCCGCGCCTTCCTCGAAGTTAATTTACCCCTAGAAAGACCCACGCCCCTTCACTCCCATTGGGGGAAATGCCTCCTTTCATGGGCAAAGTAGATTCAAAGGGTCGAATACGTTTTCTTTCATTGACGGAAATTTTTAACAAAAGAATTTATCTTCCACAGGCGAAATGCAATTGTGGCATTTTAATGTTACCCATTTTCACATTTCTTATTTACGCGCTCTCTCTCTCTCTCTCTCTCTCTCTCTCTCTCTCTCACTCTCTCTCTCTCTCTCTCTCTCTTCTTTCCTAATTTTTTAATCTATATGAAGTCACTTTTTGTTCGTTCTCCTCCTGTGATTAGATGATGTATCTGCTTTATGTATCACGTAAGTTTTTATTGAGTGAAGGCGCTCTGCATAAAAGGTGTTGAAGTAATATGACCTCAACAAATTACGTGTTCCAAGTTGTGTTTAATTACTTTCTATTAAACGAAGCTTCAGAAACTGAGGTTAGGAATTGGGTTCTTTTGCCCCTTTTGCGTTGAAATTTGTAAAATTTTATTAAATTGATATCATTAACTACTTCCCTAACATTAGGTTTGAGACTAAGCCTACATGTACTTGTAGCGAGGCCCCAGCAGCAGATCCAGGATTCTTTTGCAGGATGGGAGGGAAAGACAAGTGTGAAAATCTCTGACAAGCAGCATATAAACAGACAAACAAACAAACAAAAAAACAAACAAACAAAAATTAAAATCACCATAACTAACAACAAACAAGCAAATTTCTGAGGGTCCTCACCTTTTCATTTTCGGTGGAGACTATTCACAGTTATATGCCAAATTCTGGTTTTATGGGGGGATACGTGCCCTGTGCCCCCTATACTTGGCTCAGCCACAGGGCTTACGCTTTTAGTTAAATGAATTTGCTTTTACTTTGAGTATAGCGTCATACATTTCTTACTTTTTGCTTTCACATTTCTCCCTTTATCCGCACGTTCTTTCATATTTTTTCTTATTCTGAATGTGTATAAGCTTCTCTTCCCCTCACTTTCTCTGTCCCATTCAGTCCCGCAATTATACTCATTTCTTTAAAATTTTTATCTTTTTCTCAAACTAAAGAAGTCGGATTGTTTGCTAAATGCCTTTTTCATTATATGTTTCTGAGACGAAATTCTACGCAACTGAGTATGTACGGGGCTGCAAAAAAAAAAAAAAAAATTAGTGACATTCAATGCATAGAACATTTACCAGAGCGTGAACAAGCTTTCTGACATAGAAATATTCTACACTTAATGGACCAAGCAATTTAACTGAGCTTGAACTATAGATCTTCATTAAAAAAGTGAATTTTGTTCACTTTAAAATGTTAACCTCACTAAAAGACTCTCCTTCTCTCTTTACCTCTCGTTCTCTATTTCTCAGTCTATCATTCGATTGTAGACCACACATAATTCGTTTTCTTTAAATCTAGATAACAGTTTCATATTCTATTACGATCGATATTTTATGCAATGTGGAAAACCGATGAATAGTGAGAAAAATTTATTATGAGATCGTCGATCAGCATGGTGAAAGTCCTACACAACTGAAAAACCCAAGTCTCCTGTAATTGATCAGTTGATAAAAGGGTTTGATGGTCTATAAGGAACGGAATGATCCAGGATCAAGATATAAGCAGTGCACTTAGTGATATTGGGTAAAGTATTCATCCTCAAAGCAAATGTTATTTAAAGGGGATAAAATTAGTAGCATATTTCAATTAAGAAAATAAAAAGATTAATTGAAAAGAAAATAAAAAATGAGAAAATTTAAAAGAACGGAAAAAAGGAGAAAAAAAAGAAGAAAGGAAAAGACAAGGGAATAGGAAAGAAAAGATGTATACTAAAAATATACCTTAAATTATTTACTTAAGATTTTACCTTCAGAAAGTTTTTATCCATCGTCCATTGCCCACCAATGTTTTATATTTTTATTAATACGATTAAAGCGTTGATTAAAACTTCAATTGGAATGATACAAGAATCTTTTTTTAAGCATTTGGTTTAGGTTCAATTTAGATTTATGCGATACTTGTGCCAGGGGATCATTTTTAACAACAATTCTGTCATAAACAAGCAAATCAACATAAACAATTCTCACGCAAACACGTTTCATGTGTATACTCTTTGATCATTATTAACGGTATAAATTCTGATATCAGTTTAATGATATTCTCGAATACAATAATCCGGAATAACTCAGGCGTTGCTCTTTTATTCCAGATTTATCCTATGAAGTGAGTAAACCAATCTATGAATGACGAAATGACGAAATCACATTTAGTAATATAGGCCTACAATAAATATACACATTTGGTTCAAATGCCTAAAAGCAAGAGGAAAATGGTAATTTAGATTAGCCTCGATTTACTTGACGTTCACGCGTATTAATATATTTATACGTATGTCTGTGAAGAAGTTTAAATTAAACTTGCATATCACATCAATATTACAGATATCGTTTAATACAATTAAACAACTAATTTGAGGAAGAATAAGCTGATGAATAATGTTTTTTTCTTCTTCTAAAGGTATTTAATTATACAATTGAAACTAATTTGAGGGAAGAAATAAGCTGATTTATACCGTTTTTTTAAATAAAAGGTATATAAAAATTATTGTCTTACTGTAATTCTGATCATTAGAGTCTACGTACATGGAAGGTCGTCGATTCGTCTACAGGTTTGTTTGTTTGTTTGTTTTGTTTTGTTCGTTTTTTTTAGTGAGGGGGGACACATTAACGTCAATTTCAAGGGGCAAACGCATTAATATGATTTTTTGTTCGTAGAAAGCCCTCGCAATGAAAGAATACAAATTATTACTCTTTTGATGTTAACTGTTCAATTATCTCACACAAACCAATTTTTCATTGATTGATTCATTTATTACCACAAATCAAGTTACATTGTTTTTCAGCTGACAATAATTATACAATTGGTAAATGGAGCCAACAAATAGCAAGAGCTAGTCAAGGTTAGCCCTGTTCAATACATCATAATTTATGAGAACAATTTAAGAGTAAACATTGAATCATAAAGAAGTAACGGTTTGCACTAACATTAAAACAATTTTTTTTAAATACATAGTACACGAAATAATAGTATAACTCAAACATATTATACACTAATATAGATTAATACTATTTACACGATATGGTTGAAATATTTCATAGTAATTCTATTCATACTGTACAATATTTACAATAAATGTGCCCATAATTAATAGTAATTAAATTTTATTCTTTAAGAGGGTCTGTTTTAAATATATGTCTAAATCTTTTTCACGATGAACATTTTTCTAATTTCGTAGGACAGAGCATTCCAAATACATGCACCAAAATATGATACAGACTGTTTTCCTTTGTTTGTTTTTACTTTTATAAGATTGATATTATGATATTCATAGGTTCCTGTTTCATTAGAATGTTGTACAAAATTAATGTAACATTATCTGTTAAACATTATAATATTTTTAACTCATAAAACAGAAGAGCTGAATGGTGATTGTAACATTACATGAGATAAAACATGTGATTCATTTTTGTAGCATCCAAGTGAAAACTTTAATTTCTTTAAAATATTATTTCATCATCACTAGCTTACGTATACAAAATAGTATAAACATAATGATATTCAGGCTGCCCGAATATGAACTCATCAGGTCATGGTTGCTCGAATATTGGATCTCTAAAACTGCTCGGGGAGCACCCAGCCCATCCCCGCCCCGTACGTCTATGACTGCAACAGAGCAGTGGTGTTGCGAATTTTGAAAATAAGATAAGCGACTCTCTATTCAATTCTTCTTCAAAATTAATGGGGCGTAAAATTAACAATATTTCTAGAGCCAAAGAATTTAGCAAAGGTAACAGAAAGCTAAGATTTCTTTAAAATGCTGAACTTCCCCAAATATCATTTTAACACTGCAGTATAATGATAATGATTATTATAATGATAATGATAATAATAATAATAATAATAATTGCAGATTTGTAGCGCACATATCTGTCTAGAATGGCACCCGAGGCACAAAAAGAACTCATTAAATCACAAGGTAATACAAAAGTGAGTAAAAAAAAAGAGAAAAAAACTCAGCAAAATAACAACAACGGCAACAAAATAATCTGATACAGAAAATTCAGATACCATAATCAGATACAAAAATATTACGGCACAGTAAGGAGCAAAGCAACGAGAATTACAAATTTTCCAACCCTTTAAAAACGCTTTTTATAAGCTATAATTTAAATTAGGGCACTGAAGTACAAGATTCTGAAGTAGCACATGCGATTGAGCAAAGCTACCGTGCTTCAGAAAATGTTGCAACGTTACCCCTCAAAAACTCTATTTCAAATATAATTTACTCTTCATATTGAAGGGGGAAGGCATAAGCCTTAATGATCATGACTTCTCTTCCTTTTCTCCACTTCCTCTTCCATTTTTTGCCCCCTTAAAGTGCCGCCTGGGGCACGTGCCCCCCTGCCCCCTTAGGTAGTCACTAGTCACTGACTAACTTCTCCTAGCTAGTGTATTCTGTTTTCCCCCTATTGTTAAATATGCGAAACAAGCTTAACATCGTCAGCAATATAGACGATATTATGAAAAGTTCGGTGAATCGTTTATAGATATCAGGAAAAGGATTGGTCCTAAAACAGATCCCTGGGTTACCCCGCAGTTCATTGTTTTCTCTTCAAATTCATTACCGAAATTGATAACTGTTCTATAGGTAATTTTTAATCCAGTCCAATGATAATCCTCTTAAGCCAACGTGGTACAGTATGGTCACTTGTGTCAAAGGCCTTTCCAAAATCTGAAAACCCAATTCTGACAGTGACTCTACCCTAATCAGTGAATTGCGTTGATTGATTTATCAAATTTAGTAATGAAAGTTTGGTGCCATAGCCATGCCAGAAACCTAAGTAATGTTCACCAAGAAGTTTGTTTGCATTCAGAAACGTGTTCAATTGAAATGATTGATAATTTTCGTGCTTTTTCACCCCGAACATTTTTCAATTATTTTGAACGACATCGAAATAGTCTCACGAAATTTCGCCTAAATTGGACCATCATGAAAGCATAAAGGATTGGATTTATCCCCGAGTTAGCCCATTGAATATTCTCAGTTATATCCCAAGCCAGGTTACTGATGCATGTTTCTTCGCAGAAAGCATTCGCAATGGTGCAGATTTCATATGGAAGACAACACACACCAAACACCATGACAACGAGGGCTAGCTTCTTGGCAATTATTTTATTCTTTTGAAGTCTCACGCTGGTAAACTGATCAAATTTTGTATTTGGTATCGCGTTCATGTGGATTGTTTGGATGCTCATAGACGTTTTGGCTCGCTGTGAAGCAGAAGACAGACGAAACGACTTTGTTTGATGATTATTACCATCATTGTCTCCTTTTACAGCATACATGTTTGTACGACATTCTTGATTAACACGGTATTCTGTTGTTTCACCAACATTTCGGTTGATTGTCATAACTTGAAATTTATCGAACTGCCTCTTAATGTTAACAAAAATAAGAGCATTTAAGAAAGCAACACTTGAAAATGGTATGAAGAATCCAATAAGACTAACAGTCAATGTTACGAACGGATTCACAAGGAACTCCATAAGACAGTCGTGCGAATAATCCACCGTCTCCTTTCGTCCACCAAAAGTTGACCATCCGAAAGAAAGTAGGAAACAAACTGTGAAGTAGATTATCCAAGCTGATATGATTGCGTATCGAACACGTTTTCGTGTCACGAATGATCGGTGTTTGATTGGATTCGTAACTAACAAATATCTATCGATACTGATGAACACGATCATTACGACCGATATGTAGACGGCTACGTAGTCGATAACGCCGTATAATCTACATACGTACTCGCCGAACAACCAACGCCCACTTACAATGGTCGTCAGATTGACCGTTAACGGCACGAGTCCGACAATAAAATCGGCAAAGGCTAGATTGAGAATGATCAGGTTAGCAGGCCGTTGACGTAACTTTCTGTCTTGAATGTATGAAATGATAACGAAAAGATTTCCAATGACAGTGGTCGCAATGACGATACCGTAGATGGCTACGACTGGAATCAATGCCGAAAGTGGTAGGTTACTATCTTCTGAAGATAAGACAGGTGTCCTGTTGTTGTTGAATTGGGTAGACTCTTCAGGATCCATAATCTGCAGGCAGGTCAAGAAAATTTTCATAGATTAGAAAGACATCTCAAATTGGTATAAAAGACAAAAGTAGCAGAAAGATCCCGAACTATTCCCCGTGTATTAGAAAGGATCCAAATTTTCGCGCCCGAGAGGGGGCACATATTTTACAATTCCGAACATAGAAGAAAGAAAGGAGGTGGGTGGGAGAGACAATCAAACGTCCACAAGCGTTGTCAGTCTGAAAATCTCTCAGTATGACACGGCACTGATCCGTCTATCACGCCCCACCCTTTCTGGGTGGGGTCCAGGAGTGGAGCCCTTGCCGGGGGGCCCGGGGGCGGAGCTTTCGGACGCTCTTGAGTTTTAGCGATTTAGAACCTTCAAGATAGCCGTCTTGATCAATAGAAATTATAATCCATCCCTTGAAACTTACACTGCCCACATTGGTTTATTTCATTGGAAATCTCTTTCTCTCTCTCTCTTTCTCATTCCCCCACCCTCTCTCTCTCTCTCTCTCCTTTTCACTAAGTGCAATTTCATAGAAAAAAAGGGTTTTGGGTGGGGTTTCCATCCCACCCAATACGTTTTCTGTCCCTTTTTCTTTTTTTACCTTCTTTTCTCTTTCTTTCCTCCATTTTTCTTCAGTTGCTCTCTATTCCCCCATTTGCTTTCTTTTAGGCCGCTAAAGCCGGGGGGGGGGCGGACCGTGACTGATTCGGTCCCCCTTATCGTATTTCAACTTGAGTGAAATCTCAATTTACACCACAAGATTAAAGTAGGGGAACACATATCATCAAACAAAACCCTTTAAAAGCGGTTTTGCAGTACGTGCTGCTACACTAAGTTTGATCACGACACATGAAACTGTCGCATATTGTCTTTTCCCTCTTGCTTTGTTATATTTTCTAAGAAAGTGTGTTAAGTTGTCATTGGTCTTCCCTTCCTATTTACAAATACTAATGTCGCCATTTCCTTCAATTTGCCACTCTTCTTTATTGGATGAGCGATGACCAGCTAGATTATAGAGAGAACCCCCCATAATAATAATGATGAATACAGCTTTAATCAAGGTGTAGGGGCAAAATAGTTGATTTAGCATCTACTAAGAGGCCAGGGGTCAGAAAATGTTATTTAAGGCAAAATCAGAAAGGAATTACAAGAAACCATGTGAGATAAGTGTTAACAATGTAACAGCTCGCAATCAGAACAGTAATAATGTAATTGTATAGTGCATCAGCGACATTTGCGTATCCAGCTTTGGCGTGCCCCTTAGTCTCCCCCTCTCAAAAGTAATAGATATAATATAATAGATAAATTGGCAGTATTTGACCAATAACTTGCCTTAATTGCAGAAAAATTGCCTAGAATAATTCGAAAAGTTCGACTTCGAATCATTTGATTGATTGATGGAATCAGCGCTTTTGAATGTTTTTAAAAGAAATATGGCGTCATATAGATAATGTGAATCATCATCGCTATCATCATTATCATCATCATTATCATCATCATCATCATCATCATCATCATCATCATCAAATAATGTATGTTACAGAGTCAAACCCCTCATCTCACAGCACTGAAGTAGTCTTTTTGTGGCATAAAACATGAGGCTTTGATACTCTTTCAGATATTTGTAAATAATAATTATAGTGCTTATATAGCGCCTAACACTTACTTTATCAGAAGTCTCTAACCGCTCTACAACAATGCAGCATAATTACCCTGGCTTTAGCAGTGCAGCTGTTACGCGCTACGTTTCAAGGAATAAATTCCTACCAGGTACTCATTTACTTCACCTGGGTGGAGTGTGGCAAATGTAGATCAATGTCTTGCCAAAGGACATTAGTGCAGCGGCGGGACTCGAACCGCGGACATTGTGATCGACAGTCCGGCGACGTATCCACTGACCTCAACACCCTGAAGTTTCGGAGTTTTTAAATATATATAATCTAAGGTAACACTGTTGTCAATAGGTTAGTTTCTTCAGTCAAAGAAGGTTTCCGATAATTATCTTTAGTTTCATCGATGTTGGATTCGGGTGTACATGGCCCTTGCTATTCATCGGCGAAATGATAATACACATCATACGTTAAAGCCCCACTGCACTACTTGTAGCTACTTGCTCCCTCTATTATCTATACAGTGCGTCCCAGAAAAAACGAAACCGAGAATTATCGATGTTTTATCATAACTTAATCGCATTTATAATTAATAAATGACACTCATTTGTAAAGCTTTGATCCTCCTCTTTCATATGATGCATATTTCACGCATGAGTGATTAAAAACAATTTGAAGAGAGGAAACCAAAAAGTCATTTGGCGGGCGTTATCTGAATTTCAAAGAGAAAATAACATTTCTAGAAAGTTTAATTTCTGCCTTTCATATGACACCTCAATCAGGAAAAATGAGCCAGGAATAACAAAGTTCTGTTTGTTTAAAGTAATGCTTGCATTTCCATAATTTGATTAAACGAATTCGTTTTCACTGGCTGCCTGCCGTAGCAACACACATAGTTGACAAAAGACTTAACTCCGTTTCGTTGACGATCAGCCATGCATCAAGTCTTTTGTCTTCTTTGTGCATGGCTGATCGTCAACAAAACGGAGTTAAGTCTTTTGTCAACTCTGTTTGTTGCTACGGCAGGCAGCCAGTGATAATGAACTTGTTTAATCAAATTATGGAAATGCAAGCATTACTTTAAACAAACAGAACTTTGTTATTCCTGGCTCATTTTTCCTGATTGAGGTGTCATATGAAAGGGCAGAAATTGAACTTTCTAGAAATGTTATTTTCACTTTGAAATTCAGATACCGCCCGCCAAATGACTTTCCTCTCCAAATTGTTTTTAATCACTCATGCGTGAAATATGCATCATATGAGTTGCATCAAATGAAAGAGGAGGATCTAAGCTTTACAAATATGTGTCATTTATTAATTATAATTGTGATTAAGTTATGATAAAACATCGATAATTCTCGGTTTCGTTTTATCTGGGACGCACTGTATAGAAAACAATGCCTAAGCGGTGCCCGTTGGTCCCCCATGATCCTCTTTTTCTTATGTTAATTAAGAGCTGAGTTGATGAGATACCACTTGTCAGTGACAAGTGAAGGAGGTCTAATCGCTCCTGGCCAAACTATTGCAGACAGGCTTTAAGAAATAAAGTTATAATTATCAAATTCACATCTTTTCCAACAAATACAACTCACAAAGTATCAACTTAGAATGCACCTTAATTAACTTACCACCTTAAGATTGACGTGAGTGTTGATTTCTGAAAATAAAGACGGGCGATGGAGACCGTCGGGATTAAGCTGTGATGGACAGACGTGTCACAGTGTCGGAGGTTTACTACAGCTATGTCCTCGACCTGACTTCGACATCATACCTTTATATGAGAGTTATACGACTCGAGCCGTTGCTGTAGTGGGAGGGACGATCCTGGTAGCAAATTCATAATTGTTATCAATAGATTTGCAAACATCTTTCTAAGCCTTTACGGCATATTTGAATTATCGTACTCAGCATTCATCTTCAACATCATCATTCATCTTTTTAATTGTTTTCATTCTTCTTAGTAAATTTAGTAGTGCTTTCATGATCATCATAATCGTCATTAGTATTATTATTATTATCATTTTCATCATCATCATCACCATCATCACTACTACAATCCTTGTTTCTTAATTTTCATTCTTATTATTCCTATTACTGTTTTTTTATTATTAGATCATTAGCCAAGTTGGCTACAAATCACCCTGTGCGAACAAGTTATGAGTACAAAATGATTATGCATTACCCAACATTTTCGCAGGTATAGTGGATGCATTGGGAAACTATAATTAAAGGAGAAAGCATTTACTATTCAGGAATCAAGTCATTGCACATTATTCATGGCTTGAAAAGAGTGAGAGAGAGTAAAAGTGTGTGTGTGTGTGTGTGTGTGTGTGTGCGGGTATGTGGGTGTGAGGGAGAGAGAGAGAGAGAGAGAGAGAGAGAGAGAGAGAGAGAGAGAGGGGAGAGCGAGGGAGGGAGAGAGAGAGAGAGGGGGAGGAGGAGAATGAAACAGGCAAATGTAGCAACCAATATACAGTACTAACTGATTTTAATATTTTTCTTTTCATGAAAGTACAGTTCTTGTTTTAACTTTAAAGTTTTTAAATACTCAAATGCATAGCAACGTCTACGATAAGGACAATACATGTACACAAAAGCAGATCAATGACATTGGAAAGTGTTTCCCGTTAAACAATCATTTTGCAACCTTAGTTCTGCCAAGGAATGGCACAACATTCGGTTTTCAACAGAGACAAACATATTTCAAGCATATGAAAAGAATACATTAAACGCAATCAAAGCAATCAAAATTCATAGCTCTAGCAATCTGGAAGAGTATAAGAAGATCAAAACCATTTAAAGAATATACAATTTATGGTAAAACAAGAATTTCAGGAGATATGAACTTGTACGGAAAAAAAAATTCACCTTGGTAATTCAATCATTTCAAGAAATGAAACTCTCATGAATTTGGACCACTCATGGAATTTGTGAAAGTTTTTGGTTTTACAATACCTTCTGTGTGCAAGGGTGTATAATGAAGATTGCAATCACCTTATCTGTCTGTGCATCTTCTCTTCTAACTGTGACTAAAGGCTAGGATTATTTTAACACAAGCACGGGCCTCCTGAAAAAAAGTTTTCGAAACAATGCTTTCCCGACTTCTGAAAACAATCGGCTATAAACCGATAAACATATTGATACTAGCTTAAATCAAGCAAGTTGATTTTTTACTCCGAATTTGTCTTAGTTCCCGACTCGATTTCTTGCTTTTCCCATTTCTGGAAGTACGCCATCTTGAGTTTATGTACATCTCATTTCGCAAACTTTGGCTGTTACCGAGAAAAAAAAGGTAGACAAATAATACAAAAATAAGTAAATAAAAATAACGCAACGGCATCGGTTCGAAGGGAACAAGGAGTATACAAGGGAACGGTTGCCCCCAATGGCGTATCCAGAAGTTGTATTTTATATATTTTTCTCCTAGGTTACCTCATGGAGGGGAGATGTTCGTGTGCACCCATTGACAATGACAAGAATTTAATTTCTTGAACCCTCATGGGGCATGGAAGAAATAAAAACATGTGATGTAATGGAAAGATGAATGAAAATATTTTTACAGTCTAAAGACAATCAAATCTTTACAGAAAAAGAGAAATAGAAGAAAAAGAATTTGATATGCCTTGCCCAAAAAATAAAACAAAGGGCACAATTTTCAGGCAACTGGGTAACAAGAAAAACAATCAAACAAAAAACAACCGTCGAGTGATATTTCTGTTTTTTATATTTTTATTAGTTATATATCTTGGCCGCCGAGCGACCTTCTTATTTAATTGAAGAGAAATGCACATTTCATGGGCATAGTTGACTCTTCCTTACAGTGGCGTATCCATAAAGTGTTAAACGATGGATCCAGCGTATCCCACACCCACCCCCCTCCCTCCACGACCAAGAGGTTCAAACTTTAAAAAAATAAATATAAAGATAAATGCAATGTAGTTAGTCCACGGCACAACGGCTTAGAGCCGAGGGCCTACAGGTAAAAGGGAACATGAGGAGTAGACGAAAAGGCCCCTCTCACATCCCTCCCCTCTTAGTCGCTTTGGTACCTCGAAGTTATACTGTTATTCTACCCCTAGAAAGACCCGTGCCCCTTCACTCTCCCAATTATGGGGGCAATGCCTCCTTTCATGGGCAAAGTAGAGTCAAAGGGTCGAATAAGTTTTCTTTCATTGGCGGAAATTTTTAACAATATAATTTATCTTCCACAGGCGAAATGCAATTGTGGCATTTTAATGTTACCCATTTTCACATTTCTTATTTACGCGCTCTCTCTCTCTCTCTCTCTTTCTTATTTCCTAATTTTTAATTTATATGAAATTCACTTTTTGTTCGTTCTCCTACTGTGATTAGATAATGTATCTGCTTCATGTATCACGTAAGTTTTTTTAGTGAAGGGCGCTCCGCATAAAAAAGTGTTAAAGTAATATGGCCTCAACGAATTACGTGATTCCGATTGGCTGAAAGCGATGGCTGTTCCAAGTTGTGTTTTATCGCAAACTTTCTATTGAACGAAGCTCCAGAAACTGAGGTTAGGTATTGGGTTCTATTGCCCTTTTTGAGTTGAACTTTTCAAAGGTTTATTAAACTGATATAATTTTACTACTTCCCCTACGCTGTGTTTGAGACTAAGCCTACTCTTGTAGCGAGGCCCCAGCAGCAGATCCAGGATTCTTTTGCAGGATGTGAAGGAAAGACAAGTGTGAAAATCGCTGACAAGCAGTATATACTCAAACAAACAAACAAACAAACAAATAAACAAAAATTGAAACCACCATAACTAACAACAAACAAACAAATTTCTGGGGGTCCTCACCTTTTCATTTTCGGTGGAGACTATTCACAGCTATTTGCCAAATTCTGGTTTAATGGGGGGAGATACGTGCCCTGTGCCCCCTATACCTGGTTCAACCACTGGGCTTAAGCTTTAGTTAATGAATTTGCTTTTACTTTGAGTATAGCGTCATACAATTCTGACTTTTTACTTTCACATTTCTCCCTTTGTCCGCACGTTCTTTCATTATTTTTCTTATTCTGCATGTGTTTCACCTTCTCTTTCCCTCACTTTCTCTGTTCCATTCATTCCCGCAATTTTACCAATTTCTTTAAAATTATCATCTTTCTCTCAAAGTCTGATTGTTTGCTAAATGCCTTTTTCATTGTATGTTTCTGAGACGCAACTGAGCATGTACGGGGCTGCATATAAGAATATTTAGTAACATTCAAAGCATGGAAAATTTACCAGAGTGAGAAAAAAACTTTCCGACATGAAAATATGCTACACTTAATGGACCACGCAATTTAACTGAGCTTGACCTATAGATCTTTAAAAAAAAAAAAAAAGGAATTATGTTCACTTTAAAATATTAACCTCACTAAAAGACTCTTCTCCTCTTTCTACTTCTCTTTCTCTATTTCTCAGTCTATCATTTCGATTGTAGACCACACATAATTCATTTTCTTTAAATCTAGATAACAGTTTCATATTCTATTACGATCGATATTTTATGCAATGTGGAAAACCGAAGAAAAGTGAAAAAATCTTCTTATGAAATCGTCGAACAGCATGGTGAAAGTCCTACACAACTGAAAAGCCCAAGTCTCCTGTAATTGATCAGTTGATAAAAGGGTTTGATGGTCTATAAGGAACGGAGTGATCTAGGATCAAGACAAAATCAGTGCACGTAGTGACCTTGGGTAAAGTATTCATCCTCAAAGCAAATGTTATTTAAAGGGGATAAAAGTAATATTCCAATTCAAAAATAAAAAGATTAATTGAAAAGAAAAAAAAAATTAAAAGAACGGAAAAGAAAGAAAACAAAGAAGAAAAGAAAAGACAAGGTGATCAGAAAAAGAAGATGTATACTAAAAATTTCCTTAAAGGGAAATCCAACCAAATTAGACAACTACTTTAAAAGAAAGCAGAAAACTCAGAGAAGCAAACTGATAAAAACTTCAATTAAATCTGACTAAGTATAAGAAAGTTATGATTTTTTGAAAGTTGTAATCACTATACGTATGGGCACTTCAAATTGGCGGAAGCGGTAATGTCAATGTGATGTAGTGCCGGACTACTTTCCAATCTGTTCCAACATATAAAATGACTAAAATTTAAATTTTTCAAAAATTCATTGCTCAGGAAGGTCTATTCTTTTTAGAGGACCTATAATGATATGCTATCTATAATTTATTTTGAGTAGTGCCCCAAGGGGGAACGAACTTACGAGAAAAACAGAAATTAATGATATTTTTGTACACGGCAAATGGGCGAGTTATTTCCACGTCCTACGTCACAATCCACTGACCGAACTACCAATTTGAGATTCGTATAGACTTAGTGATCTCATATTTCAAATATTCATAACTTCCTTACTATTGGTCCGATTCATTTCAAACTTTTGCCATTCTGTTGTTAATTTTCTGCTCTCACACAAATCAACTTATTACAAGGGTTGGATTGCCCTTTAAAGTATTTACTTAAGATTTTACCTTCAGAGAGTTTCTTTTCCATCGTCCATTGCCCATCAGTGTTTTATATTTGTATTAATACGATTAAAGCGTTGATTTAAACTTTCAATTGGAATGATACAAGAACTGTTTTTGTTTTTTTACCTTTTAAACATTTGGTTTAGGTTCAATTTAGATTTATGCGATACTTGTGCCTAGGGATCATTTTAAACAACAATTCTGTCATAAACAAGCAAATCAACATAAACAATTTTCACACAAACACGTTGGATGTGTATACTCTTTGATTATTATTAACGGTATAAGTTCTGATATCAGTTTAATGATGTTCTAGAATACAATAATTCGGAATGACAAATAATAATTAACTCAAGAGTTGCTGTTTCATTCCGGATTTATCATGTGAAGTGCTCTAACCAATGTATGAATGACGAAATTTCGATCAGGAATTTAATCACATGTAGTAATAATAACATAGGCCTACAATAAATATACACATTTGGTTGAAAGGACTAACGGCAAGAGAAAAATGGTAATTAAGGTTAGCCTCGATTTACTTGACGGTCACGCGTTTTAATATATTTATACGTATGTCTGTGAAGAAGTTTAACATTAAACTTGTTTATCACATCAATATTACAGATATCGTTACAATTAAACAATTAATTTGAGGGAAAAAAATAAGCTGATGAGTAACGTTTTTTTCTTCGAAAGTATTTGATTATACAATTGAAACTATTTTGAAGGGAAAAACTAAGCTGATGTGTAACGTTTTTTTTTCTTCTAATGGTATTTAAAAATGGTTGTCTTAATTTACTGTAATTTTGATCATTAGAGTCTACATGCAAAGTCCTCGATTCGTCTACAGGTTTGTTTGTTTGTTTTTGTTTTTAGGGGGGAGGGGGCAAACGTATCATTAGAAAGCCCTCGCAAAAAGAAAGAATAACAATTAATGCTCTTTTGATGTTATCTGTTCAATTATCTAACAAAAATTTTGTTTCATTCATTCATGCCTTCATTTATTACCACAAATCAGGTTACATTGCTCTTCAGCTGACAATAATTATACAATTGGTAAATGGAGCCAACAAACGGCAACACTTAGTCAAGGTTAGCTCCGTTTAATACATCATAAATTATGAGAACAAATCAAGAATAAACATTGAATCATAAAGGAGTAACGGTTTGCACTAACATTAAAAAAATATAAACACGAAATATCAATATAACTAAAACATATATACACTAATACAGATTTTGATTTTTTACGCAATATCACTGATATATTTCATAGTAATTATATTTATAATTTACAATATTTACAACAAATGTGCCAATAATTGAAAGTAATTAAATTTTATACTTAAAGAAGGTCTGTTTTGAACATTTGTCCAAAGCTTTTTTCGCTATGAACATTTTTCTAAGACAGAGCATTCCAAATATATGCACCAAAATATGATACAGACAATTTTCCAATGTTTGTTTTTACTTTTATAAGATTGTATTATGATTTTCATAGGTTCTTGTTTCATCAGCATGTTGTACAAATTAATGTAAAATAATCTATAAAACAATAAAATATTTTGAACTCATAAAACAGAGGAGCTGAATGGGGATTGTAACATTATTTTAAATGAGATAAAATGTGTGATTATTTTTTTTTTGTATCATCAAAGTGAAAACGTAATCACTAGCTTACCTAAAAAGGAAATAGTATAAAATATATAATAATATTCAGGCACCCAAATATGAGGATATCCGGGCATGTCGCTGCCCGAATGTGAGCTCATCAGGTCATGGTTGCTCGAATATTGGATCTCTAAAAATGCTCGGGGAGCACCCAGCCCTTCCCCCGCCCCGTACGTCTATGACTGCAACAGAGCAGTGGTGTTGCGAATTTTGAACATAAGCGACTCTCTATTCAATTCTTCTTCAAAAAGGGCGCAAAATTAACGAACTTTCTAGAGTCAAAGAATTTAGCAAGGTAACAGAAAGCTACATTTTTTTGAAATGCTGAACCTCCCCAAATATCATTTTTACACTGCAGTATAATGATAATGATAACAATAATAATAATAATAATAATAATTGTAGATTTGTAGCGTACATACCTGTCTAGAATGGCACCCGAGGCGCAAAAAGAAATCAATAATTACAATGTAATACAAAAATATTGGGACACAGAAAGGAGCAAAGCAACAAAAATTATACATTTTCTAACCCTTTAAAAACGCTATTTATAAACTATAATTTAAATTAGGGCACTGAACTACGAGATCCTGAAGCAACACGTGCGAGTGAGCAAAGCGACCGAGCTTTAGAAAATTTCGCAACTTTAACCCCCCAAAACTCTATTTCTAACACAATTTACTCTTCATATTGAAGGGAAAACGCATAAGTCTTATTAATCTTGAATTCTCTTCCTGTTCTCCCCTTCCTCTTTCCATTTTTTACCCCCTTAAAGTGCCGCCTGGGGCACGTGCCCCCCTGCCCCATAGATAGCCACTGACTTATTTCTCCTTTGTGTATTGTTTTTCCCCTTTGTTAAATGTGCAAAACAAGCTTGAATCGTCAGCAATAGACGACATTATGAATAGTTAGGTGAATCATTTAGATATATATATATCAGGAAAAGGACTGGTCCTAAAACGGATTCCTGGGTTACCCCGCAGTTCAATTTTTTGTTCTTCTTCAGATTCACTACCGAAATTGATACCAGTTCTATAAGTCATTTTAACCAAATCCAATGCTAATCCTTTTAAGCCATAGTGGTACTGTATGGTCACTTGTGTCAAAGGCCTTTCCAAACTCTGAAGAAAAAAATTCTGACAGTGACTCTACCCTCAGTGAATTGTGTTGATTGATTTATCAAATTTAGTAATGAAAGTTTGGTGCTATAGCCATGTCAGAAACCTTATTAATGTTCACCAAGATTTTGTTTTGCATCTAGAAACTTGTTCAATTGAAATGACTGATAATTTCGCGCTTTTTTCACCCCGAACATTTTCAATTATTTTGATCGACATCGAAATAGTCTCACGAAATTTCGCCTAAATTGAACACTCGTGAAAGCATAAAGGATTGGATTTATCCCAGAGTTAGCCCATACAATATTCTCAGTTATATCCCAAGCCAGGTTACTGATGCATGTATCTTCGCAGAAAGCATTCGCAATGGTGCAAATTTCATATGGAAGACAACACACGCCAAACACCATGACAACGAGGGCTAGCTTCTTGGCAATTATTTTATTCTTTTGAAGTCTCACGCTGGTAAACTGATCAAATTTTGTATTTGGTTTCTCATTCATGTGGATTGCTTGTGAAACAGTTTGAATGCTCATAGACGTATTGGCTCGCTGTGAAGAAGAAGACAGACGAAACGACTTTGTTTGATGATTATTACCATCCTTGTCTCCTTTTACAGCATACATGTTTGTACGACATTCTTGATTAACACTGTATTCTGTTGTTTCATCAAAGTTTCGGTTGATTGTGATAACTTGAAATTTATCCAACTGCCTCTTAATTTTAACAAAAATAAGAGTATTTAATAAAGCAACACTCGAAAATGGTATGAAGAATCCAATAAGACTAATAGTCAATGTTACGAACGGATTTCCAAGGAACTCCATGAGACACTCGTGCGAATAATCCACCGTCTCCTTTCGTCCACCAAAAGTCGTCCATCCGAAAGAAAGTAGGACAAAAACTGTGAAGTAGATTATCCAAGCTGATATGATTGCATATCGAACACGTTTTCGTGTCACGAATAATCGGTGTTTGATTGGCTTCGTAACTAACAAATATCTATCGATACTGATGAACACGATCATCACGCACGATACGTAGACGGCTACGTAGTCGATAACGCCGTATAATCTACAGACGTACTCGCCGAACAGCCAACGCCCACTTATAATGGTCGTCAGATTGACCGTTAACGACACGAGTCCGACGATAAAATCGGCAAAGGCAAGATTGAGAATGATCAGGTTAGCCGGTCGTTGACGTATTTTTCTGTCTTGAAAGTATGAAATGATGACGAAAAGATTTCCAATAGCAGTGGTACCAATGAGGATACCGTAGATAGCTACGACTGGAATCAATGCCGAAAGTGGTAGGTTATTATCTTCTGAAGATAAGACAGGTGTCATGTTGTTGTTGAATCGGGTAGACTCTTCAGGATCCATAATCTGCAGGCAGGTCATGAGAATTTTCATAGATTAGAAAGACATCTCAATTTTGTATAAAAGACAAAAGTAACACAAAGATCCCGAACTATTCCCCTTGAATTAGAACGGATCCAAATTCTCGAGCCCAGGAGGGGGGCACATAATATTATCTTTAACATTCCGAACATAGAAGAAAGAAAGGAGGTGGGGTGGGAGAGATAATCACACTTCCACAAGCGTTTTCAATCTAAAAATCTCTCAGTATGACACGGGACTGATCCGTCTATCACCCCCCCCCCTCCTTCTGGGTGGGGTCCAGGAGTGGAGCCCTTGGCGTCGAATGGAGGAAACTCCCACTGAAGATGAGGATTGCTGCAGGGTCCTCGCTCCCTGTCTTCGGACAAACTTGTAGTCTATTCCGTAGTTTGCTGGAACACCGTTATCCTAAGTCCAGTTATGGTCTAATAGTTGCTTGTGAAAGCCGGTAGTATATATTGGGAGAGCCCCAGTATCAAAAGTCGGTAGGCCCGCTTGGATACAAGTTGGGAAACTGTCTGAAAAAAAAATCCAAAAAAAAACCGATTGGTAAACGGTCGGCTAGGAGGAAATATAAATATCCAAAACATAATTATAAACTGAATGAATGAATATTTAAATGAGTATAATATCATGGCACAATCTTATCTCACAGGAATATTTACCTTCCTCAAAAACTTAGCATTCATCATTATCTATAGTATAAGAGAAGCATGACAATTCTCTTTCATAAGACAAGTCTTCACAATATTTAGGAATATTAATAAGAATTCACATCACTGACTTAAATCCAATGACAAGGAGATAATGCTTACATCCTTAATAATTATTTTATAAGCAAAAATGGGGAGAACATTCCTTTCTCTCATTTTAAAATCAACTATTAAAAAGCAATTTCACTTCAGTTGAAGGTCGAATATAATCTTCAAAATACACAATAAGAAACTGAAATAACCAGGTTTATTATCAAAATATCAAATAACAAACTTACTATCTAATCTGAAGATGGAAACCTCCTGTGTAAAGGAACTAGCTATGACATTGCCAAAATAACGGGCGCGGCTGCTTCATACCCGGAGATGCACGAGCTATAGGCAAAACCTGTCTTTGCTCTTTGGAAGCTAGCTGCAATCTGCCTCAACATGGCTGAACTGCACTGCATGCATGGCACTAAAACATAATTTATGCAAAGGCTGCTCCAAAAAAAGGGGGGGGAAAGCATCACTGCCACACACAGTAATGAATTCAGACACAACATTAGTTAACCTTAATGAATTCAGGACTCTGGAGTTAATGCATTCAGGATCCTCCAGTACATTGGTACGGTAAATGAAAAGAGCTATCCTAAAAATGTGGGCAATATTGTGACAATTGCCTCTCGCCAATGTGGCTTGTCTGGGAGGCGGATTTTTTATTAACACGCTAGTGAAGGAATTTTCTCGATTAATTCCAATGAAACCGCTCGCGAAGAGTCTAGACCGGATCGGAGAGCTCTCTAGCGTTAGTGTAAAATTACATCTAGGACAAAGTTTGATTAACTTTTTCTCGGATCACTCTAATGGTTATGGAACCTGTTTGTGTTTCTAATCTTCATAGCCATCATAAGTGAGAACATTGTATTCTTTTGTTTGTTTTTACAGTTCTCCTTGTAGGGCCTACGCATGAATATGAATATGAGAGCAGAAATCAGCGCAGCGAGCGTGAACATACACACACAGTCATGTACACACAACAACCATCGATAAAACAATTTCTGTACATTATCATTATCAGTACAGTAGAGTCAGAGAACTGGAAAATACGAGTACAGTACGTACATAAAGGTTTTTTAAAAAGTCTAGGCTCTTCGCGAGCGGTTTCATTTGAATTAATCGTAAAAATCCCTCCGCTAGCGTGTAAATAAAAAAAATACGCGTCCGGGAGCTGATTGACAATAATTTACCTTCTTTTAGGATAAATTGATAAGATATGGATTAATTGTTCATTGTATTATACCCATAATTGTTGTAGTTCATGTTACTGATATTTTTGTAGTATAGTGTTCCATTTCCAGACGTCTACAGTACCAGAGGTTGGACACTCTCCCTTGTACAGGCATTGGCAAGCATGGTGTAGCGTCTCATACATTCGCACTTTTATTGTACACATTCATGTTCTCAGTAATTTTCCATTACGCGACTCATTTGTATTCATTGATTCGGACCACTGGCGTACCTGAGGGGGGGGGCAGGGGGGGGGCAGAGTGCCCCCCCTGACGGGCTCCAGGGAAAAAAAAGAAAAAGGGGGGAAAAGGGGAAAGGAAAAAAAAGGGGAAAGAGAAAAAAAGGGGAAAGAAAAGAAAAGAAAGGAAAGGAAAGAAAAGAAAAAGGAAAAGGGAAAGAAAAATAAGAAAAGAAAGAAAGAAAGAGAAAAAAGAAAAAGGAAAAGGAAAGAAAAAGGAAGAAGAAGAAAAAGGAAGTAGAAAGGGAAAAAGGGAAAAGGAAAGAAAAAAATGGGAAATTAAAAAGAAGAAGACCATGGCCGTACGCACCGGGGGCAGTTGATCCCAGATATTTTGAAAACGTACAGTTTTTTTCTGAAAATGTTTAACAAAGCTCACAAGTAGTGTAGGCCTATACCAAATCCTTCAATTCTACTTTTGAAATGCAAAAGTATCCTCATGACCAGTTCGGTCGCTCGAACTCCCTCATCACTCCTTTCGCTTTTGAGTTTCTTCGAAAACTTTTTACGCATCTTTCCCCCTCCCCCACCAGAAAAATATTCCGCATACGGCCCTGAAAAAGACAAATGAAAATAGGAAAATATAAGTGATATAACAAATTCGAAACTATTCGCTGGCGCGAGCTGCTTGCTAGCCTATTTTGTATTAATTGTTTTCACTTGCTCGTCCCCTGAAAAAGAAAAGGATTAGCATTGCCTAGAATACAATTGTGCCTGCCCCGACGGTCCCCGACCTTCAACGATGGCTACAATAACACCCAATTTATGAACCAAATGTTACTAAAAGAGACAAATTCATTTTTTCTCGCTCGCTACGCTCGCTCGCGAATAAATGGAATAGACATTGCTTTGAAAACAATTGTGCCCACCCTTGACCTGCAACAATATCATTAAAAATGGAAGTGTTTTTTCGCCCTCTCGCCAAAAAGGAATTGATATCGCGTTAAACGCGATTGCGCCCATCCCGACCTGCACCAATAAATACAAGTTTATGTATTAATTTCTATTTAAAGAGAATTGATTTTTTTTGCTTGCTCGCTATGCTCGCTCGCCAAAATGGAATTGACATTTCTAACAAAACATGTGCACCCCCTTGCCTGCAACAATAATCCCAGTAAATAAGTACCAAACGTTATTTTAAGAGATATTGTATCCTCGCTCGCCAGAATTGATGAATTGATTGATTTTAGTGATTGATATATGAGTTGATTTGTGTCACCCCGACCTGCAACATAAAGATCTATGTTTATATACCAATTATCATTGAAAGAAAATGTTATTTGTCTGCGGTACGATTGTATAGCAGGCAAATGTTGTTTGTATCGTTAATGAATGCATACTTATGTTGGGTACGCGGGGCCGTTGCCCCGATGGAATGTAATTTGCATAGGCAGCTCGTACAGGTGTGCGAGCTAATTCTGCCACGGTGACCAGTGCACGTGCGGGGGCACGTGGCATCAATTAGTACGTAATTGAATCATTCTAGCTTGAACTTTCAACGAGACAACTACCATGGAGCCGACCGCAGTTGCTGACCTCGTGAGCGCGAAAATTCGAGAAAGCCAGACGGGGCTTCTAAGCCAGCTCGATTCGTTGATTTCTGATAAATTAGGAACTTTTCAGCAGCGAATTAATGACAACCAGAGAGAGCTTAGCGAATCTCAAATAGCGAAAATTGAGGAGATGAATAAGGACGTGTACAAGTTCCGCAAACGCGGTAATGAGGAACAGTACAAAGTCAATGTCAAAGTCACTAGAAAGTTGATAGAGGCAGACGCATTGCTGGTAGAAGAGGGGAGAGATGGCAAGGAAGACGCGCACATAAAGATTGCCGAAGGTATTCAAATGCTTGAACATCGCCAAAAACTAATCAAAATTGCGGACAGTTCCGAAGGAGGATGGAACACCGTAGACGAGTATTTGAGGAACAGTTTGGCAGACGACTCGGATGACGAGAAGAGAATCAATCGAGCTGAGTTAAAGGCTCAAAAGAAGAAAAGGGCAAGGAAACTTCAAGGAAGAAGTTTAATGTTCGCAGGTTCACTCCTTACCAGCCAAAGGTGTTTACAGGCCGAACCGATGGTTGGTCCACAGGGGCGGCTCCGGTGTTGCCGGAACCAACGAGGAACGGTCGGTCACAGTCGAGCCGAAAGCCGGGTTCGTGTTTTTCGTGTGGAAAAGCAGGGCATTGGAGAGCTGACTGCAGAGAATTTCCACTAATCTTCCCTACAACACAAAGCTAAGTGATACTCTCTTACTTAATATGAGGAGTGAATTGAAAGAAAGTGAAGTTTCACCGTGTATTGAAACGGAATGTGAAACGAGTTTCGTAGCTGGCAAAATTCCATCTCCTGTAGGGAGGCTACGAGAGAGGAAGGAATGTTGGGAAAGAATAAATGCTGATAAATACATCTGTGGTATAATCGAACAAGGGTACAAATTACCCTTATATTCAACCCCTTTAGGGGTTAATTTGCCCAATAATCTCTCTGCCAGAGACCATTCGAAATTTGTTGGGAGTGAGATAGGTAAATTGGTAGAGAGGAAATGTATTACCGAGGTTGAAGAGAGGCCTCTTGTAGTAAATCCTTTAACTGTGTCAGATAGGAAAGGAAAATGCAGATTAGTCTTAGACTGCAGGCACATTAATCCTCATTTATACAAAGAAAAGTTCAAGTATGAAGATGCTTCTGTTGTGAAAGATGTGTTTGAAATGGGTGACTATGTGTTCACGTTCGATCTAAAGTCGGCCTATCATCACATTGAGATAGCTCATGAGCATAGGCAATATTTAGGTTTTGCCTGGGATTTTGGTGGAGTAAGGAAGTATTACGTGTTCAACGTTTTACCTTTTGGCATTTCTACCGCGGGGTATGTATTCACCAAAGTGATGAGATCTGTTGTCAGTCATTGGCGTGGTCAGGGTCATAAGGCAATCATGTTCCTTGATGACGGAATTGCAGGGCATGGCAGTAAGGAAGGGGCTGATTCTCTAAGTGTCTTAGTGCAAAAGGATCTCAAAGATTTAGGTTTTCTTCTTGCTGAAGAAAAATGTCAGTGGGAGCCAAAACCACAAACTTCCTGGCTAGGACTAGATTGGGATTTTCTGATCGATCAGGTGCGAATCTCAAAGAATCGCATCGACGATTTGAAGTTTTCTATTTCCACTATCCTTTCTAAAGGTCGAAAGCCTGGTACGCTTCTGCACGTTAGGTTCTTAGCAAAGGTCGTAGGAAAGATAGTGTCAATGCACACGGTGTTAGGATCATTGGTACAGTTGAAGACTAGGGAGTTGTTCAAGTGTGTGAACAGTAGGGCGAGTTGGAATGCTCCTATCTTGGTAACATCAAACATGCTGGCAGAGCTTGTTTATTGGAGGGAAAGTGTAAACAAGTTAAATAGTTCCCATATATCAGGTGTGGTTACGTACAATTGGTCAATATACACAGATGCTTCCGGTGTTGGATACGGGGGTTATGTTGTTGAGAGTGATAACACAGAGCTCATGGGAGTTTGGTCTGAGTCTGAGAGGATTCAAAGCTCCACGTGGAGAGAGCTCGAGGCCGTTGTGAGAATGGTACTGTCACTCGAGCATCGCCTGGAAGGGCGAAGTGTACGTTGGTACACAGACAACAAGAATGTTGTGAAAATCGTGAGAAAGGGGAGTGCTAATTCCGCCTTGCAAGAAAAGGCTTTGAGAATACAAAAAGTTTGTGAAGAAAACAATGTGAAAATTGACCCGGCTTGGATACCCAGAAGTGAGAACAAGCGGGCTGATGAATTGAGTAGGACGTCAGACTGTGACGACTGGCATGTAAATTGGGGCGTGTACTATAGGTTAGATCAGAAGTGGGGCCTCATGTGTATGACAGATTTGCTTGCCATTATAATACCAAATGTAGGAAGTTTAATTCCAGATGGTGGTGTAATGAAACAAGTGGTATTGATGCTTTTCTCAGAGTTGGGAGGGAGATATAAATTGGTGGGTACCGCCACCTCGACTCATTGCTAAAACGGTTGAAAAATTAGTGCGTGAAAAGGCAAGGGGCACATTAATAGTCCCATATTGGAAATCTGCTCCATTTTGGCCCAAGATTTGGGATGGTGAGAAGTTCTTTTCATTCGTTGAAGAATATGAACTGTTGCCCTCTAGTGTAGTGAGGAGGGGCGGGGCCAAAACGGGATTTTTGGAAGCCCTCGAAGCAGCTTTAGGCTGATCGCATTGAAGATAAGATTATAGTGTTGCACTTTATTTGTATTTCCAATTTCAGGTTTAGGCGTCCAGGAGGCTATACAAGGTGCGGTGGACGACGCAGGGGTTCGATCTGAGAATCTCATCGACCAGGCAGTCGTCATGGCTCATCAAATCATAGGGGCCAGAAGCGAAGGGACTAATAGCAAGTATTTTGGTGCATTCAAGAGATGGGAGTCTTACATCATAGCAGAGGGGGGCAGAGCATTACCAGCAGAACCCATACACGTCGCATTGTATATATCAAGTTTAATATCTCGAGGGTCCTCATTCGGTGTGATTCAGGCAGCACTGTATTCAATAAAATGGGCACATAGCATGAGAGGAGAAGTTGATCCAACGGATAACGCTTTCGTTAAAAACATTTTGGAGAGTGCCAAACGAAGGACGTCGAGACCCGTCGTCAAGAAGGACGCGGTGTTTTCGCACCAAATCATTGATTTATGCAAGAAGTACGAAGGTTGTGAAGATGTTTTGGTTTTGAGAGATCTCGCTTATATCGTTCTCAGTTTTTCAGGTTTTTTTAGATTTGATGAGATTCAATCTCTCCGCGCTTCTGACATTGTGTTTGAAGACTCATATATATCCGTTCTTCTACGGAGTAGTAAGACAGATCAGTATCGTAGGGGCAATACCGTCGTGATAAGTAAAGGAAATTCAAGTGCCTGTCCAGTGAAAATTTTAAGAGAATATATGGATAAGGCAGGTATTCCCGAGAAGTCTGATCAATTCGTATTCAGACCTGCTTACTGTAACAAAGGGAGAAAGGGTTTGTCTAAGATAAACAAACGGTTAAGTTATACCAGGGCCCGGGAAACAGTAGTAGCTCGTTTGCGGGAGGTATGCGGGAAAGAGGCTAGTTTGGGCCTTCACTCACTCAGAGCAGGAGGGGCTACCGCCGCTGCCAGAGCTTCCGTGCCAGATAGGCTTTGGAAGAGGCACGGGCGATGGAAGAGCGAAAAGTCTAAAGATGGCTATGTTGATGATAGTTTGGAGCACAAATTATTGGTTACCAAGTCTTTGGAATTATGAGAAGGGTTTTTTGTTTTTTGGGTTGTTTTGTTTCTGTTTGATTTGAGAAATAGCACAAGGTTTCGTGCGTTTAAATGTATGTAAGATATAAGTATATAAGTATAATTTTTGCTTTGATCATTTTCGAGACATGTTAATGACAAATGTGTATCTGTTCGTGCCTTGGGCAATTTATTTTTGTTCACTTCAAACATATGACATGATTAAATAATCATAAATTTTCTTTAAGGAGAATTACTAATATCGTTTCAATGTGGAAGGAAATTCACTGCATGACTTATCGAAGATTGAATATAATTTGAGATTGCGGATGGGGAAACAGCACCATCAGTCATATAATGTAGGAAAAGCAATCCTTTGTATTAGTAATTTCTTCCTGTTCAATTAAAGAATTGGACTGAGCTACAAGTGAGCGTAGATACGCAAATGCATGATATTTATTTGGATGCACGTGATACCATTTTTTTTTTTTTTCATAAACTTTGATTGGGAGAAATTACAAATGATATGTTTTCACAGAGCTGGTTTAAAGAAAACCACAAATATGCGTAGGTAGTGAAATTCGTGTTTTTATTTTACAAGGAATCTTCAATTATTCCTGAGAAATTGTAACAGCAGTAGATGTATACATACATATATCGTTATTCAGTTTTAAATTATTTATTTATTTTCTTCTTTTCTTGAAAGTGGGTGTTTCGGAACTATACAATTTCATGGTTATAAATCAAACCATTCAATGACAGTATTCTGTACTTTTATGTACGAGGTGGGAAAGGCAAGTTTTTAGCATTGTTCCCTGAAATCTAATATACTTCGGAATCAGTTGTATTCAGACTAGGTAGTATGATTAAACGGGCAAGGTTGTCCTTTTAGTCCAAATGGGGCTCATTTGTCAGTTGTGTACTAACTTTGGATTTCATTATAGTAAACAATGTTAAAAATATTCAACAAGGAGTCAATTGGACACGATTCAAAAGGTTTGTTCATGTGTACGGATGAACAAAATTTGTTGTCGATAGCTAGCTGGGTTACATCAAGTGTTATGGGCATGACTTTAAATTATAATCGGTCATTTCTCTTCTATCCTCTTTTGCTCCCGTTCTTTGAATTCTAGTCGTTGTCAGGCTATCCCACAATAATTGAAGTGTATTATTGTGTTATTTGTTTGTATTGGGAGTCAGAGGGATGACAGACGAAATAATATGTGAAATTATAGGACAGACTGTTATTTGTCTGCGGTACGATTGTATAGCAGGCAAATGTTGTTTGTATCGTTAATGAATGCATACTTATGTTGGGTACGCGGGGCCGTTGCCCCGATGGAATGTAATTTGCATAGGCAGCTCGTACAGGTGTGCGAGCTAATTCTGCCACGGTGACCAGTGCACGTGCGGGGGCACGTGGCATCAATTAGTACGTAATTGAATCATTCTAGCTTGAACTTTCAACGAGACAACTTTTATTTGCAATGTAAGTGCGTTGTGTTATGTTATGTTATGACATGACTGTGTTTTATTAAGGTTTTCCAGAGTTTTTATTCTCGTCGAGTTTTACCTCTGGTTTTTTATCCTGGACCATGCTCGGTCCGGTTTCCTGAAGGAAACGAGAAGAAATGTTTGTTAAACATTCATACATAATAAAAGGCCGGCTCCCAGTAGTCGTTGTCAGGCTATCCCACAATAATTGAAGTGTATTATTGTGTTATTTGTTTGTATTGGGAGTCAGAGGGATGACAGACGAAATAATATGTGAAATTATAGGACAGACGAGTATTTCTGCTCGCTCGCTATACGCTCACTCCCAAATATGTAATTAACATCGCCTTAAGCGCGATTGTGCTTGCCCCAACTTGCAGCAAATCAGTAAAATAAAAAATAATGATAAGGCCCCGACCTGCTAGGGTAGATGTTAATCTATGTTCCAATCATCATAAGACAATTATATTTTACGCTCGCTAGCCGAATGGAATTAACATCATCTTAAAACAAGAATAGTGTATTTTCCAGCTTGGTTCGAGCTTGCTCGCCATAATGGAATTAACATCGCCTTTATGATTTTGCCCGCCCTGACCTGCAACAATAAACCAAGTTCATGTACTAATCAACATTAAAAGAAAATTGATTTTTTTTTTTACCCTCTCTTGCTACGCTTTACCCTCTCTTGCTACGCTGTCGTTACAATTAACATCGCCAACAAACCTACAACAAATTACCAGTTAATAATTATGTACCAAACGTTATTCAAAGAATATTTGGTTTGCTCGCTAGCTACGCTCCCTCGCCAAAATGGAATTAACATCACCTTAAACATGATTGTGTAAGCCCCGACCTGCAACAAAAAACCTGAAAATTATGTACTAATCATCATTAAAAAAAAATTTACGCTCGCTCGCCAAAATAGAAGTAACATCGCTTTTACTATAAATCACGCTTGTGCCCGCCCCCAACATGGAACAATGAAACCAAGTTTATGAACCATGTTCTCACTAAAAGTAAAAGAGAAGTGATTTTTTTCGCTCGCTCGCCGAAGTGGAATTATGCTTACATTACTAACAAATGTGCCCGCCACTGACCTGCTACAATATCATATAAAAGACAGAATAATGATGTGGGTTTTTTTTGCCTGCCCGCCAAAATGGGATTGACATTGGCTTAAACATGATTGTACCCACCCCCGACCTGCACCAATTCATTGAGGACAATTGAACCAAGTTTAATTGGCAATTATTAAAACAAGAAGCGATTTTGTTTCTTGCTCGCTACGCTCGCTCGCCAAAATGAAATTAACATCGCTAACGTGCCCGCCCGCGTAATTTTTTTTCCCACCGCAGTTCTGGACCCCAGTCTGAACTCATTTGCATACAGCCAATCAGAGCTTATCTTGTCAATAACAAGCTTTACGCGTGCTAAAGATTTTACGGATGCGGATATACGGTGCGAAGCTCTTTCATTACACACGTACACATGCACATACACCGACAGCGCCTATATCAGTCTATATGTCAGTCAGCATGCTGTGCGCATAGCCATGGCATAGGCTTGCAAATGTTTCATTTGTGCTTGTCTAGCATGTCTACCTTTAGCAAATTTATTATAGATCTACACCTCTAATAATATCAGCTTATGAAATTGCTGTGAAAAATTATTACTTAGCACTAAGTTAAAATTACTCTAGAAATCAAAGATAGGCTTATCGTCATCGAAGCCACTATATATCTAGGGACTCATTTCTAAATTTATTTATTTATTTATTTGAACATATTTCATCAGGATAACAAGATCAGAGAGGATTGGTTTACATCCTGGTCCTGAATGTTATAAACTTACACTTAAACATCAAAATAAATTAATCATACATAATTATATAGTCAGAACTGTCATGATAAAAATATTTATATATAAGTAGAAATTACATGATATTTATTTAAATATATAAAAACACAATTATGGGATCAAATAATCAACTAATCTATTTAAAATCAAATTCTGTCACACTACAAAATAATGATCATGAAGTACCAAACTAAACTTAAGGCACTGAGGAGCAGAAGCTACGATAATAATATTCATAATTTACTGAAATAGGTTTTCTTATGGCATGTTTTTAAAACAGTCGATGGATTGTGCATTGTGTAGATTAGAGGGTAAGTTATTCCATACTGCCGCCTACATAGCATAGACTATTCTTACAAATTTCAATATTAGGTTTGGGACTCGGACAGCAGTCATTGAGTTATACTAATCTTCATTGGATGCCGATCAAATACCATGTCAATAGCATTGCACAAACGTAATGGAGCGTAGCCATGGATACAATTATACAATGTACAAGCAAGAAAATAGTTACGTCTTTCTTCTAATACCTGCCATTTCAATCTTTTGATAATATCAAGACCACTTTCATTAAATTCAAAGTTCTTTTCAACAATTCTTGCTGCTTTTTTGCAATCTTAGGATAATATTCTTGTTACATACAGAACAACTCCCCATAAAGATTTTACGGTTGAGAAATTTATTATAGATCTACACCTCTAAAACTGGTAAAAGGCATAATAATATCAGCTTATGAAATTGCTGTGATGTTCATAGTTCTCAGTAAAAGAAGTTAAAAATAAAATATAAATAAAGCATGATAATTAGTGCTAAGTAATAATTGTTAACAGCAATTTTATTAGAGGTGTAGATCTATAATAAATTTGCTAAAGGTAGACATGCTAGACAAGCACAAATGAAACATTTGCAAGCCATGGCTATGCACGTACACCATGCTGACATAGACAAGGCGCTGTCGTCTGTGTGTAAAGAGCTTAGCGCATCCGTAAAATCTTTAGCATGCGTAAAGCTTGTTAGATGAGCTCTGATTGGCTGTATGCAAATGAGTTCAGACTGGGGTCCAGAACTGCGGTGGGAAAAAAAATTACGCTGCCCGCCCCAACCTGCAACAACCAGTTAATAATTATGTACCAAACGTTATTCAAAGAAGTTTTGGTGTGCTCGCTCGCCAAAATGGAATTAACATCACCTTAGACATGATTGTGTAAGCCCTGACCTGCAACGAAAAACCTGAAATTTATGAACCAATTATCATTACAAAAATTTTGCTCGCTCGCTACGCTCGCTCGCCAAAATAGAAATAACATCGCTTTTAATAATCACGTCCCTGTCATGGAACAATGAAACCAAGTTTATGTACCATGTTCTCAATAAAAAGAAGTGTTTTTTCGCTCGCTCGCTACGCTCACTAGCTAGCTCGTGGAATTATGTGCCCACCACTGACCTGCTACAATATCATTAAAAAGAGAAATGTAGGGGTTGCCTGCCCGCCAAAATGGGATTGACATTGCCTTAAACACGATTGTGCCCGCCCCCGGCCTGCAACAATGAAACAGATTTTATATAGCAATTCATTGAGAGAAAGGTGTATTTTCGCTCGCTAGCTAAAATGGGTGTAAAATCACCCTAAACACAATATTGTTCCCGCACCCGGTATGGGACAATTGAACCAAGTTTAAGTGGCGATTATTAAAAAAGAAGTGATGTTTTTTCTTGCTCGCTACGCTCGCTTGCAAAAATGAAATTAACGTCGCTAACAAATGAATGTGCCCACCCCGACTTGCAACAATACCAGTTTATATACCAAACATTACATAAAGATATTTTTTGCTCGCTCGCTCGCCAGAAGTGAAAATTTGCATCGCCTTTTTTGTTTTGTTTCGGTCGCTTGCCCCCCCCCCCTGACGGAGTACCCCAGATACGCCACTGATTCGGACCACGTGTGTTCATCCCTCCAATCGGGCATCGTGTTTCCGCCCCGCGTTTTTCAACACCACCAGGTTTTTCTTCATTCCTGCTAACATCTACAGTCGAGTCTTCACGTCTTCGTGATTTTCTCTCCGCACTCGAGAATCTTCCGTGCCTCTTGCACCTTTTGCATAGCACGTCAACTTTTACTCTGCCGTCTACAGCGGGCTGGTTTTCTCCCAGTGGAACGTTTTAATTAGAGCCGACATGGTGCTAGCCTGATATTTAGCCTGATATTTAGCTAACGCCACTCGATCGCACGTTCACCCCGGGTCTCTATATCTCTCTTCGTCGCCGTCTAGACTCATCTCAGCCGCTGATTGGCGTGGAAAATAGCCCGAGCCACGAGGCCTTGTCAAAAGGCTAACATGGTGCTTGATTCTCCACCGGGAGCTGCCAGTCACTTCGCTCCGGTAGCTCTCCACCCTCACGAGCTCGACTCAACGTAGTTCGCCTGAACATTCACATCGAAGTTCGGCTCAACCGACATCGAGCGACTCACTGCTTCGCATCGACACCAGCTTTGATTTCCGCATTTCTTCCTTGGTCTCCGACAACGAGCGACTCACTGCCTCCTCTTCGAGCGCCACACTTCTTCACTTCTCTTCTCGTCCGAGAGCATCATCATCTTCACGAGCGTCCGCGTCGACATCGCGTTCTTCACGGCTCTTCAGCCACGACAACGAAGTCGCGTTTCCGCATTCAAGCCTCCGCATCATCATCGCGCGAGCCCCTTTACTCGTTCATCACCCGTCATCATTTCCATTGGACGTCATTTCTACTCTGTCGTAAGCTTTATTTATTCACTACAGTGCAAATAAAAATAGAGTTATGTTGTGTGATCGGTGAACACGCAAAACAATCACATTCCCAATACACCAGTGCACACGTAATTCTACCATGGCATCCCGTGAAAGTTCAAGAAATAGGCATAAAATGGACTTGCAATTGTATGAATTGGGTAAAGAGTTGGGTTTCTCAGGTCAGGAATTAGTTAGTTTTGTAGAAAATGACAGAAATCTTGCTCGTGAAAAAAGAAAACAGGCTAGGGAAGATAGAAATTAAAGAAGAAGAAATTTTGTTTGAGAAAAAGCTAGAGTTAGTACGTTTGAAAAAGGAAACTAGTAATAAAGAGGAAAATGGAAACGGTCAAAGTCTGGCTCCTTCTTCCAAACTCCCACCATTTGTAAAGGGGAAGGATAATATAAATACATATCTTACTAGATTTGAGACGTATGCCACAAATCAGAAGTGGGACAGAAATACTTGGGCCATAAGCCTTAGAGTTCTCTTACAGGGCAAAGCATTGGACGTGTACACTATACTTCCAGTAGAAAGTGCACACAACTATGAGGAATTAAAGAATGCTCTCTTGGAGAGATTTGAATTGACATGCGATGATTTTAGGAAGAAATTTCGCAATTCTACACCAGAAATGGGAGAGTCCCCAAGTCAGTTTCTCGTGCGAATTGAACACTATCTGGAGAGATGGATTAAGTTGTCAAAAAATGAGAAGACTTTTGATGGTCTTAGAGACCTGTTGCTTATGCAACAAATAATTGAAAGAGTAGTGCCATCTATGGCTTTGTTTCTCAAGGAACGCCAACCTGAGAAATTGTCTGACATGCCTAAGTTAGCAGACATTTATGTAGAAGCTCATGGTGGTTCATTTGGTGTAAAACCTTAGCATAGTAGTACAGACAAGAATAATCCACAAAACAATACTGGTAACTCCTGTACACCGTCAACACCACAGCACAAGGTAGGTTCCTGCTTTATTTGCAATATGATGAGACACAGAGCCGCGAATTACAGCGAAAGTGCAAACTGCTAGTCTGTTGGAGAAGACTAGTGCAACAGGTAAAGGTAAGCAGAGTAAACATAAACTTGCTTCCAGGAACAATGCCAAGGCGGAGGACAAAAAAACTCCAGGTACGCGTCAAAGTTGTTCCCAAGGTGCACACTTGCAGTGTTGATGATGAGAATGAGATGGGTAATTTTTTGTTGACTTCTTCATCTGTTCTGAATTCCAAGGTGGACATAGAGTCCGAAGAAGGTATGAACATGTTGCCAGTTCTTTGTGCATCATGTCAACGAAAGTGGCGTAGTAAGTTACCTGTCGTTGATGGAACAGTAGATTCATATGATGTCAGTATTCTGCGGGATACTGGATGCTCAGGTGTGGTCGTTCGGAAATCGTTAGTGTTGTCAAGGCAACTAACAGGTAGGTATAGGCAATGTGTCCTTATAGATTGAACTGTATGGCAGTTTACTACGGCCATGATAGAGATAAGGTCACCCCTCTTTGTTGGTAAAGTGGAGGCATTATGTATGGATACTCCTGTATTTGACCTTATTCTTGGGAATATCAAACAAGTTCGATCGAAAATCCTCCTTGTAACTGGGAGAAAGAGGCTGTTCAGTCTTCGTGTATAGATGAGAATACAGGTGCTAGTGTGTTTGAGGAGATGTCTAAATTCAGTGTGGTTGACAATACCGATTCCAGGATATCAGAGGAGGTTAGTGGTCTGGACAAGCAGAGTGATATAAGGCATGTCAAACGTAGTTCAGTACACAGTGTTGGCTCGAAGGAAGGTGTTGGGTCTGTTAGTAACCAGGGAAGCGTAGAAGATGAAGATGTTGGTATGGCTGTGCAGACAAGGTCACAGGTCAGAGAAACTCAGCGTCCCCAGCGTCCTTTAAAGGTACCGTCGGCTATCCCCGAAGTGACTTCACATGAGATTAAAATTGAAAAAGCTGTAGATCCCATACTCAAACAGGCAAGGGAGCTAGCTCAAACTGTGAAGGACACGATGATAAGTCAGAGGCTAATTATTTTGTTTTGGAGGATGGACTATTGTACAAGATGTTTCAACCAAACGACAGGGACATCCCTGTTAGGCAGTTAGTAGTTCCGCAGGCGTACCGTAAGTAAGTGCTGAAACTTGCGCATGAATTAAGGCATACTGAGGGGAAATCAGGGCACCCGGAAAGCTTCACAGAAGTTATTGACATGTTTCTTTTGGCCAGGTGTTTCCACAGATGTTGTGAGATTTTGTCGTTCGTGTGACATTTGTCAGAGGACCATTCCAAAGGGAAAAGTTTCCAAGGTTCCCATCGGCAAGATGCTAGCCTTTATCACTTTTACCAGAGTTGGCATTGATATCGTAGGTCCCATCCACCGAGTGACTACAAAGAAGAATAGGTATATTCTTACCATCGTAGATTTTGCGTCACGTTATCCGGAATCTGTTGCATTACCAAACATAGAGACTTCCACTGTGGCTGAGGCTTTGGTGGCTGTGTTTTGTCGGGTAGGTGTTCGTCCAGAGATCCTAACAGATCGTGGGAGTCAGTTCACTTCTGAGATGATGCGTGAAATCAGCAGGTTGTTATCCATCAAGCAGTTGTCTACTACCCATTATCACCCTGCTTGTAACGGATTAGTCGAGAGGTTTAATCAAACCTTGAAGCAGATTTTGAAGAGAGTCTGTGCCGATAGGCCCACATATTGGGATCGGTACTAAGGTCCAGTTTTTGTTTGCAAAGAGGTCTGCTCCGCAATCCTCGCTAGGGTTCGCACCCTTCGAATCGATCTATTAGAGACATGTTCGAGGCCCTCTTGATATACCCAAGGAGTCGTGGAGTAGTCACGCAGAAGATCCAGAGTTGAAGATGTCATTGACCTCAAGGAACGACTTGAATACTTGATGATACCCTTCAGGCAGCTCATGAGGAGCTAAGTAAGGCAACGAGTAGGTATGCAGGCTACT
Organism: Mesocentrotus franciscanus; assembly: GCA_037976565.1. Classification (NCBI taxonomy): domain Eukaryota; kingdom Metazoa; phylum Echinodermata; class Echinoidea; order Camarodonta; family Strongylocentrotidae; genus Mesocentrotus; species Mesocentrotus franciscanus. Next base: position 7,361,247 of record CP137669.1, on the reverse strand, counting down.
AAAACGCCAATACAAGGACAAGGAAGCTAGATCCAGGTGACAAAGTCTTAATTCTTTTGCCCATACACATATCATAACAAGCTTCTACTCTAGTGAAGAGCCGTTCAAAGTTGTTCAAATGTTCAATGATCACGATTATCGTCTAGATGTTAATGGTAAGGTGCGTTCTTTCCATGTCAATCTCTTAAAGAAGTACCTTGACAGTGACAGTGACGACACAGGTGAGTATGTTGAAGTCGCAGGAGTGTTAAATGTGATCACACATGCTTCTATCGTGGATGATGATGAGGTAGTAGATGATGATCATTGTTCTAATCCCAACCCAGTGACAATACAGGTTCCGACGCTGGAAGCTAAGGAAACCGTTGATGACGTGAAGCTGGGATCCACTTTGTCTGCGGACCAACACAATAAGGTGAAAAGGATACTTGGCAATTATAGAGATGTCATGACAGATGTGCCATGTACTGCACAGATCAGGAGTCATTCCATTCGTCTCACATCGGATGACCCTGTCAGACGTCAATCGTATCCAGTATCTCATGCCCGTCGAGATATGATCGAGGAAGAGGTAAGAAAGATGTTGGAAATGGGAGTGATTAAAAAATCAGAGTCGCCATATTCATCTCCTATATTACTTGTCAAGAAACCAGACCAGACGATTAGGTTTTGTATTGACTTTCGTCGTTTGAACAGAATCACAATTTTTGATGCGGATCGAGCCTCTCCCAGTCATGGACGAGATATTTGCAGGTTTTGGCCGGTTCGAGATATTTCTCGAAGATTGATCTCAGCAAAGGGTATTGGCAAATCCCTCTAGCCTCCAATGCCAAGGAGAAGACCGCATTTCGAAGTTCAAGTGGTTTGTACCATTTCAGGGTAATGCCCTTCGGGTTGGTGAATGCGCCTGCAATGTTCAGTCGTGTTATGAGGACACTATTGAGAGGTATAAAACATGTCACAAATTATCTTGATGACATACTCATCCTCACTTCCACTTGGACAGAGCACCTAGCTACACCGAGAGAGCTACTCAGAAGATTGAGGACGGCAGGACTGACCGCTCGCCCTACATAGTGTGATGTAGGTTGCACCAAAGTCGAGTTTCGAGGACATGTGGTTCAGGAAGGAAAGATCCAGCCAATGATGGATGAGGTGGAGCAGATTCGAGATGCCCCTAAACCCGAGACTGAGAAGCGACCCCGCTCCTTCCTCGGAATGGCAGGTTATTACCGTCATTTCGTTCCCAACTTTGCCGCTAAGGTGATCCCCCTGACTAAAAACAGAAAACCAAATCGAATCGAATGGACCGATCGAGAGAAGGAAGCATTCACAACTGTGAAAGTAAGTTTGAGTCAGGCACCAATCCTTCATCTTCCAGATGTTCAGAAAGAGTACATTCTAAGAACAGACGCGTCGGCAAAGGGCCTTGGGGCTGTTCTCCTTCAAAGAAATGAAGAAGGTGAGAAATCTCATATTGGCTATGCTAGCCGCAAACTTCTGCCCCGTGAACTACCATTGAGCGTGAATGCTTAGGTTTGGTTTGGGGAGAAGGTAAGTTCCAGGTGTATCTAGATGGTCGACAGTTCGTACTAGAGAGTAGAGACTGACCACCAACCCCTGACCTATCTAAATCGAGCAAAATGCATTAATAGTAGATTGTCGAGATGGGCACTCTCTCTACAACCATATCGGTTCAGAGTTAAGGCCATTCCGGGTGCCGAGAATATTGCGACAGATTTTCTAAGTCGTATCAAGAAAATTGGCGTAAAAACAAAATATACGACAAAACAAAAAAAGTTTCCAAGTTTGAATGTTCAGTACTATTTACAGTTACATTTGAAAATTATTTTCTAGAAATTCAAGAATAATTAGCAAAATGTTAGAAAACAAAACTGCAGTAAGGTTTGTAGACTGAAAAACAAATACTGGACATTTTGTCAGTGTTAAAATAGAAATATAATTTAGAGAAGGAAATAGCATTTTCCAAAATAAAAGGAAGATTTAATTCTTGACAAATGGCTAGGCCATGCTATGTTATTTTAGCTTTTCGTCCTTGCAGTGAATCTTCAAATCGGTATATTGATATTCAATTGTTGTGAGGCAATATTGTATACTTATTGGAGAAAATGTGGAATATTTTCTTGAGAATAGGGGGCAATTGTCTCAATTTTGCCCACATTTTTAGGATAGCTCTTTTCATTTACCGTACCAGGGTACCGGAGGATCCTGAATACATTAACTCCAGAGTCCTGAATTCATTAAGTTCATTATGTCTGTGAAGAAGTTTTACATTAAACTTTCATATCACATTAATATTACATCATTACAATTAAACAACTAATTTGAGGAAAAAATGATCTGAGTAACGTTTTTTTCTAAAGGTATTTAATTATACAATTGAAACTAATTTGAGGGAAAAAATAAGGTGATGTATAACGTTTTTTTCTGCTAAAGGTATATAAAAATTATTGTCTTAATTTACTGTTATTTTTCATTAGAGTCTATACTACATGCAAAGTCGTCGATTCGTCTACAGGTTTGTTTGGGTTTTTCTTCTCTTTTTTTTCTTAATGAAAACTGAGGGCCATGTGCTCACAGATTGAACGTGCGCATGTGCGTGCGTCGTTATAACACATACTATCATTCAATCTTTTGGTGCAATTTTTCTTTAAAGATACTATGTCCCTTTTGCAGCCAACATCAAATTCTGTAGAACTTTGCAGAAATTATGATTATGTCATGAATGTCCTGTGAAATTTAAACGTTAGCAGTGTCCTAATATTCAAATTATGCAAGGAAACCCGTTTACTTGCTAGACTTCACTGTCAGACACTATTGAGTGACTGACTGGCTTTTTCATCTTTGGTAATAACGTACATAAAATGAGCTGTAAAGGGTACATGAGCATTTGTCTACATCAATAACCCACTTCTTGTAATGGCCAAAATTAAACTGATTGAATCTTTGCGCAGCATAAAACGTACGACCATTCGGTACAATGGTCTGAAAAATCAGACTATTACTTACTTGCTCTATGGCTCCTAAGTCGATTCGACAACAAATAGTCGTTATTTTCCCACTTAAAGACATTTTCAAGCCCCCCCCCCCTTTTTTTAGGAAAGTTCTAAATTAGTATTGTCTTTCAAATGCCGTTGGAATTTAACCTTTTCATTTTTTTGGCCTGCAAATTGGACATAGTACCTTTAAAGTGTAAAACTTCTCGGGCGGGGTCGTACTTTTTAACTTGACGATCTCACGAGGAAAGAATCACACTATCAAAACAATTAGGTTATATAATTAATATCAACAATTTAATATAGATAATCAACACAAATTATCAAGGGTCGTATAATCGTATGTCTCGGGAGCGAACAACTCCCTCAGACGGATAATGATTAACATAAAAATAACAGTTATCACAAACGGAATCGTCTCGAGGGCGTATGAAACACCCCGGAGGTTACTCTCCGTCACGTTCAAAAAGGTATACACAAATATAATCAATCATATAAAAATAACAAATGTCAATCATCAAAAATCAAGTACAAGAAGGATCGTTTATTAGTTCAGCAAAGCGTTCAATAAGAAATCATAATCAAACCTAATCAGCATTAACGAGGTCAGGCAATGCCGATGCTGACGATGGCGACGAAACGATGACGACGGTGATGACGAAGACGTTGACGGCGATGATGACAAAGACTGCGGCGATGACGGATACAAATGAAGACGACGACAGAGACGATGATGAAGACGATGACGATGGTCGTGTTGATGATGGTGATGAGACAATCAATAAATGATGTGGTGATGACGATGACGCGCGTATAACCAGTGGTTAATAAAAGATAATGAGTCGATGATACCAAGGTGATGACAATGACGATAATCAGCGTGTCAACACAACGAATAATGAGTGGATGATGGTGGGGTGAGGTGATGACGAAGACGACAATCAACGTGTCAACACAACACACCATATGATGGCGAGGTGATGACGATGACGGCAATCATCGTGTCAACACAACTAAGAGCAAGTCCACCGGGAGAGGTCCGGGGACGAAATCGATGAGTCCATGTTAGACGAAAATTCGACCGGTACAATAACGAAACACAGTAACGACCTGTGTGTACCGATAAAATAAACCTCTGAATTTCCACATGGAAAATCAGAAAATGCCCCAATCACAACTGCAGCGTGATTGGTTGAAACACGCTCACAAAATTAATATGCGCGTATACGCGCTGTACGTAACAATATAAAATCTACATATCAATAGAATATATTAGCGAACCAGACAGAACCTGTTTGGACATGTCTGGAAAGGAGTGGAAAAATCCACGCAAGGGAAATTAATTTGCCCTAGCCGCCATTTTAAAAATAGGCAAGTTATACGTATTAAACATGTACAAATCAATGCATAAAATGTTATTATACATATAAAAGTTTAAAATCGTGACATTTGGCCACTACAAAAGCTTTATGTAAAAATTACTGCGGGTCGAATCGATTTTGGGCGAACATCAAATAAAAACTCAAACATCAAAATTTTTGATAGTTTTTAATGATTCGGCAGATTCTATAACTTTGTCGCGAGTTTGCTTTGAATTTATCCTTACGCATTCAGAAAAGAGCAATCGCTTTGGGGAATAGCCTACAAAGCTGACCTTCTTTGTATTTCACTCTATGTAAATCAAAACACGGGAACGTCTCACTTTGGGGCGAAAAGATTTTGATTGCTGAGGTTTTCTTCTTTCAAACGATGTTACACTCATCATCATGGGTTGAATATCTTCGTCGCGTTTTTTATTTGAAAATTGTAGTCCAATTAAAATATGTGTCACATCAGAGAGATCTGAGGCTCTGACGTCATAGATTCATTCACAAATAATCAGTGCAGTCCATTCAACAAAATAGGGTTGCGCGGTTTCACGTGTATTGTGCCGTGATTTGTTTTGTTCGTTCCTCCTGATACCTGTGATTTTCATCGAAAATAACACTGAACTTGTAGTTTGATGCATATTGACACCTCATCGTAACTAACAAGGATGAGTCAATGTTTGATTTTCAGGTATTCTTTAATAGGAAAATACATTCAATTACTCTTGATTTAGTCATATAGTTGCAGATGACGAATACCGTTGCACAAGCTTACAGTCAGCCCCACACGTGTAATTTTATCGGAATTACATGTACGGTAATGGTCTAATATGAAAATTATCATAGAGTCAGAGAACTAGGAAGGAAACAGGTGAAATGTCACGAGATTACGAATGTAAGAGAGTGTAGGCCTAATGCGAAACGAAGAGTAATATGGGAACGCAAGAGAAGAAATATGTAATTGTATTAGGCCTACATGTGCATGAAGAAATCATGAATCTCTGTGATTTCGTGTTGAGAGTCCCTGCGTGAAGTACGGCGGTCACCCCTATTTTCTATAATAGATAGCGCCCTGAGCCGGGGCTGCAACGTCGTTTGTTTCTCGCAAACAAAGGCATGCAAACCGTAGGTAACAGGGTCGCTGGTAAGTGTGCGTTGTGTGAGGCAAGGGATTTAATGTCCAATTTCGGGCCAAAGTTTTCATTATGTAGTGGGGGAACGCATTAATATGATTTTTCCCTAGAAAGTCCTCGCGAAGAAAGTATAACAGTTAATGCTCTTCTGATGTTATCTATTCAATTATCTCATACAAACCATTTTTCATTTATTCATTCCTTCATTTATTACCACAAATCAAGTTACATTGTTTTTCAGCTGACAAAAATTTTACAATTGGCAAATGGAGCCAACAAATAACAAGAGCTAGTCAAGGTTGAGCCGTTCAATACATCATAATAATTTATGACAACAAATCAAGAATAAACATTGAATCATAAAGGAGTAACGGTTTGCACTAACATTAAAACAATTTGGTTGATTTGAAATATATACACGAAATATTAATATAACTCAAACATACATGTATTTACACTTAATACAGATTTAAAATATTTACGCAATATCACTGAAATATTTTAAAGTATAAGTTATACATTTTATTTATATTGTACAATATTACAAAGATTTTTTTATTTTTAATATTTTTCTAAAACCTTTTTTTTGCGATGAACATTTTTCTAATGTCATTAGACAGAGCATTTCAAATACATGCACCAAAATATGATACAGACTGTTTTCCCTTGTTTGTTTTTACTTTTATAAGATTGATATTATGATATTCATAGGTTCTTGTTTCATCAGCATGTTGTTCAAAATTTATGTAAAATAATCTATAAAACAATAATCTATAAAACAATTTAAAAATATACATATATATATATATATATATACAAAATTTTCGTAACTAATTCCTGTATGTGACATCTAAGTGGTTCGTTTAGAACATTTTTGTCGTTCTAGGCCACTAGAACTCATAAAACAGAGGAGCTGAATGATGATTGTAACATTATTATAAATGAGATAAAATGTAAGATTGTTTTTTGTATCATCAAAGTGAAAACGGCATCACTAGCTTACGTAAAAAAGAAAAAGTATAAATATAATAATATTCAGGTCACAACCACAACTTTCTCTGAACAATCTCATAATATCTCCTCATACAGACTCTCACACAATTACTATTATCACAAATCAATATCTTAGTACAAAATACAACAATATTATAGTAATATTAATATATAATAAGAGTGGAATTTCTTACCTAAAAATGGACAAAATGAGAGCGAAGTCAATATACTGTTGGGTGTAGCATCAGCTAAATCAATGTGATGCCAGCCCAGCAGCTACCAATTCCTTATCTCCCATTTGGGGTTGGGTTGTTCTATGTGTTGTGAGGGGTGTTCAATTCAACAACAAAATAATGAAGGGGTACATTTTCAAAGGCTCAACACTATAGCCATGTCAGAAACCTAATTAATGTTCACCAAGAATTTTGTTTGCATCCAGAAACTTGTTCAATTGAAATGATTGATAATTTTCGCGCTTTTTTCACCCCGAACATTTTTCAATTATTTTGATCGACATCGAAATAGTCTCACGAAAGTTCGTCTAAATTGGACAATCGTGAAAGCATAAAGAATGGATTTATCCCCGAGTTAGCCCATTGAATCTTCTCAGTATAATCCCGAGCCAGGTCACTGATGCATGTTTCTGCACAGAAAGCATTTGCAATGGTGTAGATTTCATATGAAAGACAACACACGCCATACACCATGACAACGAGGGCTAGCTTCTTGGCAATTATTTTATTATTTTGAAGCTGGTAAACTGATCAAATTTTGTATTTGGTATCGCGTTCATGTGGATTGCTTGAGATAAAACTGTGAAGTAGATTGTCCAAGCTGATATGATTGCATATCGAACACGTTTTCGTGTCACGAATGATCGGTGTTTGATTGGCTTCGTAACTAACAAATATCTATCGATACTGATGAACACGATCATCACGCACGATACGTAGACGGCTACGTAGTCGATAACGCCGTATAATCTACAGACGTACTCGCCGAACAACCAACGCCCACTTACAATGGTCGTCAGATTGACCGTTAACGGCACGAGTCCGACGATAAAATTGGCAAAGGCAAGATTGAGAATGATCAGGTTAGCAGGCCGTTGACGTAACTTGCTGTCCTGAACGTATGCAATGACGACGAAAAGATTTCCAATGACAGTGGTCGCAATGAGGATACCGTAGATACGTACGACTGGAATCAATGCCGAAAGTGGTAGGTTACTATCTTCTGAAGATAAGACATGTGTCCTGTTGTTGTTGAATTGGGAAGACACTTCAGGCTCCATAATCTGCAGGTAGGTCATGAGAATTTTCATAGATTAGAAAGACATCTCATATTGGTATAAAAGACAAAAGTAACACAAAGATCCCGGACTACTCCCGATGCATTAAAAGGATCCAACTAATATTTGAAATTCCGAAATAGAAGAAAGAAAGGACGCGAGGTGGGAGAGATAATCATACTTCCTCAAGCGTTGTCAGTTTAAAAATCTTTCAGAATGACATGGCACTGATCCGTCTATTACGCCCCCAGCCTTTCTGGGTGGGGTCCAGGCAGTGGCGTAATGAGCAAAAAAGTTTGGGGGGGCTGGCAGACAAAAAAAATCCGCATCACCCCACTCTTACATGCAGGCCCCGCTGAACGTTTTTCAAAGTGGGTGGGGAGAGGCTAAAGTATTTACGATCAGGTATAGAGCGTAGTGTAAATTGGCGTGGGGTCTAGGGCAAAGCCCCGGCAGGGGTCAAGGGCAGAGTCCCCGGAAGCTCAGGGGGTATGGGCATTTAATTACGGTCAGATGAGCATATTTTGATACCTTATTCATGATACTGGCAGGTCACTAATTGGCGTGGGGTCCAGGGGGCTGAGCCCCCTGAAACTCAGGGATTCGAGGCATTTTATAACGGTCATTGAGCATTCAGGGGCCCGCTTTAGGGTCCCTGGTGGGGTCGAGAGGGCGGAGCCCCCACAAGCTCAGGGGTTTTAGGCGTTTAATTACGGTCAGATGAGCATATTTTGATACGCTATTTGTGACACTGGCAGGACACTAATTGGCGTTGGGTCCATGGAGCGTAGCCCCCAGAAGCTCAGGGGTTTTCGGCAATAAATTACGGCCAAATAAGTTTCCAGGGGCCCGCCTTAGGGCCATTGGTTGGGTCCAGGGGGCAGAGCCGCTGGAGGCTCAGGAGTTTTAGGCGTTTAATTACGGTCAGATGAGCATATTTTTATACCTTATTTGTGACACTGGCAGGACACTAATTGGCGTGGGGTCCATGGAGCGTAGCCCCCAGAAGCTCAGCGGTTTTAGGCGTTTAATTACGGTCAGATGAGCATATTTTGATACCTTATTTGTGACACTGGCAGGACACTAATTGGCGTGGCGTCCATGGAGCGTAGCCCCCAGAAGCTCAGGGGTTTTCGGCAATAAATTACGGCCAAATAAGTATCCAGGGGCCCGCCTTAGGGCCATTGGTTGGGTCCAGGGGGCAGAGCCCTGGAGGCTCAGGAGTTTTAGGCGTTTAATTACGGTCAGATGAGCATATTTTGATATCTTATTTGTTACACTTGTAGGACACCAATTGGCGTGGGGTCCAGGGGCGGAGCCCCTAGAAGCTCAGGGTTTCAGGCATTTTATAACGGTCAGATAAGCATTCAGGGGCCCGCCTTAAGGCCCCTGGTGGGTTCGAGGGGGCAGAGCCACCGGAAGTTCAGGGGTTTTAGGCGTTTAATTACGGTCAGATGAGCATTTTTTGATACCTTATTTGTGACACTGGCAGGACACTAATAATTGGTGTGGATTGGGGCGGATATAGCTTTTTGCTAAGGGTGGGGGTTGACCAAATGACGATGCAGAGCATCGTCCACGAGCCGCGAAGCGGCGAGTCAACTTGGGGGCTATTTAGAACCCCCCAGCCCGTAAGTGATGTTTTCCTGGCATCTACTAACACAATGGAAACCATAAAAGCAGCGCTTGATATCGTCTATTTAAATCAAGTAACAGTAAACACAATTTGACCCAATGACGATGCAGAGCATCGTCCACGAGCCGCGTAGCAGCGAGGCGATTTTGAGGCTATTTTGAACCCCGTAAGTGATGTTTTCCTGGCATCTACTAACACAATGGAGACCATTAAAAGTAGGGCATTATAACGTCTCTTTAAATCAAGTAACAGTTTAAACAGTTTGACCCAAGGACGATGCAGAGCATCGTCCACGAGCCGCGTAGGGGCGAGGCGATTTTTTTTTTTTTTTTTTTTTTGGGGGGCTATTTTGAACCCCCGGCCCGTAAGTGATTTTTCCGGGCATCTACTAACACATTGGAGACCATAAAAAGCAGTGCATGATAACGTCTTTTAAATCAAGTAACAGTTTAATACACAGTAATATCCAGAGTTATCATGTGTTTGGTTAAGTTACCAGATGAGTTGAATATCTTCTCACCACATTTGCACTTGAAAGGTTTCTCTCCAGTATGCATTCTTTCTTTTTTTTTCTTCTTTTTTTTGGGCGGCCCAAGAGGGGGGTAAAACTCCCAACCCCCGTAGATCCGCGCCTGTTTAGTATACTTTTTCAAAAAAGTGGGGCGGAGCTCGAGGCCCCGGAGCCCCGTCGTTCTGCGGGCCCTGCCATGTAGGCCTCTAAATAAGCATATTTCTTGCCTGACTGTAAATTTAGGAATTTGTAATTTTCCAACAAACGCATAGAAAAGTATAATTTGCTAAAAAGTGAGGAAAATCTCGGATAATTATGTCATTTCAGCAACATTTGTAAATCACCGGTATCGAATTAGAAATGAACCTTTGAATTTTATTGTGACACTGGCAGGACATTAATTGGCTCACCCCTATCAGTACGCCAGTGGCCCCCCCGATCTACACCTTGTTGGCGGGAAAAATCGCAACTGATCTCCCTACCTATCTTCTTTCTCTCTTTCTTTCCTTACCTTTCCCTCCCCCTTCCCTTTCCCTTCCCTTCCTTCTCTCTCTTTTAGGTTTGCTTGGGGGGGGGAAGCAAGGGCCTTTCGCCCCCGATCCACATTTTGTTGGCGGGAATAATCGCAACTGATCTCCCCTTCTTTTCACCCTTTTCTTTTCTTCTTCCTCTTTTTTGTTCCCTTTTAGCTCTCCTCTTTCCCTTTCCCTTCTCTCTTTTTTTTTGGCGGGGCGGGGGAGAGGCAAGGCCTTTGCCCCCGATCCACAACTTGTTGGCGGAAAATTGCAACTGATATCCCCTTCTTTTCTTTTCTTCTTCCTCTTTTTCATTCCCTTTATCTCCTCTTTTCCTTTTTCCTTCTCTCTCTCTCTCTCTTTTTTCTTTTTCTTTGCGGGGGCAAGGTCCGCTCGCCCCTCTGGATCCGCGCCTGTGGAACATTCCCTCTGGAAATGACCCTCCTCGCCACATCCAAAACAAACCCTGGGCGCAGGCGACTGCGCATTCCCCCGCGTACCGCCTAGAGCTGCCGCGGTCTTCTCTAAGCTCTTCTCTAGGCCGGACATACGGGTATCCAGCTGTTTTTGAACCAGACTATATCACTACGCCCAACCCCCAATCTTGCCCACTGTTCCTTATTAATTAAACCCCTTAAAACGAAGTAGGTAATAAACACTCCTTTTGTATCCCCTTAACCCCCTTCCTGGACCCCTCCCCACCCCTAGCCCCTAATCTTCCAGGCTACATGACTATGCCTTCCCTCTTTTCATCACCCTTAAACAATACTGCCCTCTGTTCATTAATAATAAAACCCTTAAAACAAGTAGGTAATATACACTCCTTTATATCCCCTTACCCCGACCCCCTCCCGAGCCCCTAATCATCCAGACTACATCACTACGCCCAACCCCCAATCTTGCCCACTGTTCCTTATTAATTAAACCCCTTAAAACGAAGTAGGTAATAAACACTCCTTTTTATCCCCTTAACGCCCCTTCCCGGACACCTCCCCCACCACCCCCACCACTCTAGCCCCTAATCATCCAGGCTACATGACTATGCCTTCCCTCTTTTCATCACCCTTAAACAATACTGCCCTCTGTTCATTAATAATAAAAACCCTTAGATTCAATAACCAGTGTGTCACTTTAAAATCCGCCTGTGCGCGCCCATGTGCACGGCCGTATGACACAACGTATGTATTATATGCATGTAGAGCTGTTAACTGAAGTTAGAAACCCAAAATAATAAAACACACTAAAGTATAGGATAACCGAACTCGCCCATGTGCACGGCCGTATGACACAACGTATGTATTATATGCATGTAGAGCTGTTAACTGAAGTTAGAAACCCAAAATAATAAAACACACTAAAGTATAGGATAACCGAACTTTCAACTTTGTTTGGGTGACATTTCCGAGCATCCGAATGCTTCCGAAGACGTTGCTTCCAAGACCTATGATGCCGAAGATGACGTTCTGTGTGACGTCACAGGTCTACTAAATAAAATAATAAAATTCACTTTTGGCTCAGATATATACTGTTTCGTATGTTTTTCAGCGTTTTAACCCTCTTGAAACCATTCTAAGGCGTTCCATGCGATACAATGTCAAAATGTTGGCTACAACATACATATCTGGGGCATTTTAGGTCATTACCTGGTATTTTACTACGAAAGTAATTAAGAGTGTTCCGTTAAAGCCCTAGTCGTGTGGTGCGCCACCTACCGGTGGTTCCGGGAACATTGCGTCTAGACTTTTCGCTAAACTGGATATACGGTTATCTACTAGTGTTACTGTTAGTGGACACTAAGGCCCATTAGTGACTATGCTCTTCCTGGCTATTTGGGAATGTGTCAGTTTGCAACAGAAATGGAGAAACGCGCATTTTGTTGAAAATCATGTGATATCACGAACATTTATAAATCACTTGTATGGAATTGAAAATAAGTCATGGTTTAATTTTATTTGGGGGGGCTAGCGCCCCCCCAAGCCCCCCCACCAGTACGCCAGTGGGTCCAGGAGTGGAGCCCTTGCCGGGGGAGGGGCTGGACTCTCGAATTTTAGCAATTAAGAACCTTCAAGATAGCCGTCTTGGGCGATAGAAACACACAATCTCTATTAAGTACTGTTTCATACAAAAAAGGTTTATTTTGGGAACAACTTCTATCTTTACAGATGTGGTCGGGGGGGGGGGGTTGGGGCTTCTTGTGGGCTGCAGGGGCAGAGCCCCTGCCGGGGTTCCAGGGGCGGAACTTTCGGAAGCTCTTGAGTTTTAGCGATTTAGAACCTTCAAGATAGCCGTCTTGATCGATAGAAATTCTAATCCATTTTTGAAATTTGCACTGCCCATATTGGTTTATTTCATTGGAATTCAATTCTCTCTCTCTCTCTCTTTCACACACACACACACACACACACACCCACACACACACACACACGTATCTTCATTATTACAAAATGACGCTGTGGGTTTGACCTACTACATTATCATTCTATCGTTACAGATATGGAGTAAAGGCCTCTTTTAAACGGGAAGTCCACCCTGATATTAATTAGGTTTTAATAAGAAGTATAAAAGTGAGAGAAGCGGATCAGTGAAAAGTTGAGCGAAATCCGATTAAAAATAAACAAGTTATGAGTTTTTGAAGATCAATCAAACACAAATTGGCAACTCCGTGACGTATCTTGTGAGGTTCCCTCCCATTTGCTCTGTACTTTAAAAAAAAAATCAGAAATGTCTTTTTTCCCCAAAGAAAATGTTCAATCATACATGCACCGTAAATATAATTGTTGCAAATATGTTTTTCTTAACAACCCCTGTATCAGGGGCGGCCGAGCGACTTCCAAAGTGGGGGGCACCAAGAAAAAAGGGCACTTTCTGGAAAAAAGGGCACCTACAACGGGAAGCGAAAATATACAATTTTTTAGACATTGGTACATACCCCTACATTGTGATTACATTATCAGGGATGATTTCAATATTTGTTTCACTTTATACACCATACAAGATATTGCTTAAGCATCATGCTTTGCAGTTGGGTGTGATGGTCTGATAATTTATTTGCGAGCGAGCAAAGCGAGCGAGGAAAAATTTAAGATGTGTGAGGTCGCAGTGCGAAAAATTACATCTTATAAAGAGGAAAAAAACCCAATCCTGATGGGGTTATAAGCACATTCTCATAACAGAAGAATGAAAAGACCTTTGATGAGTAACATGGGTATATCAATTATAGATGCGTGCGAGCGTAGCAAGCGAGCTCTGGGGAAATTGCTCTTAGTCGCTTGAAATTAGGGGCGCGTTTAATGATGAGAGGAAAAGGGGACACTTATCAAAAAAGAAAAGGAGCATGTTTATAAGTACAAAGAGTATTAACATTATCAGAGGTGAAAATGGGGCACTTCTTACACCCTCAAAAGGGCACTCACCAGGGATGAAAAAGTCAGTCATGAGAATAGGGAATGGGCATTTGCCGACGGAATAGGGGCCCCATCAGACCTTGATAGGGCATTTATAAGAGGTGAAAAGGGGCATTTATGAAAAGGGAAAGGTCCGTTATTAGAAACGAAAAGGGGCACGTATCTCACCTGAAACGGGGCAATGACCAGATATAAAAAGGGGCACTTATGTGAATGAAAAGGGGGCACTTAAAATAAAAGGAAAATGTGCATTAGTTGAAAGAAAATGGGCGCCGATGAGATTTTAAAGGGGCATTTATCGGAGGTGAAGGGGGCACTTATCTGAAGTGAAAAGGAGTAACTTCTCGTACCTAAAAAGGGTCATTTATCAGAGAAGAGGCACTTATGAGAAGGTGAAAGGGCTTTTTTTTATGGGGCACTTATCATTAGGAAAAGGGTCACTTATTAGAAAGGAAAAGGGGCACATGTGAAAATATAAGGTGCGCTTATCCGAGTTAAAATAGGGGTAGTTATTAAAAGGAAGGGCACTTCTTACAAAGGAAAAGGGCACTTTTCAAAGTAAAAGAGGCACTTCTCAGATTTGAATAGGGCAATTATCAGAGGTGAAGGGGGTACTTATCAAAAGTGAAAAGAGGCACTTCTCGTACCTGAAAAGGGCACTTACTAGAGATTAAAAAGGGCACTTATGAGAATGGAAAATGGACACTATGTCTTATTGCAAAGAAAAATGGGAACTTGTCGAAGGAAAAGGTGCACGTGTCCAAATAAAAGGGGCACTTATCAGAGTTGAAAAGGGGAAGGGGCACTTTTACAAATTAATAAGAGCACTTGTCAAAGTGAAAGGGCACTATTCCTATGTAAAAGGGCACTTCTTACAAAATTAAAGGGCACTTTTCCTATGTAAAGGGGCACTTTTCGGGTGCTTGAAAAAGTGGGAGGGCACTGTGCCCCCTGCCCCAGGGCCGCCTCTGCCCTGTATGCAACACATATTTTCTGTACAGAGCAAATTGGAGAGAACCTCGCAAGATACGTAACAGTGTTGCCATTTTGTATTTCACTGATGACAACTTTAAACTTTCATAATTTTCCTACTTTTAATCGTATATTGCTCAAACTTTTTCTGCTTTTATTAATACCAGCTAATTATTAGGATAGACTTCTCCTTTAAAGATCAAGTTGACTACTTGCCATGTGATTGCATTGCGGAAAAAACCTGTCTAGAAATTGATATATTGAAATGATCAGAATCATCAGAAAGATTTAAAAGAAATGTCACTATCTCGCTGGAAATCACATACTTTGAAAATGAATGCACACAGATGTGGGAATTCTGAACTTAATCTATACATGTGGCGAGTGATTTCTAGTCATACATGAAATAGGAAGGCATTACCGAAAAAATTGTATACGATTTTTAATTCTACTGTATTATTCTTCCGCATAATAACATTACAGGCGAAAAGCTCACATTCCCCAAAATCAACCTTCTCTTTAATCCAATACAAATTGATTGATGGTGTAGTAATTATGAAAAATCTTTATTTTCTACACCGTGACTGTAATAATGATGACAGACTGACGTAGGAACTTCAGCAAGAGATTGACTTGTGTTTGCGTATTAGATATTACAATAGACTAAGTACTTTATAGATGAATCCAAGTATGGTTTGTCATTTGTAAATCAGCACGATATAGGCCTAAATGCAGGAAATTAACGATTTCATAAAAAAGGTTTATTGTATGAGAAGGCTTATTGTTGAAAGATCATAGGTCTCGTAATTGACACATTTGTTGTCACCATAATATGGGGTAGATATAGAGATTCATGTCATGATTTCTCATGTGTAATGTCCTCTTTCGGGGGAGATTGCTATTGATAAACAGACGGAGGCTTGAGATTTTGTTTGGGCCACAGGACTCATTTATTATGTCACTATTTTTTTCGGTTATTAGTTTTCTCTTTTCTCTTAAATATTAACATCAATCATTTTGTCGACGTCGTGGCAATAATACGATAACAGTGTTTACTTTAGAACAGTGATACCCACTCTGGAAGATCTGTAAAATTGGGAAAAACATTTGACTACAATTCAATATCGCTGAAATATTTCAATAAAGAGATTTGACCATATATGTACAAGATGTTATTGGACTAGTTGATACACTAACGTGCTGTCATAATATATACGATATACAATTCTCGACAAAGCTAACAAATAGGGAAAAGGCGTTCTGTGATTTGCCACTATTAGAAAACAAGGTTGAAGAAATGGTAAAGACATTTTCTTGCATAAAAATTTGACATTTGTGTCGGTAAATTCAATGGCTCATCCCTGTACACCCATTGAATTTCGTCTGTCTGAAATCAGTCGCCGATGACTACCATGAAAAGCCCATAAAAATACCGATGAAAATCTGAAAAATTATCCTCATCCGATCTAGCGCTTATTTCCAGAGCTTAAACGGTAAGTTGCTCATCGCGTAACTCGGATTTTGAAATTTTGTTTTCTTGTTTTACAGAAGCGTGTTAACCTTAACTTTATTAGCAATTCAATGGGAGCAGGAATATCAAAATATCAAAATTAAACCATGTTCATGAAACAGGTTCTTATCAGCTTATTTTCCACTTGTATGCATGATCTGAACTCAAACGCGCTGCACTGTTAGTAGCTTATGGATAGCGAACATCCGACTATAAAATCTACGCCTTTGGCCATGGGGAAGGGGAACGGACACTTGCGCCCCATCCCAGTGAATGGAAAATTGTAATCAAGAACAGGCGTAATTGATATACGTTCATACATTTATTTGAAAGAACGGGGGACATTAATCACTTAAAAGTATAGATTTTGGGAATTTGACGCACATACTAGGAATGTAGAAAGAGGTGATGACAACAATGCGGTGCACCTCCTCTCACACACACATACACACACACACTCTCTCTCTCTCTCTCCCTCTGTCTCTCTCTCTCTTTTCCTAAGGGCAATTTTATAGAAAAAAGGTTTTGGTGAGGTTTCCATCCCACCCAATACGTTTTCTGTCCCTTTTTCTTTTTTACCTTCTTTTCTCTTTCTTTCGTCCCTTTTTCTTCCATTGCTCTCCATCCCCCCATTTTCTTTTCTTTTAGGCTGCTAACGGCAGGGGGCGTGACAGCTTCGGTCCCCACCTTGAACTTATCGTATCCAACTTGAATGCAATCTCAATTTACACCACAAGATTAGAGTACGTAGGGAACACATTTCATCAAACAAAACGATTTAAAAGCGGTTGTGCAGTACGTGCTGCTACACTAAGTTTGATCACGACACATGCATGAAACTGTCGCATGGTGTCTTTCCCTCTTGCTATGTTTATTTTCTAAGAAAGTATGTTATGTTGTCATCGGTCTTCCCTTCCTCTTTACAAATACTTATGTCGCCATTTTCTTCAATTTGCTACTCTCCTTTATTGGATGAGCGATACTCAGCTAGATTATAGAGAGTGATACACCCCACCCCCATAAAAATGTTATTTAAAGCAATTCAGAAAGGAATTACAAGAAACGATGGAAGAAAAATGTCAGCAATGTGACAATAGCCCGCAATCAGAACAGTAATAATGTTAGATTGTATAGTGCATCAGCGACAGTGACGCATCCAGCTTTGGCGTGCCTCTCAGTCTCCCTCTCTCCAAAAAGGAATAGATATAATATAATAGATAAATTGGCAGTGTTTGACCAATAACTTACCTTAATTGCAGAGAAATTGCCTAGAATAATTCGCATAGTTTGACTTCAAATCATTTGATTGATTGATGGATTCTGCGCCTTTGAATGTTTTTAAAACAAATATAGCGTCATATTATGTGAATCATCATCAACATCATCATCACTAACATTATCATCGTCATCAAATAATTTCTGTTATAGATTCAAACCCCCAGCATCTCAGAACACTGAAGTAGTCTTTTTGTGGCATAAAACATGAGTAATACTTGGAGGCTTTAATACTCTTACAGATAATTGGAAAGAACTCTGAAATTTCGATTTTTGTTTTGTTTAATATAAAGATAAGAAAACACCGTTGTCAATAGGTTAGTTTCTTCATTCAAAGAAGGTTTCCATTATGTATCTTCAGTTTCACCGATAGTGGATTCGGGTGCAGATGGCCCTTGGTATTCATCGGCGAAATGATAATACATATCATACGTTAGGAAATAAAGTTATTCTCAAATTCACATCTTTTCAAACAAATACAACTCACAAACTATCAACTAAAAATGCACCTTAATCAACTTACAAAATTAAGATTGAGTGTTGATTTATAAAAATAAAGACAGGCGATGGAGACGGGATTAAGCTGTGATGGACAGACGTGTCACGATGTCGAAGGTTTACTACAGCTATAGCCGACAATTTTGGTCGGCGTAAAAGTCGTGTTTTGAGCAAGTCGGCGTAAATATGGTAAGGTCGGCGTAAAGGTTAGTCCAGAATCTGGCCTATTTAATTTTTATCTCCTCCACACCAACACAATGCGCATGCGCATGCGTAGCGGAATGCGCATACGTAGCGGAATGGAGTGGTAGCGCCATTTTGGAGCTCTCACCATTACATCTTTAAAATGCTACTTTCTACGTCTGGAACCATTATTTAAGGTAATGGACTGATCCTGATACAAATTCAACGTTTTTGTGCATTATTTGACGCCTCCAATATATGTTTTTCGGCCTCATGAAGAAAGCTTACGGATTGAGAAGTAAAGGCCATAAACAAAGTACTACCAGTACCAGTGCGTCGAGCCAACGCCCATCAACGATACACCCATTACACACTCAAACGCCACGTACGCAATCCGATAACACGCCAGCTATGGAGTCTTCGATTGCTGACCTCCAAAAATCATCCAACGAGTTTTCTAATCGGGTATGTTCCAAACTTGATACCATTCACGCTGATATATCTACAATGAAGAAAAAAAAATGTCAGA
The DNA here is from genome assembly GCA_037976565.1 of Mesocentrotus franciscanus. Lineage (NCBI taxonomy): Eukaryota > Metazoa > Echinodermata > Echinoidea > Camarodonta > Strongylocentrotidae > Mesocentrotus > Mesocentrotus franciscanus. Next base: position 7,342,413 of record CP137669.1, on the reverse strand, counting down.
TTTAGAGGCGGCAGCCGAAGATAACTCTGCCAGAATGTTGAATATCGAGAAAGAAAAGTTACCACAAATGGAAAAAAAGTTGCAAAATGAAATCGATGTTCTCAAGGAGAAGCTCCTAATATCGGAGATATATCAAAGAAAATCAAATCTCCTGTTCTACGGTTTGAAAAAGAAGGAAAATGAGAATGTTTTGAACGTGTTACGCGAAGCTTTCATAGCCCTTGGTTTGAGCGAGGAAGAGGCGCAATCCGTTGCCCTTGCCAACGCCCACCGCCTTCCATCCAAGAATCGTGACAACACGACAAACGCGCCTGAACCGATCATCGCCAAATTTGTATACATGGCCCAGAGGAATCGGTTGCTAGCTGCATTTGAAAGGAGGCCACAACGTCCTGGAAGTGATCAAGTCAATGCAAGGATCAGTTACCCCCGGCACTGAAAGCCGAAAGAGGCATCTTGGCAACGAAAGCGTACAAATTCAGAAAGGAAAACAATTTGTCGACCAAAATTGTTGTTGCCGGCTGCAAAGTCATCCTCTACACAAAACCAAAAGATTCATCTGAGTGGCAGCGCTACAAGGAATAAGGGGTAAGATCAATTATATACTTATCCTACTTGCCTGATAGAGTGAAGTTTTATTGAAGAGAAAACAATCTTTTGACAATCTTCCAAAACTTAACATGTTTTACCACCTCAAACTTCAATAATAATCGACTCTATGATTTAAGAAGATCAGCAAGAAATCCATTGGTATTAAGAACTTCACTCTACAGAGATACAAAGTTGCATTACCACTGATCTCGAAACAGAACCAGCAAAACAAAAACGAACAATTATAATGTGCTTAGCATAGCTCTAAACTTACATTGAAAACCCTTTCCTTGTGTCATTTTCACTTTGCAATTTTCTTATGTAATTACAGGAAAAAGTTTAGTTTGTCATGTTACACAATTTAATCGTTCAGGAACAATTTGTACTTGATGATAAACAGTTTTTTTTCTTCTTCTTCAAAACAACATGTATTTAATATTGATCCGACCAAATATGAGATCGGCTGTGTTGTTGACTTCTCCAATTCGTATATATTTACTACATTTCTTTTGGTAACATTTGCTACAGGAAAGAATTATACAGGATTATGTAATGTCAAAAGGAATATTTGATTAGAAATATATATAAATCTATTTTAATAATTTGCATGGGCTATTATGTAACATTAATCCAACTTAATACATGAATGGTTGTGTAGTTTACTTCAATTTATATAACTGTTAACATTTGCTACAGGAAAGGATATCGATTATGTAATGTCAACCTAGTTTCGAAGGTCTCGTGTTTATTTCTGTCAAATTTTCAACAACAGTGTTGCATTGCTTATATGCAAATTCATTTATGGAGTATGTATTATGAATTGGTCAGATTTTATATATTCACCATTATTATTGTCTTCACTTATTCAGAGAAGAAATCCAATCCTTATATATGAATGACCATGAATTCGATAATGTCAATTGCATTGAATATAATATGTTGATTTATCTGTTATTTGTTACAAAATTGACAGTTTTTTTATTATTCTTTTTTTAAATTGTATTTATCTTAAAGAAATCCTTATCTGGAAAATGTAATAATCTATTTAATTATTTTGCATGTATCGATACTGGCACTCGTTTTTTTTTTTTTTCTTCAATTAACCGGCTGCCTGATACTGAATCACTAATAAAATATATTCTGAGCAAATAAGATCTCCAGTATGACCTTCATCTTATTGTTAAATCTCTCTGATAAGAAGCTGCTTGAATACATGTAACAGTACTTCAATTTAGATCGAAACAAGCACTTTCTCTTTGTTTTGGGGATTTATGTATGTCATTTTTTTGTCTTTGAGAAGGATCAATACAAGCATTTTTTTCTTTGGAGATTTTTTTTTGTGTGTACATTTATATATATTTTTTTCTTCTTTAACTATCCATGGACTGGTTTGCGCGCCCAGTCAGAGTTCCTTGCATGCTTCCTTTAAACAAAGGTTGTCCCTGGCGACCTGTGGGCTTGCCAGGGGCTTTCCCAACGTGACAACAGGTTATTTATATAGACTGGATTCCAGGTGCTGTGGTCCCTCCATTGACGACATGTTGATGGAGTGCCTCATCACATGGTCCCCGTGGAGGAATTTTGTTTGGGTGCGTGAGCTGGTTTGTTGTAGGGTGCAGTTGCACTGAATTAAATTAAGAGTGTAATTTGTTCTTTTGTAAATCTGTTCTAATGTACCGATATTCATTACCTACGTACCTAACATACATGTACCAAATAGTATAAAACGAAAAAGTTTTCTTTTCTTTTCTTGTTTTTTTTTCTTTTCTTGTTTTCTTTAAAGCTATGTGAAGTGAAGTTGTACTACATTAGATGCTAATACTGTAAATATTGTATTCGACTTCAATCCATATGTAGTCGTTTGTGTTTATTTTGTAGTACTTGCTGAATATAGCATGAATTTTTGTAATATATCGATATTGAAAAAGATTAAATTTCTATACCCCTGTTTTCAATAATTTAGTTCTCCATGTTTTAACTTTACCTTTTACAAATTAACAATTGCAAGCCATGCATATAAACATTCTCTGTTTAATTGAATAATTGATACCTTGTTCTGTTTATTGCATCTGTAGTTTGTAGCTATTCTTTATGTAAATATTTAAAACCTTTGTCCCGGTGCTGCTCTATCTCATGAGGAATTCTTTTCTCGATTCTGCTTCATATTTGGATCATTAGAGTTTAAGTGTGGAGTTGAGTTGGGAACATTTTGATTCGTGAGAAGCTAGATATGATATTAGTTACCATATTACTTCTTAGGCGCCTTGGATTAAATACCATGCACGAGAAGCCGCGGCGTTTTAACCTAAGAACGCATGCGGAAAGGCTGCATTCACTAATCCCGGATGCGGGATTTGCCCACCAAAAGCCGCATTGTGTTTGTCTGAAAGACGGTTGCGTCTTTTTCTTGCAGGAAGCCTGCAAGTAATTTTTCTCCACATCGATAGATTCGCCATACCTATTTAGCTTCCTCTACGGCTAAATTATAAAGGTTGTTTTAGCGTGTTTTAGCGTTCGTGTCGAATAAGCATTGTACTCGGTTAGGCAATGGATCATACACAATAAAAACACCATTTCAAAGGGTTTTAAAAAAATAATACGACCTGTTTAAAAATGCAATCAGTTGTTTAAAATATTATCTAAACAACCAGCTGTCTAATCTATATTGTAATGAATAATAAAGTCCAGATAACCATCCTGCATGGTCAAAACTTGATTGTGGATTTAGAAGTTAGAATTCCAGCGGACTCTATATTCTAGGGTTTAAGCCTAACGTGTGGTGTGGTGTCTTTCTTTTTTATTGGTACCGCGGGGTGAGGAAGCAACATTTTTGCAAATGGCCCAAAGCTTTAAAATACAAAGAGAACTTAATATGTTAAAGAAAACATCTGAACACAGACTCGCAAAACTAAGGTCATGTCTACGTAGTGGCGTACCTGGCATATCCAGTCGATCGGGGGAGTTGGGGAGGGGGGGGGGTGGCAAGCAAGCGACCGAAAACTTAAGCGACCATCAACCATCGCTGAGCGATGTCATTATAAAATGTGTATTCCTTATTAAGTCGATAAAAATTCATGTTCATACAATTTTTCGTGCGAGGGTAGTGGGTGAAAAGAAGAAGAAAGGGTTTTCGCGTTTACCGACTCGCGGGATTTTTTTTTCTCGCCGGTATGAACAAAACGTACGGGCCATAAAGCCAATGTGTTTATTCATGAATTCTTGTTTAGAGACTTGATATTGTGCATCAAAACACACTCCCCCTATCCCATTGCTATTCCATTTTCGTTTAACATAAAGAGGCAAAACGCATTTTACGAAAGGTTTTAATATTATTTTTTTCTTTGGACTTGGTACAAAGCCCTCTTCAAAGAAAATATTTTCTCTTTCTCTCTTTCATCTCTTTCCCTCCCTCTCTTTTCTCCTCTTTCTCTTTTTTGTGTCACTTGTCAGCCATTTGGGGTGCAGTCTGCCTCCCCCTCTGCCCCGTGCCCCCGTGCGATAGTGTGTCTCCGGCTAATTATTATTATTATATTCATCATCATATTATTATTAGTAGTATTATAATCATCATATTGTTATTTTTATTTTAATCTTCATCATATGAAAAGTCAAATACACCCCCTTTTTTTTACAATTCTCGGGTCGGACTTTGTCGCGCGAAAAGTACCCCTTTATCGGAGATTTTGGGAACACGAATGCAGTCCCTCCGACCTGATATTTTTATGGTCGCAGCTACCATGGAATGGCCTGAGCCGCTATTTGAAATATTTGAAATTTACCGGGAGCACCGGTAAATTTGCTCGAAATTTGCTCGAAAGCAGAAGTGTTTTAGGGGCTAATTTTTTAGTGCTTATAATACATCCACAGGGGCATCCAAATATATCAAAAATTACAAGAATTACTATCCATCCAATTTCAAAATTTCCCAAAACTTTGCATTACCTTTAAAGGTAGATATCAATATATCAAGATATCAGTAGATATCAACAGATAAATACCCGTTCCTGCTAATTCAATATTTTTCATTAGCTTGTTTGCAGTTGATAATCATGTGATGAAATTCAACCTCTGTTCCGGTCTGTGATTGAGATATAAACTGAACATGCTGAAAATAAACATTCACTTCAAATGCAATCAACTGGTAAATAGAACAATGAACAATTCTAGTATATTACTGCTTCAACGATTTCTTTATTGCACTCTGATTATATGACTCCGAACTAAAATATCATTAATCTGAACGTGGAGCATGATTGCTATAGCATGGCACTTGTAATCTAGGAAGAACATACATTATTATACAAGTAATGGCGGCTGTAAGCAGCTATGATAGAGATTTATTATTGATAACTTATATTCAGATATTTTAGAGTAAATTATAATATCATTTTTGTAAACACACCTCATAGATCTAAACCCAAATGAGGAATTTATTGAGCACGTCCGATAATTGTATTCTCGCTCGAGGTAGCCCCAATATCCATGTATTTTAATTTGATGGCGTCATGGGGCTGTATAGATAGCACTTCCCTGCAAGAACTTTTATTATCATTATTACGTGACATGAAAATACCAGGAATATCCAGGAATTTTAGTCGAGTAGTAACCATCAAAGTGTACGGGTAATCAGTGGCGTATCGTTGATCCAGGCTTTGAGGAAGAGGATACGTCATTTTTTTTTTTGGGGGGGGGGAGGGGGTTCATCTGTGATAACAGGTGCATGAAATGCAAATTTTCGTTTTCATTTCCAAACATAAAATAAAACAATATAACATGATGACAGTATGACATGTGCAGGGCATGGTTGATAATCATTAAAAAAATAATCAAAATTAGAATGAATAAATGTGCAACATGACTTGGATCATAAAGAACTAACAATTATGTAAAGTGTTTCATAATGTACAAGAAATTGCATAATTGGATAGGCCTATTCGTTTTATTTCCGCTCTTTTTTTTTTTTTTTGGGGGGGGGGGTGTTCTTTTGTCTTCTTCAAATTCTTTTCGCCATGTAATGGGTGGGGGGGGCACGTTTCCCCGTCTCCCCGGTTGCTACGCCAAAGAGGAACTTGTCCAAGTGTTATTGTGTTCCAGTGTTGTTTTGCAGGAAGTACAATTTTAGTAGGTATTCAACCGGATATAGACATAATATGAATAATTGATTAAATTATAATTGTAACAATGAGATGAATTGGATGAAGTGATAAGATAGTATGAGCTTTCAGCGAATCTTAAATCGTTCATGAATTATGGACCACTCTCATATACACTGAAATACATCATAAAAGTCCGATTCTGTTTTAATTTTGGACTCTACTTGGCTATGAATATAACATGTTGTTATAGTTCTTCCAATATATATATCTACTTCTCCGTCATAAATTTAATAAAATATGATTTTAGTAATTTTGTCTGGATGAATAAATCCTGAAGTTGTCTGACACTACATCACGGAAGCACTTGGACACTCTCTCTCTTCATATAATAACTTTCCTAATTTCCATCCGACGTCTTGGAAATATTGACCCATTTCTCCGATTTTCTGTTTCCCTTTAAAGTAGTTTGATGTAAAATTGGGATCGTCCCTTTAACGATACTGCTATGTGAAGTCTGGAAGTTATTTTTTTTTACTAACATGAATTATAAAAAACGTGTGAGTTTAGCCATGAATTGATTTTTTTCCCCTGTACAATAGACTACTCTCGTGGTGTTGGGACAAAACGAGTCACGCCCCCACTAATAACTATTTTTTCTCCCTGTCTCTCCCTTTCTCTCCCAAGATTTCTCTTCTCCCATGCCTGGCCTACACTAGACTGTGTGTACCATATGCTTTTCACACTTAATTAAACAAAAACCAACAGAAGTATTTAATACATGTATTAATAACCGGGAAGTATAATATCATACCACTTTTAGTTTGTGTATGTGGCTAGGCGAGCACAGCAATTAGGCTCATCCAGACTTTTGCTCTACCGGGGAAACAGAATTTTCGAGACAACATGCGTGAGATTGTCCATGTCCAAGCTGGCCAATGTGGCAACCAGATTGGTGCTAAGGTAAGAAACTGAATTTCTTTAATTGATTTGAATTCATTCTCGTAAATGCAATAGAGGAGGTTATAATTCCCTACCGGGGTACCACGCCCCATTTACTCTCTATAGTTTTCGATGTAAAGCTTATTATAGGCTTACCTTTAGCAAAAGTTAGCTTAACGAAAGGTAAAAAGGGATACAAAAGGGTGAAAATCGGCAGGAAAACATCGGTGAAAATTATTATTAATCAATTATAGGTCCGTTTGTAGTGAGATTGTGGAATACTCGACAGGATGGCAATGTTTGGGATATGGTTTCGTAGTTTCGGGATAGCACACTCCCGCATGCTCAAAGCCCAGTTTTGTCTTTTTTGAAGCTGACTAATATTTTTATAAGTAAATTCGAGACATTTGAGAAGTGTTTACTAAAACGTCTTCTTCGCAACTTTGACGTTTTATTTTTAATTGATATAACCAAAAGTATTTTATAACATTCTAGGAGTCACGAACAAACATGTTTTGGACTATTTTTAATTTTTTTAAATATTTTATTAGGACAGGGCATCAAGCAATAGTAATTCAAAGTATCAAATGAGATATAGATCATATTGTCATAGGAAATTAAATCTTTAAAATAATTTGGCTTCCCCCAAGTGAGATTACAAGACTAGAAGCATATGGCACTAAACAGATACATTTTGTCCTTAACCACATTGAATGAAAAATGTTTAACTATAAAGGTTCAAAATGCATTTTTTAATAGGATGATTCGATTTTTTTCTTTTTTACTAAAATGTAAAGATGAAAAAGATCTTCCATCGTCTTTTTTCAACAAGCTTGCGAAATATAGATTGAGATCGCCTTTAAGACTTCGAGCGATATTTTGAAGGTTAATGTTTCTGCCACTAATAAGGCCGCCTTTTACAGTTTACAAGGGCAAAACAGAAAAGAATCGTACATGTAGATATACTGTATGTCATTATTATTTATGCCATGTTATTTCGGACTGCAGTATGTGTTTTGACTGTAGTTATTGTTGGAACCGAAACTAGATCGACACGAAGTACCTACCCTCTTGTTTTCGCTGTTTGATTAAAGGCCGGGGATTCAGTAAACAACTGAATTATTCATAATGCTTGTAAATTCGATGTTTTTGGGGGGTGTTTTTCGTAACTTGAGAATGACAGGTGAACTGGCTGAATTAGGGTCTATGTTGAATACTTTTAGACGTAAGCTTTAATATGTCACATTCTCAAGAAACACAAATCGGGACAAAACAATTTGTCGCATACTTTAAAAAAAATGACATAACTTGGTAAGGGTATGAATAAACCAGTTTTTACTGTACATGTAATTATCATGACTGTATATCTCACCATTTTTTCTTTTCTGCTGGCATGAGTTCCACGTTGATGCTTTATGCGAACCTTGTCGGTTGGGTGGCGATGTAGCTTCGCTTCAAGACAATATTAATTTGCAATTGGTAGCTGTAACCTCCGACATTGACTGTATATATATTACATTTCTTTGGGGGAAATGAGTTCGTCTTCTTTTTGAACGGGTTCAGTGCGTGTGGAATTATAATCCGTAGAATGTCGGGTGAATTAGGAACAGTTTAAGGAGAATAAATCTGTTTTGTTTTTTTGTTTTTTTGGGGGCTAATTGAGGCTTTTTGTGGGGGAGGGGATTATCTTGGGTGTTCTTGCATTAATTTTCTACAAGGGCTGCCCCCTCTTGAACCGCCATCGGTTTGAATCAGGATCAGCAATGATATATAGACACTGTGGTTGAAACTTGTTGCACGAACTTTCACTTAGTCATATGTGATAATGTGATATAAAACCATGTCTCTGTACTAATTGGTGCCACACTATATAATATTAATTATTACCGCGAAGTTACATAAAACAATTTTGAAATACACAAGTAACACTACATAATCACTATCATTTTTTACTGCACTGAGCTGAGAGAATTTTATGGACTATGACATCAACGGTCTTTAAATCCAGGAATATATTCCTGAATATATAACTGTCTATATATATATCAGCTAAAAACGCGAGCGCCACCATGTTTTGTGTTGGGGGTATTTCGCCTTGTAGACAGACTATGCTACATATCGCGTGCGTATCGAGGCCAGTTTGAATATAATTATTATCAATAGTACATGGCCTTGACAATATGAATTGAAAAGACACCATGAAACAATACTGTGGTTTTGATGCCAATGTGGGAAATTTCACAATTCAAAGAATAACTGTAAAATTTGGCTGATGTATCTTATTCTCAGTTGCTGTTTTTGCTTTAGGTTTATTATAACAATCATCATAAGTTTTTTTTCGATTATGAGTTTCCTTTTATGAATGTATTATAATTCGACTTATTTCTAAATTTCGTTACATTCCCCCTCTCTCCCCTCTCTCCCCTCTAGATATTCCTTTCTACGTCCCGCTGGATGTGGGGGCAACAACATAACACCGATATTTCCTAGTTGCATTGAAAGGTACTATAAGTTGCAGACCAACAAATGAAAAGGTTAAATTCCAACGGCATTTGAAAGATAATACTAATTTAGAACCTCCCTTAGAAACTAAAGGGCTTGAAAATGTCTTTCAGTGGGAAATTAACGAGCATTAGTTGTCGAACCGACTTTAGTGATCGCAATCATGTTAGTAATAGTCTGATTTTCAGACCCTTGTACCGAATGGTCGTACGTTTTGTGCTGCGCAAAGATTCAATCAGTTTAATTTTGGCATTACAAGAAGTTGGTTACCGATGTAGACAAATGCTCATGTACCTTTACAGCCCATTTTATATATGTTATTACCAAAGAAAAAAAAGAAGTCAGTCAGTCACTCAATAGTGTCTGACAGTGAGGTCTAGAAAGTAAACGTGTTTCCTTGCATAATTTGAATAATGGGACACTGCTAACGTTTAAATTTCACAGATAGGACATACGTAACATATTCATATAGTTCCTGTAAAGTTCTACAGAATTTGATGTTGGCTGCAAATGGGACATAGTACCTTTAATGGTTTTCTTTGTGAGTGAGCGAAGCGACCGAGTGAGCAAAAGTTTGACAATTTTATTGGGTTCCAATGCAAAAGTTGCTCTTATCATATTGTCATGTCGTATGTCATTCTTCAAAATAATATACTAACCCTTGATGGAATCGAAATCACAGTGTGATGTTTTCAAAGGAATAAGACAATACAAGTCACACCGTCGTTGGTTGTGCGATCTACTTGCATACTAATGAAATATTTGCTGGAATATTTGTAAAGCTACTTTTGATAAAGCTCTTTTTTCGGAAGGGGGTTTCAGAGCAGCCCCTTACAGTGCCCCTTTCCAGCTGTTGCACTGCAGTAGTTTATCATTCTGAAACTTTTTATTTACATTGTTTTTTTTTAAATAGAAAGGCACGTGATACGTCAAGCTTTATATAACAGCGGTTAAAAAAATATTCGGGAAGGCATTGTATCATATTATATGTATAGCACAACTTAAATGCGAGGCAAAAATGCATGAACCTCCAAATAGAATTTATTTTAACTGTGCTATGGTATTAAAGGTATTGCATATAAACATTTCTAATAATTCTTAGATGTGGAAACTGTCTTAACAAAGTTCGTGATGATCATTTTCCATTTCCACAACATCGCCACCGTTACAAATACGTAAAGTGTCCCACTCGGTTTCAGGTGGCAGCCTGGCACACCCTGTCGGTCATTTTTTTGTTGTGTGCTTGCCTAACAAAGCAGCCGCTTGAGCTCTATATTTTGTGCTCGACTTGGCCGAACTAAATATCGATGATTCTGATTTTACGAGGACGCCCTCGGATGATGGCAGATAATTTACGCTTCAAAATAATTCCTTGTAGCTAGATGGAAACAAAAATATTTAAATGTGCATAGCAGAGAGAGAGAGAGAGAGGGAGAGAGGGAGAGAGGGAGAGAGAGAGAGAGAGTCGATGTATAATAGGTATATCTTAGTCCATTGCGAATGGTGTTTCTATTGCTCTGTTGCTAGTTTGGCCATTATTGCTGTTACACATAAGCTGCTAGAATACACACGATCATTCTATTTTCGTGTGATTTGATGCCGTTATATTTCATTTCTGCGATGTTGACACAATCAGAAAAATGTACAAGTGACGTTAATCAGGACAGCACAAGGGGGCGCTCTTAAACATGATACAGCGTTCTGGAATGAGTCTGTTGTTTCACGCAATAGATTGTGTTCTACTGCTTCGTAGTTGGTCCAGGGTTCTACTGTTCTATTAGGTTCTCTTCAGCAAGATCCTTGCTTTACCATAACTAATGTGAATTTATAAATTTCGGATAATCGTGGCATTATCCGCTCTCTATACTTCTTACCAGATCAAAAACACGAAATCTTAGTATGATTGTTAGCGGAGAAAACATTGATACAGTCTTCCGGTGCTCAATTAATTTGTTTAATTCCGATGAATTTATTTTCACAAACGTTCCATTAAACCAGTAATAAGCTCCTCTGATGCTGATAATAATACTCTCTCTTGGTTTTTCTATAATCAAGTACACTATGGTTTTACACGTGATCAGGTGAATATTATTGGTTTCTTTATGTGGTTAACTGTAAAATTTAAATCTACCTTTATCAAGTACTTGTATGCTCATGATAAATTCGCATCGCGTCCACGCCAATCATGTTTGCTCACCTGTCTTTGCAGTTGAAGCCTAGTATATAATTTTATATACTTTAAAACTTATTTGTGAGAGTTACTTGAATTCAATTGAAAATATGATCCCAATTTAACATAGCATGATTCTCTAATCCTTTCTCTTGACAATGATTGTCTAGTTCTGGGAGGTGATCTCTGATGAACACGGCATCGACACGACCGGTACTTATCAAGGTGACTCTGATCTCCAGCTCGAACGTATCAACGTCTACTACAATGAGGCGGCAGGAGGACAATACGTCCCAAGAGCGGTTCTTCTTGACCTCGAGCCGGGCACTATGGACTCGGTCCGTTCTGGTCCATTTGGTCAGCTTTTCAGACCAGACAACTTCGTCTTTGGCCAGAGCGGAGCAGGGAACAACTGGGCCAAAGGACACTACACAGAAGGCGCTGAACTCATCCATTCTGTGATGGAGGTTGTACGAAGGGAGGCCGAGGGATGTGACTGTATTCAGGTTGGTTAAAAAATGTGTGTGATTGTTTCGGTCATAGTAATACATCCTTCACGAAGCATTCAAAAAAACAACCTTCACTATATAAAGCATTACAATTTTGTTCCGCTGCCTGCGTTGTGCAGTTAGCTTTGAAAGTGCTTTAGAGCAACGCTTGTAATTATGTGTCCGTATATTCCGAATTGCTATTATGACTTTGTCGTCTGCCGACTGAATTAATACGAAATGTTTATCTGTTCGTTACAAATACCAGAATCCCTTATTTTATCTCTTATCTAAGAGCCTTGCTTAAACATGCATGACCATTTATTTCATGTGTCTATGTCCACAGGGGTTCCAGCTTACGCATTCTTTGGGAGGTGGAACTGGCTCTGGTATGGGAACCCTCCTGATCACCAAGATCCGTGAGGAATACCCTGATCGGATCATGACGACCTTCAGCGTTGTCCCTTCGCCAAAGGTTTCAGACACCGTCGTCGAACCTTACAACGCCACCCTGTCCGTCCACCAACTGGTCGAGAATACCGATGAGGCGTTCTGCATCGACAACGAAGCACTCTACGACATCTGCTTCCGAACCCTGAAGCTTACGACTCCGACCTATGGTGACCTGAATCATCTTGTGTCTGCAACCATGAGTGGCGTCACAACTTGTCTCAGGTTTCCAGGCCAGCTGAACGCAGATCTTCGTAAGCTAGCAGTCAACATGGTTCCATTTCCCCGTCTTCATTTCTTCATGCCTGGATTTGCTCCTCTGACAAGCCGTGGTAGTCAACAATACAGGGCCACATCTGTTGCCGAGCTAACACAGCAGATGTTTGATTCTAAGAACATGATGGCAGCCTGTGATCCTCGCCACGGCCGCTACCTCACCGTTGCCGCAATCTTCCGTGGCCGTATGTCCATGAAGGAGGTTGACGAACAGATGCTCAACGTACAGAACAAGAACAGCAGCTACTTCGTCGAATGGATCCCAAATAATGTCAAGACTGCTGTCTGTGACATCCCTCCCTGAGGTCTCAAAATGGCTGCCACCTTCATCGGGAACAGCACCGCCATCCAGGAACTCTTCAAACGAATCTCTGAGCAGTTCTCCGCCATGTTCAGACGAAAGGCCTTCCTTCATTGGTACACCGGTGAGGGTATGGACGAGATGGAGTTCACTGAAGCTGAGAGCAACATGAACGACTTGGTGTCTGAGTACCAGCAGTACCAGGATGCAACTGTCGAAGAGGAGGATTTCGATGAGGAAGAGGAAGAAGAACAGCAGTAAGATGCCTCGTAAATCTCTGTGAAGTCGCTTTAACTAGATTCATAACTGGGAACGATTGATAGGAACATCATAATAAATTGTAAATCTTGTCAGTTATTTAACAGGATATGTTGATAAAAAAGGCTTTTTCAAAATGATATACACCCTTCCCCCTCCCCTTTCTCTCTTTCTCTCTCTAAGTCTGTGTCTGTATGTATGTGTCTCTCTTTCTCATCTTCCCTCTCAAAAAGATCTCTCTTTCTCTTCCCCCATTCTCTATTTCACCTTCCTTCCTTTTTCTACGAACGATGTGAGTTTTCTTTTGAGCCACCTAAAGTAGTTCCACTAATCTTTTTTAATCTGCCCTCTGTTCTTTTTTTGCTCCCCTCCTTCTCAACATTGGTTCGCAGAAATTTGCAGGTTCTTTTTGTTCTTTGAGGTCAGGGTTTAAGAGCCAGAATTAGAAACTATGTCATTATGCACCATCTGCAATTAAGGATGAGTGATTTCAGTTATTCAATTTATTAAAGAAATTAATTTAAGTTGGTCATTATCAATCAATAACAATATCTTCATTAATCGATCATTGAAATCTTTGACAGCCAATGAAAGTATATATGATTGACATAAAAAAAAACATGATAGAGAAAAATATAAACATTGAATAAATCAGGGATGGAAGAATGTTTAATAAATATGTATGCTTGTGACAGTACAAAAGAGTGGCAATTAGACAGACAAATATAAGAAAGAAAGAGAGAGAGAGAGAGAGAGGGGGGAGATAAGAGGAAAGAGATGTAGGTAAATATGATGGTTAATGAGGTCAATATCTGAAGAAAATATTGGAGAAAAAGAGAGAAATATGGGGATGTCTAGGAAAGAGAGAAAGAGAGAGAGAGAGAGAGAGGGAGAGAGAGACTGTGTGTGTTACAAAGTAATAAGATGTCAAACATCGGTCATGAATAGAGAACGGGAATCATGTTTTATATCAAGGCATCAAATACGTTTTCATCGAGTGCAGTGGTGCCGGAGCAAAGTGTTTCATCAAGGGTTCCGTAATTTTAATTTTAAATGTACTTCATGGTTGAGATGCTCAAAAATTAGTGAGCTTATTATTATGAAAGTTGATCATTTCGTAAACGCTTTAGGATCTCATCATCATTCATTCTTATTTTATGCATTTCATGTTCACTTATCATTATCATTATCTCTTCATTCCATTCTCTTTTCATCCCATGATCACTACCACCACCATACTAGTACGACACAGAAACTTTACATGCAAACCAAAATAAATTGGTAATAATAATCAATGTTCATGGATAATGATTTAGACCTGGTACCCATTTTCAATAGTAACTATTACACAACTTCAAGTTTTCAAAATACACAACATAAATTTAGTTTACTTCACGTAAATGCTAGAAGTTTAAGCAAAATTTTTGATTCTCTGCAAACATTGCTGCATACTATAAATAATTTTCCCTTTTCTATTATTGGTGTCACTGAAACCTGGCTTCATAACACTTCGCCTAACTTATTTAACTTGCAAAATTATACATTGATTAGACTAGATCGCGAAGAAATAAGAGGAGGGGGTGTCGCGTTTTATGTCAATGAACATTTACAATTTAAAATCCGAAAAGAAATATCGTTAAAACAAAGTGAATCATTATTCTTAGAAATCATTAATCCCCCAAAAAATATATAATCGTCGGACCAATCTATAGACCCCCTCATAGTCATACAGATTTATTTTGTGAAGATCTAGATAAATGCCTTCACTCTCTTACAGGGGAAGGTAAACACTTATATTTAATGGGCGACTTAAACATTGACCTTTTATCTCATAGTAGCCAGCATGATACACTTCTTCACATTACCTATTCTAATAGTTGTTATCCACATATCCCTCATAGACAATATTTTTTTCTGATATCTTTGATAATAACATTACATTACCAGTGGATTAATATATTCTGATATATCTGATCATTTGCCAATTTTTTTAATATGTAATAATGAAATCACAATGAAAAATTCAGCTAAATCAAACATGTACAGAAAAGAAACACCACAAAATATTGAATCATTCAAAAGTGATCTAGCAACAGAAGAATGGTTGGACGTCTTTAATGAATCAAATGCAGATATAGCATACGAAACTTTTAATACTAAATTACAGATATATTATGACAAAATTTTCCTCTAGTGTCTGCGAACAAGAAAAATAAGCGTTGTAAAATGCCATGGATAACAAAAGCAATTCTACAATCGATACACACAAGGAATAAACTGTATAAGGCTTATCTAACGAACTCAACTATTCATAACAAAAACAAATATAAAACATACCGAAATAAATTAACTAACATAATTCGAAATTCTCGTAAAATTTACTATTCCGACAAACTTAATAGAGTGAAATCAAATATGAAATCTACCTGGGGGATTATTTATGATTTGATTGGAAAGAAAACAAAAAAAATTGCCAAATGATAATTTTACAATTGATGATACAGTTATAAAGTCTGAAGATGTAGCCGATACCTTTAATTCCTATTTTGTAAACATAGGACCTAATTTACCAAACAAACTTAATACACCGAAAGAAAACTTTACTACATTTCTTCCTGAACCCTCAAATTCATCACTGTTTTTTAATCCCACTGATCCTAATGAAATAACCGAAATAACAAAAAACTCAAATTAAGTAAATCACAGGGTCACGATAGAATTAGTTCTTTCCTTCTTAAACAAGTCATACACTTTATCGCTTGTCCTTTAACTCACATTTTTAATATATCAATTAATACCGGGAAATGTCCCGAGTCCTTGAAAATTGCTAAGGTAAATCCTGTTTTTTAAAAAGAAAATCCTCACGAAATAAGTAATTACAGGCCTATCTCTATTCTTCCCAGCATATCCAAAATCCTAGAAAAGATTATTTACAATAGGCTCTATAAGTTTCTAGATACTTTTCATTTCCTAAATCTAAATCAATATGGTTTCAGAAACCGACCAAGCTTTAGTACAATTATATGATAAAATAACGAATGCTATGGCCAATAAAGAACATGTAATAGGAGTAGTTATGGATCTATCAAAAGCCTTTGATACACTGGACCACCAAATTTTACTGAAAAAACTTTACTGTTATGGAATTCGTGGAGTTGCACTGTCATGGTTTGAGAGCTATTTATCTAACAGAAAACAATATGTAGTATATAATGATGTTTTGTCTAATTTCTTGCCTACCAAATGTGGAGTTCCTCAAGGATCAATTTTAGGCCCTTTGCTTTTTTATTATATATTAATGATTTAACCAATACAACACCTTTATTATCATTTGTGTTATTTGCTGATGACACGAACGTCTGCTGTTCACATCATAATTTAAACACCTTAGTAAATACACTTAATAATGAGTTACCAAAATTATCGCTATGGTTTCAATGCAATAAGTTATCCCTTAATATCGATAAAACAAATTTCATGTATTTCAAGCACGCAAATCATCATGTCATTGACTTTCCTCACAACAACATTATCGACGAAAATCTGAATTGGAATGAACATATACGTCATATCACGACTTCAATTTCTAGGAATGTTGGTTTATTATATAAAATGAAGTATTTAATCCCAAGTTATACGCTTGTTATGCTTTATAATTCATTGATATTACCGTATATAACATATTGCAACTTAGTATGGGACACCAGCGCCAAAACTAAAATCAACTCTATTTATTTGTTGCAAAAGAAAGCCCTTCGTATTTGTACTGGTTCACCATATTTATCTCACACAGGTCCAATATTTTACAAACTGAAAACCCTAACAGTATTCGACATAAATTAGCTACAAAGTTTACTGATCATGTTTAAGTATTTAAATAATATGCTGCCTCTTTCATTTCACAACTTTTACACTATGAATAAAACCATTCACTCTTACCCTACCCGTAATTCCTCAAATTTTCATCTAGTAAACCCGAAATTACTTATTGCCCATAGATCCATAAGACACCATGGTCCTGACCTATGGAACTCTCTCCCAGAATCTATTAAATCATGTTGCTCCCTCTACTCATTTAAAGCCAATGTTAAAAAGATGTTGTTATCAAAATATTCAAGATAAAATTTCTGTGTCAACTCTTCAGTCTTTATCATAATGTCATCTCTTCTTTCATCATCATCATTATCATCATCGTCATCATCATCATCTTCATCATCATCCTCATCATCATCCTCATCATCATCCTCATCTGCATTGTCAATATCACCATCATCAAAGTTTGTATTTTAAATTACCTATCCGTTCTGCTTAATAAATGTGTTAATCTATTTCATGAGTTTTTTCTAGGGCTGTCATATTATCAAGCAAACTGCTTACAATGACAGTCCTTCTTCCGCAAATATTTGTATAATATTTTATAATGTTTGAGGAAATTTAGTATCTATGACAGTTTATCATTTCGTTTTTGAAAATATCAATTTTTATATACATATATTTGGTTATTTATTATTCATTGTCAGAAAGATACTAAATGTCATATTGTACTTCATATTATTATTATTGTTATCGAAAAACTGTGTACGTACATGAATGCAGAATCAAATCAAATCAAATCAAAATCAAAACAATATGCGACCTCCTCTTACTTACTTACTGCCAGCCGAAGATGGCGTGATCATCATTAAGGGCTGGTGAGCATAATTATGAGTTCGTTGATAACGCCATCTTCGGCGGCTTGAATAAAGTGTAGGGAATATAACAAACCGACCAGATTCTGGGTTAGACAAGATTCTTGTCGAATTTATCGATTTTATCCCTGCCTAGCGGCCTGTGTGAGAATTTTGGGATCAACAACCTGTCGTTGGGAGCGCCCTGTCAACTACTTCTAATAATCGAGCACCCGGACGCGTCTTATTTTTTCGTACCCCAGCGAGCCCAGATTTCACTTTGAACTCATTTTCATACATAACAAACTACGAAAGCTTGCAAAGAGGTCACAAACAATTAGACTTTGATTATTTATTGCTTTGCCTCACTATTATAAAGGCCAAAAAAACTTAATAAATACTGAGATTCGAACCGTCAAGTCAACTCCAAAGTTCTATTAGTATTATGAGTTGATGACTGATTGTTGATTGTTGATTGTTTTGTATAATTAATATCACCCTATTAACAACCCTACCGGATTCCATGTGCGCATGCGCAGGTTTCCTTCGCGAGCTCAATCTGGGCTCGCCGAGGTACCAAAAAATAAGACGCCACCCGGACGCGTCTTTTTTTTCCCGTAACCTAGCCATCCTACCGCTGCATTTGATTGGCTCAATAGGAACCTATACGTCATGCGCTAATCATCAATATTCATGATACGCACGCACACGGAAAGCAGCAACGATTTTCGGAAAAGTTTGAAGGTGATGAATGATTTACTTCCAAGCAAAAAGTTCGAGGAAGAAAGGCATATTGTTATTAACCAAGAAGTTATTTCTGATAAAAATATTATAGTTAACAAATTCAATGAAATGTTTAGTAGTGTCGGCAGCGACATAGCTTCTAGTTTAAACACAACGGATGGTGATACGAATCTTTATTGAAACTTTATCACAAACAGCTTTTTCTTTTAAATTTGGTAACATTGACTCTGAGCTTGTACTGAAAGAGTTAATTAATATTGGTTGTACAAAAGCGATTGGTTTGGATGATTTACATCCTCGATTATTGAAACTGGGTGCTCCTTTCATATATATTACAGCCTTTGACCTACCTATTAAACCGATCCTTGCAGACCGGCCGCTTTCCAAAAGACCTAAAACTCGCTAAAATTATTCCAATCGCCAAAAGTAAACGATCAAATCAAATAACAAACTTCAGACCTATTTCACTTTTGTCATCTGTTTCTAAAATATTGGAAAAAGCTGTTCACTCACAACTGTATCACTATTTGAACGAATATCGTCTTTTGTCTGAACGCCAATCGGGCTCCCGACCCAAACACTCTACTGCAACTTGCCTGACCGAGATATGTGATTTTTTGTTAGATAATATTGATTCAGGCCAAATTACAGAAGCAATATTCTTAGACCTCAGTAAAGCATTTGATGTTTATATACCCCATGATATTCTTTTACAGAAACTACAGTACTATGGAATTTATGATACCGAATTATTTTGGATCACCTCGTATTTATTTAATAGGCAGCAGTGTGTAGCCTATCAAGGTGTAATGAGTGATTTCTTACCTGTTGAAACAGGAGTGCCCCAGGGGTCGATACTGGGACCTTTATTATTTAGCATCTTTATTAATAATATTTGTTATCTTAATTTCCAACACATGTCAAAAGTATCTCTGTACGCTGACGATACTGCCATCTTTGCAAAAGGGAATAATTTTGCTCATGTTCAACAATCATTAAAAAATAACCTGGATGCTTTGATAAAATGGTTTACCATAAACAAAATGAAGATAAATTTTAGTAAAACTAAAACTATGTTATTTGGCTCTCAAAGAAAAGTACGAAATTGTGAGTTGAAGTTAGAAATACAAGGTCAGTATCTAGAGTATGTTACTAACATTAAGTACTTGGGTGTTGTTCTTCAACAAAGTCTTAATTGGTCGTTGCATATTAATGAAGTTGTTCGGAAAATATCTCTTACTGTAGCATGCGTACGAAGAATCAAATCATCTCTGACTAGGCGAAACATGATTCAGCTGTACTCTTTACTTGCTTTACCCCATGTAGACTATTGTTGTTGTGTATGTGGTACGTGTACAACATAATATATGAACAAATTACAAAGAAATCAAAGTAGATATGCAAGATTAATATACGATTTCTATACGTTGAGTGTTACTTTGATGCATAAACTTAATTGGCAAATGTTGAAGAAAGAGAAATAAGTACCAATGCTGTGTAAACGTTTACACAATTTTAAACAATCTTGCTCCTTTTTATTTAAATACATTTGTATCCAGACGTCCAGCACAGTACCCTACAAGATATGCCCTGAATAGCCCATTATTCATACCCAAACCACGAACTGATTTTAAAAAACGCTCTTTTTCTTACTTTGCATGTTCACAGTTTAATAAATTATTACCAATTTCTATTCTATTATCATCATCTTTGCAAGTTTTCAAAAATCAAACCCGACACTATCAGTCTCTCGGGCTAACACATTGTGTTTGTTCTTTTGCTTGTTTGATTGTACAACTTTCTTTTAGTCTCGTTAAACTATCCATTGCGTGCTTATACTGTCTTTCGTTTGACACATTGTGTTTGTTTTTTGCTTGTTTGATTGTATAATTTTCTTTTAGTCTCGTTAAAGGGCAAGTCCACTCCAAAAATAATTTTCTTTCAATAGAAGCAGAAAAATCAGACAAACCAATCAAAAAAAGTTTGAGCAAAATCGGCTAACTAATAAGAAAGTTATGAATTTTTAATGACATGAAAAACTTTGGGGGGTACATTGAGCAGTGTTTAGGGGGGTCTCCAAGGCAGGAAAAGCCCGCGAAAAGCCCGCGAAAGGGGGGTTCGGAAATGTTGGCAGTCCTCAGATAGGGGGTGCTTTAAAAAAGAGGGAACAAGCGTACGCGTACCCTAAATAACACTGAGTGAGGAGGGCGGGCTAGAGGGTAGCGTTAGTTGACCGTGTTGATGCTCTCACTTGGCACTCGGACTAAATGAAATTTAGATTTCGCGCGGTTTAGATGCGGATGCTGGGTTGAGGTCGAGTAGTGCGGGCGCCACCACTTCCAGAAGTTACGTTGAGTAAGACTGGGTCGATGGAAGGTCGTGTTAACTTAATCATGGCAAGTTGGTCCGAGTAAGAGCGTATGGACAACTAATGGTGTAAGTCAAATATTTATTGAATATTTATTGCTGCAGGGATTAACATACGCCGACTACGAAGCCCCGTCTGAACATGCATGGCTTATGTCTTCGATCTGACTTCGACCTCATACATTTAGATGAGAGTTGTACGATTCGAGCCGTTGCTGTAGTGAGAGGGATGATCCTGGCAGCAAGTTCATGATTGTTATTGATTGATTTGCAAAAATATCTTTCTAGGCCTTATCGGCAAATTTAAATTATCGTACTCAGCATTCAGCATCACCATCATAATTCATCTTTCTTTTTTTGTCTTCTTCTCCTTAGTAAAAGTAGTAGTGCTATGATATACCTTGGAAATATATACCTTGGAAGTAGGCATTTAAAGGTATTTGCCTCTCGTTGACATTCGGATGAAGAATCCATATTTTGACACTGTTTAGTGGCGCTATACAGCAATTGACGAACATGGACAAGCGAAGGACTCCTCTGGGTCAAATTGATCTTTTCTTGACGACCAAAATTTCAACAAATTGGGTTTAAAGCTGTTTAGTGACGTGCTCTCTACAACTACAGAGGAGAGGTTGTTCCATTCATGGATACATCTCTGTGAAAATGATCCATGTCTAAGCTTCGAGTAGACTTTCTTCTTAGCGATCTTGTATCGATGGCCACGGGTTCTATTATCAGTTGGATGGCCAAAGAAGTGTGCTGGATCCAGTTCATCTAGGCCATGCATTATTTTGTATATATATGTATCATGTCTGCTCTATGGCGTCTGTAGGCAAGAGATGGCAAGTTGAGATGTTTTAGTCTCTACTCGTAACTCAATTAAGTGTCGTAGCATGTGTATTTGGCGAGTTGCTCTACGCTGTACCTTTTCTATTTTCGTGCTGTCTTTTTTCAATACAGGATGCCACACCGGTGAGCAGTACTCAAGTCTGGATCTTATAATTGATTTGTATAGATGTATAAAGCCTGTTTTGTCCAAATTAGAAAAAGTCCGCTTGATAATCCCTAGCTTGCGATTTGCAGCAGCTAGCACATACCCTATCCACATGACGTGAAAACTTCAATTGCTGGTCAAAGGTTACACCAAGGTCTGTTCTACTTCAACGGCAGGAATAGGTGTATCTTCGTCTGACATGAAATCATAACAAGGATTTATTTGACCATAGTGGATGACCTTGCACTTCTCCTGATTAAATGGTAGTTGCCACTGATGGGACCATTTTGAGAGCCTTGTTAGATCTGCTTGTAGATTTTTGCCATCCAATGAAGAGTGAATTGGTGAGAAGATTTTGGTGTCATCTGCGAATAGTTTGACTTCTGATGCAGTGTTACATAAAATATCTGGAATGTCATTAACATACAACAAGAACAATGTCGGCCCCAGCACGCTTCCTTGAGCTACGCCGCTGGCAACTTCCGATGCACTCGATGGGGTACCGTTTATGACTACCCGCTGAGTTCTTCCAGTCAGGAAAGACTTGATCCATTATATGCAGATTACCTGTTATACCGTAGGCCTCTACTTTTTCAGAAGTCTAGCATGTGGGACACTGTCAAAGGCCTTGTTGTAATCCAAGTAGATACAGTCAATACTTCCCTTGTTGTCTAATTCCTTTGTCCAGGTGTCAGAAACATTTAGCAACTGTGTAGCACAACATCTACTTCTTCTAAATCCGTACTGCTCATCCGTGAACAGAGAGTTCTCATTCATATATTTGACAATTTCATCACGTACAATGGTGTCCATTAATTTGGAAAGAGAACTGGTTAGACTGACTGGACGATAATTTCCTGGTTTCTTTTTATCTCCTTTCTTAAAAATAGGAGTCACATTGGCTTCTTTCCATGAGTCACATACCACACCACTCGACATAGATTTTTTAAAAAGATGAGCAAGTGGCTGGGAAATGTCGTCCAATAATTCCTTAAGGATGCGATTATGAATGTTGTCTGGTCCAGGAGATTTTGATTGGTCCAATCTCATGATAGTTTTTTTTTTGACATTTTCATAAGTAAAACAGACCGTATCCAGTTGCTTGTCACGAATCCTTTGATCAAGGGCTGGTACAAGAGATAAATCCTCCTTAGTAAAGACTGATGCAAAGAATAAGTTCAGTGTTTCTGCTTTATCTGCATCCTCGTTTGCAATTGTTCCATCCGGCTTTTCCAAATCACCAATACCCTGTCTAAATTTATTTTAACTTTGAACATATCTCAAAAAAATTTTAGGATTGGATTTTATTTCTGAGGTCAGCTTACGTTCAAATGACTTCTTTGCTATGTTTACTTTATCGGTTGCCTCATTTCTTGCTATATTGTAGGATACTCTGTCGGACTCACTTCTAGAATTTTGAAAACTGTTCCAAGCTTTATGTTTACATTTGATTGTTTGACGTACATCGTTGTTCATCCATAGTGGTTGATGATTATTCCTGGCTTTGACCTTTGGTACAGTATAACCTTGGCTGTTAACTCTTCCAAGCAATGTACAAGAATGTCATTATCCGTATTAACATCACCGTCCTGCACCATTGCTGAAACAAACATATCTTTTACTTTCCCATGCTTCCTCATACTCTCATAATCTCCTTTGAAGAATGCAAAGCGTTCTGTTACAGGTATACTTGTTACCCCACCAGGCAGAAAAAGTCTGAAATCTAGCACCATGTGGTCACTTTTACCAATCGGTGGTGATATCACTAAACAGTCGACCATGTCTACTTGGTTTGTAATGACGAGGTCTAGAACGTTGGACTTCTGCCCGTCTCTCATCCTAGTGGGCTATTCCACAAGTTGTGAAAGATATAGATTTTGTAGAACTTCCACAAAGTCTCTGGCAAATTTATTTCCAGTTCCAGATACGGACAGAACATCCCAATCTATCTTTGGTAAGTTAAAGTCTCCAACAATGAATATATTTGTGTGAGGAGAATTTTCTATCTCATAAAAGAGTTTCAAGAGAGCCTCATTATTTGGGTCCGAACTATTTGGGCTTCTGTAGACACATCCAAAGAGAAAATATTCTGATCCTAATGAAATTGCACACCATACACTTTCATATGAAGTCACTGTCTTTGAAAACTACTTGCTTTGATTGCAAGTTCTTTTTGCAGTAAATTATAACACCTCTCTGACTTTCTGTTGGCAAAAACATATTGTATCCACCTATATGAAGTTCACAATCATCAACTGGATGAAAAAAGTTCTTTGGAAATATTTCCACTAAGGCTATGATGTCTGGGTTCCTAACATAGATTCTTGCTTCTAGTTCTGATTTCTTGTTGAGTAAAGAATCTACATTGCTGTACATACAAGTTAAATGTCTATTATGAATAATACTATTTACATCTGAAAAGTTTCCTGGATTGACTGCTGTGTTAGGCATCCTGAAAAGGCTGTGGGCCTTTTTGTTTACCTTTGTTGCTTGGCTGAGATGGGGGATCCTTTCTCTTCACAAGTTTGTCACCACGAATCATCCAGTTGTTGTCACCCTCACTCTTCCTCCTTTTCATTTTCTTGACGAGTTCGTTCCTTGCGTGGATATAGCTCTTTAAAGTCGTTTGGTCCTAAGCGAAGCTTACTAGCTTTCCTCTTTGCTTCCGCACTGGAGTCTGCATTTGAGAATTCCACAAGCACCGGTCTTGGTCTCGAGCTAGTTTCGCTTGCATCCAGTTGCCTTCTTCCCAATCTAATCACACGTTTCACCTCTCCTTCGATTTCCAGGTAATCAAGCATCCCTCGGGTAGAGGCTGTATCATAGTACTGCCTCTCTTTACCATCCTCAGAATCATTTTCTGCCAATCCATAGACAACTATGTTATGTTTTCTTTTATCTTTTTCACTTTCTTCCTTAACACAATCTTGGAAGATTGACTGGACAGTTGAGGCTAGAACATCTTGAGCTATGTCACTTGGTTCTATGCTCTGCTTATCTGTAAAGCAGGGAGATGATCTCCCTGCTGTAAGGGAGCTCTTGATTTCTTTGATGTCAGATTCAAGCCGCTTGCATAACTCTTCCACCTTAGACCAACCGCTGCTCATTTGTTCAAGTTTTTCAAGTCTTTTCTGCGTTTCTCCGAGAAATTTCTTGCATCGTTCCTCAACAATCTGGTCCGTTTTGACAGCTTCCATGGCCTTAAATTCACATGGAGGACAGAACCAGTGAGCTGCATTCATCTTGGTGAATAATCCAAACTCTTCAGACGACAGGGCACTGCATTTCAAGCAGAACCATTTTTCACATCGCTCACATTCGATGCTGTCCTTTCCGCTAATGAGCTGTGATTTACAGGCTCCACCACACATTTGGCCGGGACTTCCGGGACTTCCATGACTCCTAGACCTAGTAGTAGTAGCCGACGTCTATGACGCGCCGTTAGACCAATAAATCAGATAAACACTGTTTATCGCCGATAACACTGTTAATCGAGCGATAAACACTGTTTATCAAGCGATAAACACTGTTTTTCGGCGATAAACAATGTTTATCTGATTTATTGGGCAAATGGCGCGCACTCGCGCTCCAGATCAGAGCCGTATGCACTATTCCGCACGTTAGTCGGGTGGCTTGGTGAAATTACCGTTACTAAAGTGCCTGATAAAAGCACCATTTTTGGTACAGAGCTTCCTTAAGACCTACTAAACGATATTAGGCTAAAAAAAATGTCAATTTAAGGGTGTGGGCGGGGGCGTCTTTTTGGAGCTCCCAAATAATTTCATAACATATTGATTTGTTGTTGTACAAATGCCATTTTTGGTACAGGGCTTCCTTAGGACCTACTGAACGATATTGGGGTAGGAGCCCCCGGCAAGAATATCATATGAGGGTGTCGGGCGGGGGCGTCGCCTCGTAGCCCCCAAATAATTTATAAGGTAATTTAACATTGATTTGTTGTTGTACAAATGCCATTTTTGGTACAGGGCTTCCTTAGGACCTGCTGAACGATAATAGGGTAAGAGCCCCCGGCAAGAATATCATATAAGGGTGTGGGGCGGGGTCGTCGCCTCGTAGCCCCCACTTTATAAGGTAATATAACATTGATTTGTTGTTGTACAAATGCCATTTTTGGTACAGGGCTTCCTTAGGACCTACTGAACGATATGAGGGTAGGAGCCCCCGGCAAGAATATCATATAAGGGTGTGGGGCGTAGTCCACAAATAATTTAAAAGATAATATACCATTGAGGTTTTGTTGTACAAACGCCAGTTAGTTATGCTCCTCTCCTACCATCATTCAGCAGGTCCTAATGTAGCCCTGTACCAAAAATGGCGTTTGTACAACAAAAACTCAATTTTATATTACCTTATAAATTATTTGTGGGCTACGAGGCGACGCCCCCGCCCCACACCTCTATATAATATTCTTGCCGGTGAGCCCTAGGCCTACCATAATATCGTTCAGTAGTTCCTAAGGAAGCCCTGTACCAAAAATGGTGCTGTTATCAGGCAAGTAACGGTAATTTCACCAAGCCACCTGACTAACGTGTGGAGTAGTGCATACGGCTCTGATCTGGAGTACGAGTGCGCGCCATTTGCCCAATAAATCAGATAAACATTGTTTATCGGCGATAAACAGTGTTTATCTGAATTATTGATCAAACGGAGCGCCATAAAGCGTCTCCAAGATGTACATCACATCTTTACCGAGCGAAAGTTTCTCTCGATAAACACTGTTTATCAGCGATAAACACTGTTTTTTCGGCGATAAACATTGTTTATCGAGAGAAAATGTGTTTATCAGTCGATAAACATAGTTTTTCGACGATAAACAGTGTTTACTGGCGATAAACAGTGTTTATCTGAATTATTGGTCAAACGGCGCGCCATAGACGTCTCCTTCAAGTTAGCAGGTTTTTCCAGGATTTTAGGTTTGGTCTCTGAATTAACGGCGCTACTTGATGAGGATCTATAGTGTGAGGTTTACTTCGCAGATCATCCATAGCTGATGATGATGTATTAAACCACCAATATAGATAGTTTGCTGAATACTATCCATAAAAATCAAGCTGAAGAACTGGCCATCCTGCTTCAATCTTCCTCAATCCTGATTGTCCAGATACTCAGAACCCTTAAATATCCACTATTATGTTCCAGTCTTCCCACAAAAAGTGAAATTTTGACCGCTAAAACCCATCAGTCTAGAGCACTAATATTAAACATGTTCATTGCTGCACAGCGCCCTCGTGTTCCTCATTATCATTATTATCATTATTATTATAGTTATTATCAATATTATTATTATTATCACTATTATTATTATTATCATTATTATTATTATTAATAGCAGTATCGTAATCACCTTCATCAACATTATCATCATCATCACTGCTACCACTACTTTCATTATGTTTTCTTTTTCATTCTTACTTTCCTATTACTGTTTTTGCTATCATTAGCCAAATTGGCTACAGATCTTCCTGTGCGAACAAGTTAAAAGTATTTAAAAAATGCTCATGTCATGGAAGGAGCAACCCTCCCCCCTGCCATGTTCACAACCCCATAATGCATAACCCAACATCTCTGCAGTGGTGGATGTATTGGGAAACTAAAATTAAAAAGGGAAAGCCTCAACTCTTCAGGAGTCCAGTCATTGCTTGTTCATGAAAAAGGAGAGAGAATGAGAGACAGAGAAAGAGACAGAGACAAAGAGAGAGAGAGAGAGAGAAAGAAAGAGTGAGATAGATAGAGAGAGATAGAAGGGGAGAAACAGGCAAATGTAGCAAAAATATACAGTAAACAGATTTTTAATATTTTTCTTTTCATGAAAGTAGGCCTACAATTCTTTTTTTTAATTTTAAAGTTGTTAAATACTCAAATACACGGCAGCGTCTACGATTAGGACAATACAAGACATGTACACAAAATCAGATCAGTGACATTAGAAAGAGTTTTCCCGTTTAACAATCATTTTGCAACTTTAGTTCTGCCAAGGACTGGTACAACATTTGGTTTTCAAGCATATGAAAAGAATGAATGAAATGCAGTCAAAATTCATAGCTCTAGCAATCTGGAAAAGTATTAGGAGATCAAAATCATTGAAAGAATATACAATTTATGGTAAAACAAGAATTTCAGGGGATAAAAACTTGTATGGAAACTATGAAAATTCATATTGGTAATTCAATCATTTCAAGACATGAAACTCTCATGAATTTGGACCACTCATGGAGTTTGTGAAAGTTTTCGGTTTTACAATACCTTCTGTGTGCAAGGGAGTATAATGAAGATTACAGTCACTTTATCTGTCTGTGTATCTGCTCTTATAATTGTGACTAAAGGCTCGGATTATTTTAACACAAGTACGGGCCTCCTGAAAAGAAGAAGAAAAAACAGTTTTCTAAACAATACTTTCCCGACTTCTGAAAACAATCGGCTATAAACCGATAAACATATTGATACTAGCTCAAATCAAACAAGTTGATTTTTTACTCCGAATTTGACTTAGTTTGCGACTCGACTTCTTGCTTTTCCCATTTCTGGAAGTACGCCATCTTGAGGCTATGTACATCTCATTTCGCAAACTTTGGCTGTTACCGAGAAGAAAAAAAGGTAGACAAATAAGAAAAAATAAGTATGTAAATATAACGCAGTGGCATCGGTTCGAGGGGGACAAGGAGTATACAAGGGAACAGTTGCCCTCAATGGCGTATCCAGAAGTTGTATTTTATAATTTTTCTCCTAAGTTACCTCATGGGGAGGTGTTCGTGTGCACCCAATGACAATGACAATGGATTTTATTTCTTGTACCCTCATTGGGGCATGGAAGAAATAAAAACATAGAATATAATAGAATTTATTGACTCATTCGACCCCCTTTTGGGGTATGAGAGTACAACACATTTACATGTCATGATAATGATACATAATAAAAAATACAAACATAGCTTAATAATACAAGGAATACAGAATACAACAAAACAATAATATAAAAGTATTACGATAAATAGGAATGATCTAAACCTAGCGTATGCTAAACATAAATACAATATTATACAATATGGCAAGCAAATACATAAAAACTGGAGAATACCACATGAACAATATAAATACAAACACGAAGAAAAAAAAACTACATTATTGTCCTAACTTTATAAGAAATTATAAGATGAATGAAAATATTATTACAGTCTAAAGACAATGTTTACAGAAAAAAAGAGAAATAGAAGAACAAAAATTAGATATGCCTTGCCCACAAAATAAAACAAAGGGCAACATTTTCAGGGACATGATCTCACCTGAATGGCGCATTGTTTTGAAAATACGATTTGCCGGATATTCATGCAACTGGGTTACAAGAAAAACAATCAAACAAAACAACAACAACAACAACCAAAACAAACAAAAAACAACCGTCGAGTGATATTTCTGTTTTTTATATTTTTTGTATTAGTAATATATATAGCTTGGCGGCCGAGCGACCTTTTCATTTAATTGAAGAGAAATGAACATTTCATGGGCATAGTTGACTCCTAGTTCCTTACAGTGGCGTATCCATAAAGTGATAAAAGATGGATCCAGCGTATCCCACACCCCGTCCCCCCCCCCCTTCACGACCAAGAGGTTCAAATTTTAAAAAATAAAGATAAAAATAAATGCAATGTATTCCACGGCACAATGGCTTAGGGGTGAGGGCCTATAAGTAAAAGGGAACATGAGGACTAGACGAAAAGGCCCCTCTAACATCCATCCCCTCTTAGTCGCTTTGGTACCTCGAAGTTATTCTACGCCTAGCAAGACCCGTGCCCCTTTACTCCCAATTAGAGGGGCAATGCCTCCTTTCATGGGCAAAGTATAGAGTAAAAGGGTCGAATACGTTTTCTTTCATTGACGGAAATTTAACAACAGAATTTATCTTCCACAGGCGAAATGCAACTGTGGCATTTTAATGTTACCCATTTTCACATTTCTTTTTTACGCGCTCTCTCTTTCTCTCTCTCTCTCTCTCTTTCTTCTTTCCTAATTTTTAATTCATATGTAAGTCACCTTTTGTTCGTTCTCCTCCTGTGATTAGACAATGTATCTGCTTCATGTATCACGTCAGTTTTTATTGAGTGAAGGGCGCTCTGCATAAATAGTGTTGAAGTAATATGAACTCAACAAATTACGTGATTCCGATTGGCTGAAAGCGATGGCTGTTCCAAGTTGTGTTTAATCGCAAACTTTCTATTGAACGAAGCTCCAGAAACTGAGGTTAGTAATTGGGTTCTTTTGCCCTTTTTTGCGTTGAACTTTTCAAAAGTTGATTAAATTGATATCATTTTACTACTTCCCCGACACTGTGTTTGAGACTAAGCCTGCTTGTAGCGAGGCCCCAGCAGCAGATCCAGGATTCTTTTGCAGGATGGGAGGGAAAGACAAGTGTGAAAATCTCTGACAAGCAGCATATAAACAAACCATTAAACCACCATAACTAACAACAAACAAGCAAATTTCTGGGGGTCCGCCCCTTTTCATTTTCGGTGGAGACTATTCACAGGTATTTGCCAAATTTTGGTTTTATGGGGGAGATACGTGCCCTCTGCCCTGGTTCAGCCACTGAGCTTAAAGGGAACCAAAACCTTCATCCTAAGTTACCTTTATTGTAAAGTTTAAACGATTTGACGATTTGAATAAGATTAGTGAAAAATTGAACAAAATCAGGCAAGGTATAAGGAAGTTAAAGCTAAAGAAATAACTTGTCACCAGAGGGCGATATTTAATTTGATGGCGTCATTTGTGGAAAACTCTCCATGCCTTCTGATCATGGAATTTCACAATTATTTCATTTTCTTCGTATTCATATGTGTTCAATATCCGACTTCATAAAATTTGAAGTAGAATATCATTCTACATTCTATACCTTGCCTGATTTTGTTCAATTTTTCACTAATCTTATTCAAATCGTTTAAACTTTACAATAAAGGTAACTTAGGATGAAGGTTTTGGTTTCCTTTAAATAAATTTGCTTTTACTTTGAGTATAGCGTACAATTCTGACTTGTTACTTTCACATTTCTCCCTTTATCCGCACGTTCTATTATCATTTTTCTTATTCTGAATGTGTTTAACCTTCTCTTTCCCTCACTTTCTCTATTCCATTCATTTCCGCAATTTTACTCATTTCTTTAAAATTATCATCTTTATCTCTAAGTCGGATTGTTTGCTAAATGCCTTTTTCATTGTATGTTTCTGAGACGAAATTCTATGCAACTGAGCATGGGGCTGCAAAAAAAATACTTAGTAACATTCAATGCATGGAAAATTTACCAGAGTGTGAAAAAGCTTTCCGTCATAGAAATTTGCTACACTTAATGGACCAAGCAATTTTTTTTTTACTAAGATTGACCTACAGATCTTTATGAAAAAGAAAAAAAATATGTTCACTTTAAAAATTTAACCTCACTAAAGGACTTTTCTTCTTTCTATCTCGCTTTCTCTCTTTCTCTATTTCTCAGTCTATCATTTCGATTGTAGACCACACATAATTCGTTTTCATTAAATCTAGATAACAGTTTCATATTCTATTACGATCGATATTTTATGCAATGTGGAAAACCGAAGAATAGTGAGAAAAATTTATTATGAGATCGTCGATCAGCATGGTGAAAGTCCTACACAACTGAAAACCCAAGTCTCCTGTAATTGATCAGTTGATAAAAGGGTTTAATGGTCTATAAGGAACGGAATGTTCCAGGATCAAGCTAAAATCAGTTCACTTGGTGACCTTGGGTAAAGTATTCATCCTCAAAGCAAATGTTATTTAAAGGGGATAAAAGTATAGCATATTTCAATTAAAAAATAAAAAGATTAAATGAAAAGAAAAGAAAAAAATGAGAAAATTTGAAAGAACGGAAAAGAAAG
Organism: Mesocentrotus franciscanus; assembly: GCA_037976565.1. NCBI lineage: Eukaryota > Metazoa > Echinodermata > Echinoidea > Camarodonta > Strongylocentrotidae > Mesocentrotus > Mesocentrotus franciscanus. Next base: position 7,310,665 of record CP137669.1, on the reverse strand, counting down.
AAGAAAAAAAAGAAAATAAAAGACAAGGAAATAGGAAAGAGAAGATGTATAACAAAATATACCTAAAAGTATTTACTTAAGATTTTACCTTCAGAGAGTTTCTTTTCCATCGTCCATTGCCCATCAATGTTTTATATTTGTATTAAGACGATTAAAGCGTTGATTGAAACTTTCAATTGGAATGATACAAGAATTCTTTTTTACCTTTTAAGCATTTGGTTTAGGTTCAATTTAGATTCATGCGATATTTGTGCCAGGGGATCATTTTTGTCATAAACAAGCAAATCAACATAAACAATTCTCACACAAACACGTTGGATGTGTATACTCATTATCAACGGTATAAGTTCTGATATCAGTTCAATGATATTCAAGAATACAATTCGGAATGACAAATAATAATTAAATCAAGCGTTGCTCTTTTATTCCAGATTAATCATGTGAAGTGCTTTAACCAATGTATGAATGAAGAACATTTCAATCAGGAATTTAATCACATTTAGTAATATAGGCCTACAATAAAATAATATTCAAATTTGGTAAAAAGGACTAATGAAAGCAAGAGAAAAGTGGTTATTTAGGTCAGCCTCGATTTACTTGACAGTCACGCGTTTTAATATATTTGTACGTATGTCTGTGAAGAAGTTTAACATTAAACTTGCATATCACATCAATATTACAGATATCGTTACAATTAAACAACCAATGGGAGGAAACAATAACTGATGAATAACTTTTTTTTTCTTAGGTACTTAAAACTTATTGTCTTAATTTACTGTAATTTGGGTCATTAGAGTCTACATGCAAGGTCGTCGATTCGTCTACAAGTTTTTTAGTTTTTTGTGGGGGGGGGGGACGCATTAATATCAATTTTTAGTGGGAAGCCCTCGCAATGAAAGAATACAAATTATTGCTATTTTGATGTTATCTCTTCAGTTATCTCACACAACATTCATTCATGCATTCATTTATTTCCACAAATCAAGTTACATTGTTTTTCAGCTGACAATAATGATATAATTGGTAAATGGAGCTAACAAATAGCAAGACCTAGTCAAGGTTAGCCCTGTTCAATACATCATAATTTATGACAAAAAATTAAGACGAAAAATTGAATCATAAAGTAACGGTTTGCACTAACATTAAAACAATGTTGTTGATTTGAAATATATACACGAAATATTAATATAAATTAAACATACATGTATATACACTTAATACAGATTTAAAATATTCAGCAATATCACTGAAATATTTTATAGTATAAGTTATACATTTTATTTATATTGTACAATATTACAAAGATTTTTTTATTTTTAATATTTGTTAAAACTTTTTTTCGCGATGAACATTTTTTTTTTAAATACATACACGAAATAATAATATAATTCAAACATATTACATGTATACACTTATATAGATTAAAACTATTTACAAAATATGATTAAAATATTTCATAGTAATTCTATTCAAACTGTACAATATTTACAATAAATGTGCCGATAATTAAATGTAATGACATTTTATTCTTCAAGAAGGTCTGTTTTAAATATTTGTCTAAAGCTTTTTCGCGATGAACATTTTCTAATTTCATAGGACAGAGCATTCCAAATACATGCACCAAAATATGATACAGACTGTTTTCCTTTGTTTTTTTTTATTTTTATAAGATTGATATTAGGATATTCATAGGTTCTTGTTTCAGCAGCAAGTTGTACAAAATTAATTTGAAATAATCTGTACAAAAATATAACATTTTTAACTCATAAAACAGAAGAGCTGAATGGTGATTGTAACATTACATGAGATAAAATGTGTGATTCTTCTTTGTATATCATCCAAGTGAAAAATTGAATTTCATAAAAATATTATTTCATTATCACTAGCTTACGTATAGAAAATAGTATAAATATAATAATATTCAGGCACCCAAATATGATGATATCCGGGCATGTCACTGCCCGAATGTGAACTCATCAGGTCATGGTTGCTCGAATATTGGATCTCTAAAAATGCTCGGGGAGCACCCAGTCCCTTCCCCCGCCCCGTACGTCTATGACCGAGGCGCAAAAAGAAATCATTAAATCACAAGGTAATACAAAAGTTATTAAAAAAACACGGCAATTTACAACAATGGCAACAAAATAATCTGATACAATAAATTCAGATACAATAATCAGCGTATCCGGACATCTACCCCCTGGAGAAACCACCCTCTAGGACGACTAACCCTTAAGACGACTATCCCTGGATAACTACCCCCCGGACAACTACCCACTAGGACAACTACTCCCGGACAACTAGCCCCCGGACAACTACCCCAGACAAATACTTCCTAGGATAGTTGTCCGGGGGTAGTTGACCTAGAGGATGGTTGTCGTAGGGGGTAGTTGTCTGGGGGTAGTTGTCCGGGGGTAGTTGTCCTAGGGGTAGTTGTCTGGGGTAGTTGTCCTAGGGGGTAGTTGTCCTAGAGGGTAGTTGTTTGGGGGTAGTTGTCCGGTGGTAGTTGTCATTGGGGGTAGTCGTTCTAAAGGGTGGTTGCCCTAGGGGTAGTTGTCCTAGGGGTAGTTGTCCTAGAGGGTGGTTATCCTAGGGGTGGTTATCCGGGGTGGTTGTCCAGGGGGTAGGTGTCCTAGAACAAATAATCAGATACAAAATATTGCGGCACAGTGAGCAAAGCAACGAGAATTACAAATTTTCCAACCCTTTAAAAAGGCTATTTATAAACTATTATTTAAATTAGGGCACTGAATTACGATATCCTGAAGCAACATATGCGAGTGAGCTAAGCGACCGAGCTTTAGAAAATTTCGCAACTTTACCCCTCAAAAACTCTATTTTTAACACTATGTTCTCTTCATATTGAAGGGGGAACGCATAAGCCTTAATGATCATGACTTGTCTTCCTTTTCTCCCCTTTCTCTTTCCCTTTTTTGCCCCCTTAAAGTGCCGCTTGGGGCACGTGCCCGCCTGCCCCCTAAATAGTCACTGCAAAACTTACTTCTCCTAGGTGTATTCTGTTTTCCCCATTTCTTAAATGAGCAAAACAAGCTTGAATCGTTAGCAATAGACGATATTATGAAGAGTTCGGTGAATCATTATATGCATGTATCAGGAAAAGGATTGGTCCTAAAACGGATCCCTGGGTTACCCTGTAGTTCGATTTTGTTTCTTCAGATTCACCACTGAAATCGATACCTGTTCTAAAGGCGATTTTTAATACAGTCCAATAGTAATCCTCTTAAGCCACAGTGGTACAGTATGGTCACTTGTGTCAAAGGCCTTTGCAAAATCTGAAGAAAAACATTATGACAGTGACTCTACCCTCATCAGTGAATTGCGTTGGTTGATTTATCAAATTTAGTAATGAAAGTTTGGTGCTATAGCCATGTTAGAAACCTTATTAATGTTCACCAAGAATTTTGTTTGCATTCAGAAACTTGTTCAATTGAAATGATTGATAATTCTTATGCTCTTTTCAACCCGAACATTTTTCAATTATTTTAAACGACATCGAAATAGTCTCAAGAAATTTCGCCTAAATTGGACCATCGTGAAAGCATAAATGATTGGATTTATCCCAGAGTTAGCCCACTGAATATTCTCAGTTATATCCCAAGCCAGGTTACTGATGCATGTTTCTTCGCACAAAGCATTCGCAATGGAGCAAATATCATATGGAAGACAACACACGCCAAACACCATGACAACGAGGGCTAGCTTCTTGGCAATTATTTTATTCTTTTGAAGTCTCACGCTTGAAAACTGATCAAATTTTGTATTTGGTATCGCGTTCATGTGGATTGCTTGTGAAACAGTTTGGATGCTCATAGATGTATTGGCTCGCTGTGAAGTAGAGGACAGACGAAACGATTCTGTTCGATGGTTATTACCATCATTGTCTCCTTTTACAGCGTATATGTTCCTAAGACATTCTTGATTAACACGGTATTCTGTTATTTCATCAAAATTTCGGTTGATTGTGATAATTTGAAATTTATCAAACTGCCTCTTAATGTTAACAAAAATAAGAACATTTAAAAAAGCGACACTCGAAAATGGTATGAAGAATCCGATAAGACTAAGTGTCAATGTTACGTTCGGATACACAAGGAACTCCAAGAAACACTCGTGCGAATAATCCACCGTCTCCTTTCGTCCACCAAAAGTCGACCATCCGAAAGAAAGTAGGACAAAAACTGTGAAGTAGATTATCCAAGCTGATATGATTGCATATCGAACACGTTTTCGTGTCACGAATAATCGGTGTTTGATTGGCTTCGTAACTAACAAATATCTATCGATACTGATGAACACGATCATTACGACCGATACGTAGACGGCTACGTAGTCGATAACGACGTATAATCTACAGACGTACTCGCCGAACAACCAACGCCCACTTACAATGGTCGTCAGATTGACCGTTAACGACACGAGTCCGACGATAAAATCGGCAAAGGCAAGATTGAGAATGATCAGGTTAGTCGGGCGTTGACGTAACTTTCTGTCTTGAAAGTATGAAATGATGACGAAAAGATTTCCAATGACAGTGGTCGCAATGAAGATACCGTAGATGGCTACGACTGGAATCAATGCCGAAAGTGCTAGGTGACTATCTTCTGAAGATATGGCAGATGTCCTGTTGTTGTTGTTGGATTGGGTAAACTCTTCAGGATCCATAATCTGCAGACAGGTCATGAGAATTTGAATTTGAGATTAGAAAGACATCTCAAATTGGTATAAAAGACAAAAGTAACACAAAGATCCCGAACCATTCCCCGTGAATTAGAAAGGATCCAACTTCTCGCGCCCGGGAGTAGGGCACATAATTATTATCTTAAAAATTCCGAACATAGAAAAGAGAAAGGAGGTGGGGTGGGAGATATAAACGGCACTTATTCGTCTATCCTCTCCCTTGGGTGGGGTCCAGGAGTGAAGCCTTTGTCGGAGGGGCTGGGACGGAGGGCCCGGACTCTCTCGAGTTTTAGCAATTTATTCAAAACCTTCAAGATAGCCGTCTTGGGCGATAGAAACACACAATCTCTATTAAGTTCTATATCATACAAAAAAGGTTTGTTTTGGGAGCCACTTCTATCTTTACAGATATGGTCCAGGGGGCCGCCTCGGGCGTCTTGTGATTTGCAGGGGTAGAGCCCCTGCCGGGGTAGCCTATCCGATAGGCGTCGGGCTTTATGGCAAATATACTAATCGCGTTATGGAGCGCCTATCATCACTGGTGAACTCATCATTATTCATATATGTTTTTCGTATGTGAACCGAGTGTATTCTCATGCATAATTCATAAGACTAGCCTTATTTGGTGAGCGATCCCTTCTATTCAACCAATCATGAGTTCATGACGTCATGGCCTCATCGCCCATTGGCCTATTTCGGTCAATGGACATGAATATTAATGAAAGAGCTTTGCAGGGGGTTCGTAGATTTTCTACGAACGAAACAATGTACATAAAAGAAAATTAACTTTTCGCATCCACCAGTGATGATAGGCGCTCGGGCTGACGCCCGCGCCGATGTCAGTCTCCTTAACGCGATTAGTATACTTGCCCTAAAGCCCGACGCCTATCGGATAGGCTACTGCCGGGGTTCCTTGGGCGGAGCTTTCGGACAATCTCTCTCTGTGTCTCTCTTTCCCTAGGGGCAATTTTATCTTCTTTTCTCTTTCTTTCCGCCCTTTTTTCCGCTGCTCCCTACTCCCTCATTTCCTTTACTTTAAGGCTGCTAAAGGGAGGGGGAGCGGGGGACCGTGGCCGATTCGGCCCCACCTGGATCCGCCACTGCATATCAAATACAAAACAAATTGAATGTATCGTATCCAACTTGAATGCAATCCCAATTTACACCACAAGATTAAAGTACGGGACACATTTCATCAAACAAAACATTTTAAAAGCGGTTGTGCAGTCTGATCACGACACATGAAACTGTCGCATATGCTATCTTTTCCCTCCATCTTGTGTCTAGTTATTATATTTGCTAAGAAAGTGTGTTATGTTGTCATTAGTCTTCCCTTCCTCTTTACAAACACTAATGTCGCCACTTTCTTCAATTTGCTACTCTCATTTATTGGATGAGCGATGCCCAGCTAGATTATAGAGAGACCAAGACTATCAAGACTACACCCAACCTAAAACGACCAGAGAAAGAAGAGGGCATAACAGGCAATTCCAACAGACCCACTCAAGAACGGACACATTCGCGAACTCTTTCTTCATGAGAACAGTGCGTGATTGGAACCAGCTTAAACCGGAGACTATCGCCCACACTGACCCCGTCAAATTCAAAATTGCCCTGACGTCCCCCCCCCCTTCTACTTAATACTCCCTACCCGCACCTCCAGTTAAAACTCAGACGAGTATTTTGGAGGACCAACCAACCAAGAACCAAGACCCCCCCCCCCATAATAATGCTGAATACAGCTTTAATCAAGGTGTAGGGGCAAAATAGTTGACTTATCTACTTAAAGGCCTGGGGTCAGAAAATGTTATTTAGAGCAAAATCAGAAAGGAATTACAAGGAACCCCTTGAAATATGTGTTAACAATGTGACAGCCCGCAATCAGAACAGTAATAATGTAATATAGTGTTTCAGCGACATTGATGTATCCAGCTTTGGCGTGCCCTCAGTCTCCCCCTCTTTAAAAAGTAATAGATATAATATAATAGATAAATTGGCAGTATTTGACCAATAACTTGCCTTAATTGCAGAAAAATTGCCTAGAATAATTCGCATAGTTTGACTTCAAATCATTTGATTGATTGATGGAGTCTGCGCCTTTGGATGGTTTTAAAAGAAATATGGCGTCATATTAATTATGTGAATCATCATCAACCTCATCATGACTAACATTATCATCAAATAATTTCTGTTGAAGATTCAAACCCCTCATCTCAGAACACTGAAGTAGTCTTTTTGTGGCATAAAACATGAGTAATACTCGGAGGCTTTAATACTCTTTCAGATAATTGGATAGAACTCTAAATTTTCGGAGTTAAAAAAAAAATAATAAAGATAACCGTTGTCAATGGGTTAGTTTCTTCATTCAAAGAAGGTTTCCATTATGTATCTTCAGTTTCACCGATTGTGGATTCGGGTATAGATGGCCCCTGCTCTTCATCGGCCAAATGATAATACATGCCATACGCTAAGAGATTTCAAATTCACATCTTTTCAAACAAATACAAATCACAAACTTTAAACTAAAAATGCACCTTAATCAACTTACCAAATTAAGATTGACGTCAGTGTTGATTTATGAAAATAAAGACGGGCGATGGAGACCGTCGGGATTAAGCTGTGATGGACAGACGTGTCACGATGTCGAAGGTTTACTACAGCTATGTCTTCGATCTGACTTCGACATCATACCTTTATATGAGAGTTGTACGATTCGAGTCGTTGCTGTAGTGAGAGGGGCGATCCTGGCAGCAAATTCATGACTGCTGTCGATAGATTTGCAAATACCTTTCTAGGCCTTGTCGGCAAATTTAAATGATCGTACTCAGCATTCAGCATCACCTTCATCAGTCATCTTTCTTTTTTTCTTCTTCTGCTTAGTAAAAGTAGTAGTGCTATGATGATCATGATCATCATGATCATCCTCAATATCATTATTATTACTATTATTATAATCATTATTAATATGATTATCATCATTATTATCATTATTATTGTTAATAATAGTTGTATCGTAATCACCTTCATCAACATCATCATCATCATCATCAACATCATTATCACATTATTTCATCTTTTTCATTCTTACTTTTCTATTACTGTTTTTGCTATCATTAGCCAAATTGGCTACAGATCTCCCTGTGCGAACAAGTTAAAAGTACAAAATGTTCATGTTATGGAAGGAGCAACCCCCTACCATGTTCACAACCCCACACTGCATAACCCAACATCTCTGCAGCTAGCCGGTGGATGTATTGGGAAACTGAAATTAAAAAGGGAAAGCCTCTACTCTTCAGGAGTCAAGTCATTGTACATTATTCAATGCTTGTTCATAAAAAAGGAGAGAGAGAGAGAGAGAGAGAGAGAGAGGGGGGAGAGAGAGAGAGAGAGAGCGTGAAAAAAGAAATGTGAAAATGGGTGACATTAAAATGCCACAATTGCGTGTCGCCGGTGGAAGATAAATTCTTTTCTTAAAAATTTCCGCACGTCATTTCATAATTTTTCTCATTCTGAATGTGTTTGACCTTCTCTCCCCCTCACTTCCTCTGTTCCATTCATTCCAGCAATTTTACTAATTTCGTTAAAATTATCATCTTTCTCTCAAGGTCGGATTGTTTGCTAAATGCCTTTTGCATTGTATGTTTCTGAGACGAAATTTTACGCAACTGAGCATGTACGAGGCTGCAAAAAAAAATGTTTAGTAACATTCAATGCGTAGAAAATTTACCAGAATGTGAAAAAGCTTTCCGACATAGAAATTTGCTACACTTAATGGACCACGCAATTTAACTGAGCTTGGCCTGTAGATCTTTATTTAAAATACAAAAATTATGTTCACTTTAAAAATATTAACCTCACTAAAAGACTCTCCTTCTCTCTCCACCTCTCTTTCTTTGTGTTTCAGTCTATCATTACGATTGTAGAGCACACGTAATGCATTTTCTTTAAATCTCGATAACAATTTCATATTCTATTACGATCGATGGTGTATCACTATCAGCGCTCAAAATACATGGGGGCGATGGGCGATTCGCCCCCGTGAGCTACATAATCGCCTCCGTCAGAGTGCTCACGGGGGCGATTGCAAAATTAAAAATCGCCCCCGTGGAATTATAGAATAAAGAATATCTTTTCTGTTATAACTTTCACACAATATTGAGTTTCAACTTAATATGTATTTCAAACGTTAAACCAATGAAATGGAACTATGGAAGTTAAATTAGCGTGCCGGATTTCTCGCTCATATTTTTCGGTGTCTATAGCTAGAGGCCGCCATATTATAAACAATTTTGCGCTTATTCGCCGCAAGAGGGCGCTATATTTCCCATCTCCACATCAGATTCTCTATGACCGTTTACCGATACAAACAATGGAAGCTCGCAGTGCAGTGCGACCATCAGCAGCGGCTATACCGCGCGTCGGTAGTACCGGCCGGTGTGCACGCTGCCGCCACATATCTGCTGGAGCTAGAGGCGATCGCGCAAGGACCGAAACAGGGAGAAGTTTTTCGTTGTGAAAAGCGCGAATCCTCTGAAATTTGGTGATTCCAAAAGACCAGCAAATAATGAACCTCGACCAGAAAATTAATATTGAGAAGGAGAGGAAGACCAAAGATGTTGTGGAAGGATATAGTAAAGACTAAAGAAAAAATGTAATAAGGTTGCTTTGAATGATAAGGCCCAATAAGGGGGAATGTGCAGAACGGGAAGAAACGGAGAGAATGTCATCTCGGGATGAAAATCGACAGTAACCCCTACGTAACTTGTAAAGTTGTAAGAGGGAATTGCCGACTTAAAGATACGTCCCTTTTGCAGGCAACATCAAATTCTGTAGAACTTTGCAAGAATTATGAATATGTCATGTATCATGATGTATGTCCTATCTGTGAAATGTAAACGTTAGCAGTGTCCTAATATTCAAATTATGCAAGGAAACCCGTTTACTTGCTAGACTTCACTGTCAGACACTATTGAGTGACTGACTGGCTTTTTTCATCTTTGGTAATAACATACATAAAATGAGCTGTAAAGGGTACATGAGCATTTGTCTACATCAATAACCCACTTCTTGTAATGGCCAAAATTAAACTGATTGAATCTTTGCGCAGCATAAAACGTACGACCATTCGGTACAATGGTCTGAAAAATCAGACTATTACTTACTGGCTCTATAGCTCCTAAGTCGATTCGACAACTAATAGTCGTTATTTTCCCACTTAAAGACATTTTCAAGCCCCCTTTTTTTTAGGAAGTTCTAAATTAGTATTGTCTTTCAAATGCCGTTGGAATTTAACCTTTTCATTTTTTTGGCCTGCAAATGGGACATAGTACCTTTAAATAAATGATAATAAGTGGCGGATCTAGGGGGAGGGGTTTAACCCCCTTGGGTTGCCAAGTGAAAATGTGATGTGCATGGAAAAACGCCATCATGTGTCCAGACCCACACAGATTTAAAAAAGATTAAAAAAGACATTATCATGCACTGCTCTTTATGATCTCCATTGTGTAAGTAGATGCCAGGAAAACATCACTTACGGGGGTTCAAAATAGCAACAACAAAATCGCCTCGCCGCTACGCGGCTCGTGGACGATGCTCTGCTGCGTCATTGGGTCAACCCCCCCCCTTAGCAAAAAGTTAGATCCGCCGCTGATAATGATGAAATAGCAAAGAGTATCATGGGTACCAATTCAATGAAAATTTGTATTAAAAAAGAGCCCCCGTCAGTACTAAAATAGCCCCCGTGAGAAGGCTCACGGGGGCTCTTTTTTTTTGGAAGAGCCCCCGTGGACAAAAAAATAATTTGAGCCCTGATCACAATACACATATATACAATGTAAAAAACTTAAGAATTGCGAGAAAATTTTATTATGAAATCGTCGATCAGTATGGTGAAAGTCCTACACAACTGAAAAACCCAAGTCTCCTGTAATTGATCAGTTGATAAAAGGGTTTAATGGTCTATAAGGAACGGAATGATCCAGGATCAACACAAAATCAGTGCACTTAGTGACCTTGGGTAAAGAATTCATCCTCAAAGCAAATGTTATTTAAAGGGGATAAAAGTAGTAGCATATTTCAATTTAAAAAATAAAAAGATTAATTGAAAAAAATGAGAACATTTAAAAGAACGGAAAAGAAAAAAAAGAACAAAGGAAATTACAAGGGAATAGGAAAGAGAAGATGTATACAAAAATATACTTTAAAGTATTTACTTACAATTTTACCTTCAGAGAGTTTTTTTCCATCGTCCATTGGCCATCAGTGTATTATATTTTATTAAGACGATTAAAGCGTTGATTAAAACTTTCAATTGGAATGATACAAGAATTTTTTTTTTTTACCTTTTAAGCATTTGGTTTATGTTCAATTTAGATTTATGCGATACTTGTGCCAGGGGATCATTTTGAGCAACAATTTTGTCATAAACAAGCAAATCAACATAAACAATTCTCACAAAAACACGTTGAATGTGTATACTCTTTGATGATTATTAGTTTAGTTTGATTATATCAGTTTAATGATATTGTAGAATACAATAATTCGGAAAGACAAATAATAATTAACTCAGGCGTTACTCTTTTATTCCAGATTTATCCTATGAAGTGAGTTAACTAATCTATGAACGAAATTTCGATCAGGAATTTAATCACATTTAGTAATATAATAGTAGAGTCAAAGAATTTAGCAAGGTAACAGAATTCTTTAAAATGCTTAACCTCACCAAATATCCTTGTTTACACTACAATATAATTATAATGATAATAATAACAATTGTAGATTTGTAGCGTACATATTATCTGTCTAGACTGGCACCGAGGCGCAAAAAGAAATCACTAAATCACAAGTTAAAGAGAAAGACCAGTTCTGGTCATGCGATTGCATTGTGAAAGAAACGTTGTGGAATCGATCAAAAAAGGTTGATCATCTAGCATATAAGTATTGGTGTGAACTGCAAGGTTCTGGAATCATCAAAATGATAAGAAATTTGGCCTAGTCTTGGTAAAGTTACAAGCACTGTACACAGAAAGATGAATATGGGACTACGCGACCACGTGCGCGATATCTATTTGGTCCCAATAGATATAATAATTTACCAAATATATCAATTCGTAGGCGGTTTCCCGACTTTCCCGGCAAAATTTGTATCATCACGTATTAGTCAAAACATATTCTTTCACATGATAACTTCCATTTCATTTTTTTGAGAGAGGGGCGTTTCCAAAACTGGTCTATACCTTTAATACAAAAGAAGTTAGTAAAAATATATTTAAAAACCGGCAAAATTACAACAATGGAAACAAAATAATCTGACAAAATAAATACAGATACAAAACTATTGCGCCACAGTAAGGAGCAAAGCAACAAGAATTACAAATATTCAAACCCTTTAAAAACGCTATTTATATAATTTGAATAAGGGCACTGAATTACGAGTTCCTAAAGCAACACATGCAAATGAGCTAAGCGACCGAGCTTTAGAAAATACCCCTCAAAAAACTTTATTCCAATACAATTTATTCTTCATATTGAAGGGGGAACGCATAAGCCTCGATAATCATGACTTCTCTTCCTTTTCTCCCCTTCCCATTTCCCTTTTTTGCCCCCTTAAAGTGCTGCCTGAGGCACGTGCCCCCCTGCCCCCTAGAAAGCCACTGACTTACTTCTCCTAGGTGTATTCTGTTTTCCCCCTTTGTTCATATCAAAACGTTTGGAGCTATAATGGACCCTATTGGAATTTAAGAAAATGCATCAGTCATGCTCTGTGCACACAAGAGATAACATATCCCGTATCTCTGTGCAGCCGGTATCGTTCCACCACTGTGCATTGTATTAAAGGGACAATCCAACCCTTGTAATAAGTTGGTGTCTATGAAAGCAGAAAAATAACAGAAACAGAATGGCAAAAGTTTGAAATAAATCGGACCAATAGTAAGGAAGTTATGAATGTTTGAAATATGAGATCACTAAGTCTATGCGAATATCAAATTGGTAGTTCGGTCACTGGATTGTGACGTAGGACGTGGATATCTCTCCCATTTGCCGTGTACAAAAATATCATTAATTTCTGTTTTTCTCCCTTGGGGCACTACTCAAAATATATTATAGATAGCATATCATTATAGGTCCTCTAAAAAGAATAGACCCTCCTGAGCAATGATTTTTTTTTTTTTTTTTTTTTTTGTTGGTCATTTTATATGTTGGTACTGAGTCTGGCAATACATCACATTGACATTACCGCTTCAGCCAATTTGAGGTACCCATGCGTATAGTGATTACAACTTTCAAATATTCATAACTTTCTTATATTTAGTCAGATTTAATTAAAACTTTCATCAGTTTGCTTCTCTGATTTTTCTGCTTTCTTTTAGAGTAGTTGTCTAATTGGGTTGGATTCCCCTTTAGTTAACAAACCTTCGCATAATTCTTTCTGATTCAATTAGATACAAAAATATTGCGGCACAGTAAAGGAGCAAAGCAACATGAATTACAAATTTTCCAACCCTTTAAAAACGCTATTTATAAACTATGATTTAAATCAGGGCACTGAATTACGAGATCCTGAAGCAACACATGCGAGTGAGCAAAGCGACCGAGCTTTAGAAAATTCCCCTCAAAAAAGTTATTTCTAATACAATTTACTCTTCATATTGAAGGGGGAACGCATAAGCCTTAATGATCATGACTTCTCTTCCTTTTCTCCCCTTCCTCTTTCCCTTGTTTGCCCCCTTAAAGTGGTGCCTGGAGCACGTGCCCCCCTTCCTCCTAGATAGCCACTGACTTACTTCTCCTAGGTGTATTTTGTTCCCCCCCCCCCCCGCCCTTTGTTCATATCAAAACGTTTGGAGCTTGAAGAAAATGCATTAGTCATGCTCTGTGCACACAAGAGATTACATATCCCGTATCTCTATGCAGTATCGTTCCACCACTGTGCATTGTATTAAGTGCGTGGACCGTGACAGAGACTATAGGCAACACAGTTCTCAAACTGAATCATCTCACCAAAAACTTTCGCTCGGTAAAGATGTACGGTCTTACATCTTGGAGACGCTGGGGTAACATTGATCAATCAAAACGAGTCTTATATGGTTGGAAAGATAAAATTACATAGAAAAACGAATTTCTCAAACCAAAAATTAGAAGAGGGCGGTATGCCAAATTGTGACATGGTAATAAAGCTCTGTCGCCCGACCCATTGACTTTACACAGAAAACGAGCTGAAAATAGCAGTAAATTGACTACTTAAAAAAATAAAAATAAAACACAATAGTAAATCATAATGAAATTGTAATTTGTTTACTTTACTAGAAAGAACATAGTCTTTGTCGTATTATACTGGTCAATCTAGGCAAAATATGTGGTACTTTTAGCAGAATTGAGATGGATGATAAAAAGACGTGTTTTTCATGTCATTCTCCATAGAACATTTTTTGCTAATAAAACAAGCACTGTTAAGTGACCCAAACGCTTTGATATGAAATGTGCATGCGCGTAGCGAGGGGGTGGTGTTTTGGGTGTTTAAACACCCCTTGGCAAACATGAGGTGTTTTAGGTGTTCAAACACCCCCCTTGGCAAACGAATTTTAGTGCACACTACTCCCCATTTTGTCTTAAATTTTGTCTGTCTTAAACTAGTGGCGGATCCAGGGGGCACAGGGGGCACGTGCCCCGGCCAAAAAAGAAAAGGAGAAAAAGGAGGGGAAAGAAAAAGGAGAGGAAAAAGAAAAAAATGGAAGAGAGAAAGAAGAAGAAAAGAAGGAGGAAAGAAAAGGGGAGAGGAGAAAAAGGAGGGGAAAGGGGGAGAGAGAGGAGAGAAAAGGCGGAAAAAGAAGAAAGGTGGAAAGACGGAGGAGAGAAAAGGGGGAAAAGGAAAATAATGAGAAGGGAAAAGAAAGAAAGGGGGTGATATTATAAGAAGGTGTTTTTTTTACCGGGTAAGGGGCGGGGGGGGGGGCATGCAATTTTAAGTCGAACATGACTAATACCAAAGATTTTATCTCCTTTACAACTTCTAACTTATAACTCATAACTTAGTCTTGAATTAATTTTCCGATATACCTATTCTAAGTGCTCTTTCAGCATGCAATCCTGCCACAGTTGCTGGTTTCATTGTCATATTATTTTCTGTCATCCCTATGGCCGCGAATTGCCTACCACAAAGTTTCTATCCGTTTCGCAAGCACTTTTTTTCCATCGCCTACATGTAATGCTTATTGCTTCCAGTTTGCAAAAGATCCCAGTGGCGGATCTATGGGGATGGGGAGGGGTTAGGGGGTTTAACCCCCCGCCCCTTGGGCTGCCAAGTGAAAATGTGATGTGAATAGAAAACGCCATCATGTGTCCAGACCCACACAGTATCCGCATCGTCATCGGGTCAAACCCCCCTTAAACTGTTACTTGATTTAAAAAGACGTTATTATGCACTGCTTGTTATGGTCTCCATTGTGTTAGTAGATGCCAGGAAAACATCACTTCCGAAGGTTCAAAATAGCAACAAAAAATATCGCCTCGCCGCTACCCGGCTCGGACTTCGCGGCTCGTGGACGATTTTCCCCATCGTCATTGGGTAGAACCCCCCTTAAATTAAACTGTTACTTAAAGGGCAAGTCCACTCGAAAAATAACTGACTTTCAATAAAAGCAGAAAAATCAGACAAACCAATCAAAAAAAGTTTGAGCAAAATCGGATAACTAATAAGAAAGTTACGAATTTTTGAAAAAGTATGTAAAACTATGGAACAATGAGAATCACAACACAAATTGCCAAGATGGTTATCAGTTTGTGACGTCATGTCCTCACAACTTATCAATTGCTTTATATAGTTTAATCCCATTAATTTCCTTTTTATCCCCAAAACTTGATTTCCCCATGCCTTTGCCCAGGTTATATGATTTGTATCATATTGCGTGCATGACATTTCCCAAAAACTTTTATGAATTTTGAAGAATTGATACTATTTTCTGAATATTGTATTTCATAATTATTGATTTTTATATAAATAGTTTATCAAAATTCAATTTTTCATGATTTAACTGGACAAAATTACTCTTTATTTGTGCATCCACACAAAAACATATTACTAACAATCTAACTTAGATGCTGGTCTGAAGAAATAAGATTCTTAGGGTGAAAATAGGAAATTTATAAAGAAAATAATTAGTGGATAGTGAGGACCATACGTCACAGACTCATGAGTGAGTTGCCAATTTGTGTAGTGATTTTCAAATTTTCATGTCATTATTTATTCATAACTTTCTTATTAGTTATCCAATTTTGCTCAAACTTTTTTTGATTGGTTTGTCTGATTTTTCTGGTTCTATTGAAAGTAAGTTATTTTTGGAGTGGACTTGGGCTTTAAGTGATTTTTGTGTTAGTATAATTTTTATAGAGGCCAGGAAAACATCACTTACGGGGGTTCAAAATAGCAACAACAAAAATCGCCTCGCCGCGGCTCGGACTTCGAGGCTCGTGGACGATGCTCCGCATCGTCATTGGGTCGAACCCTCAAACTGTTACTTGATTTAAAAGACGTTATCATGCACTGCTTTTTATGGTCTCCATTGTGTTAGTAGATGCCAGGAAAACATCACTTACGGGGTTCAAAATAGCCCCCAAAAAAAAAAAAAAAAAAAAACTCGCCTCGCCGCTACGCGGCTCGGACCTTGCGGCTCGTGGACGATGCTCTTCATCGTCTTTGGGTCGAACCCCCCTTAAACTGTTACTTGATTTAATAAGACGTTATCATGAACTGCTGTTTATTGTCTCCATTGTGTTAGTATATAGATGCCAGGAAAACATCACTTACGGGGGTTCAAAATAGCACCCCAAAAAATCGCCTCGCCGCTAAGGGGCTCGTGGACAATGCTCTGCATCTTCTTTGGGTCAACCCCTTAAACTGTTACTTGATTTAAAAGACGTAATTATCATGCACTGCTTTTTATGGTCTCCATTGTGTTAGTAGATGCCAGGAAAATATCACTTACGGGGGTTCAAAATAGCCCCCCAAAAATCGCCTCGACGCTACGCGGCTCGGACTTCGCGGCTCGTGGACGATGCTCCGCATCGTCATTGGGTCGAACCCCCCTTAAACTGTTACTTGATTTAAAAAGACGTTATCATGCACTGCTTTTTATGGTCTCCATTGTGTTAGTATATAGATGCCAGGAAAACATCACTTACGGGGGTTCAAAATAGCACCCCAAAATCGCCTCGCCGCTACGCGGCTCGTGGACAATGCTCTGCATCGTCATTGGGTCAACCCCCCCTTAAACTGTTACTTGATTTAAAAAGACGTTTATCATGCACTGCTTTTTATGGTCTCCATTGTGTTAGTAGATGCCAGGAAAATATCACTTACGGGGTTCAAAATAGCCCCCAAAAAAAAAAAAATCGCCTCGACGCTACGCGGCTCGGTCTTCGCGGCTCGTGGACGATGCTCCGCATCGTCATTGGGTCGAACCCCCCTTAAACTGTTACTTGATTTAAAAGACGTTATCATGCACTGCTTTTTATGGTCTCCATTGTGTTAGTATATATAGATGCCAGGAAAACATCACTTACGGGGGTTCAAAATAGCACCCCAAAAATCGCCTCGCCGCTACGCGGCTCGTGGACAATGCTCTGCATCGTTTTTGGGTGAACCCCCCCTTAAACTGTTACTTCATTTAAAAAGACGTAATTATCATGCACTGCTTTTTATGGTCTCCATTGTGCCAGTAGATGCCAGGAAAACATCACTTACGGGGGTTCAAAATAGCAACAACAAAATCGCCTCGCCGCTTCGCGGCTCGTGGACGATGCTCCGTGTCGTCATTGGGTCAACCCCTTAGCAAAAGCTAGATCCCATCATCCGCCCCTGGATCCCTACTCTTTGAGGGGGTAGGAGAAAGCAATTTTACGTCATATTACTCCAGGAAGTGCCTGAAAATGCACCTAATGTGGTTCTAAAATTGCAAATGCTTCCTACTCAGGGAGGGTGTTCTGACCCCCTCCCAGACCCACCCCGCTTGGTCGCTCCGCTCCTCGCCGCTGACGCCTCGCTCCATCGTTTTCATATATTTCACCCCATGCGATTTTGTGCCCCCGTAAGAAATTCCTGGATCCGCCACTGTAAACCCCCCTCCCCTTAACAAAATCCTGGCTACGCGAATGGAAATGTGCAAAACAAGCTTGAATCTTCAGCAATAGACGATGTTATGTTCGGTAAATCATTTATAATTATATACATATCAGGAAAAGGATTGGTCCTTTAAACGGATCTCGGGTTACCCTGCAGTTCGATTTTTTTTCTCGGATTCACTACCGAAATTGATACCTGTTCTTTAGGTCATGTTTAACCCAGTCCAATGCTAATCCTTTTAATCTATAGTGGTACAGTATGGTCGCTTGTGTCAAAGGCCTTTGCAAAATCTGAAGAAAACAATTCTGACAGTGACTCCCTCATCAGTAAATTGCGTTGATTAACTTATCAAATTTAGTAATAAAGGTTGGTGCTATAGCCATGTCAGAAACCTTATTAATGTTCACCAAGAATTTTGTTTGCATTCAGAAACTTGTTCAATTGAAATGATTGATAATTTTTCGTGCTTTCTTCACCCCGGACATTTTCCAATTATTTTGATCGACATCGAAATAGTCTCAAGAAATTTCGCCTAAATTGGACATTCGTGAAAGCATAAAGGATTGGATTTATCCCTGAGTTAACCCATACAATATTCTCAGTTATATCCCAAGCCAGGTTACTGATGCATGTTTCTTCGCAGAAAGCATTCGCAATGGTGCAGATTGCATATGGAAGACAACACACGCCAAACACCATGACAACAAGGGCTAGCTTCTTGGCAATTGTTTTATTCTTTTGAAGTCTCACGCTGGTAAACTGATCAAATTTTGTATTTGGTATCGCGTTCATGTGGATTGCTTGTGAAACAGTTTGGATGCTCATAGACGTATTGGCTCGCTGTGAAGAAGAAGACAGACGAAACGATTCTGTTTGATGGTTATTACCATCATTGTCACATTCTTGATTAACACGGTATTCTGTTGTTTCGTCAAAGTTTCGGTTGATTGTGATAACTTGAAATTTATCAAACTGCCTCTTAATGTTAACAAAAATAAGAACATTTAAAAAAGCAACACTCGACAATGGTATGCATAACACAATAAGAATAACATTCAATGTTACGAACGGATTCGCATGGTACTCCATGAGACACTCGTGCGAATAATCCACCGTCTCCTTTCGTCCACCAAAAGTCGTCCATCCGAAAGAAAGTAGGACAAAAACTGTGAAGTAGATTATCCAAGCTGAAATGATTGCATATCGAACACGTTTTCGTGTCACGAATGATCGGTGTTTGATTGGCTTCGTAACTAACAAATATCTATCGATACTGATGAACACGATCATCACGCACGATACTTGGACGGCTACGTAGTCGATAACGCCGTATAATCTACAGACGTACTCACCAAACAACCAACGCCCACTTACAATGGTCGTCAGATTGACCGTTAACGACACGAGTCCGACGATAAAATCGGCAAAGGCAAGATTGAGAATGATCAGGTTAGCCGGTCGTTGACGTATTTTTCTGTCTTGAAAGTATGAAATGATGACGAAAAGATTTCCAATAACAGTGGTCGCAATGAGGATACCGTAGATAGCTACGACTGGAATCAATGCCGAAAGTGGTAGGTTATTATCTTCTGAAGATAAAACAGGTGTCCTGTTGTTGTTGAATTGGGTAGACTCTTCAGGATCCATAATCTGCAGGCAGGTCATGAGAATTTTCATAGATTAGAAAGACATCTCAAATTGGTATAAAAGACAAAAGTAACACAAAGATCCCGAACTATTCCCCGTGAATTAGAAAGGATCCAACTTCTCTCCGAACATAGAAGAAAGAAAGGAGGTGGGGTGGGAGAGATAATCAAACTTTCCCAAGCGTTGTCAGTCTAAAAATCTCTCAGTGTGACATGAGACTGATTCGTTTATCACCCCCTTTCTGGGAGGGTTCCGGAAGTGGAGCCCTTGGCGTCGAATGGAGAAAAACCCTACTATAGATGAGCATTGCTGTCTGCAATCCTCATCTCCAGTGGGAGTTTTCTCCATTCGACACCATTCGCGTACCAACTTTCGCGACTAGACCAGAAAGCGATGAGTTCAAAAATTCGTTTACAAATTTAATATTAAGGGGGTAAAATTACTTAAAGGGAATTTTGATAATATCTTTTACTTGCTACAGCTCAATGTTTTGTGCTATTTAATTCCAAACGTTTTGAAGAAAGAATGTATTAATTACTGTGGTGATATTATTTTTCTTATATTAAAATACAAATGCAATTTTATTCTGCCTTGTTTATTTTGTTTTGAATGGTCGTCAATCAGCCCTAATATCATAAGATTTTAACCATAGCGTGACAGGGTAAAATAGTTGATTTAGTATCTACTACTAAAAGACCAGGGTTCAGGAAATGTTATTTAAAGCAAGATCAGAAAGGAATTACAAGGAACCCTGTAAGATATGAGTTAACAATGTGACAGCCCGCAATCAGAACAGTAATAATGTAATTGTATAGTGCATCAGCGACAGTGGCGTATCCAGCTTTGGCGTGCCCCTCAGTCCCCCTCCCCCCGCTTTCCAAAAAGGAATAGATATAATATAATAGATAAATTGGCAGTATTTGACCAATAACTTGCCTTAATTGCAGAAAAATTGCCTAGAATAATTCGCATAGTTTGACTTTAAATTATTTGATTGATTGATGGAGTGCCTTTGGATGGTTTTAAAAGAAATATGGCGTCATATAAATTATGGGAATCATCATCAACATCATCATCACTAGCATTATCATCGTCATCAAATAATTTCTGTTGAAGATTCAAACCCCTCATCTCAGAACACTGAAGTAGTCTTTTTGTGGCATAAAACATGAGTAATACTTGGAGGCTTTAATTCACCTTTCAGATAATTGGAAAGAACTCTAAATTTTCGGAGTTGTTAAAAATATATAAAGATAACCGTTGTCAATAGGTTAGTTTCTTCATTCAAAGAAGGTTTCCATTATGTATCTTCAGTTTCACCGATAGTCGATTCGGGTGTATAGATGGCCCTTGCTATTCATCGGCGAAATGATAATACACATCATACGTTAGAAAATAAAGTTATTCTCAAATTCACAAATACAACTCACAAACTATCAACTAAAATACACCTTAATCAACTCACCAAATCAAGATTGACGTGAGTGTTGATTTATGAAAATAAAGACGGGCGATGGAGACGGGATTAAGCTGTGATGGACAGACGTGTCACGATGTCGAAGGTTTACTACAGCTATGTCTTCGATCTGACTTCGACCTCATACCTTTATATGAGAGTTATACGACTCGAGCCGTCACTTTGTTGTAGTGAGAGGGGCGATCCTGGCAGCAAATTCATGATTGTTGTCGATAGATTTGCAAATACCTTTCTAGGCCTTGTCGGCAAATTTAAATGATCGTACTCAGCATTCAGCATCACCTTCATCATTCATCTTTCTTTTTTCTTCTTCTTCTCCTTAGTAAAAGTAGAAATGCTATGATGATCATCATCATCCTCATTATCATTATTATTATTATTATCAATATTATTATTATTATTATTATTATTATTATTATTATTATTATTATTATTATTATTATTATTATTATTATTATTATTATTATTGTTAATAATAGTTGTATCGTAATCACCTTCATCAACATCATCATCATCATCATCATCATCATTATCACATTATTTCATCTTTTTCATTCTTACTTTCCTATTAACGTTTTGCTATCGTTAGCCAAATTGGCTACAGATCTTCCAGTGATAACAAGTTAAAAGTACAAAATGTTCATGTCATGGAAGGAGCAACCCCCTTGCCATGTTCACAACCCCACACTGCATAACCCAATATCTCTGCAGTGGTGGATGTATTGGGAAACTGAAATAAAAAAGGGAAAGACTCTTCAGGAGTCAAGTCATTGTACACTATTCAAAGCTTGTTCATAAAAAGAGAGAGAAAAGGAGAGAGAGAGAGAGAGAAAGAGTGAGATAGATAGAGAGAGGGGGAAACAGGCAAATGTAGCAAAAAAATGTACAGTATTAACAGATTTTAATATTTTTCTTTTAATGAAACTACAATTCCTTTTGTTTTAAGTTGTTAAATAATCAAATACATGTATATGGCAACGTCTACGATAAGGACAATACAAGACATGTACACAAAAGCAGATCAGTGACATGGGAAAGTGTTTTCCCTCTCTTTTGCAATCTTAGTTCTGCCAACGAATGGCACAACATTCGGCTTTCAACAGAGACAAACATATTTCAAGCATATGAAAGAATGAATGAAATGCAGTCAAAATTCATAGCTCAAGCAATCTGGAAGAGTATTAGAAGATCAAAACCATTTAAAAAATATACAATTTATGGTAAAACAAGAATTTCAGGGGATATGAACTTGTACGGAAACTTTAAAAATTCACATTGGTAATTCAATCATTTCAAGAAATGAAACTCTGATGAATTTGGACCACTCATGATATTTGTGAAAGTTTTTGGTTTTACAATACCTTCTGTGTGCAAGGGTGTATAATGAAGACTATATTCATCATATCTGTCTGTGTATCTGCTCTTATAATTGTGACTAAAGGCTACGATTATTTTAACACAAGTACGGGCCTCCTGAAAAGAAAAGGAAACTTTTATTTGCAGATGACACAAGTATATTTTTTACTCACGATAATCCTCAAATCCTTCTTGATAATTTAAATTCTAAATTACGATTTGTATGCGATTGGGTACAAGCAAAAAAGTTATCTCTTAATTTCAAAAAGACAAATTACATGGTCTTTAGTAATCCACTGCATACTTTACCTGGAGATGTGTTCATGAATGGCAATGAGTTAAAACAAATTGACTCAACAAAATTTCTTGGTCTTTACATTGATTGTAAATTAACATGGAAAGCCCATATTGACTACTTATTTAAATTGCTTTCAAGAAATCTAGGAGTTACCAATAAACTCAAACATCATTTTCCTCCCCATATTTTGAAATTATTATATTCTACTTTATTATTACCATACCTAAGTTACGGAATATTAGTTTGGGGAAATTCTTCCAAGACGAAAATTGATTCCATACTCAAAATACAAAAAGAGCTGTAAGGATAATTTCTTCTGCCGATTTTTTGGCACATACAAATCCATTATTTCTTTCTAACAAGTTATTGAAAGTAACAGAACTATATCACTATTTTGTAGGGATATTTATGTATCAACTTAATAAAGGCTAATTGCCGAGTGTTTTCACTAATATGTTTTAAAAAAATAGTGACATTCATTCTTATCCCACCAGGCAAGCATACAATTTTCATCTATCCCCCGTACGCACCGTTCTTGCCCTTAAAACAATAACCAATACAGGACCTTCATTTTGGAACAGTTTGGACGCTGAGATAATTCAATCACCCTCGCTGTATTCATTCAAGCGTAAACTCAAAGACTTCCTCTTGAAATCATACGCATAAGGCACATTATCGTTATTTTTTAAAAATTTATTTATGTCTTTTTTTCTTTCTTTTTTCGCCTCGCTCGAGTGACTATTATGACTATTATGACTATTATGTAACCACATACCTGTATTCATTGTGTATTAATTATATTTCCCGGATTCGTCTCTCTTTATTGCATTGGATGTTTTAAAACAAATCATTGGTATATGGGAACCTATATTATACAAGCATTGCTTTTTAATAGGTTCCTCATATTTCACGTTACTGATTATTTACTGTCATCGTTGTTTGTTGTCATTATGCTTTATTTTGCTGACCTTTAATAATATATATATGTAAACTGTTATTTTCTGGAATGTGAAACAATAAAATCAAATCAAATCAAATCAAACAATACTCAAGCAAGTTGATTTTTACTCCGAATTTGTCTTAGTTTCCGACTCGACTTCTTGCTTTTCCCATTTCTGGAAGTACGCCATCTTGGGTCTATTGTACATCTTATTCCGCATACTTTGGCTGTTACCGAGAGAAAAAAAGGTAGACAAATAACACAAAATAAGTAAATAAAAATAATACAGCGGCATCGGTTCGAGGGGACAAGGAGTCTACAAGGGAACAGTTGCCCCCAATGGCGTATCCAGAAGTTGTATTTTATATTTTTTCTCCTAGGTTACATCATGGGGGGGGGGTGTTCGTGTGCACCCAATGACAATGAATTTTATTTCTTGAACCCTCATGGGGGCATGGAAGAAATAAAAACATGTGATGTAATGAAAAGATGAATGAAAATATTATTACAGTCTAAAGACAATCAAATGTTTACAGAAAAAGAGAAATAGAAAAAAATATCCAGATATGCCTTGCCCAAAAAATAAAACAAAGGGCAGAATTTTCAGGCAACTGGGTAACAAGAAAAGCAATTAAACAAAACAACAACAACAACCGAAACAAACAAAAAACAACCGTCGAGTGATATTTCTTTTTTTTCATATTTTTTTACTAGTTATATATCTTGGCCGCCGAGCGACCTTTTCATTTCATTGAAGAGAAATGCACATTTCATGGGCATAGTTGACTCTTCCTTACAGTGGCGTATCCATAAAGTGATAAACGATGGATCCAGCGTATCCCACACCCGCCCCCCTCCCTCCACGACCAAGAGGTTCAAACTTTAAAACAAATAAAGATAAACATAAATTGATCACTTTTTATTATCATGCCCAAAATACGAAAGACAAAGAAGGAGAATGTACAAAGCACTCAAGACTAAAAATCCAAATCTATGTCATTTACTAGGAAACGAGGAATGTATAGGAAAGGTGGTAGCTTTTTTTTAAAGGCAGTGGAAGGTACAACGAACTGTGATACTCAGCTATAAAATAGAATATTAATTACGTTTCGCTGTATTATCTACTAATTAGCATCATAGTTATTATTAAGGTCGTGACAGTGGTACTATCCTCGATTCCTCGGTATAAATTGCGGGTTTTTATTATGATGAAGAGAGACTTCAAACTAAAGTCTTAACATATTGAACTAAACACAACTAATATTCAACCACGCCATCCTTCCTTCCTAATTTATTCTTTAAAATAACAAGCTGCATATTCAATACAGAAAATAACTACTCAAATTTTACTGACATTATTAATTTCATCAGCACAACGCCACAGGCTATCGTCGATCCAACAGAGCAAAAAAAACTAAGACGCCCTCTCACATTGCCTGGCGAATATCATCCAACGACGATGGAAAACGCCATAAAAACCAACAACAACTATAAATGCAATGTAGTAAGTCCACGGCACAAAGGCTTAGAGCCGAGGGCCTATAGGTAAAAGGCGACATGAGGACTAGACGAAATGGCCCCACTCACATCCCTCTCCTCTTAGTCGCTTTGGTACCTCGAAGTTATTCCACCCCTTGAAAGACCCGTGCCCCTACACTCCCAATGGGGGCAATGCCTCTTTTCATGGGTAAAGTAGAGTCAAAGGGTCGAATACGTTTTCTTTCGTTGACGGAAATTTTTCACAAAAGAATTTATCTTCCGCAGGCGAAATGCAATTGTGGCAATTTTAATGTTACCAATTTTCATCTTTTTTACGCGCTCTCTCTCTCTCTCTCTCTATCTTTCTTCTTTCCTAATCTTTAATGTATATGAAAGTCACTTTTTGTTCGTTCTCCTGTGATTAGATGATGTATCTGCTTCATGTATCACGTAAGTTTTTATTGAGTGAAGGGCGCTCTGCATAAAAAGTGTTGAAGTAATATGAACTCAACAAATTACGTGATTCCGATTGGCTGAAAGCGATGGCTGTTCCAAGTTGTGTTTAATCGTAAACTTTCTATTGAACGAAGCTCCAGAAACTGAGGTTAGTAATTGGGTTCTTTTGCCCTTTTTGATTTTTTCAAAAGTTTATTAAATTGATATCATTTTACTACTTCCCCGACACTGTGTTTGAGACTAAGCCTACTTGTAGCGAGGCCCCAACAGCAGATCCAGGATTCTTTTGCAGGATGGGAGGGAAAGACAAGTGTGAAAATCTCTGACAAGCAGTGTATACTCAAACAAACAAACGAATAAACAAATAAACAAATAAACAAATAAATAAACACATATTAAGACCACTATAACTAACAACAAACAAGCAAATTTCTGGGGGTCCTCACCTTTTCATTTTTGGTGGAGACTATTAACAGGTATTTGCCAAATGTTGGTTTTATGGGGGAGATACGTGCCCTGTTCCCCCTATACCTGGTTCAGCCACTGGGCTTTTACTTAAATGAATTTGCTTTCACTTTGAGTATATAGGGTCATACAATTCTGACTTTTTACTTTCACATTTCTCCCTTTATCCGCACGTTCTTTCATCATTTTTCTTCTTCTGATTGTGTTTAACCTTCTATTTCCCTCCCTTTCTCTGTTCCATTCATTCCCGCAATTTTACTAATTTCGAATTTTTACTAAAACTATCATCTTTCTCTCAAAGTCGGATTGTTTGCTAAATGCTTTTTTCATTGTATGTTTCTGAGACGAAATTCTACGCAACTGAGCATGTATGGGGCTGCATATAAGAATATTTAGTAACATTCAAAGCATGGAAAATTTACCAGAGTGAGAAAAAACTTTCCGACATGAAAATTTGCTACACTTAATGGACCAAGCAATTTTTTAAAACCTAGATTGACCTATAGATCTTAATGGAAAAGAAAAAAAAAAGTTCACTTTAAAAATTTAACCTCACTAAAAAAACTCTCCTTCTTTCTCTCTCGCTTTTTCTCTTTCTCTGTTTCCCAGTCTATCATTTCGATTGTAGACCACACATAATTCGTTTTCTTTCAATCTAGATAACAGTTTCATATTGAATATTCTATTACAATCGATAGTTTATGCAATGTGGAAAACCGAAGAATAGTGAGAAAATTGTATTATGAGATCGTCGATCAGCATGGTGAAAGTCCTACACAACTGAAAAACCCAAGTCTCCTGTAATTGATCAGTTGATAAAAGGGTTTAATGGTCTATAAGGAAGGGAATGATCCAGGATCAACACAAAATCAGTGCACTTAGTGACCTTGGGTAAGTATTCATCCTCAAAGCAAATGTTATTTAAAGTTACTATGTCCCGTTTGCAGGCCAAAAAATGAAAAGGTTAAATTCCAACGGCATTCGAAAGATAATACTAAGTTAGAACTTCCCTTAAAAAAGGGGGGCTTGAAAACGTCTTTAAGTGGGAACATAACGACTATTAGTTGTTGAATCGACTTTAGTGCTACGTGCTAATAAGTGCTAATAGTCTGATTTCACACCATTGTACCGAATGGTCGTACGTTTTGTGCTGCGCAAAAATTCAATCAGTTTAATTTTGGCCATTATAAGAAGTGGGTTATTGATGTAGGCAAATGCTCATGTACCCTTTACAGCTCATTTTATGTATGTTATTACCAAAGAAGAAAAAGCCAGTCCGTCACTCAATAGTGTCTGACAGTGAATTCTAGCAAGGTAAACGGGTTCCTTGCATAATTTGAATATTAGGACACTGCTAACATTCTAATTTCACAGATAGGACATACATGACATATTCATAATTCCTGCAAAGTTCTACAGAATTTGAAGTTGGCTGCAAAAGGGACATAGTATCTTTAAAGGGGATAAAAGTAGTAGCATATTTCAATAAAAATAAATAACAAAGATTAATTGAAAAGAAAAGAAAAAAATGAGACAATTTAAAAGAACGGAAAAGAAAGAAGAAAAAAAAAGAAGAAAAGAAAAGACAAGGGAATAGAAAAGAGAGGATGTATTACAAAAAATCCCTTAAAGTATTTACTTAAAATTCTACCTTCAGAGAGTTTCTTTTCCATCGTCCATTGGCCATCAATGTATTATATTGTTATTACCACGATTAAAGCGACTTAAATCGGCGTAAAGGTTAGTCCAGAATCTCTCCACCCATAGAGATATATGCCTTATTAAGTATATATCTCTATGTCTCCACCACACCAACGCAATATGAGACCTCCCCCTACTTACTTGCTGCCAGCCGAAGATGGCGTGATCATTAAAGGGCTGGTGAGCATAATTATGAGTTCATTGATAACGCCATCTTCGGCGGCTTGAATCAAGTGTAGGGAATTTAAACAAAAAACGGCCAGATTCTGGACTACGTAAAGGTCGGCGTAGTGACTGTCTGAACGATAGTCGTGTTAGCTACACCGACCTTTACCCCGACTGATTTACCCCTGGATTTTTCCTGGAGTAACGCGCTATTAAACACGACTCGAGAGTAGCGTAAATTGACCGTGTGGATGCTCTCCCTTGGCACTCGGACTATCTGTGACCTTTAATGAAAATTAAATTTCGCGCGGTTTAGATGCGGAAGCTGGGTTGAGGTCAAGTAGTGGCGGGCGCCACCACTTCTAGGAGTTACGCTGAGTAAGACTGGGTCGGCGGAAGGTCGTGTTAACTTCATCGTGGCAAGTTGGTCTGAGTAAGAGCGTATGGACAACTAATGGTGTAAGTCAAATATATTATGGAATATTTATTGCTGCAGGGATTAACTTACGCCGACTAGGAAGCCCCGTCTGAACATGGCTTATGTCTTCGATCTGACTTCGACCTCATACCTTTATATGAGTTGTATGACTCGAGCCGTTGCTGTAGTGAGAGGGGCGATCCTGGCAGCAAATTCATGATTGTTGTCGATAGATTTGCAAATACCTTTCTAGGCCTTGTCGGCAAATTTGAATGATCGTACTCAGCATTCAGCATCACCATCATCATTCATCTCCTTCTTTCTTCTTCTTCTCCTTAGTAAAAGTATTAATGCTATGATAATGATCATCATCCTCATTATCATTATTATTATTATCATAATTATTATCAATAGTATTATTATTATTATTATTATTAATATTAATTTTATTATCTATATATTAATCCGCAAAATCGCCGCGGGGGGTACGTAACGGTCTGCCAATGTGAATTTTTTGACATCAAACCCGTCTTTCCTCGACCCTACCCGCCTCGGCCGTCGCGCGGGAACGGCGACACAATTCCAAGCGGACCCGCTCGCGCATGCCGCGTGCCACGTCGACCCCGTGGTCGCCGTCCATGTCGGTAAAAGGTGGTTTCGGGGTCCCCGGGAGGACGGGCGGACGAGAGCACGGCCGGCGTCGTCCGTGCAAGGAGGCGACGAACCCGCGAGAGTGAGTCGGCGAGGCGTGCACCCGCCCTAGTCTGCACGTCTAATCAAAGAGATCACACTATCAAGAGACAGTCCAGTCCATGATGTGTTGTAGCAAATATGCACGTCGTAAAGGGTAGGGCCTATCCCGTGTTAGGCATCTTGCTATATGCAGTCTAATCAAAGAGATACTTTATCAAGAGACACTCCACTCACGTCATGTAGCGTAGCACATGCATGATGCGATTGGTTGGGCCTATCCCGTGTGAGGCATCTTGCTATATATACGCAGCAGCCAAACTGACGTCAACGTAATACGTGGTTCTACGCTCACACACGTACACACACGGTCGAGTTAATTCGTGCGACGGTTACAATATATTGGCACAAACAGTCCGATTTTTCGCGTAAAATCTTTACTTTGAATATATTTGTACAAATTCTGTGGACCATGCCAACATAATCATAGTCCAAGCTTCTGCTTTATTGGTCTTTTCATGAAAACTACATTGAAATCACAACAATAATAACGCAAATAGATTGTAATTGTCGAGACCATATAACTGAAGAGAAGAAAAATTCAGCGAGCTTAGGTACTAGCGAGCTTTCGATTTAGGCACCCGACGTGGGCTACGACGCGTGACGTCATATTTATCAACTGCGCATGTGCGAGCTTCTGGGCCCACGTTCCCTTCCAAATCACACGACGGGAGTCGGGGGCAATTTCCGTGAATCCCCGTCGTCGTGAAAACGGCAACGTGGGTGCAGTTTCCTCGGTATCCCTGTTGTTATCATTCTATCATTTTTTCTTTCTGTCTTAATTTCCTTATGTTTTTCTTTGTTTCTTCCTTCTATCACTTTCTCTTATGTTAGTCTTTGTTTTTATCATTCTATCACATTCTCTTTCCTTATGTTATTCTTTGTTTCTTCCTTCTATCACCTTCTCTAATGTTTTTCTATGTTTTTAACATTCTATCACTTTCTCTTTCTGTCTTTCCTTATGTTTTTCTTTGTTTCTTCCTTCTATCACTTTCTCCTATGTTATTCTTTATTTTTATCATTCTATCACTTTCTCTTTCTGTCTTTCCTTATGTTATTCTGTGTTTCTTCCTTCTATCACCTTCTCTTATGTTATTCTTTATTTTTTATCATTCTATCACTTTCTCTTTCTGTCTTTCCTTATGTTATTCTTCGTTTCTTCCTTCTATCACCTTATCTTATGTTATTCTTTATTTTTATCATTGTATCACTTTATCCTTCTGTCTTTCCTTATGTTATTCTTTGTTTCTTCCTTCTATCACCTTCTCTAATGTTATTCTATGTTTTTATCATTCTATCACTTTCTCTTTCTGTCTTTCCTAATGTTTTTCTTTGTTTCTTCTATCACTTTCTCTTATGTTATTCTTTATTTTTATCATTCTATCACTTTCTCTTTCTGTCTTTCCTTATGTTATTCTTTGTTTCTTCCTTCTATCACCTTCTCTTATGTTATTCTTTATTTTTATCATTCTATCACTTTCTCTTTCCTTATGTTATTCTTTGTTTCTTCCTTCTATCACCTTCTCTTATGTTAGTCTCTTTACTTATGTTTTTCTTTGTTTCTTCCTTCTATCACCTTCTCTTATGTTATTCTTTATTTTTATCATTCTATCACTTTCTCTTTCTGTCTTTCCTTATGTTATTCTTTGTTTCTTCCTTCTATCACCTTCTCTAATGTTTTTCTATGTTTTTATCATTCTATCACTTTCTCTTTCTGTCTTTCCTTATGTTTTTCTTTGTTTCTTCCTTCTATCACTTTCTCCTATGTTATTCTTTATTTTTATCATTCTATCACTTTCTCTTTCTGTCTTTCCTTATGTTATTCTTTGTTTCTTCCTTCTATCACCTTCTCTTATGTTATTCTTTATTTTTATCATTCTATCACTTTCTCTTTCTGTCTTTCCTTATGTTATTCTTTGTTTCTTCCTTCTATCACCTTCTCTTATGTTATTCTTTATTTTTATCATTCTATCACTTTATCCTTCTGTCTTTCCTTATGTTATTCTTTGTTTCTTCCTTCTATCACCTTCTCTAATGTTATTCTATGTTTTTATCATTCTATCACTTTCTCTTTCTGTCTTTCCTAATGTTTTTCTTTGTTTCTTCTATCACTTTCTCTTATGTTATTCTTTATTTTTATCATTCTATCACTTTCTCTTTCTGTCTTTCCTTATGTTATTCTTTGTTTCTTCCTTCTATCACCTTCTCTTATGTTATTCTTTATTTTTATCATTCTATCACTTTCTCTTTCCTTATGTTATTCTTTGTTTCTTCCTTCTATCACCTTCTCTTATGTTAGTCTCTTTACTTATGTTTTTCTTTGTTTCTTCCTTCTATCACCTTCTCTTATGTTATTCTTTATTTTTATCATTCTATCACTTTCTCTTTCTGTCTTTCCTTATGTTATTCTTTGTTTCTTCCTTCTATCACCTTCTCTTATGTTATTCTTTATTTTTATCATTCTATCACTTTCTCTTTCTGTCTTTCCTTATGTAATTCTTTGTTTCTTCCTTCTATTACCTTCTCTTATGTTATTCTTTATTTTTAATCATTCTATCACATTCTCTTTCCTTATGTTTTTCTTTGTTTCTTCCTTCTATCACCTTCTCTTAAGTTATTCTTTATTTTTTATCATTCTATCACTTTCTCTTTCTGTCTTTCCTTATGTTATTCTTTGTTTCTTCCTTCTATCACCTTCTCTTATGTTATCCTTTATTTTTATCATTCTATCTCTTTCTCTCATCCTTATGTTATTCTTCGTATCAGATTTTCGCGCACTGTGAATTTAGTACCTGACTTAGTCACCTGATCTCAAAAATTGGTCACGTGACCGACGAAAGCCCCGTCGTGAAATATCGAAAGCACTTCCGCGAAGGGAACGGACGTGAGCTGCGCAACGTCTCCACGCTCCAGTAACTCGTAGTAGCCCACGTCGGGTGCCTAAATCGAAAGCTCGCTAATATCACATGCCTCCGCACGGGCAACTCCCGCGGTGTCAGGCCAGTCACGGCGCTCACACAATGCAATTTAACCTATGCAGTAACTGCAGCACTCTAGCTATACTGTAGTACCTGTATATAGCGTGTATTTAGATCATTCAATGTTTCATGTTTGAGCCGTGCAATTGTTGTTTTCTTTTATTTCTTTTTGAATGTGATGTGAATGTGAGTACGGTACATGCTATTACAGAAGTGTGCAAGGAATGATAGGCCTACAGGTGGAAGCAGGCGCGGATCCAGGGGGCAGGGGCCTTGGTCCCCCTCCCAGCAAAGAAAAAAAAAAGAGAGAGAGAAGGAAAAGAAGGGAAAGAGGAGAGAAAGGGAAAGAAAGAAGAGGAAGAAGAAATGAAAAGGTGTAAATAAGAAGGAGATGGGGGGGGGCGCGAAAGGGCCTTGCCTCCCGGGCAACAAAATAAGAGAGAAGGAAGGAAAGGGAAAGAAAAAAGGAAAAGAGGAGATAAAGAGAAAGAAAAAAAGAGGAAGAAAGGAAAAGAAGGGGGATATCAGTTGCAATTTTCTCGCCAACAAGTTGTGAATCGAGGGCCAAAAAACCCTTGCCTCTCCCCGACCGCCCCCGCCAAAATAAGAGAGCTAAAATGGAACAAAAAAAGAGTAAGAAGAAAAGAAAAGGGTGAAAAGAAGGGGAGATCAGTTGCGATTAATCCCGCCAAAAACGTGTGAATCGGCCCTTGCCTCCCTTCCCCCAGCACTCCTAAAAGAGAGAAAGAAGGGAAGGGAAAGAAAAAAAAGAGAAAGAAGAAAGGTAGGGAGATCAGTTGCGATTTTTCCCGCCAACAAGGTGAAGATCGGGGGGGGCGCTTGCGTACTGACGGGGGCTTGGGTGCTTGGGGCCTGCCCTAAATGAAATTTAAACGTGGTTTATTTCTAATTCGATACCGGTGATTTACAAATGTTGCTGAAATGACATAATTTTCCGAGATTTTTAGTACATTATACTTTTGTATGCGTTTGTTGGAAAATGACAAATTCCCAAATTTACAGTCGGGCAAAAAATATACTTATTTAGAGGCCTACATGTCAGGGTCCGCGGAACGGCAGGGCTCAGGGCTCGAGCTCCACCCCCTCCCCACTTTTTGTTGAAAAAGTATATTAAAGAGAAATAGAAAGAAAGAGAGAAAGAAAGAAAAATAGTGACCTGCCAGTGTCACAAAATAATGAGGTATCAAAATATGCTCATCTGACCGTGATTAAATGCCTAAAACCCTGAGCTTCTGGGGCTCCGCCCCCTGGACCCCACGCCAATGAGTGACCTGCCAGTGCCACAAATAAGGTATCAAATTATACTCATCTGACCGTAATTAAATGCCTAAAAACCCTGAACTTCCGGTGGCTCTGCCCCCTGGACCCACTCAATGGCCCTAAGGCGGACCCTGGATGCTTATCTGACGGTAATTTAATGCCTAAAACCCTGAGCTTCTGGGGGCTCCGCCCCTTGACCCCCGAATCACTATGAAAAACGTTGAGCGGGGCTTGCATGTAAGAGTGGGGTGATGCGGATGTTTTGTCTGCCCCGGCCTCCCCCAAAAAAAACGTTTTTGCTCATTACGTACCAATATTTGGCTCGCATAACTTCAAATTTGGCCCCCCCTAAGGAATCCTGGATCCGCGCCTGGGTGGAAGGGATATAAAACAAATATACAATGACTCATTCTCGGAACAAGCTAAAACTATTCGCACTCAGGAACATCAATAGTACTGTTCTCCCTCGGGCCGCGATGGCCCTCGGGAGAATATAATACGATTTGATGTTCCTTCGATGCGAATAGTTTTAGCTAGATCCTCGAGTGTCATTTTGTATTTGTATATTTGTATATTATTTTCAGTGCATGCATGACAACAATATTCGTATAGATAACGAGAGTGAGGATCCGCAAAGGGATAGTGAAAAAAGTAGGAACGAATTTAAGTGACGACAATAATCGTAATTAACGAAAGTAAAAGAAAGTATTAGTCTAAAATATATGCATCAATTTTAATTACAACTTATTGATTTCACTGTTTTCTTCCAATTTTCAAGTATTATTACATGATACATATTTATAAAAAAAAAATTCAAAATGATACATGGGACAGCAAACAAAAGGTTGATATTCTAACGAGTACAATATTAATGAAAAGAAGAAGAAAAATTATAACATGATAAAAAAAAATTATCTTTAAAAATATTATTAAAAAAAATAAATTAAAAAAAAAAAATATATAATAATATTGATAATAATAATCGTTAGCACATATCTATTTTCAACCCCCACCCTCCCTAGAATCCCGTGGATTTTCCACGGGTCCTGCTAGTTATTATTAATAGCAGTATCGTAATCACCTTCATCAACATCATCATCATCATCACTGCTACAACTACTTTCATTATTTGTTTCTTTTTCATTCTTACTTTCCTATTACTGTTTTGATATCAGCCAAATTAGCTACAGATCTTCCTGTGCGAACAAGTTAAAAGTACAAAATGCTCATGTCATGGAAGGAGCACACCCCTCCCCTACCATGTTCACAGCCCCACAATGCATAACCCAACATCCTTGCAGTGGTGGATGTATTGGGAAACTGAAATTAAAAGGAGTCAAGTCATTGTACATTATTCAATGCTTGTTCATAAAAAAGGAGAGAGACAGAGAAAGAGAGACAAAGAGAGAGAGAGAGAGAGAGAGAAAGAAAGAGTGAGATAGAGAGAGAGAAGGGGGAGAAACAGGCAAATGTAGCAACAAATGTACAGCATTAACAGATTTTAATATTTTTCTTTTCATGAAAGTACAATTCTTTTGTTAATTTTAAAGTTGTTAAATACTCAAATACATGGCAGCGTCTACTATAAGGACAATACAAGACATGTACACAAAAGCAGATCAGTGACATTGCACAGTGTTTTCCCGTTTACAATCATTTTGCAACTTTAGTTCTGCCAAGGACTGGCACAACATTCGGTTTTCTACAGAGACGAACATATTTCAAGCATATGAAAAAAATGAATGAAATGCGGTCAAAATTCATAGCTCTAGCAATCTCGAAGAGTATTAGTAGATCAAAATCATTGAAAGAATATACAAATTATGGTAAAACAAGAATTTCAGGGGATAAGAACTGTTATGGAAAATATACAAATTCACATTGGTAATTGACATAAAACTCTCATGAATTTGGACCACTCATGGAATTTGTGAAAGTTTTTGGTTTTACAATACCTTCTGTGTGCAAGGGTGTATAATGAAGACTATATTCATCATATCTGTCTGTGTATCTGCTCTTATAATTGTGACTAAAGGCTAGGATTATTTTAACACAAGTACGGGCCTCCT
Source organism: Mesocentrotus franciscanus (assembly GCA_037976565.1). NCBI lineage: Eukaryota > Metazoa > Echinodermata > Echinoidea > Camarodonta > Strongylocentrotidae > Mesocentrotus > Mesocentrotus franciscanus. The sequence continues at coordinate 7,275,370 of CP137669.1, read as the reverse complement.
GAAAAGAAGAAGAAAAAAAACAGTTTTCTAAACAATACTTTCCCGACTTCTGAAAACAATCGGCTATAAACCGATAAACATATTGATACACTGTACTATAGCTTAAATCAAACAAGTTGATTTTTTACTCCGAATTTGTCTTAGTTTGCGACTCGACTTCTTGCTTTTCCCATTTCTGGAAGTACGCCATCTTGAGTCCCTGGTACATCTCATTTCGCCAACTTTGGCTGTTACCGAGAAGAAAAAAAGGTAGACAAATAAGAAAAAAATAATTATGTAAAAATAACGCAGTTCGAGGTTCGAGGGGAACAAGGAGTATACAAGGGAACAGTTGCCCTCAATGGCGTATCCAGAAGTTGTATTTTATATTAATTTTTTCTCCTAGGTTACCTCATGGGGGAGTGACAATGACAACGGATTTTATTTCTTGAACCCTCATGGGGACATAGAAGAAATAAAAGATGTGATGTAATGAAAAGATGAATGAAAATATTATTACAGTCTAAAGACAATCAAATCTTTACAGAAAAGGAGAAATAGAAAGAAAAAACAGTTATATACATAGCTTGATCGCCGAGAGACCTTTTCATTTAATTGAAGAGAAATGCACATTTCATGGGCATAGTTGACTCTTCCTTACAGTGGCGTATCCATAAAGTGATAAACGATGGATCCAGCGTATCCCACCCCCTCCACGACCAAGAGGTTCAAACTTTTAAAAATATAGATAAAAATAAATGCAATGTAGTCCACGGCACAACGGCTTAGGGGCGAGGGCCTATAGGTAAAAGGGAACATGAGGAGTAGACGAAAAGGCCCCTCTCACATCCCTACCCTCTTAGTCGCTTTGGTACCTCAAAGTTATACTGTTATTCTACCCCTAGAAAGACCCGTGCCCCTTCACTCCCAATTATGGGGGCAATGCCTCCTTTCATGGGCAAAGTAGAGTCAAAGGGTCGAATAAGTTTATCTTCCACAGGCGAAATGCAATTGTGGCAATTTAATGTTACCCATTTTCACTTTTTTTTTACGCTCTCTCTCTCTCTCTCTCTCTCTCTCTCTCTCACACTCTCTCTCTCTCTCTCTCTCTCTCTCTCTCTCTCTCTCTCTCTCTCTCTCTCTCTATCTCTTCTTTCCTAATTTTTAATGTATATGAAAGTCATTTTTTGTTCGTTCTCCTGTGATTAGATGATGTATCTGCTTCATGTATCACGTCAGTTTTTTATTGAGTGAAGGGCGCTCTGCATAAAAAAGTGTTGAAGTAGTATTAACTCAACAAATTAAGTGATTCCGATTGGCTGAAAGCGATGGCTGTTCCAAATTGTGTTTAATCGCAAACTTTTTTTTGAACGAAACTCCAGAAACTGAGGTTAGGAATTGGGTTCTTCTTCCCTTTTTGCGTTGAACTTTTCAAAAGTTTATTAAATTGATATCATTTACTACTTCCCTAACACTAGGTTTGAGACTAGACCTACTTGTATCGAGGCCCCAGCAGCAGATCCAGGATTCTTTTGCAAGATGTGAAGGAGAGACAAGTGTGAAAATCGCTGACAAGTAGCATATAAACAAACAAACAAACAAACAAACAAATAAACAAAAATTAAAACCACCATAACTAACAACAAACAAGCAAATTTCTGAGGGTCCGCCCCTTTTCAATTTCGGTGGAGACTATTCACAGGTATATGCTTTATTGGGGGGATACGTGCCCTGTGCCCCCTATACCTGGTTCAGTTTAGTTAAATGAATTTTGCTTTTACTTTGAGTATAGCGTCATACAATTCTGACGTTTTACTTTCACATTTCTCCCTTCATCCGCACGTTCTTTCATCATTTTTCTTATTCTGAATGTGTTTAACCTTCTCTTCCCCTCACTTTCTCTGCTCCATTCATTCCCGCAATTTTACCCATTTCTTTAAAATTATCATCTTTCTCTGAAAGTCGGATTGTTTGCTAAATGCCTTTTTCATTGTATGTTTCTGAGACGAAATTCTACGCAACTGAGCATGCACGAGGCTGCAAAAAAAAGATATTTAGTAACATTCAATGCATAGAAAATTTACCAGAGTGTGAAAAAGCTTTCCGACATAGAAATTTTTCTACACTTAATGGACCACTTAAATCTAGATAACAGTTTCATATTCTAGTACGATCGATGATGTATCACTATACACATTTATTCAATGTAAAAAACTTAAGAATAGTGAGAAAATTTTATTATGAGATCGTCGATCAGCATGGTGAAAGTCCTACACAACTGAAAAACCCAAGTCTCCTGTAATTGATCAGTTGATAAAAGGGTTTGATGTTCTATAAGGAACGGAAAGATCCAGGATCAAGCTAAAATCAGTTCACTTAGTGACCTTGGGTAAAGTATTCATCCTCAAAGCAAATGTTATTTAAAGGGGATAACAATTTGTAGCATATTTCAATTTAAAATATAAAAAGCTTAATTGAAAAGGAAAAAAAAGTGAGAAAATTTAAAAGAACGGAAAAGAAAGGGAAAAAAGGAAGGAGAAAAAGAGAAGATGTCTAAAAAAAATATACCGTTAAGTATTTACTTAAGATTTTACCTTCAGAGAGTTTCTTTTCCATCGTCCATTGCCCATCAATGTTTTATATTTCTATTAAGACGATTAAAGCGTTGATTAAAATTTTCAATTAGAATGATACAAGAATTTTGTTTACCCGGCATTTAAGCATTTGGTTTAGATTAAATTTAGATTTATGCGATACTTGTGCAAGGGGATCATTTTGAACAACAATTCTGTCATAAACAAGCATATCAACATAAATAATTCTCACGCAAACACGTTGGATGTGTATACGCTTTGATCATTATTAAGGTATAAGTTCTGATATCAGTTTAATGATATTTTAGAATACAATAATTCGGAATGACAAATAATAATTAACTTAGGCGTTGCTCTCAGTGGCGTAATGAGCGAAAAAGTTTGGGGGCTGGTAGACAAAAATCCGCATCACCCACTCTTACATGCAGGCCCCGCTGAACGTTTTTCAAAGTGGGTGGGGGGGGCTAAAGTATTTACGACCAGGTAGAGCGTAGCCTAGTATAAATTGGCGTGGGGTCTAGGGGTAAAGCCCCGGCAGGGGTCGATCAAGCTAGGGCGGAGTCCCCGGAAGTTCAGGGGTTTTAGGTGTTTCAGATGAGTATCCAGGGGCCTGACTTAGGGCCATTGGTTGGGTCCAGGGTGCAGAGACCCTGGAAGCTCAGGGGTTTTCAGGGGTGGATCTAGGTTTTGCTAAGGGGGGGGGGTTGCCCCAATGACGATGCGGAGCATCGTCCACGAGCCGCGTAGCGGTGAGGCGATTTTTTTTGGTTTTTTTTTTGTTGCTATTTTGAACGCCCCGGCCCGTATTAAAGTGATGTTTTCCTGGCATCTACTAACACAATGGAGACCATAAAAAGCAGTGCATGATAACGTCTTTTAAAATCAAGTAACAGTTTAAACAGTTTGACCCGTAGATCTGCACCTAATTTTAGGCGTTTAATTACGGTGAGATGAGCATATTTTGATACCTTATTTGTGACACTGGCAGGTCACTAATTGGCGTAAGTTCAAGGGTTTTAGGCATTGAATAACGGTCAGATGAGTATCCAGGGGCCCGCCTAAGGGCCCTTGGTTAGGTCCAGGGGGCAGAGCCACCGGAAGTTCAGGGGTTTTAGGCATTGAATTACCGTCAGATGAGCATCTATAGGGGCCCGTTTTAGGGCCCTAGGTGGGGTCCAGAGGACAGAGCCCCTGGAAGCTCAGGGGTTTTAGGCATTTAATTACGGTCAGATGAGCATATTTTGATAACCTATTTGTGACACTGGCAGGTCACTAATTGGAGTCCAGGGGGCGGAGCCCCCAGAAGCTCAGGGGTTTCAGGCATTACATTTTTTATAACGGTCAGATAAGCATTCAGGGGCGCGCCTTGAGGCCCCTGGTGGGGTCGAGGGGGCAGAGCCACCGGAATTTCAGGGGTTTTAAGCATTTTATTACGGTCAGATGAGCATATTTTGACACCTTATTTGGGACACTGGCAAGTCACTACTTGGCGCGGGGTCTAATGGGCGGAGCCCCCGGAAGCTGAAGGGTTTTAGGCGTTTATACGGTCAGATGAGCTTATTTTGATACCTTATTTGTGACACTGGCAGGACACTAATTGGCGTGGGGTGCAGGGAGGCAAGGTCCTTTCGCCCCCCCCCCCCGATCCACATGTTGTTGGCAGGATTAATCGCAACTGATCTCTCATCCTTTTCACCCTTTTCTTTTCTTCTTCCTCTTTTTTGTTCTCCCCTTTAGCACTCCTCTTTCCCTTTCCCTTCTCTTCTTCTCTCTTTTTTTTTGGCGGGAGCGGGGGAGTGGAGAGGCAAGGCCCTTTCGCCCCCCCCCCATCTTCTTCTTCCCCCCCCCCATTTTTCTGTTCTTCTCCCTCTTCTTTCTTTCCCTTTCTCTCCTCTTTCCCTTTCCCTTCTTTTCCTTCTCTCTCTTTTTTTCTTTGCGGGGAGGGCAAGGCCCGTTCGCCCCCTGGATCCGCGCCTGTGGAACATTCCCTCCGGAAATGACCCTCCTCGCCACATCCAAAACAAACTTTGGGCGCAGGCGACTGCGCATTCCCCCGCGTACCGCCTACAGCTGCCGCGATCTTCTCTAAGCTCTTCTCTAGGCCGGACATACGGGTATCCAGACTTTTCGCTAAACTGGATATACGGTTATCTACTGTTAGTGGCCACTAAGGCCCATTAGTGACTATAAAAACATAGTTCTTCCTGGCTATTTGGGAATGTGTCAGTTTGCAACAGAAATGGAGAAACGCGCTTTTTGTTGAAAATTATGTGATATCACGAACATTTATAAATCACTTGTATGGAATTCAAAATAAGTCATGGTTGAATTTTATTTTTTGGGGCTAGCGCCCCCCAAGCCCCCCACCAGTACGCCAGTGGTTGCTCTGTTATTCCACATTTATCATGGGAAGTGCTTTTAACCAATGTATGAATGAGGAAATTTCGACCTGGGATTTAATCACATTTAGTAATATAGGCCTACAATAAATATACACATTTGGTTCAAAGGACTAACAGCAAGAGAAAAATGGTAATTTAGGTTAGCCTCGATTTACTTGACGTTCACGCGTATTACCATATTAATGATGGATGTGAAGATGTCTAACATTAAACGTTCATATCACATCAATAGTACATATGACTTTACAATTAAAGAACTAATTTGACGGGGACAAATAAGCTGATGGATAATATTGGTTGCTTCTTAAAGTATATAATAACATAAAATTATTATCTGAGTTTACTTTATTGTTTACTTTATTGAGTCTACATGCAAAGGCGTCGATTCGTCTACAGAGTGTGGGGGAGCAAACGCATTAATATGTTTCTTTTTCGTAGAAAGCCCTCGCAATGAAAGAATAACAATTCATGCTCTTCTGATGTTATCTCTTCAGTTATCTCACACAACATTCATTCATGCATTCATTTATTACTACAAATCAAGTTACATTGTTTTTTAGCTGACAATAATTATACGATTGGTAAATGGAGCCAACAAATAGCAAGAGCTATTCAAGGTTGGCCCCGTTCAATACATCATAATTTATGACAACAAATTAATCACTTAGAGTAAACATTGAATCATAAAGAAGTATTTTACTGAGATTTGCACTAACGATAAAACAATTCTGTTGTCATGAAATGCATACACGGAATAATTGTATAACTCAAACATAATTGTATACACTAATATAGATTAATCATTTACACGATATGATCTAAATATTTTGTAGTAGTTCTATACATATTGTACAGCATTTACAATAAATAATAATAATAGTGGGTTCTTGTATAGCGCTCATGTCTGTCAGACTTGACACTCCTGGCGCTCCACAATTATTAGCCCGGCTTTAGCTTGGCTGCCATTATGGCGCTCTAGCATTTCAATGAATTAATTCCTGCCAGGTACCCATTCACCTCACCTGGATCGAGTGTGGCAAATGTAGATTAATGTCTTGTCAAAGAACATTAGTGCCGTGTCGGGACTCGAACCGCGCACCATGTGATCCACAGTAACAGAAAGTTAAGATTTTGTTCTTCTCGAATACTTAACTTTCCCACTTTTATACTGCAGTATTTTATTTAGTTATTTATTTATTCATGATTTCTTTCAACTGGGTAGTTTCATTCAGTTCCACTGGAAGCCAGTAAACCTGCTTTTCAAGAAGGCCCTGCTTTCTTGTTGTTAATTGTTTATAAATCATTGAGTGGTCAAGCTCCTAGTTACATAACAGATTTACTTCAACTCAAAGTCCAGTCACACAGTCGTAGCCTGCGCAGTTCCACAGATAAATTATTGTTCCAGATTCCCCATGGCAAAACTACAGTAACTCTCGGGGACCGTGCTTTTGCTATTGCAGCCCCCAATAGCTTGCCCATAGAAATACGAAGCACTCCATCTCTCAATGTCTTCAAATCCAAATTAAAAACATATTTGTTCAATTAAGAGATTCTATTTTGTAGAATTTAGTATAAAAAAGGAGCTCTGAACCAGCGCAGCTGAATATATTTTGTATAAAAGCTGCGCTATATAAATGTATTATTATTATTATTTTCATAATAATAGTACTAATAATATGAATGATAACTGTAGATTAATTTTGGAGCGCATTTATCTGCCTATAATGGCACCCGAAGCTCACAAGAAAGAAAAAAATTACAAGGTAATACAAATATTAGTAAAAACCGTCAAAATTACAACAGATGCAATAAATAATCTGATACAATAAATTCAAATACAATAATCAAATACACAAATATTGAGGCGCAATAAGGAGCAAAGCAACGAGAATTACAAATTGTCCAACCCTTTAAAATTAGAGCATGAAATGACGGAAATAACGAGGCAAAGCGATCGAGCTATAGAAAAATTTCGCATCTTAAACCCTAAAAACTTTATTTCTAATACAATTTACTCTTCATATTGGAGGGGGAGCGCATAGACCTTAATGATCATGACCTCTCTTCTTTTCCCCCCTTTCTCATTCTCTCTCTCTCTCTCTCTATTTCTCTCTTTTTTTGCCCCCTTCAAGTGCCGCCTGGATACACTACAGACTTACTTCTCCTATAGGTGTATTCTATTTTCCCCTGTTATATATGCGCGAACCTAGCTTGAATCGTCAGCAATAGACAAAATTCGAAATATGATGAAGAGTTCGGTGAACCATTTATATATATATATCAGAAAAAGGAGTTGGTCCTAAAACGGACCCCTGGGGTACCCCGCAGTTCAGTTTTTTTTTCTAGATTCAATACCCAAATTCACACCTGTTCTATAGGTAATTTTTAAACCAGTCCAATAGTAATCCTCGTATGCCAGAGTGGTTTAGTTCATTTTTAAGTACAATATGGTTAATCGTGTCAAAGGCCTTTGTAAAATATGAAACAGTGACAGTGACTCTATCCTCATCAGTGAATTGCGTTAATTGATTTATCAAATTTAGTAATGAAAGTTTGGTGCTATAGCCATGTCTGAAACCTTATTGATGTTCACCAAGAATTTCATTTGCATTCAGAATCTTGTTCAACTGAAAGGATCGATAATTGTGTTCTTTGACCCTGGACATTTTACAATTATTTTGATCGACATCGAAATAGTCTCACAAAATTTCGCCTAAATTGGACATTCGTGAAAGCATAGAGGATTGGATTTATCCCAGAGTTAGCCCATTGAATATTCTCAGCTATATCCCAAGCCAGTTTACTGATGCATGCTTCTCCGCAGAAAGCATTCGCAATGGTGCAGATTTCATATGGAAGACAACACACGCCAAACACCATGACAACGAGGGCTAGCTTCTTGGCAATTATTTTGTTCTTTTGAAGTCTCACGCTGGTAAACTGGTCAAATTTTGTATTTGGTATCGCGGTCATGTGGATTGCTTGTGAAACAGTTTGGATGCTCATAGATTTATTGGCTCGCTGTGAAGTAGAAGACAAACGATACGATTGTGTTTGATGTTTATTACCATCCTTGTCTCCTTTTACAGCATACATGTTTGTACGACATTCTTGATTAACACTGTATTCTGCTGTTTCTTCAAAGTTTCCGTTGATTGTGATAACTTGAAATTTATCAAACTGCCTCTTAATGTTAACAAAAATAAGAACATTCAAGAACGCAACACTCGAAAATGGTATTAAGTATCCAATAAGACTAATAGTTAATGTTACGGACGGATTCACAAGGAATTCCATGAGACACTCTTGCGAATAATCCATCGTCTCCTTTCGTCCACCAAAAGTCGACCATCCGAAAGAAAGTAAGAACAAAACTGTGAAGTAGATTATCCAAGCTGATATGATTGCATATCGAACACGTTTTCGTGTCACGAATGATCGGTGTTTGATTGGCTTCGTAACTAACAAATATCTATCGATACTGATGAACACGATCATGACTACCGATACGTAGACGGCTACGTAGTCGATAACGCCGTATAATCTACAGACGTACTCGCCGAACAACCAACGCCCACTTGCAATGGTCGTCAGATTGACCGTTAACGACACGAGTCCGACGATGAAATCGGCAAAGGCAAGATTGAGAATGATCAGGTTGGCAGGTCGTTGACGTAACTTTCTGTCTTGAACGTATGAAATTATGACGAAAAGATTTCCAATGACAGTGGTTGCAATGAGGATACCGTAGATAGCTACGACTGGAATCAATGCCGAAAGTGGTAGGTTACTATCTTCTGAAGATAAGGCAGGTGTCCTGTTGTTGAATTGGGTAGTTTCTTCAAGATCCATAATCTGCAGGCAGGTCATGAGAATATTCATAGATTAGAAAGACATCTCAATTTGGTATAAAAGACAAAAGTAACGCAAGGATCCCGAACTATTCCCTTTGAATCAGGGGCGGTGGAGTGGGGGCACCAACAAAAAAGGGCACTTTCTGGAAAAAAGGGGCACTTACACAGGGAAACCTCAAAGTGAACATAAACAATTTTTGAACATTAATTTTGTATATACCCCTACATCGTCATGATTGTGATTACACTTTCAGGGATGACATCAATATGCGTTTCTCTCTATCTACGTGGTACAAGATACTGCTTAAGCAACATACTTTGCACTGAGCTGGGTGTGATGGTCTGAATGAGGGGATGGTCTTATAAAGGAGACAAAAAACAAACCCTGATGAGTTTTAAGCACAATCTAATGAAGAAAGACTGAAAAGTTCTTTTATAAGTAACATAGATAATTATAACAACTATAAATGCGAGCGTGCGTAGCGTGCGAGCTGTAGGGAAAAGTAAAGAAAAAAGGGCTCTTAGTTGCTTTGAATTAGGGGTTCATGTTATGGGAGAAAAGAAAAATAGGCACTTATCAGAAGGTAAAAGGACAGATATCAGAAATGAAAAGGTGCACGTGTCAAAGTAAAAAGGGCAATTATCAGAGATGAAAATGGGGCACTTCTTGCACCTGAAATGGAACACTCAACATAGATGAATAAAGGCACTTGTGAGAATGGAAATGGGGCATCTCTTGAGGAAAAAGATGTAAAAGGAGGCATTTTTAAAAGGGCAAGGGGCTCATATAAAAAAAAAGGAAAAGGGCACTTATCCGGAGGAAATATGGTGCGTATTAGAAAGGAAAAGGGGCACGTGACAAAAAAGGGACGCTTATCAGAGGTGAAAAGTGGCATTTAATAAAAAGAGAGGGGTTCTTTAATATTACAAAGGAAAAAGGGCACTTATTAGAAGGTAAAAGTGCACTTATTAGAAAGGTAAAGGGACATGAGTCAAAGTAAAAAAAGGGCAAAAATATCAGAGGTGAAAAGGAGAATTTCTCGCAGCTGAAAAGAGGTACTCACCAGAGATTAAAAGGGGCACTTATAAGAATGGAAAACGGGTGCTTATTATAAAGAAAAAGGGGCATTTTTTTAAGGAAAAGGGGCACCTGTCAGATTTTGCTAGTGGCAATTATTGGGGGTGAAAAAAGGGCATTTATGACAAGGAAAAGTGGCACTTACCATAAGGAAAAAAGGACAATTTTGTAGAAGAAAAAAAGGGGCACATGTCAAAATAAAATGGGCACTTATCAGAGGTGAACAGGGGCACTCATTAAGGAAGAAAAGGAGCACTTATCAGAGGGGGAAGGGGGCAATTATTACGAAGGAAAAGGAGCACTTATAAAAGTAAAAACGTGTACCTGTCAGATTTGAATAGGGGCAATTATCAGTGGTGAAGGGGGCACTTATCAGAAGTGGCACTTCTCGTACCTGAAAAGGGGCACTTACCAGAGATGCAAAAAGGGCACTTATGAGAATGGAAAAAGGGCACTTATTGCAAAGAAAAAGGGGCAGTTATCAGATTTTAATCGGGGCAATTATCAGAGGTGAAAAGCGACGTTTATGAGGAAGTGAAGGGGATCTTATGAAAATATGGGGGGTGCACTTATTAGAAAGGGAAGGCCAGGGGCAATTCTTACAAAGGAAAAGGGGCACTTGTCCTATGTAAAACGGGGCATTTTCAAAACTGAGTCACGTCTTTCGGATGGTGACATTAAAGGTCGGTTCCCTGACGTATATAATCATATCTGATTGATACACGTCTGTAAAAACCCATTTACACACACACGCACACACACACACACACACACACACACACACGTGCTGCTACACTAAGTTTGATCACGACACATGAAACTGTCGCATATTATCTTTCCCTCCATCTTCTGTCTTATTATATTTTCTAAGAAAGTGTGTTTAATGTTGTCATTGGTCTTCCCTTCCTCTTTACAATCACTAATGTCGCCAATTTCTTCTATTTGCTACTCTCCTTAATTGGATGAGCGATGCCTAGCTAGATTATAGAGATTAACCCCCTCATAATACTATTAATAAACGAGCAATCCTGGAAAGAGGGGGAAGAGAAATTCTGAACACAGTTTTAATCAAGGTGTAGGGGCAAAATAGTTGACTTAGCATCTACTAAAAGACCAGGGGTCAGAAAATGTTATTTAAAGCAAGTCAGAAAGGAATTACAAGAAACCCTGTGAGAAAAATGTTAACAATGTGACAATAGCCCGCAATCAGAACAGTAATAATGTAATTGTATAGTGCATCAGCGACAGTGGCGTATCCGGCTTTGGCGTGCCCTCAGTCCCCCTCTCCAAAAAGGGATAGATATAATATAATAGATAAATTGGCAGTATTTGACCAATAACTTGCCTTAATTGGATAGAACGTTAAATGGAGGCCCCGTGTAGAGGAGAGTCGCCACCTTTGCACGTTATTAGAACCCACTGCACTATTCGTATAAGAGTAGGGGAAATCCCGGTGTAGTGGTCCACCTGCACACCCACGATCAGTTATACCGGGAGGAGAGATTGCTTAGAATAATTCGAAAAATTCGCCTTCAAATCATTTGATCGATTGTTGGAGCCTTCGCCTTTGAATGTTTTTAAAATAAACATGGCGTCATATAAATGATGTGAATCATCATCAACATCATCATCACTAACATTATCATCGTCATCAAATAATTTCTGTTATAAATTCAAACCCCTCATCTCAGAGCATTGAAGTAGTCTTTTTGTGGCATAAAACATGAGTAATACTCGGAGGCTTTAATTCTCTTTCAGATAATTGGAAAAATTCTGAAGTTTTTGAGTTTTATTTTTAATATAAAGTTCAAGAAACACCGTTGTCAATAAGTTAGTTTCTTCAGTCAAGGAAGGTTTCCATTATGTATCTTCAGTTGCGAGGGAGACTGATGATTTTCGCCGATAGTGGATTCGGGTGTACATATGTTCCTTGCTATTCATCGGCGAAATTATAATACATATCATACGTTCAGAAATGAAGTTATTCTCAAATCACATATTTTCAAACAAATACAACACTTAAACTATCAACTGAGAATGCACCTTAATCAACTTACCAAATGAATCTTGACGCGAGTGTTAATTTATAAAAATAAAGACGGGCAATGGAGACGAGATAAGCTGTGATGGACAGACGTGTCACGATGTCGAAGGTTTACTACACCTATGTCTTCGATCTGACTTCGACCTTATACCTTTATATGAGTTGTATGACTCGAGCCGTTGCTTTAGTGAGTGCAGAGATCCTGGTTGTCGATAGATTTGCAAATACCTTTCTAGGCCTTATCGGCAAATTTGAATTATCGTACTCAGCATTCATCTTTTTAATTGTTTCCCTTCTTCTTAATAGAATTAGTAGTGTTTTCATGATCATCATAATCGTCATTATTATTACTATTTTTATCATCATCAGCATCATCACTACTACATTCTTGTTCTTGTTTCTTGTTTTTCATTCTTATTATTCCTATTACTGTTTTTGTTATTATTAGATCATTAGCCAAGTTGGGAAACTAAAATTAAAGGAGAAAGCCTTTACTATTCAGGAGTCAAGTCATTGCACATTATTCATGACTTGTTCATGATAAGAGTGTGAGAGAGAGAGAGAGAGAGAGAGAGTAAGTGTGTGTGTGTGTGTGTGCGTGTGGGTGTGGGTGTGTGTGTGTGTGTGTGTGCGTATTGGATGGAAATCTCGGATTATTGATTTGATTATGGAATTTTTAAATAAATAAGATTTAGAAGATATATGGAGAAAAGGAAATCCGAATGTAAAGCAATTTACTTTTCGACAAAAGTGGCCGGTTGTGCAAAGTCGATTAGATTATTGGTTCATACCTCGTAGTGTTGAAAAATTAGAGTGTACGTATGAGATTTTGACATCAATTACGCCAGATCATTCTGGCGTTAGGCTAGAATTAAATCATTTGGTTGATAAGTTTGTTTTTGGGGAAATCATATTGGAAATTTAATAGAAGTTTATGTATGGATAAAGATTTTGTTGAAGCCTAGGGATGAATAAGGAAATACATGAATTAACAAATGAATGGTCATTACAGATTTTGAATAAACTAGTATTTTGGGATTTTTTTAAAGATGAAAATGAGAACATTTATTATAACATACTCGAGGGAAAAGGCAAAAGTAAGGAGGGTTGAAATAGAAATGTTAGAGGAACAAATTAAGGATTTAGAAAGCAAACTAGTAGTGGGACCCACTAAATATAATGTTGATTGTATTGAGAAGAAAAGGGATAAATTAAATAAATTGTATGATTTTTCTCGATTAAAATAAGATTAGAGCAGCTTGTTTTGAAGATGGAGAGAATAATACGCAATATTTTGAACAGTTGTTAAAATCGAATAAAAGAAAAAGCGTAATTAGGGAGGTGTAAAGAGAAAATGGGGAAACTACAAGAGATAAGGAGGAAATTTTAAAGGAAATTAAACTATTTTATAAACATTTATATTCTTTAAGGATCAAAACGATCCTTTCTTTTTTGATGATATTTTAAAGTTAAACGAACACAATAGGGAAATATGTGAGGGTAAATTAACTAAAGATGAATGTTTGAAGGTCTTAAAAGAAATGAAATTTAATAATACCCCGGGAAATGATGGGTTTACAGTTGAGTTTTATTGCACTTTTTGGCCAGCTTTAGGTGATTTATTAGTAGAAGTATTGAATGAAACATATGAAAGGGGTGAATTAACAGCTTCTCAAAAACAAGGAGTTATTACCTTAATTGAGAAAGAAGCGAAAGATACTCTCCATATTAAAAATTATCGCCCTATCACGCTTTTGAATGTAGATTATAAAATTGTATCTAAGGTTCTAGCAAAGAGGATGAAAGAGGTTTTTAATGAAATAATTCATCATGATCAAATTGGATATAATTATAAAAGATAGAAATATTGGGGAAGCTGTACGATTGATAGATGATATTTTATTTTATTCTACGCATTACGGGGAACAAGGGAAAGGGTTTTTATGTGCAGTTGATTTTGAGAAAGCTTTCGACTCTGTATCTCATAGATATTTATTTCAAATATTGAAATTGTTCGGTTTTGGGGATTCATTTTGCTCTTGGGTAAAACTATTGTATAAGGGGATAAGTAGTTGTGCTATGAACGGTGGTCACTCCACGGGGTATTTTGAAATAGAAAGGGAGTAAGGCAAGGGGATCCGTTGTCGCCCTTTTTATTTTTGGTTGCCATCGAAGTTTTGGCACATGCAATAAAGAGGGACAACGGTATTAAAGGGATTACATTTGGAAAATTTGAAATTAGGCAAGTGTTATATGCAGACGATATGACAAGATTTTTGAAGGATATTGATTCTGTTAGAAGGTTGCAATATATTTTTGAATCATTTTAACAAATTAGTGGTCTCAAAGTGAATAAAACAAAGACACATTTTATGTGGATGAGTGAGGATAAAAACAAACCTGATGGGCCTTTATTTGGAAATTTGGTTGAAGAAATACACATTTTAGGGGTTAGTTATTCATTAGATCGAAGATTAAAAGATGATTTGAATTATAAAGAAATTTTAAGTAAAAAATAAAATAAATTGCTTGTATGGTGGAAATTAAGAGATTTAACTATTATGGGAAAAATACATCTGTTAAAAACTTATGCGCTTTCAAAATTAAATTATATCTCATCTCTCGTTATTGTCCCTCATTGAGTATACAAAAAAGCAGGCGCGGATCCAGGGGCCAGGGGGCCTTGGCCCCCCAAAAAAAAAAAAAAAAGAGAGAGAGAAGGAAAATAAGGGAAAGGGAAAGAGAAAAGAAAGGGAAAGAAAGAAGAGGAAGCAGAAAAGAAAAGTGGGAAAGAAGAAGATCGGGGGCCGAAAGGGCCTTGCCTCCCAGGCTGTTGCCTCCCCCCCCCCCCAGCAAAAAAAAAAAAGAGAGAGAAGGAAGGAAAGGGAAAGAAAAAAGGAAAAGAGGAGATAAAGGGAAGGAAATAAAGAAGAAGAAGAAAAGAAAAAGGGGATATCAGTTGCGATTTTCCCGCCAAGAAGTTGTGGATCGGGGGCCAAAGGCCTTGCCTCCCCCGCCAAAAAAGGGGGAAGGGAAAGGGAAGAGGAGAGCTAAAAGGGAACAAAAAAAGAGGAAGAAGAAAATAAAAGGATGAAAAGAAGGGGAGATCAGTTGCGATTAATTCGGCCAACAACGTCCGGATCGGGGACCGAAAGGCCCTTGCCCCCCTCCCCCCAGCAAACTTAAAAGAGAGAGAAGGAAGGGAAGTGAAAGGGGAGCCCACGCCAATTAGTGACCTGCCAGTGTCACGAATAAGGTATTAAAATAAGCTCATCTGACCGTAATTAAATGCCTAAAACCCATGAGCTTCCGGGGGCTCTGCCCCCTGGACCCCACCTAGGGCCCTAAGGTGGACCCCTGCATGCTCATCTGACCGTAATTTAATGCTTAAAACCCCTGAGCTTCCGGGGGCTCTGCCCCCTGGACCCCACGCCAATTAGTGACCTGCCAGTGTCACAAATAAGGTATCAGAATAAGCTCATCTGACCGTAATTAAATGCCTAAAACCCCTGAGCTTCCGGGGGCTCCGCCCCCTGGACCCAATGCCAATTAGTGACCTGCCAGTGTCACAAATAAGGTATAAAAATAAGCTCATCTGACCATAATTAAATGCCTAAAACCCCTGAGCTTCTGGGGGCTCTGCCCCCTGGACCCCACCTAGGGCCCTAAGGCGGACCCCTGGATGCTTAGCTGACGGTAAATTAATGCCTAAAACTCCTGAGCTTCTGGGGGCTACGCCCCCTGGACCCCACGCCAATTAGTGTCCTGCCAGTGTCACAAATAAGGTATAAAAATAAGCTCATTTGACCATAATTAAATGCCTAAAACCCCTGAGCTTCTGGGGGCTCTGCCCCTGGACCCCACCTAGGGCCCTAAGGCGGACCCCTGGATGCTTAGCTGACGGTAAATTAATGCCTAAAACTCCTGAGCTTCTGGGGGCTACGCCCCCTGGACCCCACGCCAATTTAGTCCTGCCAGTGTCACAAATAAGGTATAAAAATATGCGCATCTGACCGTAATTAAATGCCCTGAGCTTCAGGGGCTCCGCCCCTTCACCCCCGCCGAGGCTTTGCCCCTAGACCCCACGCCAATTTACGCTACGCTCTACCTGATCGTATATACTTTAGCCTCCCCACCCACTTTGAAAAACGTTCAGCAGGGCCTCCATGTAAGAGTGATGGTGATGCGGATTTTTTTCCTACTGCCCCCAACGATTTTGCTCATTACGCCACTGCTTTAGTGGTCACCATTACGTACCAATATTTGGCTCGCACAATTTCAAATTTGGGCCCCCCCCCTAAGAAATCCTGGATCCGCGCCTGCAAAGAAGTAGCAAAAATGTCATTTGAATTTATATGGAGGGGGAATGATCGAATTAAACGTGCAATAATGTATCAGGATTATGACTTTGGAGGATTAAGAATGATTAATTTCGAAATGTCCGTTACAATACAGCGCATAATGTGGATAAAACGTCTTTTATATGGAGAAAAACAATTTGGGATGGAAATTGTTTTTTGATTATTGCTTACAGTTTGTGGGTGGTAGAATTATTTTTGTATGTGATTATGATATAAAAAAAGATTAAGTTCGTTTTTAGATATTCCGTCGTACTATATGAAAATGTTGCAAGCATAGCAAAAGACAAACAATTTAAGATATTTGGACGGTTATATGAATCCAATTATTTTTAATAATAGGAATATATGTATAAATGGAAAAACTATATTTGATAGATACTTGTTTGAAAAGGGGATTGTTCAAGTGAATCACTTGATTGAGAAAGCTCATGTTAAGTCTGTTCAGTATTTTGTGAGCCTCGATATGAAAGGTAATAATTTGCTTATGATTATTGATATTTATGATGCGATACCCAGGTTATGGAAAGAAGATTCATGGTTAATACAATTCCATGAGGTTGATGTTTTAAGCTATAATAATTATTTTTATATTTCAGTTAAAAAAAAAAGTTTTTAGATGTGGGTTCAAGAACAATTTATGATTATTTTATAAAAGTACTACAGCAAACGTATGATTGCAGGTAAGGGATGGGCAAAATAAGTATGATTTTATAGAGAAAGAATTCAAATAAATATTTGTTAGACCAAGAATTACTATACTCATTAGAAAACAACGAGAATTTCAATTCAGATTATTGGATTATTGCATGGAGCCATATATACTAATGAGCATCTTCATAGATTTGGTTTTGTTGGCGATAATTTATGTTCGTTTTGTGAACAGGAAACAGAAACGTATGAACATTTATTTTATCCTG
The DNA here is from genome assembly GCA_037976565.1 of Mesocentrotus franciscanus. Classification (NCBI taxonomy): domain Eukaryota; kingdom Metazoa; phylum Echinodermata; class Echinoidea; order Camarodonta; family Strongylocentrotidae; genus Mesocentrotus; species Mesocentrotus franciscanus. Next base: position 7,258,141 of record CP137669.1, on the reverse strand, counting down.
CGGGAGCGTTCAAAGGATATGGCAGGCTTTAGTACAACTTTTTGAGTTAAATGAAATTAAAGATTTAGAATGGCGAGATATATTTTGTTGGGTTGGCAGGCAGTTCATATAGAATTAAAATCTGTAATACTATAATTTTCATGGTTAAGTATGTTATATTTATGTCAAGATCGGGGGGGGGGGAAGTACCAACTTTAGAAAAAAATGAAGAACAGCATTTTTAATTATAGGGATGAGGAAAAGAAAATAGCCATTAGAATGGGAAAGCTGGAATTACATTTTCTAAAGTGGGAGCAGCTTAGTGTTAAATAAGATTTGTTTTTCCTCTCTACCGTGAGCTTGTTAAAGTGTAACTCTATATTTGCGGCCTGGTTAACTTAATTATTTAGTATATTTTTCTTCAGTTGAGAATGTTAGCAGACATCCACTGAGTAAGAAGTGTGTGTGTGTGTGGTGTGTGTGCGCGTGTGTTGTGTGTGTTTGTGGAAGGGAGGGGCAGGGTGGGGCAGGCATTGCACCAGTGAAATAACCTCCAGATTTGTTTAGGTTTTTTTTTTAAATTCGTGAATAACGTGCAATTGACTTATAAATTATGTTTATGTACTTTAAGTTTACTTTGTTGCCATGTTATATACTGCAAATGAGTTTTTGTTTAATTATGTTTATGTATAAGCAATTCATATCAATATGGAAAACGTTTATTTATTATATTCAATTGTATGTTTTTGTTTGTATTACACATTTGGAGAAAAAAAAATTAAAAACATTTTAAGAAGTGCGTGTGCGTGTGTGTGAGAGAGAGAGAGAGAGAGAGAGGGGAGGGAGAGAGAGAGAGAGAGGGGGAGGGAGAGAGAGAGAGAGAGAGAGAGGGGAGGGAAAGAAAGAAACAGGCAAATGCAGCAGCCAATATACAGTATTAACAGATTTTAATATTTTTCTTTTCATGAAAGTACAATTCTTTTTTTAATTTTAAAGTTGTTAAATACTCGAATACATGGCAACGTCTACTATAAGGACAATACAAGACATGTACACAAAAGCAGATCAGTGACATTGGAAAGAGTTTTCCCGTTTAACAATCATTTTGCAACCTTAGTTCTGCCAAGGAATGGCACAACATTCGGTTTTCAACAGAGACAAACATATTTCAAGTATATGAAAAGAATTAATGACATGCGATCGAAATTCATAGCTCTAGCAATCTGAAAGAGTATTAGAAGATCAAAACCATTTAAATAATATACAATTTATGGTAAAACAAGAATTCCAGGGGATATGAACTTGTACGGAAACTTTAAAAATTCACACTGATAATTCAATCATTTCAAGAAATGAAACTCTGATGAATTTGGACCACTCATGAAATTTGTGACAGTTTTTGGTTTTACAATACCTTCGGTGTGCAAGGGTGTATAATGAAGATTACAGTCACCTTATCTGTCTGTGTATCTGCTCTTATAATTGTGACTAAAGGCTACGATTATTTTAACACAAGTACGGGCCTCCTGAAGAAAAAAAAGTTTTCTAAACAATACTTTCCCGACTTCTGAAAACAATCGGCTTTAAATCGATAAACATATTGATATCATCTTAAATCACGCAAGTTGCAAATTTTGTGCAAAGGGCTTATGCAAACTATTCAATGAATTTGTCCTAAAAATCTTTCTAGTACATATCTGAAATAATCGGCAAATAAATGTTGAGACAGTTTATGTAATTGGCCATATACATAGCAATTAGTACACTATGCTTCTCTCATTAATTGTTTAACAACTTTACTGAGCCTCACTTGCACCGGATGTTAGGGAAAAGTTAAGCAATCTGAGGACCAAAGACTTGAACCCTATCTTCAACAGCTATAGCAAAATATGAATCTACTTTCAAGGATCGTTCATGATGACCCTGAAGCATTCTGACATAGCACCAAAAGCAATCTTCATTCATTGTAAGCCACTTAAGAGGATCTGCATTTTGTAAAACATGTATTACACCTGAAGAGAATTTGTTATACATAAAAGAAAACAAAGTGACAGGGCCTTCTGGGGGGAGGGGTTGGGGGAGGGGTTGGGGGAGGGGGTTGGGGGAGGGGAGGGGGAAAAATGCTACTCTATTTTAGAACATATGGTCTTTTCTGAGCCAGAAGGGCCTTCACACAGAGTTAATGCCCTTCTGGCTTTGAACAGATGATAATATGTAAACAACTTTACTCACTAAATTTCTTTAAAATTCAATCAAGGAAAGAATCAATACACACACAATATGGCACTTAATACAATGAAAAAAAGTCAATTAGCACAAACTAGAATAAAAGGAAATTTTCTGTTATAAGCTTCCTCTTTCTAAGCCATGAATTGCAAACATTAGGGTCATGTTCCTACATACAATGTCGTTCATTCAAAGGCAGATGATTTTGCACATTCCATCACAGTTTTGAGAAAGTTAATGCCCTCCTGAGCATCAAAGAATATGCAACATTAACACATCCACCCAGTACAGTTGTAATGATCCAATTTACATGTACATTGAAGAAATGTAACTAAGACTTTCAAGATTCTTTGCCACACCAATGGAATTTCAGTCTTCATTCTCCTCCTGTTGAGCATCAGAGTATCACTGAATCCAATGTATTACCAGCGTTTTAACCCTTACTGAACTGGGCTATTTTGAGCTCCCCCTCCCCCTATGATCTCGGCCGTGGAATGTCTGATGAACACGAACATGTGCATGTTTGTAGATATTCAAAGGAACAAGATGGTATAATTAGTTTTTTCCTATTATGCAAATTTTTGTCGTTATAGCCTAATTAATTATGCAAATAGCAAATTTTATACATTTTACAGAAGACTCTACATATCTGTCTCTAGACTTGTGAAGAATCTTGAAAAAGTATTGAATAAATGTTTCATTCATTTCAAATTCATGAAGTTTCATTATATTTATATTTGAAAATGCATAGGTTAATTTGCATAAATTATGGATATGCAAATTCCGTGATTTTTGGTTTGTTTTTTGAAAGTATGTGTAGCACTGTGAGCAAAGCCAAAAACAATCATTTCACCCACTTTCTCACTGTAGAATAACATTTTTCACTACCCATCTGCATATCACTGCTCATATCCGGAAAAAAGTTAGAAATTCATCATTTTATTTTCTTATGTATTTTCTTGTTTTTTATTTCTAATTATATCTATAGTTTATTTCTAATGTATTCTTTTGTTCTGGAATACATCAAGTTACTTTGAAAAACCTATCAAAGCAATTTGATATCAATTCATATCTCCCACTTATGAAGAGTACATCTAAACCTGTATTCACATTTCTGCTTGTACATGAATATATGCAATTAAAACACTTTTTGATGACATGCGCATACTAACTGTTATGTAACACAATATAGGTATATCCGATTTCGATGAAATTGTATCAAAATGTGTGTAAGAATTGAGGGAAAAAAGTCATGAAACAACAATTAAAAATTCCAAGCAGTTGCGGCGCGATCTCCGAATATGTGGAGGGGGGCCTACAGTAAGGGTACAGTAAGGGTTAACCTTTGGTTAGCTTATAAAATCTGACCTTCAAACAATTGGTCATAATTGGGGCAGGTTTTCACTAACCTCAACTGAATAATACTATTGTTATGTCTTTTTTTCTTTAACAAAAATTTTAAATGCCAAAATTCTAAATTCTGCATCTAAAAGTTTTAGACAGAGAAGAAAAAAATGCTTGTTTTCTTGTTGAACAACAATACGAGCTGCTGTACATTTTTTTTTAAAGCCTATGTACGATGGAGATGAGCTGACATTTGCTCCAGTGACAACCATTCCAGGCTTTATTTCATCAGAGGGTTAGAGTTATGGTTGCTATTGGGTTAAAGGTCAGGTTTAAGATTAGGGTCAGTGTCAGGTGTAGTGGTCCATGGTTGCAGTTAGAAATTCTGTTGAGAAGAAATCAACCAAGAAGCAATTATCGCAGGACATTTGGGTCATACAAAACTACCATGGCACACTGATTTTATGAAAATAAATAATGAGAAACAAATGACAATAAAATTCAAATGCTTATCTTTTGCAAGTTTAGGTGCATGACATGTACATGTCACCTTGATGTCAATTTAAGATTTAATGTTCCAAAGGCTTGAGACACTATGGTTACCTTAACATTGCAATCATGGTCTCAACAAACAAACTTGGTTTTGTCATCTTCAATGATGACTTACATTTCTTCACCTCACTCTATTCAGTGTCACTACAAAGAAAAAGGACTTGCTTTGAAATCGACCACTTGCCGAACTTAAAGTAATAGTGTATTGAAAAGTTGACGGTTGTGATTGTTAAAACTACGTAATCTCTACTACATTGATGGTAACAGGCAATTATTAAATTACAAAAAGGAAGTATATAAATAATGAAACAATTAATCTAGCCCAGTGCTCACACTAACAAGTGAATCTCCATATCTATGGTTAAGTCGATCATCGATCAAAATCTTTGTTTCATTTCATGGAATTACGATGAATGCCATACAAAATCTCACTTCAATGTTCTACGTCTTTCTTAAGAAGCTGTTAGCAACTTGGCATATAAATATATATTAACTTCCTTCCAAGTCTGAAATAATCTTTCTTTCTAACAATAGTTGTTGAGAACATGCATCCAGATAACATTCTCCAAATTCAATGCTTTTACATTCACTGGCTTGTTAGACCCATGGTAGAGCAATGCATCAGGGTCCGTTACACAAAGCTTGCAACAGTCACATGAAGCTTTTCCTTGTAAGAGTTCATTTCTGTTCCATGACTAGTTCTGCCGAGAGAGCATTGACAAGCGACTATGAATAGAGTATATCATAGTGGCCTGGTCTGTAGAGGAGGGTGATTTGAGGTATGCAGCCTTCGGAGAAGTCATGGCAGTTGACCTTTCCCCCTTCACCTCGGTCAAGATAAGCTACCCTGATGCCCACTTCCAGTGCATTGGTCAGTGCGATGATGTGGATGTGGTCACTTTCTTTGGACATGGGCTCCACTTCCTGTACAAAACAATAATGACAAGACAAGAGTATTGTACACCATAGATATTACAATTTTTTGCTAAAAGGCTAAGGCATACAGGACAAAAATAAAGGCACGATGTTTTGTAACAAGGCAGTTTGTTTTCATATTTCCCCTCTACAAAGTCTATTCACATTTCACAAGGACATGTTTTCCTGGTAAAATTCACTAAGAAGAAATACTGTGGTTACTTGCACATTAACAAATAGGGCAATACATGCTTACTTTATTGCCAAAACAGTAATCTGTTTAAAGGATATACTGCTTTAGTAACCAGGGGGTTCTTTCACGAAACCGTCATAAGTACAAGATCAACAACATCCCGACACTGTCGCTCGACTTGTCCGCTAAGTATTTCACAAAACCGTGTTTGCCAAGACGAGCGATAACTTCTCTGACAAGAGACTTGTCGCGACTCCAAACCTGTCATGTCTTTTTAGAACACCATCTCAAAGCAACTTTAAGTTAGTCAATGGGCAGTGAAAAAATGAAAAATGAAAATTTATTTTAAAACTTATTGCTTGATCTTCAAGCTCTCATTTCATTGATCAGGTTTTTGTTGGTGTTAATATGAAAGCATTATACAATTTTTTTTTAAAGTTCATAAAAGGTTTTAATGCCTTAACGAGTAAATATGATAAATATTATGTGAACATACATTGGTGTACCATAGAAAAGTCACTGAAAACGGAACAGTCTGCAATTACAGACCCATGAGAATGACGACAATTATCGTATAGGTATTTGTCTACATATTTTCCATTTCAAGCATAACCTTGATACAAATCATTTGACATAATTATTTGATAAATAAATGTTAAAACTGTGAGTAATGACATATCTTGTTTTCATATTATTTTTAAACTAGAAATAAAATCAGGGTCTTCTTTTGATTGGATATGAGTTATGGTATCCTCGCTCCTCACAAAAGCAACCTTTCGTAAAAGTTTCATAAATTTTTATAAATTGTTAGATGTCATTAGTAACACATGTTTTCATAAAAATTGAATGTTTGTATCATTTGTGCTACCACTCTCTTAGATTTTTACTTTTTCAGACAGTTTGAGTGAAATTAAGCCTCAAAATCTCTTATGGTAATTCAGAATAAAATCTGATGGATCGTGACAGGAACTATTATTTTTAAGCCGATAGTATCAAAATAATAAATTTGTTGCTTAGCATGGTTTTGTGAAACGTTGTCCACTTCCTGACATCTCTGTAAGTCGCGGACAAAGATATGACTGTCATGGAGTTGGTTTCATGAAACGACCTCCATATCACACAAATACCTCTTTGACTACCCCCATCATGATGCTATTTTCCTGACAAAATTACCTCTCTCGTAAAATTACCACCAAGAAAACTAGCCCTTCACAATCCACTAACCATTCCCCATCTCCACAGACCTCAATAATTAACCCCGGTCAAATATCTTTCAGCTCAATTAGGAAAACTGCACAAGGACAATTAGCATCAAAACAACTACTTAGAAAACTACGATGACGGATAATTACTCTTTCTTTGATGGTGACAATTATGCTTAACGATTGAGCATAATGCAAAACTTCTAGAAGGACCTCTTACCTGGCTACAGAATTCTTTGACAGTCCTCCCTCCTTCAATGAAGTCCTGATAAAACTCTGCTCGCTTCTGAAGCTCTCCGGAGGTTAGAAGTCTGAAGTACACCACCAGGTAGTCCGATATACCCTGATCACAATACGTCTCCACTAGGTTCTCTAGACTTGGTTTGTCCTGGATTGACTGCACCGCTTCCATAAACTGTTACATAATACAAGTAACATTAATTTCCTGAAATTATCCAAGTGTGACATATTGATAAAGATGCACGAATACACTATTGTATCCTCCTGTATAAATCCAGACAATGACATAGATGTGATACTATGTGATACTGGATAGCCATATTAATGTGGGCTGATTGCCCAATAAACATATAATTTAAATTCATTTGAAATACACTTGTTTTCAAGAATTGGTAGTATGATCAGATAGTATTGATTACTTGCTCAGTTTACCTCAAAATATTATATGGCAATAATACCTTTGTGTGGATTATTTCAAGCACATAAAAAGTAAATAAGGGTTCTAGAACTCATCAAAATAATGTTGTTATCAAGTTGTATATCTCTGACATATTTTAGCTGCTTCAATATATATTCAGATAACTTCCAAACTTCAGAGCTATATATTGTTTTTTTTCAGGTACAATATCTTAATGAGATCTGCAAAGCATCTATATGCTGATTATGTTACAGTAAAGGAGAAATAAATAAGTTTTGCATTCAAAATGTAAACTATAAATTGATTTGATTAATTTAGTGAATATGTTGAACTAGAATGTGAAAAGAGGATGCTTTATGTAACAAACTATTGATGAATGAATGCTCTTGACTTGAATTAATTCAATTATGATTATCAAACTAATATTGTATCACTCACTGTGTCATGAAAGTCCTCTAATGTGAAGGCAGGAAAGCCTAATAAAATCAGCTCCTCTTTGCTTTTCTTTGCAATGCCAATAAACCTGTCCAAGATATGGGGGGGAAAAAAAAATCAATAAATCTGGAATAAATAATACCTACTTATATGCTACTATAATGCTACTACATTCAGTAACATATTATCAGCTTCCAGTATGAAACTATCATGGTTGCATACTTTTTATTTGCCACTTTCAAATAAAACTTTACAAGAGAGGGAGAGAGAGAGAGAGGGGGAGAAAGAGAGACCTAAAATGTTGTTCGGTGTATATCTTTCCAATGCTAGTAGCTAACATATTTGAAAGGGTAATGTTTGGTTAAAGGTAGTATGGACTGTTATGCTTGCACACCTGCTTGAAGAAAATAATTTGACCCCTTCACACCTCATAGTATATAACGACATGTACTTTGAACGGGAATAAAATGGTTTAAATATATCATAATATTTTTCCCAAGAATGATATTCACAATTTTCAAATAATGTAAATAATATGTATGTTTTGCAGTACCAGCAACTCTCTTGATACAGATATCACTTGTTCTTGTCAACTAAATACAGATATATCTTACTTTGATGCAACAAAGTCATGAAGTATCTCACCTGTGTAGCTCCACCTTGTCTGTTAGGAGAGTTTCAAAGTAGGCAAATCCAAAAGCACGAAAGAAACAGTTTCCATCTCCTCTTGTTTTCCTGATAAATCTGTGCGTTGTCAAAAGGTCCTGATAAACACGAAAAGAAACACATTCCATAAAATCGTAATGAGTTGAGAAACTTTTTTGCACAAAATAAAACTGATATGCCACCCAAAGATCAAAATCTGACTTTTATGATTACAATTGGGTACATCAAAAGTTAAAGGCAGTGGAAGATAGGGCCAGTGACTGACGTGACTATGGTGACATTTGATCTTTCTTTACTTTTATTCAATATTCAAAAGATAGGTGAATAAACTTTCTTTACAACTTACTTTTGAAATCATAAAGATATTGATATTGTTCTCATGTCTGAAAAAAGGAAAAAAGGAAAATTAATAAGCAAATAATTAAATGAAGAGGGAGAAAACGGAGAGGGAGAATAAGAGGAGGAAAGGAAGAAGAAGGACAAGGAAAAGAAGAAATAGAAGAAGAAGAAGAAGATGAAGTAGATGATGAAGAAGAAGAAAAAGAAGAAGAAAGAGGAGAAATGGAAGAAGAAGAATAAGGAAAAGAAGAAAAAATAGAAGCAGAAGAAGAAGAAGATGAAGAAGAAGAAGAAGAAGGAAAAGGAGGAGCAAAAAAAGTAGATAATGATGACGAACAAAGAGAAGAAGAATCAATAGCACATGTAAATACTTACTTCTATTTTCTGACAGTAAACAGGATCACTTTTGAATTCATCTGCGAGGACAGAAAGTGGCATTTTCTCACTAACAAGTTGGGTGGACTCTTTTATCTATAATGAAGAGGAAAAATTACAAACACAAACAAAAATCTCCTTAGAATCAATAATGTATTCAATTTTACTGCAAAATGAAAAAGTAAAATTATCACACTTCAAGAATACTTAAAGAAGTTAGGGTCCTTACTGGACTGCAGGTACTCCAATTTCATGATTACAGAATCCATGTAATTTCTGCGATTCGGTGTGTATATGTAGATGCTTAATTCATTCAGTTCTGCAGGCCATTTATTGCCCTTATTCTTATATTAATTTTATTTCTTATATCAAAATATCTTCTGCTCTTGCCAGATTTGAAAAGAGATCATGAATATAAAAGAAAAGTACACAACAACAAATGAGAGAAACATTATCAAAAATTTGTTCCATGAAATAAATATGTATAATTTATAATAATTTTAAACATGGTAGCACAGTAAAGATTAAATGTATAAATTTGATACATACCTCTTTTTCAATTTTATCTTGATGTGCCAATATTGCCTCATCCCTTGCCATGCCTAAAGGAGAAATGAAATGTATATTACAAACTTACTCGACGATGACTTTCTTTATCTTCAAATTCGCAAATGAGAGGAAAGAAATGACACATACTGACTACAATAGAATTCATTCAGGACAAAAATCTCAAAGGCTCAAATCCTCTGTCCAGATATTTAAGAAAGATAACCTGGTCCACTAAGATAATTTTAGTTACACATAATTTTGTTACACATAAATGTAGGGGAGAAAGACTGCAATTTCCTACATTGGAAAAGGAAATGTCCCCCCCCCCACGTTTTCCTGAACAGGCCCTACACTACAGTCTTTCTATTATCATTCTCGTCTAGACTGGAAAAATATCAGTCTAGATTAGTGCTGGGAGTTAGCTTGTAATTTCCTATCTGTGTACACAGGCAGTTTTACGTGTACATGGTTATGAAATTTACAAAAAACAAAAGCAGTATTTCAGCCACGTAAGACCAGCATACATGACTGCCAAATTTTAAGACAAGACTTCATAACAATGTGATCCTTGCGATTAATATTGATTTACAGACTTCTCATTCATTACTGTCGTCGCAAAAATGACATGAGAATTCAAAATCCTTTTGTGAAACGGGATTAAATAATATACCTATTAGCGACAAGCCTAGATACTTTGTTCCTTTTAATTCAGTAATTTATTTTCCCTCCACCCCCCTTCAAATAATGGTAAATTTTGATAATTTTCTACATCGTCCTCAATGCTGCAATGGTTCGCAGTATTATCTTTTATGTACTAAAACAAACGGTCAACAGAAACCATAGCGCATCCGCGCTCAGGGAAAGCATTGCACATGCTCTGCTTGTCTTGGCATGTCTGTCGGAACAAGGATTTTCTCAGAAAAGTTGTTACTGTAGTAAGAGTACTGCACACGAAACCAACGCGCTCATGGAAAAGTCAGACCACAATGATTGGCATTGTTTGTATGACAACAAGAGAAGAGACTCAACGGCATTGGATCAAAGTGGTACAGTGTATGGAAATAATTATTTAATGAAGTAGCATTGGAATTTAAACTTTATTTTTAGACTGTTGACTGACATTTTTGTGAAATATTGACTTTGGCAATTTATTATGCTTAAAAACAAGCGAGTTGTTTTTTCTTTCGTTTATTCATGTAGTGAATTTTCTACACGTGTAGTGGTGGTTCGTTCGTGTACAGTGTAAAAGTGTACACGGTCCCAGCACTAGTCTAGATCTGTTTCGTTTGGGGATAGGAAACAAAAATAACGATTGATGTGAGAAAAAGATTTTGCGTCGCCAATTTGATGCACAACAGCATCATTAACAACAGCTGTTATATGTTTCGTGCTAGCTCTAGTCCAGCGTCATGTGGCTTGTGCACACGTGTTGCGGGCAGCTAGCAAATTATGTACAAACAACGTATCAGAATCAGAACGAATGCATGCAGCAAATACTCATATCAAGCTAGCGTTGGCTGTTGTGGCTGTTGTGGCTGTTGTGGCTGTTGCTCGATAAATACTTTTAAAATCTTGCAAAATTAAGATTTTAATTTGATTTGATTGCTCATAATGACATGTGCCGTTTATTTTGACGTCAAGGTTAAGTGTGATGACTTATAATTATAATTGTTTGAGGCTCGAGTCTAGACCTGGGATCGCAATCTTAGAACCTAGGTCTATATTATATAGACTACATCAAAAGTATCTAGAACTTCCTCTACTTTTCTAGTCTCTAGTAGTCTAGATCTACTCTCTATGTTGGTGTGACCAAAGTTCACGTACTAACACTAAAAGCGCTTAAACAGGAGAACGATACACGATGCCTGTGTGGGACTGAGACACCGAAATCTTTGAGCACCGTCGACAACTCCAAAGGTCAATATGCGACATAAAAATGTGAATAAGCTAGCTTTTTTACGCTGTTTATAACAAATTGTGTGTTTTTTATATGAAAATCAGTTTATTAGAGGGATTGACTCCGAAAAATAATGATAAAATTTCAATTTCTTACGTAAAAAAACGGAACCTGCGCGCCTGCTTCCACCGTATCTGTGTTTGTGAATTTCAATGAATCTATGGGTTTCGTAAGAATACGAAATTAAAAGGGGAAAGTGGAGAGACAGAGAGAAAAGAGCGAGAACTCATGTAGACTCTATGGCTGACATATAAAAAGGAGACACATGAATTTAAACAAATGACAGATAATATAGGGACTACACTGTCATTAACATGTGAACAATGACAAATATTGTCTTTTATTTGCAAAATTTAACAAGGGTATTTTTTTTCAGGCAAAATTTCGATGTCAATGATAGAGAGAAATTATTATCTATTTCAAAGTTTCAATATAAAATTTGGCTTCTGATTGAAACTATGTCACTTTTTGGAATGTTTACATATATAAAGCCCACAAGAGGGTAGTAAATATCATGCGTGAACTTAGGTCACACTTTTTGACAGACGTCGGTAGTGGTAAGCCTTCTGATTTGCACGTCTTATCATTGGTTTGAAGTAAATACAGCCTTGGAATGTTATATAATCTGATTATATGATAAATTACGATTCTTATGACGTATGGAACATGATATATGTTGATCTGGATATTTTGTAATGACTAATGTGCAAGAAAAGAAAAATAACCGCGAACTTTGGTCACCCCTTCATACTCTATATAGCCAGGCTATCCTACAGCCATTTCCATTTACCGGTAATACATACATGTAGATCTAGAATGGATCTATACACAGACTAGACCGAAAATTTCTGTCTTTTCCGTTCGTTAGCCTCTGATTTGGGTAGGGTCGGCTCCTCTCTTTAGAGACAGACCGACCATAGCCGCTCCTGTGCAAACTTGGTGGAACGGATCTGGCCACCAAACTTTGGATTCATAATCGATGCATTTATTTTTGAAAATTAGGCCTAGGCTAATATAATTTGGTTCCACTTACTAGATTGACTGAATGATGCGTTTAAGGGTCTTTTTTCCCCGATTTTCTTTGTCGAAATTGAACTCGGCTCCGTGTTGAAATTTTTGTAGCGCATGCGCAGTAACACTAGCAGTTTCAACACGGAGCCGAGTTCAATTTCCACGAAGAAAATCAGAGAAAAAAAGACCCTTAAACGCATCATTCAGTCAATCTGGTAAATGGAACCGAATTCCTATGCCTTATTTTCAAAAATAAATGCATCTAATATGAATCCGCTAAAGTGACATTTTAGTCCAAAGTTTGGTGGCTAGTTTGGTGGCCAGATCCGTTCCACCGAGTTTGCACAGGAGCCGCTATGGTCGGCTTCTGTCTCAAGTCTAAAGAGAGGAGAGCCGAGTCAGCCGACCCTACCCAAATCAGAGGCTAACAAACGAAAGAGACAGAAATTTTCGGTCTATACTTAGACTATAGACTATACAATTACAGCCAGCCTCATTACATTACAGGGTACAAAATACAGGATGACCAAAATATGTTTAAAACCTCCTCCGAGGCTCGCCTTGCTTCCCATTGTTACGAGCTCTGCTCTGCAATTTCGACATCAGCAGATATTCACACTTTCACAATACGGATGCCAGCGCCAGGATCGTTCCTTGTTGGTTTGCCCAGTGCAGTACTAGTGGCAGTATAGTGCAGTGCCAGTGGTAACACAAAACCCCCACACACAGTCAGTCACATACGACACACACAGAACAAAACAGAATCAGTACAAATTTTTAACTTAGATCTGTACCTTATCGTTCATCACATTTAATTTCATTAGACTAGCAGTGATTTCTTTATGGACAATTATTTTTAAATACCTGTGAGTTGTTCTATTTCGTGATCCATAGATACCGGTTTCACGTCTTTATTCGCCATTTCTCTTGATCGAATTTTTATCAACAAATTGATTATGGTATCCTGTTAAGGGAAATCGTATAAGAAAAAAAAGTAAAAGTACAAAAACAAAACACATCAAAAAATAAACTTACATTATGATTATTTCGACATCTTAGAACGATTAAACTGGACAGTACACGATGCCTCGTTGGAAGAGTTGGAGTAATGGGGGAGGGTACAAATCTCAAAGGGCCACACCTTGACGAGCATTTTTGAGGGAAATGTGTATATACATGTATACCCGGGGAGTTGGAATGGACTCCCTGGTATACCTGACTTCACGCGATAATGAATATTTTTAGAAATCAATGAAAATTAAGCTAAAAGACTTTCCTACTTTCTTCAATATACATACATACATACACACGCCCTTGCATGCACCCCTACATACACCCTTATGCCTAAATACATACATGGACTTGGACTGGAGGGGGGGGGGCAAATCATCCTACCTGGCCAATGGTGATCCAGCAAGAAAATCACTTTTACGGGCCTTCATTTTTTGGAGCATGGCGGTTGGAGTGGGGGGTCAGGGCGAAGGAAATTCCTTTAATCCATCTCTTCATAACTTGAAAATTTTGCTTTTGATTCAATTATGTTTATTTCATTTCATTTTCGTGTCAGTAGCACGGGGGGAGGTAGGAGGGGCAGGGGCAAAGTTACCGCTAAAATGCCCCTTTTTACCTAGGAAAAGTGCCCCCTTTTACTTCAGATAAGTGCCCCTATTTATTTCTAATATGTGCCCGTTCCACATTCTTATAAGTGCCCCCACCACCTCTGATAAGTGCCCCTTTCACCAATGTCAGTTGCCAATATTCAAATCTGATAGGTGCCCTTTTCCTTTGTAATAAGTGGCCCTTCTCCTTCTGATCTCTGATGGGTACCCCCTTTTCCTTCTAATAAGTTCCTTTTTGTCTTTCTGATAAATGCCCCCTTTTTTTTTAAAGAGAGCCCCTTCCCCCATCTCATAAATGCTCCTTCTCACATCTCTGATAAATTCCTCTATAAAAATCTTATAGGTTCCCCTTTCCTTCGAAATGTGCCCTTTTTGTTGGTGCCCCCCCCCCCACACACACACACTTAAAAGACGCTCTGCCGCCCTTGGTCAGTAGCAACGTTACAATTAAGACATTGCATTTTGCGAGCGAGCAAAATTGTTGGTCTTATTTCGTTCATATAGATTTGAGTTGAGCATAGACCTACCTTGCAGTAGACAGAGCTTGAATTAAATTTTAACTCTTCACTTAATCAATAAGTTGCTAATAGGGATATTATAACGCAGGGGCGGATCCATGGGGGCGACGGGCCCGCCCCCCCCCCCTGGCAAAAAAATTATTAAAAAAAATTAAACAAAAGAATTTTCACACGAATTGGGCCGCCCCCCAAAAAAGGGAATTTTTCTCACGAATTGGGCAAAAAAAAATTAAAAGATAGTGCTCTTACAATACAATTTCAATACAATCTCTATGGTTAATATTTCCTTTACAAAGATTTCTCTGATATTCTGTTAATTTGGGTTAGCTTTTAGGGAAAAAGTTAACATTTTCGCATAATCCAACTTCTGATTCAGCTTACAAATTAGAATAAAATTTCCTGATTTCTTGTATGATATCTTTTTCATCGTCATTTATATTTCCATCCACTTGTAATTCTCTAATAGCAGTTTTTTTTCCCCTTGGAATTTATTAGTTGCTTAAAATATGCCGTCTCACTTTTTCCGTTTTCAAACCATGGGGCTCGAAATCTTATTTTTACCCCTTCATTTATATAAGCGTAAAGATTTTCAATTCCCGTCTTTTCTTTCCAAATTGTTAATTAAAGTATTATCACTAACTTTTGTTGGCATTTGTAGTTCTTCCTCTTACTTTGAAATTTCTTTTTCCAAACCAGCAATCTTGCCCTTTCTTTCTTTGGCTTTTTTCTTACAATATTTTCTCGTAAAGCTACGTATCTCCATTTTTACAAAATCCCATAATATCCTATTATCTGTTATCTCTTTGGATAACCTAAGTTTTAACCTTGTTATTTCTTCTTTCATACTTTTAACATAATTTGCATCATTACATAAACTGTTATTGAATTTCCAATATCCTGCCTGATTAGTAGAAGAGTGGAGTTTGATATTCAGTTCTATTGCTGAGTGGTCAGGTGTTATTGAAAGAAGTATTTTGCAATTAAATACCATATCTTCTAAGCTCTCCGAAATAACCCAATAATCTAATCTACTTTGCACCGGAGGATTTTCTTGGTGATATGTTAATTGTTTCCTTATATTATTTTTTAATCTCCATATATCTATGGCCTTAGTGATCACACACCCTTATATCGGTCGGCGCGATTTTCACATTTCCTGGGGCAAAAAAGAAAAATAATAATTGTAGTGCTCACTACCCCCCTCCCTGAGCGAAATATGGGTCGGCGCGATTTTCACATGTCAGGCCCACTCCACCCCCACCCCCTATTGGACAATCCTAGATCCGCCCCTGGTCGTAACTACTGGTCGACAAAAGGTACAGACAGAAGAAACCAAAGAATTAAACTCTAACTTCCTATGCCTATTTGCTACGGCACAGGCAAAGCCACATTTTTTCCTCCTCTCTAATGTGGTAGGTTCCATGCTTTAATAATCAAATTTAGTACGTCTTGTTCAATCAGTCAGCTGACTTGTGGTGTACTTTTTCTAGGACAGAATCGTACATCTCTGCGTACGGTGTAGGAAAGCGAACAAGGTCAGACAAACAGTAATGATTTTTTTTCTTATTTCCGATACATATCTGAATTCGTTGAATAATAGTAAATATCACCTGGAACAAATCGGAACAAACTGATTTGAGCTATAATGATCAAATAATACACAAGTCGGAAACCTGAATCTTGTATTTTACAAATCAAAGATCAAGAAAGGAGAATGACCCTTGACAGGATATTAATAATCTGACTCGAGGACATACACATTAGTTTTTTCTCTCTTCATATTTCTTACTCTGTAGTCTCTGTTTGAAAACAAAACATAACAAAACAAAACAAAACAAAACAACGATACTTTAGCCGAGAAAAAAAAGAAGAGAAAATCGTCTTCATTTTGTTTCAATTCAACGTACTGTTTTATTCCTTCAGTATTTCCTACATCTCGTCAAGTGTTTAGGATGCTATGAACTTTATACAGACTTAGATCTAGAGACCACTTTTTGATTATTGATACTATCTTCCGGAGTGGGATTTATTTAATTATTTATTTTTTGCGAATCAAAATATTTATTCAAAAGAAGCATATTGCGAGTATGCATTATAAATCGCCTCCTAGTAGGCCTTACATATTTAGGGTATTGCTTTAAAAAATGGAAACCAGTCTTTCATCGATAATAATAGAGAAAGCTTTTTATTTTCTTGTTGATGTAAATAAGAAAATACTATACTTTACAAAGTGAAACATAGGCTGGCTAAGAACACTTTCCATTCTGGTGGGTATCAAGAACAGTTAACAAAGACATCAAGCAGACAGAAAGATGCATTTTTTCTTTCATAAACATTATAGAGGTAGAAAACAACATTGTATTGGTTTAGAAATTGTGAAAATCAGAAGTTGGATTTGAACTTGTTGCGGACGTTCTGATTACAAATTCCTTTATTGTCTTTGATTATCCATTAAAACTTGCAATCAGCCACACTCACGTCTGTTTGTTTTCCTCAACGCCATAATTACAAATGCTGAATTAGAGGCTGGGGGAGGGGTGATGCTGCAAAACATTTGTTGTATACAACGGGCGGGATTTCTTTGGGACACAATTCCCAGGAATGAAAAAAAAAAATGTCAGGGAGTTTTATTTTTGTTCCCTCCCCCTCCCCTCCCCTCCCGAGATTACCTGAGGAAGACCAATAGTCTTAACGAACTCATGTTTCTGGGGGATGCCATCCCGCTCCCTTTTTGAAACCCCCGGATACGCCCCTGATGCTTGGAGTGCGGATATTATCGTGACTATCTGGCACGCAAGTAAAGTGTATGTGGTCAAGACGGGTAGACGACTTGTCTCAGATGTCCAGAATCCGCTAATTGTTTTAAACATCATCATTTCCTGATTGGTGTGATGCATTATGGGCGAGGCAATAGACTCATTATTTTGCCATTGACGTGGTCATTGATATGGAGTACATCGAGGTATTCTGTTCTGCACAGTACGTAGTGAATTATCCGTTGATTGTTATTGTGATAGGGCAGATATTTAGCTTAAAGTGCCAAAAAAAGTACAATGCATCTTACCTTGATCTTTAAATCATCAATTTATATCTTCCAGGAACTAAGCGACAGAGGTTTCAAATCAATGAAATTGAGATCAGGGGGCTGTTGCGGGACCATTTTCTCGGGGCTGAAACTGTTTTGTACACTGTGTAGAATATTGATCAATGCTAACTTTCCCCTTTCGAATGAGAACATAGTCCCAGCTTTTTAGTCGAACAAAATGCAATCTCCGAACGCATATGAAATAACAAAAATTATTAGAGCAGTGGGGCAGAGGGGGGTGACCACAACAGCTCGAGAGCCAAATTCGTTGTAGATGGCAGCTTCCAAATCAGGCAGCAGAATTACTTGGGGATGAATGAGGTAAGCGAGACTGACTGCTACAGAAAGGCAAGGCAGGGGCGGATCCAGCCGGCGGCAGGAGGGGGCCCAATTCGTGGGGAAAATATTTAGCGGCGAATCGGCCAGCCGGTGAATAAGCGGGGGTAAGGACCATTTTTTTTTGGTCTAATTTTTGAGGAAATATTTAGCGGTGACTCAGCCAGCCGGTGAATAAGCAGGGGGGTAAGTGCACTATTTTTTTGGGGGCCAATTCGTGAGAAAATTTTCTCTTTTTTTTACTTTTTACTCTTTTTTTGGTCAGGGGCGGATCCAGCCGGCGGAAAGGGAGGGGGCCGAAAAAGGGACACACTTCGTGCGAAAATTTGAAAACCGCAAAAAAAAAAAATTTGCCTCCGAAAATTGATTTTTTTTTTTGACCACCACCCCTTGAGCGCCAGGAGGGGCCCATCTTCTTTTTTCCCAAAAGGGTGTTTTTACCCGTTTTTATATAGGGCATGGGCCCCGGCCCCTGGATCCGCCACTGCCCCCCCCCCTCCCCCGTGTATCCGCGCCTGGGCAAGGATATTACATTTCTAAAGCAATGATGGGCAAGGTTTTTTTTGTGAAAGGGGCACACATTTTGATTGTAAGCATACTGAAAAAATCGCCTCGATCTGCAGTAGAGTTTCAAGTTTTACCGCCTTGTTTTACTTCTACCCACTCCCCACTCTCTTTCACCTCTTCCCTTCCTCCGCCTCTCCCTGTTACTTAATTTTCTGTGCCTGCAGGTGAAATTGGCTTTAAGAAGTTAGGCCTACTAATATAATAATCAGAGAAATGTCCCCAAAACTTATGTAGACTGTTTTAAAATGGAAACTTGTCAAAATCTGCTAAACGAATGCCTATAGTAGGCCTACATGTAATAGAAACTTTGGAAGTACATTTATTGATATAGAAAACTTGAAAAGATGATCGGAACTCGATGGTTGCAGTCCCATTTCATATATCTGGCCATCTGGACGTACCGTGAAGGCCTAGTACGATAGAGTGAAATAATCACCATAAAAGGGGGATAAAACATGCACCCTTTCCCCGTAAATCATATCTATTATTTCCAGTCAGATTTAGAACTTCAAATTGAGCAATAATTGATGTTCCTACGTGGCTATGGCTTGAGCCCCTTGTTGTGGTGTGCTACAATCTTGATGTGACTTCTACTTTCTAGTACTATACGTCTTTAGACGCAAACACATGTATCCAATTTGTTTTATTATATATTTCGCGACCATCGAATAGACTACACAATACAGTAGTACAAAAATCAGAAAATACGTGTATACAGTTTTCAGAGCTAGTTTACGGTAGGCCTACTTACTTTATTTTATTCATGTCCCCCAAAAAAGTTATGATAAAACAGTAGAAACTGTTTGGTTCTCAATGCATTTTTGAGAGTTTAAAAGAAAGCGAGTTACGATGCTGTGATGCTATATCAGTATATGAGGGGCGGCCAGATAGTTGAAACTTGATACAACCATGACTCCGACGCAGACTATGAAACTGTGAATGACGAGTCAGCAACACAGCCACAGGGGCTGAATTGTAACACAGGTCTCGTATGGGGGAGAAAATGACACGCATAGCCTTATCACATCCCAAAGCTTCTCGCTGAGCCCAGTAGAAATAAGGTCGGTCTATGAGGGGGTCGCCTAAAGAACGACGAAATGTGAGCTGATTTGTAGGCACAATTCTCTGCGGTACAGTTCATGAGTTGCCCTCAGTAACTTCGTAGGACAATCATCATCTTTCTTGGTGCAACCCATCGTGACCCAGTGGAGAAGAATGTTGCCCGCAACTCCATAACGGCGTAAAACGTGCGGAATACACTGGATTTACAAGAATTCCCTGCAATAGCGAAAACAGACAGCAACAATAGGGTAAGTTCACTTCCACATTGTGCACATCATTTTTCTTTCATTCACTCTTAATTCTTATCAACTTTTGAACTTTAATCCGTCACAAACCATTTTATTGAATCTTTGTTGAACAAGTTGCAGACCTACCTGTCTGCTTGTATATATTGCCGCGACTGCTGTTGCTACTACAGGTGATTTGATCCGGAACTTGACCCGAAGATTATCATCAAGTAATGTAAACTATAAAGAGAATCGTGAGTTCCTTACTTCCTGCCATCAAGTATTGATTGTACAAGAGTTCCCCTTCCACATGCTCAATGCTGCGCTGTAGCCGGTATAGCCGCTGTAGACGCATTGTAGCAGGCAGATTCATCTCCCTGATTGTAGCTTCTTTGATAATATAGTTTTCAAGACTCGGAAACTGGGCCGGGCAACGTTAACGTATAAAACATTTGTTCTTGTTTTGTTTTTTTGTTTTTTATTAGTTTTTCATTCATGATTGAATAGATCATTCAAGACACCAAACATTCAAGACACCAAACGTGAGGCAAACTAGTATAAGTATAAAAAGTATATTGCCTACAAAAACAATACTTGCCATTCTGTTCATTCCGCCGCAGTTACCTGCAGTCCTGCACCTTTGTCTTTGACGGAGATGATGAATAGGCCACACCCCCACCAGCTCCCCTGCGATATTGAATACAAATATAGTCTTCATCGATTCCTATGATGATTTGTGTAAATCATGTCTTTATTTTGTGTTTTCGGTTGTCTCTCGTCTTTGGTATGGTAAGGCCTATTACGTAAGTTTTAAACTGAACAACTGTTAGACATGTCAGAGGTAATGTATATCACTTGGCGCTTTGGCTTCAGTCTTATGACTAAAGGACTTACGTAGTCGTAAGCGGTGTTTCCCTCTCACAAATTCCCACATCCCGTGAGAGCGGCCTTGTTGGTTAGAAAATTGACAAATGATTTCAGTAAGCACGTAAGGAAATATGCATGATTGGCTAATCGGATATTTGCCATGGCAAGATTGGCATGTGGCCGTCACAAAACTACCCCAAGAAGATGGAGGAGATGGTAATAGTTTGCTTCCTCTTGGCCTCTCTCAATGCAATGCCTGCACCCTCTCAGTGGCTGTTTAGCCATCATCAAAACCGCTGAATGATGACCGCAACTATGACATGACGTACATGATATCACATTGCTCATTTTTCATTTTGGGGTATCCACAAATTTAGAGGTGTGCTGTAAATTATTACTCTCGTTTTGCCTACAGTGTTCAGTGTTGTATATAGAATTTAACTTCGACTCTTATTATTTTGGTCAATTATTGTTAAGTGAAGATACAGTTGAGTTCTGGTCATCAGATTTACCCAGAAAACTGGAAGCAATTACGAAAGATTGATTATTTTCCATGTTTACCAGAGCACAGCCATGCAGGTTTGAACAGTATATTCTTCTTGTATACCATGGAACTTCAATGTACGAACCAGAACATCGATTCCGTCCAGCTAACTTTTGAACAATAAGTTGCTTCGTGCCTGACCACTTGAAAGTTGAAAATATATACATGTATAATTGTATATTTACACATGAGTAAGCTTTGCATCACTTTAACTAGCTGTATTTTAGTCAATATTCAGTATTCAAAATAACTCTCCTTCAGCAGTTTTATTGGCTTATTGCACTCGGAGGCTTGTAGAGGGAAAACAGTCTTGACAAGTTGACATTGACCAGATGACAGTAGGCCCATTTTCGAAACATATATTGTAATTTGTACTCCGATTCAGTAATCCCTTTGTTTTAATTCATTATGTGATTTAAACTGTTTATCTAGAAAAGTTGGTCAAACTTTAACTTGCCACTTTTTTAAATATATTTTTCTATATATGTTTAAAACCATGTTTAAACACGAGGTGTAGGAAGCGGTTGGGTTCATTTATTTATGGAGTCCATTGTTTTTTTCAATCATGCTGACGACCATGTGCTGTGGGTTTGGTGTGGGAAGGAACTTCAAGGAAGTCCTGCCATAAAGCCCTACCTCTATCATAAAGGTCCATGCTACCAGGAAGCGGAGTAGGATAATGCTGAAATATTTCAATCATAAACGTAGGAAGATAAGAATAACAATGACTGTAATGTTTAAAACTCGATTATATAGGACAAAAACATACTCCCTTCAATTCCTTATCTGACATACAAATGAAATACGACTGTGGGCTATGTTTTGTTCTGAGGCAAACTGACACTTTTGAAAGAAATTTTTATTGAAATCATCATCCTAGGCGACATCCTAAAAATATTCCATGATTCCATCCAACCACAAGTTATTTGAGACGAAGCTAGAAAGTCCAATCTGGTTGGAAGGAGTTGAGTTCACTAGACTTCGGTGGGATTAGTGAGAAGCAGCTGTGATCTTTCCTGGATCGACAAATCTTTATCCATGGAGAGATTTAGAACAAGGCACGAGGCCCCTGCTTATGCTAGAGGAGGAACAATGTTCCAAAAGTTTTTTTTTTTTATCAATTTCCTGACGCCTAGTTCGACAGGTTTGTGCCAGATTTTACTGCAACTGTCGTAGCTTTCTGGTCAACTCATACATCAAGCTTCGCGATAATGAAAGCCTTATGATTAAACTTTGATGTCACTGCATGCTGAAATTGGAAACAGAGATTTATTGCGTATAGAATTTCATGTAATTTGAGTTTGTCTCAGTTTAATTTGGAACGGGTTAAAGTCGCTAGAAGAGTTTTCTATATGCTATACTTCAGTTGACCTCTGGCAAATACAGTAGAAAACGTTGGCTTATGGCCGGAATATGGACTTGTTGTACATGCAGTTCCTAATGTCAGTAATGATAGAATAGAATAACCATGGAGATGGGATAAAAACAATCCGCTTAAACAGGTGTATATACATTCTACGGATCCTTTGAAATAACAAATTACTATTTGAAATAAATTAATGGAGCTTTTAATTGTGCAGGCCTATATTGAAATGCCATGCATGTGTTATTACTTATTACTTTGAGTATTGATAACAATGCTAACAGATTAAAAGAGAAATTCTGGGAAAGGTGATAATGACCGTGATACCCCAAAATCAACCGACAACACAATAAACTTTGCCCCCAAAAAAAAAAAAAAAAAAAAATCTCTACGCCTATCCATGCAGCGATTATGAAACTGAAACTCCAATCATTGTCTCTTGTGATATATTATACAGGACTGATATTGCGTAAAAGAAGATGGCATGTTTATGGAAAAGGGAATCACGCGTAAAAGTTTCACACAAAGTACAATGTCATGCTGTTATTTGCTGCCTGTAATTGTAGAAACTGGATCCCAGCTCAGATTATAAAAATGCCTCGAGTTGACCCTGCCACCCTGTATCAATCATAAAGTTGGCTGAGATTTACCGGATCCATCATTACTTGTTATGGTTTATAGACTTGGGGAGGAAGGTGTCATATTGAATAAATAAACCCCAACCCATTATCGCGAATTTCCCGTCTGAAAATGAAAAAAAAAATCAAATCTCGAAACAAACAACTTGATTCCTGAATGGAGAGAATTATTAGAAAGAAAAGGTTAGCCTCGTCCATTGCCCTGTTCCCCTTCGACATTTCTGTCTCGTTCATCCCCAAGTGTCTCGTATTTACCTTGGTTTTTAAGACGGATTAGCTCGGAGGTCCATATTTCATACCTGAAATATAAAGCATGACTTCCCCGGTGGCAATTGATTTTGTTTGTCAGTTTTTCTGTGTGATGGAATGAGCCTTGTTAACGTTCACTCTTGAATATGGGAATTTC
Organism: Mesocentrotus franciscanus; assembly: GCA_037976565.1. Taxonomy (NCBI): domain Eukaryota; kingdom Metazoa; phylum Echinodermata; class Echinoidea; order Camarodonta; family Strongylocentrotidae; genus Mesocentrotus; species Mesocentrotus franciscanus. The sequence goes on along the minus strand of CP137669.1, from coordinate 7,234,508 downwards.
GGGTTGCCAATCTGGGGTCGCCAATTTTATCGTTTTAATGGTATTCTTTTCACTTTATAAAGTAACATGGCCAAACTGTATTAAAACTTGTTTGGAAGAACATTTCACGACCGTTATCGCCCGCATGCGGACAGCTCGTCAGAGGAGCTAACTTGACCGCCAGATGCCACTCTACAATACTATACAGGACCAGGTACAGCGTACTTCGTCATTCCTCTGTGCTATGTTCTATCGTGGACATACTGAAGTAACCAGGGAGGTATCCCCACGATTCCTAGTTCATATTCTGTCCGTTTTTATATATTTTTTATTCTTCAATCATCTATGTCCTCTTCCCTTACACGCATCCCACACAGATCGCGCGACCCCCGAAAATACACCCGTCGAAAAGAATGAAAGGCAAGAACTGTCTCCGTTTAAAGGCATTGTTTAACAATGTTTTCCAGTTTTACAAATCTAAGATGCATGGCCATACGTGTTATCAGTGTCTTTGATATAGTGTAATATTATTTGAAGCCCTTAAAAAAAATGCGCTTCAAAATGATCATGAATTGCTTCAAAAATGTAAAAATGTTTGAGTGACCGGTTTTACCATCCTCAGTTTCCCCAATAGAGTGTAGTGTGGAAAACGGTTTTTGAAACCTCGAGTTCCAATCATAAATATCTTGATAATCAAACATGCGATCGGCTTGTAAAAGTCATGGAACTGACCTACAGGTTTATAATTATGATTGCAGCATGGGCTAAATCCAGGATTTTGTTTAGAATCTGAGGCAAAGATACCCAACCCCTTTAGCTAAATCCAAGACTTTGTTTAGAATCTGAGACAAAGATACCCAATCCCTTGAGCGTGTTATTTTCTCATCTGATTGGGCGCGCGACACGGAAACAGTCCAGGCAGTCATGATTCCATGTAAAGCCTGTGAACTGACCAAAGATCTGACGGGGTCACCTTGCCTGCAGGACAGGTCAATGAGGTCATATTGACCTAATGACCTCAAACCGGCCAACCTGTCATCATGGAGGCCAGTCTGTTGTAACCTAGCAACCATCACAGAACTCCTGGACACCACAGGTATCGATACCCTGTAGGAAGACACAAATGTGTTTTTGGCCAAGTAAAATTGATTTCTAGTTTCTCGTTCGGATTTTTCAAAAATTAGGAGGGGGTTCTTTGCCATTTGATATTTTATTTCTATTTTTCCTGTACATAAAATTCTATTGTGTCAATTCAACACAAATTATTTTAATTTTATTTCATTTGCAGACCCTTTCAGTGGCTCATACAAGTTGAAATTGCAATTTATTAATGATTTATATTTATGTTACCTCGTTGGCTAATTATGTCCTCAGATTATCAAATAGCAATTTAAAATGTTAAGAAAATTTTAAAAAAACGAGGGGACGAGAATCTAGGTTCAATATTTCCGCCTTTCAGGGCAAGCTTGGTAATCATAAAACAATGGTAATACTGCATTAATCTATAACTGTATTATACCTGACATACAATAAGTCGTAATAAAATTCATGAAGAATAAAATCTGTAGTATACCCAAGGAGATATCTCTTTGGTATACCTGTTTATAGATTTGTAGTTACAGAAGATTTATGGATGTCTGTCTTGTCGAGAATGCAGAACCCAGCTGTTAACTATCCAGTACCGCCAGTAGGGGTTAGATGAAACACTCGTCATGGAGGAGACAAGAAGGAGGGGATGCACTCTTCTCTATACGGAAGGGGCGACCCTGCATGTTTGTACTAGAAGTTGCTTTGATCCTTTTTTTTCTCATTTGTGTTCTTCTGAGCCTTCCAACGGGGGAATCCAGTCTACGCTGGATACGCCATTACTTGCTGAACTAAGTTCAAAGAACTCTCTTTTAATTATATATTTGTTCGATACTTTCCAATATCTATTTCATACACTATTTACCCTTAAGAATATTTATTGTAATCAAAGAATGAATGTACGACCTAATTGATACAAGGAAATAATAATAATAAAGCGACAACAACAAATAACCCGCATTCGTCAGATCAATGGAAGAAAAATCCATGTGGAAGTTTGATTCCAACAATTAAAAACTCAACTTATACAGTATCTCTTTATTCAACTTTGAGTTTCATTGCGTGTAGATCATCTGTTGAAACTTGATGGAGAGTTTACTTATACAAATTAGTGTTGCTGATAACAGAGGACGGGTCGTAGTTATAATTGTCCTGATTCTGCTGAAAACAGGATTTAAACATTAATCAAAGATTAAATAATAGCTATTAGATTGATCATGATTAATTAATAAGTAGGGTGTCATATGCTCTGTATCCTGACAGAGGCGGATGTTGAAACTTGTCACTTTTATTGTTTCTTTAGTTACTGTACTTTCCGTCATAACCAGTATTTTCTATCATGCGACTGATGTATCTGCATTTCAAAGTAAACATTATGCAAATATATCTATTCTATTATGTTACAAAGAGTCAACATTAACAACATTCCAAGTTAAATTTAGTTTAAATAGTTTCCAAAGATATGTATTGATTCTAGTGTACTTCTGAATGATCTTGAAACACAATCAATCACAAATCTCGTACTACTGTGCAAGATTATTCGGTCAAACGTTACCTAAAATACATGTTTTAACCATGGCCATGTTTCACCTGAGCAGTTTTTGCTGCTTTGTCATACTCGTTCTCTTAGCAGACCAAAGGCCAGCTACATGCTTAGATCATCGCAATTATTAATTCCCTCTCGATAAAGAGTTCATTCAAAGATCACACATTTTTGCTCGGTTAGCCCCATACATATTTTGGTATATGAACAGTATTCATATAGTTTTCAGCATTCACGCTCCAAGTTGATCTCACCATTAGGTCCATGATCTCACACTGGTGTACTCAAATCAGGAAGAGCTTTGTGTCAGAGGTCACGCATGACCCGGATTTTCGAAGAAGGGGGAATGAATTAAGCTTATTCACAATGATTATTCGACTCCCTTTTCTTCAAAATTTCTCCAATTTGTTTCGTTTACTTTTCTGCCGTTATTCTTAGGAATCCGAGAGGATTGTTACGCCTCTTGAGAAAAATATGTTGGGTTCTTCTCTGTTCTCCAATAATGATAGGCCTATTATACACACAGTACAATACGCTTAGTTTGTTTCACCATGTATTACAATTACATGTATTTGGGAAACAGACCATGACTTTCTGTGTATATAATTTGTTAGTCAAACTTGTATTCATGAAGTTCTTTTTAACATTTTCCCCCTTCTTATACGCTTCTCTTGAGCTGCAAAGATTGAAACCAACAGTCGGATTCAATATGAATACACTAACTGTTTCTTCTTTCTCGATATGTTCTTTCGCAGTGTACTAGGACTGGTTTTCTCCTCCAGAGTCCAGGTAAACCTGCATTACACTACAGTGGGATTGAGAAGTTAGGGTCTTATTTGTGTCTTTAAAAGGATTTGAAGAAATGTTCAGATATCATTGGCTCATCCCGGAAAATACTTTATCGTTGGTCTTATAGTATATACGGAGGGTTTATTATTTTTTTAAAGCAAGAAGTTGTGTTGAATCTGGATAGGCCTACTGTTCCTATATTTATCTATCCTATAGTTGCTTTTTAGTTTCAAGGAGATAAGAAGTGAGCTTCTCCATGGTGGTTTGCACCCTGCATTTCTATTATCTGCTTATATTATGGGGACGACGCATTCATAAGCTCGAATGTTCATTCCTAAATGTGAAACTCGATATGGCATACAGCCTATTTCTTGTACATGTACATAACTTTGATTCTTTGACCACATATTGCCCTTCGATACCAAAGCTTTGTCAAGAGACGACATAACCCTGAAGGTTGTAGTAGTAGCTCCTTGATATAACCATGAAGCTATAAAAGAGAACCAGGGAGTTCCAATTCCCTGATAAAACTGTAGGAAATGACCCTTCATGTCTTCCCATCGTCATATCGGAGAGTTGTTATAAGATCAATGTAGGCAGGAAAGCATTCGACCTCACTCTCGAATCTCTCTAAATCAGTATTCCACATGTCAACCAAGGGATTTAAAGGGGTAGGCATAATTATATCTTTGGAGAATTAAAACATCCACTGAAAGCGAATGTAGTCTAAATTTCGCAAGCATCAGCTCCTTTTATAGTCTATTAATATAATTGTTATCATGCAATAGTAGCCTATGTACTGTAGTTTCAACAGTCAGTGGAAGTATTGTTTGATTCGGTGAGAATCAGTTTTATGTCACAACGAGAACTTACAAGAACCTTTAATACGATATTATCCACATTTCCCCAAAAAATATACTCCACCTATTATTAGGTATAATGAACTCAATACAGAGAAGTGTAGATTGCCAAGTTTACTGTAATGTGTTTATTTTCACAACGGATTGAGGAAATTGTGTTGTGATTATTTGGCCTTACAGGAAATAGAACTAATTTATGTTAAGTGGATGGACAGGACACACTTCAACAAATTTAGCTAAATGTTATTGATGACTATGCAATCATTTCGTATAACAGGCCAGTAAACATTTTGCATGCACATTGTATTTCTACATTAAGCCTATATTATAAGAGGCTGTCATTAAATACCGCCTTGGTTCTGTATACATATCACTACACCGGCAATTAGGAATTGAACTTGAACTTGGACTTGAGTATGTCTTTTAAAATATGGGGCATATGTTATAATGTTGGTGTCTTGCTCAACCTGTAGCTTCGTAGTTCGTACGATATCTCTCGCAAACTGATCTGGCGTCCAGGGAGTTTGTCAACATCATAATTTTGGCGTAAAAATAGAAGTTTGATACATGTTCAAGTTACGTGCATGGCAAGGATGCACTGGAAAGCCTCATGTAAGAATGAAAATACTTTATCTGCAAAAGTAATTAGCCATGTGCTAGTGTTACATATTGTGTTAGATGATACCATTGAGGTGTGTTTGTGTATGAGATGATGAGATCTCTCTGATGAGAGCTTCTTTGATCCTGATGCTGCTATCTGTTCCATCCGCCATCTTGCCACACCTTGGATGAGCTAGCGCCAAGGATAAATTAAAGATGAGGTCAACGGGGATCAAGGTCGGCACTGCCACCATCTTCCTAGCTTCGTGTCATTACTGACGCTGTTTGATGCCACAACTATTTCAAGGTCAATCCGGTTTTATCACTGCGTGAGCTCTAGAGCAGAGTGTAAGAAGTCATACCTATATTATCATTTTTAAGTGTCCACCTTAAACAAATCAAGTGCAAAGTTTCTACTTTCTAGCGACTCTAGCAAGCACAGTTAATGCAATTTCACGAGTGGCGTTGCAAATCGTATATACTAATATAGAGGATAGGTGAGGATGGGGTGGGTGGAGGGATGTTCCCTTGTCATTTATGTAAATATGTTTAAGCCTTATATTCTTGTTTTCATAGATTTTTGATTTTATTTGATTTTATTTTCTTCTGCATTCATGTAAGTACACAGTTTTTCGATAACAATAATAATATGAAGTACAATAAGTATTTTTCTGACAATGAATCATAAATAAGCAAATATATGTATATAAAAAATTGTTATTTTCAAAAACGAAATGATAAACTGTCATAGATTAGATACTAAATTTCCTCAAACATTATAAAATATTATAAAACTATTTGCGGAAGAAGGACTGTCATTGTAAGCAGTTTGCTTGATAATATGACAGCCCCAGAAAAAACTCATGAAATAGATTAACACATTTATTAAGCAGAACGGATAGGTAATTTAAAATACAAACTTTGATGATGGTGATATTGACAATGCAGATGAGGATGATGATGAGAATGATGAGGATGATGATGAGGATGATGATGAAGATGATGATGATGATGACGACGATGATGATGAAAGCAGAGATGACATTATGATAAATACTGAAGAGTTGACACAGAAATGTTATCTTGAATATTTTGATAACAACATCTTTTTAAAATTGGCTTTAAACTGTAGAGGGAGCAACATGATTTAATAGATTCTGGGAGAGAGTTCCACAGGTCAGGACCATGGTGTCTTATGGATCTATGGGCAATAAGTAATTTCGGGTTTACTAGATGAAAATTTGAGGAATTACGGGTAGGGTAAGGGTGAATGGTTCTATTCATATTTCATAGTGTAAAAGTTGTGAAATGAAAAAGGCAGCATATTATTTAAATACTTAAACATGATCAGTAAACTTTGTAGCGAATTTATCTTATGTCGAAAACTGTTAGGGTTTTCAGTTTGTAAAATATTGGACCTGTGTGAGATAAATATGGTGAACCAGTACATATACGAAGGGCTTTCTTTTGCAACAAATAAATAGAGTTGATTTTGGTTTTGGCGCTGGTGGCCCATACTAAGTTGCAATATATTATATACGGTAATATCAATGAATTATAAAGCATAACAAGCGTATAACTTGGGATTAATTTCTTCATTTTATATAATAAACCAACATTCCTAGAAATAGAAGTCGTGATATGACGTATATGTTCATTCCAATTCAGATTTTCGTCGATAATGACACCCACAAATGTTGTTGTTCTCTTTCTTTCGAGAGGGATATTATCGATAATTATGTTGTAAGGAAAGTCAGAGTTCGAATGCAGAAATGTTGCCATTGTGATGAGTTGTCCTCGGCTGAGTCGGCTCGCAGTCTCACTCATTGTTCTGCCATTCACTCTCCTTTTCCCAGAGAGTCGACTTTCAATCTGGGACTATGTTATTTATTATTAATATTGGAAATGGGTTTGTAAATTTATGTATATCGGTAAATAGATTAGGGTCACTACTACATACAGCCAACTAAATGCGCATCTGTTACTAGCACAGTGAGCTCTGTCCTTCATCTGTTCTGTGCCATACAAAAATTATTGGAGCAAGCAAGGATATAGAAACCAAGTGTGTGTGTATATCGGCTTCACTGGGTAATTTGATTGATAATAATTTAGCAGTCAGCTGGATACCCGGTATTCAGAGTTGTTCAGGAATCAGGAGTCATGATCACAGCAACTCACTCAAAATCAAAGTTGTGGATCTACTTGCACTGTGGAAGGCTTGCATGCTCCTAGGCCAATGATTTTAGTCACTCCTTAATAAGGTTTTTTTTTAAAGACTAAGTTCCATGTAAAACTTGGCAACCACCAAAGTAAATGTAGATGTAAGCCGGAGAGGAAAAGTGGATGAAGGATCTACATTTAATTTCTGCACACTTTAAATTGCCACTAGTATTTTATTTGTACTCTTCAAAGTTCAAACTTGGGCAAATGTTATATTGAATTTCACATGAGTTTGCTCTCTTTTATTTCTGAAACGTCATTGACGACATCCCCATAGTACAAGATGGTGAAATAAATGCAACGATATGTTTACATTTATTTTTCCAGGCCCTCGAAGCCATGGGCATACCAACCTATCATGAATGGTTGTAGAGCTACCAAAATAATGAGGGGTTGACAGAACTTTTGCCAATTGGGACACGTAGCATTGTAGAGTTGATAAACTGTTATCTTCTGATGTCCCGCCCATTCGAGTAATCCGGTGTAATGTTGAGAGGTCATTGACTATAGAAGTGGCATTGTAATCAAAGACTGTTTTAGAGATCATTTCTTTGTCATGTCCATTGTGTTTATCATCCACTTTGGAGAAGGAAACATTCTGGTGAAACAGTGTTGGTTGGTAGGAGCGGCAGGACTAAAGGGGCGTTGTTAAACTTCAGCTCCTGTGCCTCTCAGCAAAACGTGCCTAGCTATACCAAGGTAGGCTAAGTATTTTTAGTTTTGTCGTAAATATAGTAAGTGTGATAGAAATTTTTCATTGTAGTGCCTGAACTACATAATTGTTCCTCTTGCTTATGACTTATGAGGCCGCAAAAGAGTTGGCCAATTCCATACAGTTGTAGCCGCACTCATGTTGTGACTGGAGATCTGATCAATGAATATTAAAAGATTACATTAAAGGTACTATATCCCATTTGCAGGTCAAAAAAATGAAAAGGTTAATTCCAACGGCATTTGACTTCCTTTAAAAAAGGGGGCTTGAACATGTCTTTAAGTGGGAAAATAACGACTAATAGTTGTCGAATCGACTTAGGAGCTATAGAGCCAGGAAGTAATAGTTTGATTTTTCAGACCATTGTACTGAATGATCGTACGTTTTATGCTGCGCAAAGATTCAAGCAGTTTAATTTTAGCCATTACAAGAAGTGGGTTATTGATGTAGACAAATGCCCATGTACCTTTAAAGCTCATTTTATGTATGTTATTACCAAAGATGAAAAAAGCCAGTCAGTCACTCAATAGTGTCTGACAGTGAAGTCTAGCAAGTAAACGGGTTTCCTTGCATAATTTGAATATTAGGACACTGCTAACGTTTAAATTTCACAGATAGGACATACATGACATATTCATAATTCCTGCAAAGTTCTACAGAATTTGATGTTGGCTGCAAAAGGGACATAGTATCTTTAAGGGGAACTATGGGATCTTATACTAATATGTTAGTTCAAATCTAGTAGGCATAAATACATTTTTCGGCTTTTACCAATTTTGTTAGGCAAAATATTGTAATTTTGCTCGTTATATCAAGGAGGCTCACGTCTATGGAGTGATTGGTAGCATGATTTCCACATTAAATATCGGATGGAAAATTGAAAATGGATGGAATGAATTAATATTAATTTTTCAAACTGAATTGGGGGATCATGTAGATCTATAGCTTCACGAATGTCTGCAACTGGATTATCGATATGTTTAGGCCTAAATGAAAAAGGGCTTCTGCATGTGTACTCAGAGAAATATTCTAATGTATTACACTTACAGGGCCCCGTCTTATGACTAGTTGATAACTTGATACTAATCGCAACTTATTTGCGATTGATATGATATCAATCACAACTATGTACATAAGAGGTAGGAGACTGCAAACTCGCGATTGATTGGAGGACTTTCAAGTGATTTGGATCAATCGCAATCCTGTATAAGACGGGGCCCTGATTATATAAAAGCAAGGAGCTTCAAGTAATATTCTGAACGAATAATCCAAAGAGTTTTATATCGGACCGGATCAGTGCGCGTTCTCTCTCTCTCTCTCTCTCTGTCTCTCCCTGTCTCTCTCTCTCTCTCGCTTTCACACTTACTGCCATGCTTCTCACTTCTCGTTTGTGCAGAACATCGAGGCCAGGTTCTGTCCCCATAGGATATAAATGGGGGTAATGAATACACTATACAGTCATCCACGACATGTGAAACGAATAATCGACAAAATTAATGATGATAGAAAATACTTTCTCTCCTGGTACGATCAAGGTCATTATTTTGCCCACGTCTAATCCTCTTCTTGGTCAATGTACTGCTAAATAGTTCCACTTCGTTTAAACTTTTTATGTTATATTCTCCAACTTCGGTTTGATACTGTAGATCGTTTTTCAACGAATTTGCATTCGAAAGTTGGCGTAGTAGAAAATTGGATTTTGGGGTTCAAGGTTTTGATCTGAAAGGCTCTAAGGCTGTGTAAAACATAAAATTGTACTGGACGTAGATAGCACTGGCCTTCAATGGCATATGTACGGAGACATGGGGACATGGGGACACATGCCCCCTCCCCCCTCCCCAATTTAATGGCGAGATATTGAAAGAAAAAGGGAAAAGAAAGGAAGGAGGAAGGAACAGGAAACGAGAAAAGGAGATGAAAGGACTCCCTCCCACACCCTTCCGTAATCTCATTCATCCATCAAGACCGGTGCCATCCCCCTTCCTCTTGATACCAGTGCCCTCTCAATGGCTACAGCCACACTACGCCAATGTTGGTCTTGATACTAGCTGCATTTGACGATGGTCAGAAAAATACATCCCTGATAGATGTAACTAAAATAATGACAAGACTGCAAGAGAAATATACATGGCAGAAAGTTACAAAGTTTTCTATACAAATTATGTTGAATGGACCAGTATGAAAAAACAGCATTCGTGCTGATCAGGGTGTTCGATCCCACAAGTTGAAAATAAATAAATTAGTCAAACAAAAAACAAACAAATAAATGAATGAATAAATAAGTAAATATATATATAAATAAATACATTAATGAATGAATATACAACAGTTTGATTAGCTTGAATCATCAGAGTTGAATCATTTGAATGTAATCTTTGCCATGTTTGTGGCCTAAGCTGTGCCTGCTACACAGCTGGTTTGGGCTTCAGTACTCATGATACACATAAACAATTGTGCTCAAGAATTAATGAGAATTGGGACACATTTCGATGATTTCAGGTAGTTTTCAGGGATATGATAATGACCCCGAACAAAATATTTAGTGTGTGGGATTTTATGGTAACGCAGGTGTTCTGGCCTTCTGGGCATCACCCTTTCAGTTTTCCAAAACGTTTAATAGGCCCATAACCACCCGAGAGAGAGGTCCGTGGAACCTACTCCAATTGCATGTAGCCTCGAGCAACATGTTTTCAGAGAAATATGAATGATATCCGGGGTATAGGGCCATATTTTGACGGACCATATTCTTCTCCTTGTCATTGTGTGGGCTACTTTCCTATCCTGTGGTGAGTGATTATCTACTTTCAAATATGCAATTCTGGTCGATCTTGTATGAACTCTTGTAATTTGTAAGGCACTCTGCTATTCTCGCTCCATAATTTGCATGTCTTTAAAAGTGATGTTGTATGAACTTGTCCAGAACTCTTCGGTAAATATTGTAGGCCTATATCGACAGCTAACGAGACTGACAATGTCGGTTTTGTTGGCCTTCATCAACAATTTCGAGGGTTCACAAGACCAAAAGTCCTCGAGACCGACATTTTTTCTATCTTCCCTTGTGTATCTCTTTGTCGGTATCTTTCCCCGTCGATCTCGTGAGCCATCTTTCTCTTGGACCTTTTTTGAAATGTCAGTCTCGTGGACTGTCGGTCTCCCGGGATGACCAGAATGTTTGCATGATGAAAATACATCCGTAGTTATTTCCTTGACTAGACCTACTTGTTTCTTTGAATGTGTTGGTCTAAACCATCTTTTGGGAATGGATGATGAATGGGAATATTGCTACCGAGAATGCAACATGAGATCGTGGAGCTCTATGTTGTAAGTATTTATCGTTCTTTCTGAATCTGATGATTAATGTGGATACTGCTTTAAGGATGACAGTCAGGCTGTCGTACTATCAGACGGAGGTTTTATCGTGCATCTATCAAAGTCTGATACGAGAAGTAACGAGATATGAAATAGAGAATCAGTTGTGCAGCACATCCAGAGAGCTTCTCGGTCCTCACAAATCGTAGGCAACGTCTGCAAGTACCTAACGATCAGGTTATCACCTACTGGGAGCCCGTCTTTACCGCTTTAAAATGGAAGTCGTTACGGTTCAATGTCAATGACAGGTGTGCTCCAATCTAAATACATATCCGTCATATCCGTTGATTTTTTTTTATAGGGGGGTCCAGTTTGAGTGTTATTTGCAAACGGAAGTTATGAGTAGACGAAGTGGACAACTCGAATGGAAGGAAGTCGTTGCTTAGGTTGGTCTTTCTATTCGGTCTAAAAGTCTTTAAGTTAAGCCTAGTATAAGGGTACTTCATGATTCAAATATATCACCCTGACCTCTTTCTTGAAACAGATGGAAACTTCATACGACCATTCTACTATACTTGTGCAGTATCATGCATTGTGTACATCTTACCAAGGAGATACTCTTACATACATCATACATCTTACATGTCTTGTTGTGCAGAACTAATATAGCTTTCAAATAAGTTGACGTCACAAGAGCACATTCAGCATTGAAGGCCCAGAAGTTAACAATACAGTAGAGTCTGATAACTACGAAAAGTACAATGTTCACGGCATAATCCAACAAAAAATAGAAAACACTGATTCCTGAATGACTATTCAAGACCCCGACTTAATGATACAATCCAATCGAATTTGATAGAATAAACATGTCTTTGCCTGTTAGTGCTTTTCAATTTTATTGGAGTGGCAAGACAGTGCCGTAGCTAGGGCATGGGGCACGTGCCCCCTCCATTGAATGATAAAAACGAAAAGTTAACGAGGAAAAAAGGGGTTGCGAAAAGGTACATGATATTGAGAAGAATGATATCTTCCCACACACACCCTCTCCCATTTTGTATCATTTCTTTCTCTCGTATTTCATCCGCCCAGTAAAAGTCCCCAATACCCGTGCCCCCATGCTTCGCGTCTGTTTCAGTGTATGTGGTTTTTCTCTAGATTCAAAGTTACCCATTTTACAGAGTAGTGAATATTAGCCAGTTCCTCTCTAAATACAGTCCCATTACTAACCATGGAGCTAAAAGTGATGATGAGAATAGCGCACGGGTTTTGTGTGAACTTGGATTGTTGTCTCATCATTCACCATTCATGTTTCTGCATAATCCCACAGGGAAAGTGTTGAATACTTGTTTCCAAACTTTCCTGTCATGTTTTTCAATGGCGGACCCAGGATTTTCTGGCCGGAGGGGAAGAAGTGGGCACAGGTCTGAAAAGAAAAAAAGAAAATTTTTCAGGAAAATTGGGCGTCGAGAATTTGGGGCATATTTTTGATTTGACGCTTACTTCAGGTATGTCAGATTGGATGTGGGGATGCTGTATGGGCAGTACCCCTGTGCCCCCCCCCCCTCCCACCCCTAGATCTGCCACTGCTCTTGAGCCACTTACACCTGTCAATGATTAATGCACTACAACATCGAAACAGAGACCAACTATTCCAAGTTTTTGACAACACCCCTTTACTTCTGAAATCTCTGACTTATCTCATAAATTGACATTACGAGACTCCATACCCCTAGAGACAATAGTAGGATCCCGGGTGTTGTAGTAGAAGAAGATGATCCCGCCGAACCCTTCCAATCCTGCCTTGTTCCCCCATGTCATTTCCATGAACATTTTTGTTGAATTCCGCGGGTGCCTAAGGTCGGCATGTTAGATCCATCAGTGTCAAATCGAACAAACAGAAAACGTGAAGCTATGTTCTCTCCTCAAGTAATCTACGTTGACAGGGATAGAGTTGTTCTATTCATTGTATTATCTATTTTTCCCTATTTGGACAAGCAGCTGTTTATTTTTGGACCAACACAAAATAATGTTGTAAGAACAACACAAAAAAGAAGGAAAACGTAGAGAGAAGAGGAGGTTTTACACACTATCACAAGGAAGTTTTAGGAGAAGTTGTTGTACAGTCATATTATTGTGAGATGATTTTAAACAACAGGATCGGATTGGGGAAATGGTAATGAAAGGTCTTTTTTATATCTTGAAATAATTGTTATTTCCGAGTGTTGAAATATAACAATGGGTAGCTTTGAAGTCTTAAAAAATGGCCGCAAGATGTAAGAAACATCTTTATAGGAATCCCTCAAACATTTTCAACCTCTGCCATGAGTACCAGTAGTATGTGTTAGGTGTGGCTATATACCTTTTCAAGTTGCTGGTAATCATTTATTTGCAGTCATTAATGATAGCAAATTAGGATTAGAACGTAATATTTCCTCGGTTTAATAAAGCAAAATGTAATCATGATTTATTGATTGCAACTCCTTTTTATTTGCACTACCACTATGCTCATTTTCAAAGATTTTGGACTTGCAAATCTTCACCAAAGGATAGGTCATGGGTGGTTTGGGGCTTGCACTGTCAGGGATCGGGTCATTTCCTTGTTGGTGTGGAGGAAAACCTCAAGATGAAAACAAACAAACTGAAGTTCACACCAATCAAATCAAATCAACACCGCAAATTACGAGCTATAACTGGATAAAGCAGGTCCATGGATAAAGTCAGCAACTTTGCTTACCCTCCTCGGGACATTAAATTGACCCCGGTATCAACATCAATTTGGAACACGTCGATAACTGCTATAATGCTGCTTGGTATCATATTTGAGAGAAAGGTGAGAAATGTTCAAGTTCATTTTTCAAAACTCAATGTCATATCCTGAGTGGTAGACTGTCTTGAATGCCGTATCCAAGAAACCAAGTAAAACATTCCAGTAATTGTCCTTGCATGGGTTCGTCTTTTCCGATCTTTGTGGTGTCTGACTGCGCGAGATAAAGGAGGGAAATTGATTCGAAAATAATATTGGTGAAAGAATTGTCTTCAGATGTGTGGAATAGAGTTGATATAGTAAGACAGAAATTAATGATATTTTATTATTTTTGTACACGGGCAAATAGGAGAGTTATCCACGTCCTACGTCACAATCCACTGACCAAACTACCAATTTGAGATTCGCATAGACTTAGTGATGTCATATTTCAAACATTCTTAACTTCCTTACTATGGGTCCGATTCATTTCAAACTTTAGCCATTCTGTTTCTGTTATTTTTCTGCTTCCATACACATCAACTTATTACAAGGGTTCGATTGCCCTTTAATTTCTGTTTGGGGGCCGTGATTCTACTTTATGTGTGATTATTGCTATAAATGGCTCATTCGTTTATTTTTTCCTCATACGATTGTGATATTTCACAAGGGATTAAAAGGGGGGCATCTGGACAAGAATTAATGTTTTACTCCACGAACATTCTCACGTGTTTTGCATGTAGCAAACAATGTTCTAGTAGTTTTTATGATCATAATTTATCCGATCTCCGATGTTGTTTTTGCCATGTGATAGTGGATCTGCCTATCTTGATGATGACGTTGACTGTTTCATTATGGTGAAGTGAATTGCTATAGATATTTATCAGCATCACCCACACTACTCCCCATGAAAGAGAAGATGGTGTGGCAAAAAAGTTCGTACCTCTCCCCATCCCCCAGTCCCCAGTCCCCGCCCCCTCCACCACAACAAGGCTCACATATTTTACGATCACGCAATGTCTGTATTGAGGTCTGTAATAAATTATGTTTGTACTACGTTCATCGTCGAAACAATCGTGAAAGTTTAGTCTACAACCAGCCCAATGTCAAGGAGCCAAACCTTCATGACCTTTGTCTTTACGATAGTCCTAGTACTACATCTATATCCCTTTCATGGAGGGGTGGGCCTAAATGGTATGCGTGTTTTCTCACGGTATTCTCTCTTCTATATATACAAAGTGACTTCTTTAAATCCCTTTGATCAGTGCTGATGTGTATTGGACACGAAATGACGTTGTAAAGGCAGGTGTAAGGTGACCGATATGTCATATAAATCTGAAAGCGAAGACACAGTTCATAGCCTTAGCTTACAAGGGTTCATCAGCTTCTGACCGCCATTTGGACTGAAACTGAAATAAAAACTTCAACTTTGACTTGACAAACAAACTCTACCGCATGCCAAGAAATTCTGGAGTAGGCCAAAAGTACTCACGCATAGAAGTTGGATTTCACAACACGTATCTATAATAATAAGAACAATCACACACCCGCCATTTTACAGAGTTCACCAAATCCTATATGATGCTGATCAATACCTTTATAGTTGATACACATTTTGTGAAATAAAAACGGTATCTCGACAGAAATGAAGTTATTGATAATGTATTTTATTCCGAACACAAATATTTATTGTACAGCGGGTGTTTAGCTCGGGAAATAAAATCGAGCTAACGGTTCCACAGTCTGTACAATTGAATAAATCAACATATTTGTTGTTGGAGAACGTGCATTCTCTATCGCGAACCTTTAAAAAAACTAGCTGTAAAAAATAAACATCTGCGATTGGATTGTGTTTGTTCTCATTTGAAAATTGATTCTTGATTTATTTGTATACATTTTATTCGTTGTAATTGTTTCATGGAATGTTTAATATCTCTGAGTGATGGGTTTTCATTAGAGTCATTACTGAAGGTACCATCATTATGCCAAATATCCACAGAGATGGAAGAAGACGACACTCTCCAGTCTCCACTGTCTCCCAGACCATTCACGCTTGATCACTTTGCTCCCTCGCATGTTATTCACTTCATAAGGTCAATGGCTTACTGCCTTCACGACTGCTCCCCGACTGCACCGTTGGATCTATCCGTTATGACGAATGGTGATATCATTCGCAATTGCGCATTATCATGTTTGCAGGCTTATTTGCATTAGTGTAATTCTATTTTTAGTTGGCATATACAGACCTTAACGTATATTTTTCACAGTAATGTCAAAGGATGGGGTTGTTGTTAACATAATTATATCAACCAATAATATTCCAATATTGGTTGTTGCTTTTAGACCTTGTTATCTAATTAAGTGTATGCAATTTATTTTATGAGATTGAATTAGTTGACCTCATTCCGTGCACCCTTTGCAAATTCCAACACTATTTACTATATAGCATGGATGGCCAACCTGCGGCCCGCGGAGCATTGAAAAAAATAATTTTAAAAATAGCTCATAAATGAAATGCGGCCCGCATAGCAGCGATGAAATAGGGTAAAACATTTACACACAGCTATCTCTATTTCCATAATGTGTTTTCATCATTCACAACATATTGACTCGATCGTTACGTGGTTGATATAAAACACCTCAAATTCCCTCTCATTACATTACATCATGTAACGTCAGTGTTAATTTCAGTTTGTAATTTCCTCACGCAGTAACGTTTGTAAATATATCAATGGCGGATCTACGGGGGGGGTAGGGGTTTAACCCTCCCCCCACCCTTGGGCTTCCGAGTGAAAATGTGATGTGCATATTGTGAGAAGATATTCAACTCATCTGGTAACTTTAAAAAACACATGATAACTCTGGATATAACTGTGTATTAAACTGTTACTTGATTTAAAAAGACGTTATCATGCACTGCTTGAGTTCTGGTCATGCGATTGCATTGTGAAAGAAACGGTGTGGAATCGATCAGAAAAGTTGATCATCTAGCATATAAGTATAGGTGTGTACTGCAAGGTTCTGGAATCATCAAAATGATAAGAAATTTGGCCCAGTCTTGGTAAAGTTACAAGCACTGTACACAGAAATATGTATATGGGACTATACTAACATGTGGCATAAAAATCCGTCCCGATTTTTATAATGTTACATGCCATATTTAGAATATTAAGACATTTGAAGAACCATGCGTTTCAGGGAACATTTGTTATCTGATGTTCTTCCACACTTGCATAATAACAATGATAACGCTCACAAATTATTTTTCACATCTTCCCAGAACTCAACCTTCTCTTTAATGGGTGTTAGTATAGATGCCAGGAAAACTTCACTTACGGGGCTTCAAAATAGCAACAACAAAAATCGCCTCGCCGCTACGCGCCTCGTGGACGATGCTCTGCATCGTCATTGGGTCAACCCCTTTAGCAAAAAGCTAGATCCGCCCCTGAATATACAAATGTTGTGAATCGAGAAATATGTTTGCAAAATTGCAGGTGTGTACGCGTATTGCATGAGTGTGTGTGTGTGGGGGGGCCCGCCAAGTTATGCCAATCGTTAGCTGTGGCCCGCGAGCTTTAAAAGGTTGGCCACCCCTGCTTTATAGGCACAGTATATATATATATAGGCAGATTACTTCGGTAATTCAAATCCAATGCGAGTAGTTTGTATGACGGAGCCACTCCATAACTTCGTAATTATGAAATTCGCCGAGACCTCGACTTCGACCTCATATTTCATGTCATAGTTCATTCTGCTGTTCCTAAATTATTCCATACGAGTGGTTGGAACTGAATTTCGTTGCCAATTTGTTTACTTCAAAACACCAGCGCTATTCTTGTAAACAAAGCGAGTGATGCTAAACAATAGCGAATGTACAGGGGGCTGAGGGTGGGGGCTGAAGGCCCTACCAAGAATTCTTTAAGCCCCCTTAAATTTATCTGGGTTATCATGATTACAAGTAAATTTAAGCGAGGCACATGAAGAACATTAAGGCAAGAATCCCCCAGCGGCCCAGCCCCCCCCCCCAAATTAATCTTTTCTCACCGCTCCTGAACCTAAATCTAAATGTCCTACTACCTGAACCAGATTAATTGCATTATATTTTAATTACTGTTAGATAATAATTATGCGCTGTCCGCGCTCCGCAGGAGACAATGGAGAAGAATTTCTACATCAATGATTACCAGGAAAGTACAACTCCATGAAGGATACATCAGTGCATCGCTTCCTGTAGCACAACTGTCTGGCTTTCATTTAAAGTTGGTGTCACCATTGCTGGGATATACACAAAAATTGATAGGGATCGTTACAAGTTATGGTTGCAAGTGTAGCCTAGGTTGCAAGCCTTCAATGAAACACCCACCTAATAATACGAGATGAAAAAGAGGAAACGTGGATATGTGACCACTACTTAATTGTGTCCAACGTCTTGCTGATATCCGAGGCCCAATCTGAGAAGTACATGTATAGTATTGCAGAACATTAATTAACTAACCAAGTCCTAATTACGAATAATAATTGCTTGGTTTCTTCCTTTTTGCGACAAGACTTCCACGTTTTTGTTTAGGTCGGGAACATCTTAGTTTTCATGTTAGGATTAGAGGTGGGTCGTAAATAGTTCAAGATAATATTCAGTGTTTCAAATATAATGACGAATTATATAATGTACCAATGACAATCCCAGGGTATCCTCATCAATAATAATGATTTTGCCGAGGACCCCGCTATTGTTACAAACCCGATATATGATTAGATACAGCAAGATTCGATGAACACTGGTTGTCTGAACGATTTAATCTAAAATAATTATGATAAAACCGTCTCTACCATGCGCATGTGCTAAATAAAAAGTTAAAAACTCTGATGGTCCTATCGATTGGAGACTGAAGAACCTAGCTAACCCTGAAGAAGTGACCGAGGATTACAGGATCTACCTCTCTTCGTATCACGATGATGAGGATGATGAGGATGATGATGATGATTGTGAGGTACTCATCTAGTACCCCCATTGATGTTAGCAATGGGCAATCTCAGAACCTTCACCAATAAACCAACAAGGCAAATAACACGTATAGAACTTCGTTCGAAAACATGATTGAGATGAAATGTTTCACGCTGTGTCAATTATGAAGAGGCATGTTAAGATTTTGAGTTTTTTAACAGTGTTCATAGGACCTCATAGAAGAACAGTGACAATTTGAAAATGCCACTGAAATGGTCTAGTCGCTATATTTATATCTATATATGATTTACCATGTGCATTTTAACTTTTTGATTATTATGGAAACAAACCCATATGTTGTAAACTTTCGAATGAAGATTGTTAAAAACAATTTTAAAAGATTCAGAGCCAGCTACTTGTGATTAATTTGATTAATTCCTTTAAGTCGTAAACATCTGGTAATGAATATACCTCTATATTCTGGACAAGAAAAACGGAAGCCTTATTCATAATGCCTGATGTCTTCAGCCGTAGTTCATCTATACTAAGAATTACATCGGGATGACGTCAATTACGTCGTCTTCTTTACATCCCACACCGTCTGTCTGTCTACAAATTATTTCCTTATAGTTGTCAAGAACACTTCAGCTAAGCTACATGGGACTTTGGAGCTCCACAGGACATAGTGTATGATAAACCTTGACACACTTTTTTGGCTTTTTTGTACAGAATTATTTTTTACAAGTCATATTTGTCATTTTAAACTTACGAAGTAAACCCAGCTGATCTTAATTTTCGTTGTATCTTTTCAGATTCTGGTCCCACTGCCTTCATGAAACTGCTTGACGAGAAGCTACCGGGAGCAACATTCGCTTTTCTGATGGTGAAACTCGAAAATTAAGTTGGTGCCCCTCATGATGGATTCAACGTAAAGTCTGATGGAAGGATAGAAGGACATTGTAACCGTGTTCACAGTGAATACAAATTGTTACGTTAGTAGTTAGCTTAGTCAAATATTGAGACTAAGTAGAACAATCCACCGTTTGCATCCGGTTGTAATCTTTTGCGGGGAAAAAAATTGGAAACCGTTTCACCTCAAAAGAACGTAATACTCCTTGCACACTAACGATAGATTAACAGTTTTTTCCTGATATTACTGGAATTTTCAGGTGGTCATTCTGATTTGTTGACCGGTAACAGTATCCACGACAATGTGGAATAATCGGAGGCAGTTCATACTTGGCAGTTTGCTTTTTTTGGGTACTGTCACATTTTACATGATCGTCGGTGATTTGCGCATGGTCGGTGTCAGAAACGAACACAGCAAAGATCAGAGTCACATTGTAAGCATACATGACCACGGTTGTTATACCATCAGCAACACATTTACCAACACGGCCCATTCACAAAAGGTCCTGGAAGAACGAAGTTGTTCTAAGCGCATCCCAGATGTCCTCATTATTGGCAGTAAGAAGTGTGGCACCACGACACTCAAGAACTTCTTAGGCTTCCATCCGCAAATCGCTGCTGCGGAAACCGAAGCTCACTACTACGACACAAAAAATTACATGGGCTTAGACTGGTTCATAGATCAACTACCGTATGCTCTTCCCAATCAACTCCTAGTTGAGAAGACGCCGCGGTATTTAGTTTATCCTGGCGTACAGGAAAAGATGAAAAAGGATCTGAGTCCCGATATCAAACTGATCATCGTCCTCCGAGACCCAGTGACAAGAGCAATTTCTGACTTCACGCATATTACCTTCAAGCGGTACACCTCAGAAAAACATTTGCAGGACAAAGTAAGTGATAGCAAACCCACTATGTCTCCAAAGCAAGCCGCGCTTCGAAAATATTTCAAAAGGATAGAAGCCAAGAATAATCAACGATATCCCAACTATAACAAAGTGGGACTCACCTTTGAAGACTCGGTATTAACTGATACAGGCGATATTGATGTCAATAGTGCTATTATTGACACTAGTATCTACGTAAAGTATTTGAAGAAATGGTTTAAGTATTACTCAATGGATCAAATTCTGGTTCTAGACGGTGAGCAATTGATCCTAGAACCATATCAAACCATGCAGAAGGTAGAGAAATTCTTAGGCATTGAACGATTCTTTTTCCCTGAGAATTTTCATTTCAATGTTCAAAAAAGGTTTTATTGTCTTTCTAAGCCTCTGTATGCCTGTATGAAGCCATCAAAGGGACGCGTGCACACCTCAGTAAGTGATGAAACCATTGACAAGTTAAAACAATTTTATATGCCCTATAATATAGAGCTTGAAGAACTCTTGAACCAGACGTTTTCATGGACATAGCTAAACTGTTTTGAGGATCAACATGTCCTTCTACAGTGTTCGTTTTGATCACCCTCCTCTCCTTCCTCTTTGTAATCTTATTTATGCTTCAAATTGCCTCATTCATATTAGTCTGTTCATTTTGTTGTTGTGACTTAACCAGATTGTATATAATTACTTTTCATGTAAAATATCATTTATTTTTTGTATGTGTAGCCAAAAACAAAAAATTCGGAATTTGCCTCTTGGTTTTCTATTTTTATCATGACAGAGGCGGCTCGCCCGGGGGGCACAGTGCCCCACGCTGTTTAAGGTTGACCAAAAGTGCACCTTTTCACATAGGAAAATTGCCCCTTTTATTTCAGATAAATGTCCCTTTTTTTCTTTCTAATAGGTGCCCGTTCTACATCCTTATAAGTGCCCCTTAAAATTAAAATTACGTGCTGCTTAAATTCATATTCATATCGCCACAAAGAGTCCAAAGTGCTACACAATGACCCAACAGGACGTGTGTTTGATTTCCTTCAAAGTTGGTAAAATTACTTTCAACAAGTCGATCGCTAATGATATTTGAAGGACATTGTTTGCCTTTTTGATTTTCTGTACTTTGTAACAACGAACAGTCTTTATGCTCCATTTGATAAACTTGACATAATGTTGCTGACAGAAAAAATATTGCTGATTTGAGGAATACCAGATATTACAATTATAAGGGTCATTTTGAACTCTTTTTGTACTCCAATGTTTTGTTGTAGTATATTGAAAAAATGTATAAATTATTTCATTGTATGCAGTGAAACTGGCATGTCAATAAAGGCCAGTCACACGAAACAGACGAAAATGATAGACAAGTGGCCTTTCTATTCAGGTTATAAAATTCTTTCCATGGAAAGATGATGTGACCACAAGTGACAGCTGGCTTTTATAGAGAGGTGGCCACAATGACAAGTGTGACTACATAATGTCTGCAAGTTATAAGTAGAATGAGAATGGAGTAGTTCTATGAACTCTATGAGCTCCTTACTTGTCATGGGCCCTGCAGTCATAATGAGTTTCGATGTCTGGTTGAATGAAGTATTTTTGCCTGCGCAGAAGGATACCCTTTCTGACTTCACATTGCCTAATAATTGTTTATCCATGGCAAGAGAGGAGACATTAATTTCACGAAGTCGATCGCGAATGATATTTCAAGGACATTGTTTGCCTTTTGATTTTCCGTACTTTGTAACAACGGACAGTCTTTATGCTCCATTTGATAAACTTGACATAATGTTGCTGACAAAAAAAAATATTGCTGAGTTGAGGAATACCAGATATTACAAATATAAGGGTCATTTTGAACTCTTTTTGTACTCCAATGTTTTGTTGTAGTATATTGATAAAATGTATAAATTATTTCATTGTATGCAGTGAAACCGGCATGTCAATAAAGGCCAGTCAAACGAAACAGACCAAAATGATAGACAAGTGGCCTTTCTATTCAGGTTATAAAATTCTTCCTATGGATAGACGATGTGACCACAAGTGACAGCTGGCTTTTATAGAGAGTTGGCCACAATGACAAGTGTGACTACATAATGTTTGCAAGTTATAAATTGAGAATGGAGTAGTTCTATGAGCTCTGTGAGCTCCTAATTTGTCATGGGCACTGCAGTTATAATGAGTTTTGATGTCTGGTTGAATGAAGTATTTTAGCCTGGGCAGAAGGATACACTTTCCGACTTCACATTGCCTAATAGTTGTTTATCCATAGCAAGAGAGGAGACATTGAGTAAGTTAATTGTACATGAATGCATGGGGCTACATTGTGTTCTTGGGACTTGTTTTATTATTTGGAAGAGAGAGAGAGGGAGAGAGAGAGGGGCCCTCAACATCGATTGACCAAATTAGAAAAGTCATAGAAGAGATTTGATGCAGCGATAGGATGTGGTTTATCAATCGAAGGTCAGAGGAAGTGCATGAAAGGAAATTCGCCATCTTTATTTTGAAATAGTTATGTGGTACAGGCGTGACGACAGGAGGTGTGAATTGATTGATTTACGCATTTTTTAAAACACATTTGTTTGCATTATTAACGGATGATTGTGGTCATGTGAGGACGAAATTAATGAAGTATAAGCCGTAACTACATCGTTCCTTGCTCCTGTATTCAATGTACAGTGCTTATTTCATATTTCATTTAACGCCCACAACTTTTTATGAAGCCATATACTTTCTAGAGAGGGATGGGATAAGGATTGGAGAAAGATAGCGAGATGTTGCAAGAGATAATTATAGAGGGGGTAGAGAGAGACAGAGAGAGAGAGAGAGAGAGGAGAGAAAGAGAAGGGGGTGGTTATGTGAATTAAATCCTCTTTTAATTAGGACAAGACAGTTTTTAGTGAACGTAAAACTCCCATGCATGCATGCACATTATGGCTGGTTGTTACAGTATATATGTACTGTGTACATTGTTATTTTTTATGCATTTAGTTTGGGGTACACATTATTATATTGCCACTTTCATTATTCATGATTAGTATGAATACATTTATATCTTCCTTTTGTATACTGATTATAAATACTCTTTTATCTCATCTTATAAATACCTCCATTTCTTGTATTAATACTCGATTCCTGTGTATGATAATATTATGAATCAGGTCATGACTAGTACATTAGTCACATCGCTAGACCGACTCCAAACCTAACGATTCTTGGTTATTCGGAGTAATGTTATAACTCAGCCACACCAACGAGACTGACATCAGACCGACACCAGACCGATCACAGAATCTCATTACCCCGAATAAGTCAGTCGGTTTAGAGTCGGTCTCGAGTCGGTTTGGCGATGTGACCAGGTTCATGGTGTGACTGAGGTATAGAAGTTTGTTCGGTCTATTGTCGGTCTGGTCTCCGGGTATCGGTGTGACTATTTTATAATGAAGTGAAGGCCTACGATGTACCTCTGTATCCTTGCCAATTCGTGTAATGGCTTGATTTTTTATCTTCTCATTTCATAAGTATGTTACAACGTTTTTCAAAGTCAATAAAACCGAGAAACCGTAACAAATTCTTTGTGATTGTGTACATTCAGTTTCACATGCCCCAAATTATGGATAGGTGGATTGATTGATACGAGTCATTGATTGACTGATTGACTGATTGACTGATTGATTGAAGTGTTTTTCCGTAATTGGTTGGTTAACTAATTAATTGATTGATGCGAATGAATGATTGCTTAAGTTGAAGATTTGGTTGACGATTGATTGATTTGATAGAGTCTATACTTCATATTATTGATTGAGTTGGTCTAGCGGTACGTTGACCCTCTGTCTTCGCCTTCAAACTGACTCGAAACTGAGTCACGTCTGTGATGGTGAAGTTAAAGTAAACATGATTTTTTTTTTTTTTTTTAAATAATAATATTCCGCTTTTATATAGCGCATAATACATTAACGATGTGTCAACGTTTTTCAAAATCAATAAAAAGTCTAATACATCAACGATGTGTCTAAGCTCTTTACATATATTACCCCGGTCATCGGATTCAGGCGTACCCGCACACAATGTATGCACATTCTCCACTCCCTAAGGAGCATTCCGGCCAGGCGCCATTTTACAAGCGCACACTGCTCATCCAACCACATTAACTTTCGCATCCTATCGGGTACCCCATTTAACATTTAACAACGGGGTGGAGAGTGGCAAATGCAATTTAACGTCTTTCCAAAGGACAATAGTGCCGCGGCGGGACTCGAACCACGTACCCTGTGATCTGCAGTCGGATGACTTATCCACTAGACCACAACATCTCCACGTTTGATACACGTCTGTAAAAACCCAATTACACACACTTTTTTTTTCAATCGTTTTTTTTAATTGATTCCAAAA
Source organism: Mesocentrotus franciscanus (assembly GCA_037976565.1). Lineage (NCBI taxonomy): Eukaryota > Metazoa > Echinodermata > Echinoidea > Camarodonta > Strongylocentrotidae > Mesocentrotus > Mesocentrotus franciscanus. Next base: position 7,209,549 of record CP137669.1, on the reverse strand, counting down.
CAATACAAATCATTCTTAGAAATACAGTTGTTTTTTTATCTTGACATGATTCAATACATTTTTAATACATAGATTGATGAAAAAATGAAATCTCTCTCTCTCACACACACACACACACACACACACACAACCTCTTTCTCCTAAGGACAAGATTACAGAACAATGGGTTGTCTTGGGAACCACTTCTATCTTTCCGGATGGGGTCAAGGGGCCCGCCCGTTAGGCTCATCATTCACAGGTCACCATCTCCCAGCCAGAAATTAAATACACTAAGCCCTAACTTACATACAATACAAAAGACCATCTGACTGGGCGTGCCGTTTACCTACAGTTTAAGGGGCAGGGCCCGGTAGGCTCATCATTCACAGGTCACCATCTCCCAGCCAACATATTCTTTCACATGATTGGCAATGAGAGCTTCCATTTCATTTTTTTTTTGAGAGAGGGTCGTTTCCAAAACTGGTCTTTACTTTTAAAGCCAAGATCACTTAATTCTACAACTGCAAGTGTAAAACGGACTTAATTTTCCCTCCAAAATCGCAATTGTTTATAAAATGTTATGATGAATTTCATGTTTGTGCTGTATCATTATGATAGACTTTACCAAGCGCCATCTGTATGTGATATTATATCGTAATTTGAATTGCAAACATAGATATAAATTTCCAAAGTAATACGAATACGTATACGTATACTATATTTCATGACCGGGGGGGAGAGGGGACGAAATGCGAGGGACGAGGGAGCATAGTGAACGAGGGGGGAAGTTTTGTTGTATTAAAAAATTACATTCCTTAGCAAAACTATAGTATAACAACGGAATACAGATTTTGCTACAATATTTACTTGCACATTTTGAAGGATATTATGCGAGGGAGCGCAGCGATCGAGCGAGAAGATTTTTGCATTTTTATTAGTCTAAACGCTGCACTGTTGGGCCCTCCAGAGCTTAAAAGTGTGTTGCAGTCTTAAGTCAGAATTTGCTATACATTTTATTTGGCACTTTTTTCAAATTTTCCGGGGGGACGACCCCCCCCCTACACAAATTGAGGGGGGATAGAGAGATAATGAGAGACAGAGAGGATAATAACCCAGGTAGCAAGCCCATGTGGGACCCACATGGGTCCCATATTCTCTGAAATATGGGCCCCATATGGAAAACCATCTGGGGCCCTGCATGTAAGGCATCTGCACCCAAGAAGCATATGGGACCCATATGGGTAAACCCATATAAGACAGATGGGACCCAGATGGGACCCATACCAAACTGGGCCCAAATGGGTATGCCCAGCTTAATCCCATCTGGTACCCATATTGGTTAACCCAGATATATCCCATGTGGGTTAACCCAGATTTTCCCCATGTGTTACCCATATGGGCATATTCATATTCTACCCATATGTGTACGCCCAGCTCATTCCCATCTGGGACCCATGAGGGCTGGCCCAGATAGATCCCATATGGGTTACTCAATATTGGCCCCATAGGTGATACATGTATGGGTTCCATTTAATAGCCCAGATGGCACAAGTAACCCTGATCATCCCCATATGGGCCCCATATGGGCTTGCTACCTGGGAAAAAGGGAAAAGGGGAAGAAACGGGCATAAGAAAAAAGGAAGGGGGAAGAGAAAAGGAAAAAAAGACAAGAGAAAGAGGGACATATATATTCCAGCATTTCCTTCAGGGAACTGATGTGAATGGGCGATGAAAAAAGAGGTTGACTTTAAAGTAACCTACAATGAATATTGCTCATGTTTATTTCTTACAATGTCAAAATTACTTTACGGGACCCCCTCCCTAAAAGGCTTAGGCATGGGTGATGGTAGGTATGAGGTTAATGCATGATCAGGAATTAGTTGAGTGGATGGAAAAGAAGTGAGAAATAAGCTGAAAGAAACATGGAAAATTGCCATGGAATGATGGAAGGCAATGTGAGACAGGCCCAACATGTTCTTAAACAAGTAATACTATATTCAAGAATAGTTAATAGTTATGATTCCTCTTACCTAGGAGTTCTTCAAAAACTAATTAAAAACGAGTAAATAATCAACGCCACATTATTGACAGGGCCTAAAAGGAAAGTGAAAAGAAAAACAAGAAACAAAAAAGATTGAATGAAATTTGGGACTGATTGTGAATTTCAATACGCGAAAGGTAACATAATACTTTCACAAGTTGATATCCCTCACCATTGGTTTTTTTTTTGGTAATGTCTAAATTTCGTTTTAAAATAGATGATATCAGTCTGGTATAGGCCTACACTGCAGGCAAGAGTCAGGACTAACATTTAGCATGTTATTGATTTTATTACCACTCTTATATTCTCTGAAATGTTATCTTTATTGAGGGCGACTTGAAAAAGTTAATAACTTAGAAGAGAGGGGGTGCAACCTGCCACACGCTTCTACCTCTTGGTTGCTTTGATCCATTGCCGAAAATATTTTGGCACCTATCATCCCCCCCAACCACGGATACAAATCGACACCCCTGAATATGACCACTGGAGTAGATAAGACTCAATTGATAAAGCTTATAGTCTATTCTGGTCTTGCTTGTCCATTTCTGAAAGACGGCTTTGTCATGTTGGACGAAGTCATTGTCCCCGTCAGCTCTGACATTGTCGTATTCCCATCCCAAATGATTGACCGAACACCGAGCCTGGCACATACCGAAGCAGTACCCCCCAAATCGGAATGAAAATAAAACATTCTGAAACGATTATTATGCAAATCTGCATATTCTCATTGCGAAGCTTGAGACTACAAAGAGAGAGAAAGAGATAGAGAGAGAGAGAGAGAGAGGGAGAGAGAGAGGGGGAGAGAGAGAGAGAGAGAGTGTGTCCATTTTTTTAGGGGGGCTTTGGGAGATGAAGCCCCTCAGGTGCGGACCCCCACAGCAAAATTATATAAATACACACATACACGCACACGCACACGCACACGCACACGCACACACACTCACCCACACGCACACACACATATATTGTTGTATTGGTTTTGTATTGTAATGGTTTATTACGATAAAAGTCATCGGACATCAGCTGATACTGAAATTGTTCAATTTACAGAGTAAAAAGTACATGGCATAACATTACATTGATAACACATTAAAATATATAGAAAACTATATTTAAATACCGATTACAAGTTTCATTGATAATATAAAATTGCCATTCGTTTTGAATAAAAAATAAAATAGAAATTTGATAATAAAAAATGTACAGGTTTATTGCAACAATGACACGCAGGTGAAATAAAATTTAGATGCTTATACCAGGGAGATGATCATCTCCCTGCTTATACTGATAAAGTACAATAAAAGATAAAATATTAAAGCTAAGTTTCAATATTGGTTAAACAAGGTGATGTTCCCGAACTCAACAAAATTAGCAAATGAATCTTACATCAGAAAGTACAAAGTGAAGAAACCTTGAATACATTAAATATAGTGATGATAAAGGTGTAATGATAACATGGACAAAGACAAATATCAAGAAGTAAGTAGACCTAGGCTATTTCACATCGATGAATTTTCTTCTTCTCTGGTTCTGTTATTATTTGATATTGCATATTGAAGAAGAGATACAAAAGTAGCAGTCAGTAGATGAACATGCAAGTGGAAACACAGGCAAAGACATTGTTTTGTTGACTTGATTGATCTTTGTTAGATTTAGTTCAAAGATTCAAGGTGAATTAAGCAGTCTAACAACAGTGTGTATCGTTGTGGAATAATACCGGGTAGTCCGTTAGAGGGGGGTGTTGAGATATCACTACGTAATGGAGGGAGAAGATCGATCCCGGTACCGGAGAGATATATATATATAAAACAAATAATTTAATTTGGATAATCCTCCGTCATGGCAATATACGAATAATAATTAAAACAGATAAATCTGAACGAATACAATTGAAACCGTTCATAGTGAAGAAGTGAACTCTCAACGATTTTTATTTCAATCGTTTTAATTATTATACATTGTATTATATATTTATTGTTGAAGAAAAGTGACCAGTCCAAAATCCGCGCCCACCAATTAGTCAATGATTGCGAATAATATTTGAAGCCACCCTCCCCCTCCCCCAAGAGGGGCGTTACTTAAATGTTATTTCATATGAAATAAGACGATATCACTCCATATGAAACAATAAATATTATATCTGTAGGTAAAATGGATAGGAGTTTAGTTCCTGGCGATCTGGGAGACAGGAAAACAATATTGTAACGCGTATAAAATGACAAGTAATTGTAGCATAAGCTGGATAGAGTGAAATAGAATTGGCATCCAATTTCTTCATATTTTGATGTACTTTGTTCTCATATGTGCTAATAACATTTCTGAAAAAATGGGGATTTCCCATTGCGAGGGTTAGAATAGAAGGACTGTTTCGGTTTTAGCGTTGAGGGTGTGTTATTATTTTTCTCAGCAAATGGGACACGGACATAGCATGATGGAAGTATGTAAATTAAAAGTAATTTTTCACATTTCACTTCGGGGGTGTATTATATACACACGTGACGTGCCTCCTATATATAGGCCTATACTAACATCACTGGTTAAGATCTCTTTAGCTCTTGAAAAAAATTATGTTTTTTGTGTTCGATATCACTGATCAAAATGAAATAGTGAAATCTTTATCCATCCGGTTTTTTTTCTTCTATCTTCTATAGATTCATGATATGATTCATGGCTTTTCACGGTTAATGATGAAAAATTATGAAGTAATTCCCATAGTGTTCTGTGTGTGGAAAATACGTATGTTCCAGTCTGTGTGTGGGTGAATACGTATTTTCCAGTTCTGTGGGTGGCCGTGGAGGTGGAGGTGGAGGAGGTGCTGGTGGGGAATTCCCCATGTCATAGTTCACTGTGTTCGTACGGGTATCTGTTGAATCAAATAATTAATCTATTCTAAATTATATTCTTTTAAGATATATTTATCAAATTAAATAATTTTCAGAAGTATTGAAATATATTTAAAGATGATTTGATTATTTTTATGGTAGTTTTAAAAAGAAATTATCTCTAGTATCTAGACTAAATTTGACTATCAGTGACGTCATACTAAAACTCATCCTTTGAGCTCGAGTTCGAGTTTGACTTCTTAGCTTGCTTAGCTTAGGCCTACGCATAATACTGGCTTGTTCACTTTTAACCCATTTTGAATTTTGGGGCTTGCCAATTTTTGACAGCAGTCTACTTATCTACAACGACTGAGGATTCAGAAAGTATATTATCTTGACATTAAATCATCAAAGCGAGGTTTCCAAATTCCTTTTATGATGTGAAACATTCAATTCATTTCATTTGTTCGAACTGCGACATACACTTCAATTCAATCATGATGTACAACATGATGATGAACAACAACGTTTCGCGAGGTGAGTTCACGATCACGTTCATACAAACTTGGCAAAATAAACTGATGCATGATATTGGTATTGATAGAGACTTCAAATTTTTGTTCAGTATTTTTTTTTACTTAACTTGCTCGGTTAGAAAGGTTTTATTTTGACATTTCACTTTCAGTCAACTGGTCCTGGCCTGTACTACTCCTGTAGTAGACAGAAATAACCATCTGGTATGGGTCATTCTTTAATAAAACTGACATTTGTTGACATTCCCCATACACAGACGACGGTCGCACCACGAGAGATTTAGCATGATATTGTGACTATTTTTTTACCCCTTTGTAGACAGAAATAACCATCTGGTATGGGTCATTCTTTAATAAAACTGACATTTGTTGACATTCCCCATACACAGACGGTACCCCGTACGCCTCGCACCACGGGGAGAGATTTAGCCAATTGTGACCCACTTTTTACCCCGAAACTTTCTCCTACGATTTTCTTTATTTAGATCTAATTTTCTGATTTATAAATCAGATATAAAAATACTATGTATTTTTGTTCTCCTATGTACAGTTCTCAAAGTTTTATTACCTAGATCTATTTCCAAATGCGAAATTTACGGACTTACGTATATGAGTTATCCATTTTTTATCTCGGAACCAAGGAAACGGTACGTTCATGCATTCGAACTGGTAATCTATGACATGACCCGCCCGATATATTTCCGGGTCAACCGACCAAAACAAGCCCAATGGCCAATCACAGCACGTGTTTGATATTAGGCTTATGAATATTCAAACATCACCGGCTCAAGCCGGGCTGACTCATACGTAGCTATTGGACGTTCGAAAAGAAAAAATGAATATTCATCAACTCAAACCAAGATGTCTGACAACAAATCATGTTGACTACAAGACTTTCTCGGATTAATCATTAATTTAGGATCTAAATGAGCAAGCTATCGTAAGTCAAAGTATATATTTCCGGGTTATTTCTTATTTTTATTTAGATTCAGTGTAATATTGCAGCCAAAGTGAATATGTGAAGACGTACATGAAAAGAGTGAAAAATCTCTTTGCATATCGCATTCATCTCGGTCCGGCTAAACCGAACCATTCGTTCCGCACACTACCGCATAGCCGTACTTCAGTCTATGTATTTTCATGAACTAGGCAACAGGTCTACTTTCTTCAAAACTTGTATTTTAAATTTAATTGTGAACTAGTCTAGTACTGGAATGATAATCAATTAATCATAATATAAAACGATATCTCATTCTCAGATTTAGATAATCAGCTTTGTTCAAGATAGACTAAGTTATATTTTTTAAAATGGGTCGTATTTATAAACAACATCATAGTTTCATACAGAAAATAATGTCAGCATGCAGTGACAGAAGTCTGCAGTATGTAGGTCTCGATCTTTCTTTTAAATTAGTGAATTTTTAAAATATGTATAAATTGTGCAGATTATTGTCCAGAATCTGGTATTTAATAGCTTATCTTTGCTGCCTTTTGTGAACTGTATGCAAGAATCTTTAAGCATGAAGAGGGCAGATGTAACTGGTTTTAGAAGATTCATTGTCATGAATCCTCTAAAATTAAAAGGAAATATGAAATTTGCAGTGATATAGAGGTCTATAAAGCTATATATAGAAGTATTATATAGTCCATCATGTCCACGTTCTTGATTTCTCTTTTATCTAACCTAGTATTGCTTATTCATGCGGAGAAGAAAGTAAATGATTCCATCCATGCTGTTATTGCTGGAGTTGAAGATGAGTTAAAGCTGGAAGAGCAAGTTGTCTATAAACGTCGCTACAATGAGAGTAAGTGGTTTGGGTAATCCTAAGCTCCTAACCATCACTTCCATTCCTCTCAGAAAAAAATTGAAAATTAAAATGCATTAGCATTGATTGACCACTAGTGTAGCTGTTGTGCTCTTATGTAATGTCCTCATTCCATACAAAGCCAGATTGTTGCATGTGTTTGAGTATAAACAAATAATCCATTTTTAATGTTGAGTAATTGTTCCAAATCTTTATTAATCATAAGAATTTAAGAGGGTACTCCTATAATGTTATTTTTTCTGAATTTTCTATATACATGTAGTTGCTAAGTTTTGTGAGGTATTTGTTGTCACCCTATTATTCAGAGGTGGGGGGGGGGGTGAGATGAGCAAAATGGGCTCCCTAACTGTGAGATGGTGGAAATAGTTGGCCGCTATCACTCATAGCAGCATTAGTATACTTTGCATGTACTAAAAGAATTTAATACACCCTATATTGATTCTCTAACCAACTAACCCCACTGTACAAAACTCACCAAAGCTCTCTCAAGGTCACAAGTAAAGACACCAATAATTTAACTTGCCAATGTTTGCAAATACTTTGAAGAACAAAATCAGAAATCTACATTCAGTTCTGGCGAATGGGTACTTCCTGTCGTGATCATTGTGTACATTTCTTAAAGGGCAAGTCCACTTCAAAAATAACTTACTTTCAATAGAACCAGAAAAATCAGACAAACCTATCAAAAAAGTTTGAGCAATATCGGATAACTAATAAGAAAGTTATGAATTTTTAATGACATGAATAACTTTGAAAATCACTACACAAATTGGCAACTCACTCATGAGTCTGTGACGTCATGTCCTCACTATCCACTAATTATTTTCGTTATATTGATAATATAAATTTCCTATTTTCCCCCTAAGAATCTTATTTCTTCACACCAGCATCCAAGTTAGATTGATAGTAATATGTTTTTGTGTGGATGCACTAATATAGAGTAATTTTTGTCCAGTTAAATATTGAAAAATGTGAATTTTGATAAACTATTTATATAAATCTCAATAATTCTGAATATACAATATACCAAAAATAGTATCAATTCTTCAAAGTTCATAACAAATTTTGTGAAATATCATGCAAGAAATATGATACAAATCATATAACCTGAGGAAAGGCATGGGGAAATCAAGTTTTGGGGGATAAAAAGCGAAATTAATGGGATTAAACTATATAAAGCAATTGACAAATAGTGAGGACATGACATCACAAACTGATAACCAAATTGGCAATTTGTGTAGTGATTTCCATTTTTTTTTAGTTTAACATACTTTTTCAAAAATTCATAACTTTCTTATTAGTTATCCGATTTTGCTCGAACTTTTTTTGATTGGTTTAATTGTCTGATTTTTCTGGTTCTATTAAAGGCAAGCTATTTTTGGAGTGGACTTGTACTTTAATTGCTGCGAGCGCTGAATCTGCGTAAAGTCAATGTACACAAAATTTGTCGCAAAAACTTGATCCATACCTTTACCATTGAGGTCAATTGACGATACAGAACTCCCGACATCCTTTGACCAGTCACTGCAGGGTCTAGTGGTTCACACCCGTCCTGGCTTGTCCTCGCCGGTGTGAAACTGCCACCAGTTCCCCGAGAGAGTGCCGTTAGTAACTTGCAAGAGCTACCGGTACTTACCCACCTTTGCAAGCAGCCTTCATGAAAGTGAAGGTGGTCATTGTTGCTTCGCAACAGACAGCTACTACTACTACTACTACAATAGCCAGAACGCATATTGCATAAGTAAGATGGTGCTCTTCTGGGTTGAAGGTTTCTCATGAATGCAATCAATTTATCATCTGCTATATTTTAGTATTTTTAAATGAATTAGTTACAATTGTTCCCCTGTTATATATTTTTCACCAAATATAATTTCTATCTTCTCAGCTATGATTTTTTCTCATTGAAAAGAAATCATTTTGTTATTGATTTAAAACGTCTTTCCAACTAAAGCTTGGTGCATGATACATGTACAACTTCACCTGATACGTCACATTTTCAAGAAAATGGCAGCGCCCATGTCATGCCAAAAGGCATTACATCATGCCAAGAATATCTTCATTTATACTTATCTATTGTAAATTTTCATAAGGAATATTGTACATGTACATCAAAGGGCAGGAATACATCTCATTTTTCAGAATACCAACACTTATTCTTTGGGGTGAGGTTTCCTTTAAAGGTACTATGTCCCATTTGCAGGCCAAAAAAATGAAAAGGTTAAATTCCAACGGCATTTGAAAGACAATACTTATTTAGAACTTCCCTAAAAAAAAGGGGGCTTGAAAATGTCTTTAAGTGGGAAAATAATGACTTTTAGTTGTCAAATCGACTTAGGAGCTATAGAGCCAGTAAGTAATAGTCTGATTTTTCAGACCATTGTACTGAATGGTCGTACGTTTTATGCTGCGCAAAGATTCAATCAGTTTAATTTTGGCCATTACAAGAAGTTGGTTATTGATGTAGACAAATGCTCATGTACCCTTTACAGCTCATTTTATATAATGTTATTACCAACGATGAAAAAAAGCCAGTCAGTCATTCAATAGTGTCTGACAGTGAAGTCTAGCAAGTAAACTGGTTTCCTTGCATAATTTGAATATTATGACACTGCTAACGTTTAAATTTCACAGATAGGACATACATGACATATTCATAATTCCTGCAAAGTTCTACAGAATTTGATGTTGGCTGCAAAAGGGACATACATGTAGTATCTTTAAAGTACCAGAGCGAAGGTTTTAAAATGCTTTTATCCTTAATAATGTTGATATCATTGCAAAGGTAATGTTACAACCTTTCTAATAATTCATATTTACTTTTCAAAAATTGTTACAGAATTGACTAATCTGCTATAAAAAATGATGAATTTGCTACCCGTTTTGTCCGCCCTCGATCAGCCCGCTGTTCGCTGGTACGATGTGTGACGTAATAGGTTGGGCACATGAGCGAGAGTGCTCCCAAGCCCCCTCACACAGCTCTGTCCGCTGCATGCATTATACGTATACGAAAGCCACTCGAACGCGAAATATCCTATCACAATTTAACTTGCTACATGACAGTACTGCACTGCACTCGGTGCACATGCACTGCGAATTTTAAATCATGACCATTATTTGAACAATTGATGAAGATTTATTTGATTTTTTGTATGTTTTAGTAGGCTATCTGCACGCCGGAGTTACGGGTCAAAAATGGATACGAAAGTACACTAGCGCCATGAAATGCCCAAGGTCGAGCTGGCTGAGCCGAGCTGCCGGGCTGCACTGGCCCCGCTGAACTGGCGATCGATCCGTCATGCACTGGGGTGACTGGGCGAGACATTTTCTCATTTTTAGAAAGTGTAGGGCTATTTTGGCAAATTTCACGGATAAAAAATTTAAAAAAGAATAGATGTGAGATTATATCTTGCGAATACCAATTACATATATATGCACCATAAATGGAACTGCACGACATCATAAAAATGCAAAGCCAAAGGGACCCTCGCGATTCACTCATTATCATGGTCTCCGTATAATCAACACTCAACAGCAAAGCTTCACAGCAAATTACACAAAACGGAAGAATATTTGGACAAATCGATCTGCACGATTCACCCCCTCGTATTACATTACAAAATTTGCAATAATAAAATGTAATTACATGATTTCGAGATATTGTTATTCCACTTTCATCAAAGCTGGCCTAGGTATGAATCATTCGAAGTCTGGATAATGTATACTGAATGCAAAATACCGCACGCGAGCTGAGCGAGAGCCGAGCTAGAGGCCTAGGAATTTCGATCGTGCCCAACTTCTGACGTCATAAGTCTGTACTCCGTAATTTTATTTTTCAAGCCAGGAAAAATAGTTCTGAGAAGGGTCTTGGAAAAAGCATCTTATCGCGTTTCATTTATATTTATAATAGTGTAGAGCAGATGATTTGTGTTCATATTGGTGTAAGCTTTCAGTACATGTATAATTTGTCCATTTTGTGACATTTTGTGACATTTCTTCGCTCAGCTACTTTAACAACTTGTCTATGTTATTATTTTGATGATTATTTTAATTTTCTAAGCATTATTAGTCTCAATAATATTCATTTTTCTCTTGAAGGCCATAATTACAATTAGTCTTACCAACAATAAGCCTAAGAAATCTACTTTTTTAAGTTCAGACAAATGGTTCACTCAGATATGAGGCAGGAAACCACATACAAATTGCCACAGCAAAGTGAAATATGATTTAAATTTTAAGAGCACACTTAAAATCTCTATACCATAAAACACTTAGATGAAGGAGTACTACAATGGGTCATCGTTGCAGGCATCAATGCCAGTAATAAGCCAGTTCGTAAATACCATCTGCGCATGGGCAGATAAAGGTCATAAAATGTCCCAAATTGTAAAACCCATCCAGACGAATACTGGTATCGTGCTCATGAAAGTTATGTAATCAGTATTCATTTATGCACCGACAGTACGTTTATCTGATACACAGGTGGAAGTATTCCTCTCAAAAAGCAAACAAAAGGTATTCATGAAGCACCTCCATCACTTCAGCAGTGATTATTCTAAAATGCACCAGTGGGACGTATCCATCGTGTAAAAGATCTGTGGATATTTTGGGGTCATGCCTACCGAAGCTATTTACGAACTGGCTTATAGACCACAGCATTGCCTTCGATCTGCCATTGATTTCATTTACATGTGAAGTTTTGCCGCAGTGGTTCCTGAGGTATTTAACTACACCATGTCTGAACAGAGCATGATCATTGCCAAGGTGCCGTAATAAAACACATTCAGAAGTGAACCTCTTTCCTTTCTTCCTGCAATTCTAGGAGATAACGTTGCATCAGAAATTGTAGAGGCAATGAAGAAGCTGGATCAAGATGAACCTCAGTGTAAGGCAATCATCATTCTCTCATCTCGTCTCTGTGAAGTCATGAAAAATAACAAGGAAATTTCCCAAACATTCCAAGGTAAGAACTATTTAATCTACCTGAAAATTACCATGTCATCGGACTGTAGATGGCGCTTGTCAAGAGCATTGCTATGCAGTGCCATGTTGTAATGAGGTTTGTTCATGTGCAATGCTTATGCACCTTTATGTCGGAGTACAGGTGTACTTTACACGGACATGTGCATGTATAAGTGTTGTGTAATATGCAACATGTTACTACCCAGTGAAGTTTTCAAAAAGTGCCTTTGAAAAAAGCGATGATGCCATCATGACTTTGAGAAATTTATTTTATTGTATTGGCTCACAAAGCTCAACTTCTATCATAAGACTGTAATTTTCCCAATATAAAGGCCCTATTTGTTAATCTTTGATGATTATCTGGAGTTCTGGAAATGACTGAAAATGGATGATACTTGTGATAGGATTCAATAGAAAATAAACCAAGGAATATTTGCTGCTATGAGTGTTATTTGCTATTTGCCTCTTGGGATTGCAGTACGATTCATAGTCCCATTAGTGCGTGTGCTAACAACTACAAGAAGATCGACAAGTTATTGCTGTTTATTATCCTTTACCTTTAATTACCATATAATTATGTCTGCCAGTGCGAGCTCAAAGGCGCAAGGTTCAAACTGGGATGCCGATGAACTCAGGTGTTTACTGCTCCTAAACTTTTTAAACTTCAAATTTTGAACATGACAATATTACTAGTACATAGGTACGTAGTAGAAGTTAGATCGAAAATTTAAAAAGAGCGCGCTCTAGTTGACCTCTGAGCAATTCTCTGCTTCCTGGGTCAAACGGCGCAAAGCAGCTGCCCAGAGACAAGGCCTTCATTTCAAATCATGAGGAGTTGATAAGCGTGACATCCCGCAAATCACGTTTGTATAGTGTGTTTCGATATATTCATAGATTTAGAAACGCCGTTTCTGAGTAGCAAAAGTTGTTAAACGCACCCCACGTAAGCAGTTTACAGTTGATGTTGGAATGCACTTTTCATGAACTATATTCTTTATTCTTTAGGGAATATAATACAATGGCCACAATCTGTTATAGCCCACATGGACTGACAGCCCACGAGATTCAACATGTCAGTCTCGCTGGCCTTCTGATAATTTTTTAGAGGTTTCATGAGACAGACATTGTAAGTCTCATGGGCTGTTGGTCTTGTAGGATGTCCCGACTGTAATGATGATTAAAGATATGGCACATGTTCAGACTTACAGGTTGTTGAACTTAAGCAGATTGCAAGTCATGGTTAAAGAATGGACACATTACCTTGCCACTACATGATTTTGACTATTTGGTTTCCTGTCATGGAACCACAAGGTCACAGCTCATTCATTAACACGATTCTTTGACCCGTATTCTGAAGTCGCGTTTAACTCCTGTTTAACTAAACAGTTGTCTAAAGTCCTGTCTAAGTCCCGTCTAACTTTAGACACGAAGTCGTGTCAAACTTTTTCGTATTCTGAAGTCGTGGTTAAGTCAAGTTAAACGCGAAGTCCTGTCTAAGTCCTGTTTAACTTTAGACAACTGCGAGGGTTTTTAAAATTAAGTCCTGATTTAGAGCGCGATTCTGCTGCTTTTCAACGTGTGCGGTACACTCTACTTGCTGACCCCGAACTTGCAGGGGAGAATGATGGTACGTGCACCCTCAAAAATTTCAAATACGTTTTGCAGGATTTTTCTCGCGGAGCCATATATTTTTTTCACAATAATATTAAATATTCTAATATCTAATGGTGACATCTTGGAAATTCCATAATCTATACTAAACTATCCATTCTGTTGGAGAAGTTTCTTTTCTGTATTTTCCGAGCATTGACGCACTGATATTATTAGTGAACTGTGTTTATACTGTGCCCAGTACACAGCAGTACGTGTGTACGTACATATGTACGCAGTACATGCAGTCGATATCGATATCACGATCACATCACCATGGCAGCATAGCTGTGCGCGTTATCCGCTGCGCGCACACATGCGCATTCGGTCTATCCTTTGCAAAAATGTCAGAATTAACGCCTACTGGGCATGCACAGAAGTCGTGACTAAAGTTAAACACCACTTCGTAGTTAAACACAACTTAGACGGGACTTAAACAGTTGTTTAGTTAGACGCGACTTAGACACGACTTCAGAATACGGGCCTTTGTGTTCTAGAGTATACACTATACAGTGCCTTCCTTTTTTATATTTGGTAAATTCACATGCAATAAGTGTAAGAGAGTAACAAATACAGTATGTAAACTATGTATATTTCAGTTGTCACAAATATATTTATTTGTATTTATTTACATGCAAGTATGATTGATAAGTATTGACTTGCTGGCCCTATATTTGTACTGATAAAGTTTATGATAGAGCAGAAAACTTTTAAAGGATGTGGTTTTGGACCACATGTGAATGCCTTGTTTGGGAAGACAATGATTTTCAAATTATTATTTTTGTTTTTCCTTACCTATCCACTTTCCCACAAATGAAAATGTGTTCATTGTACGTCATTGATGGGTAGTGATCAATGTTACAGGAAATAAGCTAAGAGGTTTTTATATCCTTATGCCACCTTTCCTTTACGTACATGAAATGACTGATAGATTATATTTCTGTAGCATGCTATTTTGGTCAGAAATATTCATCTACATGTATTGATTAGGATGATGAGTACAATGTACATGTACATGTATTATCATACAATTTTAAATTTCATGATGTCATTATTTTTTTTCTTAACCCCCACCATGTAATTCTTGGTAATTGACATGACCCTGTATTAAATAACTTTGAGAGTGAAAAAGTAAAAAAACAACCCATATTATTACAAAAAAGGAAACCACAGGAGCTACAATGTATCAAAGGAAGTATACAATTGCATTATGTAAGTAAATGAACGAATAATTAAGTGAATGAATCAATCAATCAATGAATAAATGAATACATGTACATAAACAAGTGCAGATGAATGTATTTATAGATATGACAACAGCCTACCCAAATATTAAGTTGTAGAAACAGGTCTCTTCTCCTGCTTTATCTAAGACCCCGTCCTCACTTCCTGGACCGATCTAAGCTAGATCGGTCTAACGGTGAGTGTAAACGGACAACCGTGCCAGGAAGCAATCTTCTGGACCGATCCAGAAGATCACTTCGCGATGGGGTCTTCTGGACCAGTTCGTTTCCTAGACCGCTCCAGACCGATCTTGCGTGCAGTGTGAACATAACCCGTGCCAGGAAGTGATCTTCAACTTGAAGTGAGTGTGTTTTGGCGGGAGAGTAATGAGAGAGGAAAAGAGATTATGGTACAAGAATAAAAACAGAGAATAATATAAGGAAAGATAGAGAGAAAATGATAGAATGATAAAAACAAAGAATAACATCAGAAAGGTGATAGAAAGAAGAAACAAAGAATAACAGAAGGAAAGACAGAAAGAGAAAGTGATGGAATGATTAAAACAAAGAATAACATAAGAGTAGGTGATAGAAGGAAAAACAAAGAATAACATATAAGGAATGGTAAGAAGGAAAATTATAGAATGATAAAAACAAAGAATAACATAAGAAATAGTGATAGAAGAAATAAACAAAGGATAGGGTAAGGAAAGATAGGAAGACAAATAATGGAATTAAAAAATAAAAAAAAACTTAAGGGAAGGTGATAAAAGGAAAAACAAAGGATAGCGTAAGGAAACATAGGAAGAGAAAATAATAGCATGATAAAAACAAAGAATAACATAAGGAATGGTAGGAAGAAAATAATTGAATGATAAAAACAAGAAAAGGTGATATAAGGAAAAACAAAGAATAACATAAGGAACGGTAGGAAGAAAATGATAGAATGATCAAAACAAAGAATTACATAAGAAAAGGTGATAGAAGGAAGAAACAAAGAATAACATGAGGAAAGATTAAAAGTAAAAATGATAGAATAATAACAAAAAACAGTAACATAAGAGATGGTAGAAGAAGAACAAAGAATAGCATAAGGAAAGACTAAAAGAGAAAATGTTAAAGAATGGATAATGAAAAGATAGAAGAGAAGATGAAAGATGGAATAATAAAGAATATCATTAGTAAAAACAGAAAGAGAAAATGATAGAAGGAAAATAAGGAATTACATACCGGTAAGTGAAAGAAGGAAAAACAAAGACTTACATAAGGAAAGACAGAAAGAGAAAAAATGATAAATAATAGAAAATCCAAAGATAGAAGAGCAGATGAAAGATGTAAAAACAAAGAATAACATGAGAAAAACAGAAAACGATAGAAGGATGAAAAAAGAATAACATGAGAAAGACAGAAAGAAAACATGATACCGGTAGAATGATACAAAATAGAGAACATCATAAGAGATGAAAGAAGGAAAAACAAAGAATAAATAAGGGACGATAGAAAGAGAAGGTGATAGAATAGTAAAGATAAAGAATAAGAAAGGGAAAGATACTAATAAAATATAAATTGTAATTTTGTGATGGAAACAAAACAAAGAAATATTAACAGTAACACAGCAGGAAAACTAGCGACCGAAGAAAACGCAAAATCACACAAGCTAAATATAGCAGAAGATGAGGCACTCTATCCAGTTTTAAATTCTGTGCGAAACATTTGACCTGCTGACCTTTGCTACCACAGCAACAGGAGCGGTCTAGCTCGTTCGCGCTACCATAGCAACAAGAGTGGTCTAGCTCGTTAAGTGTGAACATAAACGAACCGTACCTCTGGAGCAATCCAGTGGATCAGTCTAGCTTAGATCGGTCCAGGAAGTGAGTAAGAACGGGGTCTTAATCACCAGTTTGCTTTGCAAATTGTTATTTCAACACTTGATCTCCCATCGGTAGTAGCTATTGACAATACATGAGGAATAATACCCACTCTACCATACATGCTGCTCTAAATCGTGACTAATGCAGTTGCAAACAATTTCCCGTGGCTTTAAACTTAAAAGGAAGTAATATGGCCTCTTTGATTCCCATGATTCTTAGAAATCAAAGGATGGGGATTTCCCCATCCCTTGACTGTGCAAGTCTCTTGCATACTAGTCTGGAAACCTATTAGCCGCCAGTTACAATGCATGGTGTTATGAAGATTAGTATATTATAAACATGTTTGCATTTATATGTTTTAGTTTTTTAATGTGTAGAATGGGATACATGTATTAACAATTTATTAAGTGTATAGAAAATGTGCCATTTAAAAATTGTACAAATAGGCCTTTTGTATTTTATTGACAGAACTGAAATTGATAAGGAAATTCAATTCTTAAGGGTTTATTATTATCTTAATGCCCTGAATATGTCACAATCTTAATAATGAAATTAAAAAACATGGATTGAATGAGGTTTTAATATTCTGAAGCTGAAAATCTTTTTCAGCTCATGAATGTTAAAATTCCTTTCAATGAAGATGTCTGTTTGAATTAGTAATATTTTAAAATTCTCATTATCCTCTGATTTTTTCAAATATATTTGTACTCACACAATTATATTTTGACATAGTTAGTGAAGGTGTTGTATCCAGGATTTCTTAGGGGGGGGTAGAATGACTGTATGAATACCTATTGAATGAGTTAAGAGTATCACCCCACTGAAAAGCCTAGATTTCCAGGCCATCTATTTATTTCTGAAGTAAGTGAATTAATAAGCTTACTTGTGGGATTGCATACGACCTAACCCTATCAGAATTTAGAAGACATACTCAGCAATCACAATTGCAAGATCAGGTCTCCCAGCTAACCCAATGGTCTAGCACAAATCACATGACACCCAAACCGTCAAAATGTAAGATAATTAACATATATGCTTCATGCGAAACCCTCCACCTTTCCGTGAAATCAAGATTGGGGATACTGTTCTTCAGGAAGTCGCACACCTGTCACTGTTAGGAGTTACTTTGCAATGTAATATGAAGTGGGGTCAACAAATTGATCATATCATTCAATAAGCTTTGAGACGATTGTTTATGTTGTGCATCTTGAAGAAATACAATGCATCCTTGGGTGACCTAATTACAATTTACGCATCCCATAACCGTCCCATTCTGGAGTAAGCCTCACCTGCCTGGTCTTCTTCAGCCTCTTGTCAACAGTCTGAAAAAGTTGAGATAGTTCAGAGGCGTGTGACCAAGATCATTCTCGGTTTCATCCCTCTCACATATGATGAAAGACTAAAGAGTCTTAATCTACCCTCCCTTCAAGCAAGAAGAATTGAGCTTGATAAGAAATTTGCCAACTCACTACTGACGTCCCGACACAGAGACATACTTCCACCATCTACAGATTTCTTGCCCAATTTTCGCCCCCTCCGTAATAATCAAGGTTTGGTCATTCCTAGGTGCAGGACTAGCCGATATCAAAATTCTGCTGTTCCTTCTCTTGTTCGTACAATTAATAATCCTTGATTCTCTCTCTCTCTCTCTCTCTCTCTCTCTCCCTCTCCCTCTTTGCATTATTCCTCAGAATCATTCTAATTGACACATTCAAAATTTGGTATACGTTATATTTTAATAATGCCATTGTATAACTGCTTCAAAAATACTTTGTAAATATGCGAATCTGGTTTCCGATCGATAACTTTAGTAATGTTTGACGGGTTTTCATAAAATTTGATATGAAGGTACATGAAATCAAAATACAGCCTAACTTTGATTTTGGAGAATGTAGGTCAAAGGTCATAGCTCATTAAATATGTGAATCTGGTTTCTGATCGATAACTTTAGTAATGTTTGACGGATTTTAATGAAATTTGATATGAAGGTACATGGTATCAAAACACAGCCTAAGTTTGATTTCGGAGTATGTAGGTGAAAGGTGAAAGGTCATAGCTCATTAAATATGCAAAACACCACCTAATTATATATGTAAAAATGTGGTTAACTTCCTTGCCTAGTAATATAATAGTAAAATCTAATAGAGATAACTTGTTCTGACGTGTATAGGCCATTTGTACCCTGCGAGGGGATGCTACGCTTTGCGTCGACTTTTCTAGTTAACTCTTATCCTGCCAGAATGAATACAACCCAATGCCACAGGGCTAATCCCCATAGTGCCAAGCCACAAATCCCCCCTGTGCCAAGTTTATTTTGAGATAATCTGATGCATGTAATGGTACAATCAATAGCACGTGCGAAGCACTCAGCACAGTACAATAACTGCTATTACGAATGCGAGCATGCATAAAGCAGCAAAGCGGTGGCTCGCTCGCGTGAATTAAGCAGCCAATCGATAGCGCACTCGCGTGTACAAAGCACTATAACGGTCGTGTGCATGCGGCCTTATGGCAGGATATGAGTTAAACCGAAATAAATAAATCTGCTGAGAGCCAGAAGGGCAGCTATGTAACCTATATGAGGTAACGCCCTTCTGACCCTCAGCTTACAATATGAGTCTCTCTCTCCCATATATGATATCCACTTGATTTTCATATCTTCCCCCTCAGACTCAATCTTAAAAGACCAAGGCACATCAAGGAATGAGCGTCGTTTGGCACTCTTATGGGACAAAGATTTGACGCCCTCAGATCCTATCTTTCAAGAAGCTTTCTCCAAGATATTTGTAGAGCACTTCAGACTGAACAATTCTGGAGTGAAATGCAGAGCAGATCCAAGCGACATGAAGTTACCAAGCTTTGTAAAGGCCATCTTAAAGCAATGGATAGGTGAGCCTTACATTAGCACTATTTTTGTCATATTTGTTTAAAGTTTTTATGATATTCTTCAGGTTATTAGAAATGAGTCCTATGACACATCCCTAAATTATTTATCTGTTACAATTTTGTTTTTTTAAGTCCAGATAACGCCTTCAGATATGTAATGGCATACTGAAAAAGACTTATAGATCTATACCAAAACTGCCACACGGGTAAATCATTTTTTTGATCTGTTGTAGACTCATTTCTAATATTCAAACCATCCTGATGAAATTGTTCAGCTACTTTGTTCAAGGTAAATTTACCTCTTTCTTTTTGATTTTGTAAAATAAAATCTTCAAATAAATTAAATTATTGCATAAACCCAGTGCCTTTTAAACATAAAGCTCTACCATCAAATACAACTTGACTTTGCAATGTTATTAGGACTTGCATTTCATTTTGGGGGGATGGGTTTGATATGTCTTCATCCAAGAGGCACCAGTAGTTATGATGAAATTGATCAGTAAAACATTCTTTACTGCCTAGTCATATTTTAATGTAAATTTTGCCTTATCCATTTATTGTCACTTTTTTTGTCAGTTCCTAATGGTTCTACACCTTTCACTCTGATAATCCCCCTAATTCATTCCACTATGTCATTGATGATCTACTTTATCACTCCTTTTTTCTCTTCATATGGACCAGTGTTGTCTCATGTTTATTACCGTTGGAGGTTTGGGTTGATTTTGTATGATACTCTTCCTCTTATTTGTATTAGGGACCTACATTGTACATGTACAATTGTACATCATCCCCCCCCCCCCAGTTGCACAATGTTGTGTTAGTACATGTGTGACCATATAATATAATATTCATCCATCTCCCCTTTTCTCTTCCCCTCTCTCTCTCTCTCTCTCTCTCTGTTTCCATTCCCTCTCTGCTTTTCTTTCTCTTTTCATTTTTGTCTGTCTTCTGACTCCTCTTCTTCTCTCTTTCCATTGAGTGTGATGTATTTATATTTTAAAAGATTTTGATTTTACTCTGATAGTAGCAGTATGACTTTATTCTAAAGTCAAAGCTGGGTTCGAATTGAACATTAAAATGATAGTTTGATTGATTGATTGATTCATTCATTTTTATTTCAAATTCAATAAAAAATAAAACAGGTTATTTACATTTACAATGTACATATAAAAATCAACTTAAATATGTGAAACAAAGTAATAACATTTAAATACAAAATGTTGAAAAATGAAATAGGGTGTATTAGTAAAAGCCTATGTGGCTTGACAAGTTGATACTGGAAATGATTTGATTTGAAAATCCCACTTTTTTTGTCCCTTTCCATGTCTGTCTCAATTTGCAGCTTTGTCATTGTAATCTTCTTCATCTCCCTTTTTTGTCTCTTTTTCTACCCCCCCCCCCTCACTCACTCTCTCCCACTAATTACATATTCAATCTTGACATGTTTGTGTTATATATCTCCGACCAGGTCCACCTGATAGCCAATCAGAGGCTGTTGCATCGTCAGCAATCCCTATGAGTGATGATGCTACACTTGACATAGATTCAGGTAATACTGTTTAAATAGAAACTTACACAACATGAAACTTATAAATCATTAAGCATGGCTATTTCCATGGCAGGAAACTTGCAAAAATATTATTATGTCAAATGTTATTTTATTGGTATGATACTTTCTGAGCCGAGGATATGTTGTAGGTTTGTTTGAGAGTTCTAGATTTCCTCCCCCTTTTATCTGTTAATATATGCTTGGGCTTGTTCAGTTGAACTTGTTGTTTTGCTATTGTATCACAAGAACAAGATTTGCTTTATTTAGAAAGTTTGACTTGACATGAAGCCAAAGCTAAGTTTAATGAAGCATAAAATCTAAAGTGATAGTGGAATAGGCCAGTTTCGTAATGTATTCACAGACCTTTAAATCGCATTACGTAATCGGAGGGTTGGTCAAACAAACAAGTCGCGGTGCATAGCAGCCTACACTGTGTGTGCGTACAATACTGTGTTTGCCATGTTCGAGGAGTGATTGTATTGTCTGCTTTCGCTATTTTGAAGAAAAAGGAGGCAGTTTCAAACTTGAATAAAACATATCTTTGAGATGTGATTTTTTTCTTCATACATTTGATCTTTAAAATCGCTGAGTTTTAGGCAAGAATAATGGGAAAGCATAATTGCTGTTACAGAACGTGCAATAGCAATTCACATCTTACAGCCAAACCTGTTCGGCCAAGTCCCCGGTACAGGCAACACACGATACCCCCTCAAAAAAATGAACGGAGGTCGATGGTACATGCGACATTAATTGGCTTGAAAGCCAGTGATGAAACAGAAGGCGAAGAACCAACATATCAGTTCACCGATATCGGTAATTTCCATTCAATTTTGCATTACCTTAGCTTGAAACTGAGTACAAATTTGGACGTAGAAATCAAAATGAAGCAGAGATCAACTATTTCCCACCCGTTCGCACACACAGTCACCTCTGCTTGCAGAAGAACGTGCGTGTGCGCGCGTACCACGTGTACGTTCGTGTAGGCACGATTCAATCCTGATTCAATAGACCATTTCATAATGAAACCAAATTATTTTATGGATTGAAAAATGTTTGTGAAACGCCTCGATACGAACCATTTCAAGGCGGCCGAGAAACGGATAACGAAATGCATGCACAGTGAACACAGAATCAATAATATTAACACTAGTAACGAGAAATAATGATGACACTATAATAGGTCTTTATAAAAAAATAATATTTATAAAATAATGTCGTCCGATGACAGAGAATAAGAATGATGAATAATGATAAATAGATAATTAATAGGGGGAAAAATGAAGAAAAAAAAACAATCTGAATGATGAGACAAGGAAGAAGAATGTGGAAAGGAAGAGTGATAAATAATGATAAACACTGCGTGAGATAGGGTGCTTTCAAATGGAGGGAACATGCATACGTGTACCCTAAATGGGGGGCATGCATACGCAAGGAAGAAGAATCAGGATGGGGAATAATAATTATTTAAAATAAGATTAGGAAGTTTGATTATCATAAAATAATAGTAATTATAATTATGGACCTTCGCCATTCAAGAACTAATTAGCAAGTAGTTTATTACTTTTTTAAAACATTTTAAACATAAATTTGTTATTACATTTTCTCTTACTTTTTTGTTTGTTTGATATTTATAGTATATATATTTTCTTTTTGTTCAAGTTGGTTTGTTCTGTCTTTTTGCGTCGGTTTGACCTGTGCTCTAAAAACACACGAGTCGCTATCTGCCGAGAGGGGATTGTACTCAAGGCTTCTTCAAGCTTTTCCACATTTCCATCGGCAAATAGTCGATAGTCCTCAAAACTCTTAAAAGCCTTTAGTTTTCGACGATCATAGTCCGCTCTATTTTCTACTAAATAATTGAATATGTCATAGATCCCAAAGTCCGGAATATCGTCAAACTTAGAAGTGTAACCGGGAGGTCTGCTGGTTCACTGAACGAAAAACCTGCACGTTGGAGTTTCCCACGCACAGTAGCGTCTACCGAGTGAGACGGGCCCGATAAGTCCGGGTCGACGGGAGGCTAATGTCCGTTACAGCGGACGCTAATCTAATGAGTCTTTCCTTGTTGTATCCCGTGCACGAAACTCCTCTTTTTCTAAGAAAATCTTGCAGCTGCTTGATATTCAACTTGTTGAACGGCAAGTTGGAAGACATTTTCGTCAAAAACAGAAATTCGAATATACAGACGCGGCGTCGATAGAAAAATATTAATGAAATTTAACCGTAAAAACCGACAGTCCCATACAAAATGCACTGATTCAAAATGGCGATACGGCAAAGCTTGACGAACCTAGTTACAGTAACCGCGCATTACGTAATCGCCGAAACTGGCCTATTAGAAATCAAAGCTGGACAAAGTTTGCAAAGTATTAAAGGGCTGCATACATGTAAGCATATTTAATTATTTGATTTGATATTAATGATAAATTAGCTCTCTAATGCTGGTTCTCTTTTAAAACTAATCCAAAACCTATGGAGGAAAGTCTTTCTTTTGAAATGCTTCCACAAGATAGTGGGATAATGGTATTTCTAATTTGATTGATTTGACGCACAGTTCATATCGTCCATGGAGGTGACAAGGCAGCTAAGCAAGCAGTGAGAGAAATCAGTACAGAACTTGAAGATGGCTTTCAATTAATGGATCCAACTAAATACAAACTGTACAACAGAATACAAGGTAGGTATCAAAAACACCTTCCAAGCTCTTCTGGTTTCATATTCTACAACTTTCATAGTCCATTTGAAATCAAACAGCAGACATTGTTAATATATTTATAAAATAAAATCAACTACAAGATGGAAACATGACCTGAATAGAGTGCTTCCACATGATGTAACATCCTGCTCTGCGCTTGTTTAACTTTGAGTCATCTGTTTTAATGATCACTAATGACCACAAACTATACGCTCATGAAAGAAATACTACAGTGATATATGTACAGCAATGCTCTCATAAAAACTTAAAGAATTTAATATTGTTCTTTATAAATTTTGGTAAAATATCTAAAAATAGATGTGAAGTATTGGAAATAAAAAAAGGAAGAAAAGGGTTTTGTAATGAAGCTTTTTTATTTATTTATGGGGGGATCACTCACTCAGCCCCCTCCTCCCCCACCCTCTGGCTATATCAACTTGACCATTTAACAACTAACTCAATTTGTCTGTTTTTTTTCCATAACACAAAGATCATCAGATCCCAGAGATAGTGATGTCAGAAGTAAAGAGTATCATTGGGAATGATGGTCCCAATACGCTTGGAGTCATTACTTGGTGTAAGAGGCTACTAGATATCATGATAGGATCACCACACAAAGACGACTTTGAAGGTAAAGGTTGATCAGATTTTTAAATGAGACTAGAACAACATTTATGGAAAAGAGGGTTTACAATCATTTATTAATTACACGAGGCATACATATAGTTGATCTTTGCCTCCTCTGTCTGTCCCTTTTCCCCCATTGTGTATTACATAAAAATGAAGATGTAGTCATTTCATAATTTTTGCTCTTTTGAAAAGCACTAGACAATTTTAACCAAAATAATAGATTTTTGCTTGGTATTATTTTTTAGAAATAAGTATTTGCATGTGTCTTCATTTTTAGAAGAAAAATACCTTTTCATTTCTAGGGCTTTACAATACTATAAGAGTTGGGTTTATTCATTTGAATATTAGCCTCATTACATGACCTGTAATGTAGGACTTATACCACAATGTCAGATTATATTTGATCTCACTTTCATTTTTTCAGTGAGTAAATTTTAGGTTGCTAAACATGTTTATTTTAATTAAACTATGTTATCCTTTAAAATTTTCACTGTACTAATATTACATTTGAGCCCTTCAAGAAAATTTGATATGTTAACTTTTATATTTGCCAATCCTAGAAGTAGAATCTTTATTTTTGTTCAGTGTAATACATTTTATCTGATACATTATCATAATTGATGTCAGTGGTTAATCATATACCGATAGAGTCCTAATAGACGTTGTAATGGTTGTTAAATGATTAAACAAGTAACTTATTGTTTGTGTTTGTATGTCAGCCTTGATTTTATCGGCCTCCCTGAAGAGAGTGGTCCACATGTGTCTTGGAGTTAATCGCCATGTGATAGGCAGGAACTTCCCCAAGATGGTTGATCTGATGTTTATTTCACTTGAGCGACATGAGGATGGAACCATAGATACAACGGATCTCATCAACAGAGTTAAGCTTGCTCTGGGTAAGACCAAAGAAAATAACGTCATGGTGATCCATTTAATGGGATGCAAATCAAAATAGTAACCTGGCAGTGCTTGATATTGATATCATCAGTTCTTGTTACAATAATGTTTTGTGGTGATTTAGAGGTCTTAGTAATGTCTTTTACATACAAAAACTCACCCAGTGCTTCAAAAGGACCCATCATCACTCTCCTAGACAAACAATATCTAATTGAAATAGGAGTAAGAAAACTATGAGCCATGCAATGTTATTGTGTAGTAGATGTCATACTTGGCACATATGCACATAGATATTGGACATGCTGCATGTCTATCAACTAAAAACAGATGGTGCTCACTCATGATGGCATTGACTACCAAAGATGCTGTGTTGGGTAAAATTAGTTCAGTCTGCACACATGCAAATGAAATCTTCAAAGTGGTTTCTTTAGCTCTTTTTTGTAATTCATGAAATATTCAATCAGGTAAGAGCAATTAATAGATATAAAACTATAGATTTGTGATAAATGCGCCGAAAAAAAATTGTTTGCTAATTTAGTGCTGATATGTAAAAAATATTTTCAGGGAGGGTATGGAAAATACAAAGGCATCCCCACTGATAGGAAAACGAGTTATTATGTCAGAAGGAAGAATATTTTTCATGAGATAAATTCTTGAGGTTATTTATCTCTTAATTTGTTGAACTAAAAACTACAGCAGTCTTTCTGTATTGTCATTATTGTGTTCTTGATTTCAGATCACCGCACTGGAAATCTGTCAGGAGTAGAAAAAGCATTTGACAGTACAGAAGCCAACCCACCCTCAGCTGCACAGGATACCAATTCCAGTCACCAGCTTCCAAACAATGACCGTAGGATGAGTGAACCCAGTTATCTGTCCTCTCAGGAAGGCAAGGTACCCACACAGATGAGGACCAGTCCTTTCCCTGGTCTCAGCTCTACGCTGGGATTGATAGGAAACCCCAGTAACCAGAATCAGCAAGGAGGAAGGGTAGTACCCTCTGCACATTCCTCTCACAGCAAGGATTCAGCAGGTTATACGTCAGGTGAGAAATGTAACCCTGGCAATGGTCAACCCATCAATGCCCAGCCTTCAAGTGGAGGTAGATCAGATAACCAGAACTGGAAGTATGTTGGAGTTAAAGGAGATTCATGGAATGGCAATCTTCAGATGCGAGATTATGTTCATCAAAGCAGACCACCCCTGACCCCATCTCAGAGTGACAGCAGCCAGGAAAGTCATCAAGCTTTGGGACACTTACCAACATCAAGGGACAGTTCATCTGGAGTCTATCACCAAGCTACACCTTCAAAGTCATCCTCGGATACTGACAAGTACCTGGCCAATGGAGACTCAATGCCTCTCACTTCCATCCATTCCCTGCCATTTGGATCTAAGGAACCAGTGCTGCCAACAAGTGATGCAACCTTTGAGTGTCCATCAGGTAATCCAAACAGCAACAAGAGCCAGTACCCTGCGGCAGCAGGACCCAATAATGTATCTATTCCTTCAAGAAGTGGCCACCACACTGCAGCAGAGATACCCCCAAATATTCGGCCTGCTCCACATGATGATGGTATGCAGAGGCCCTCTGGAAACAAGATCCCAAGAAGAGATAACACGGGAGACATCTCTATGGCTGATCCTGAAGCACCTGTTGCTTCTCTTCATCAAGAATACCCCAGTGGAATCACTCCATCTGTGGTCTCCACTGCCCCATCAGAGGGATCAGGTAATGGGTTTGCATCCTTGCAAGTGATCCCCAATCATAGCAACACCAGCGATTACCAGCCTGCATCTCTTCCCACAACAACATCTCTAAACATGTCAGGTCCCATGGCAAGGCAGAGCAATACATCATTTGGGTCAGGAGAAAAGCCATTTGTTCAATGTGCTGAAGACAACCGACATGAATGTCAGTCTCTGTATAGACTTCAGTATGCTAACAATATGAACAGCAAAGATGCTTTCCAACAAGAAGATTACAGAGGTAAGCACACAGTTCTTAAGTAAAGAAATACCTCAAGTGAAAATTAATCACTTAAAGTAATTTTGAAAGTAATACATTACCAGGAATGTATTTTATCCATTTGGTTTATGAATAGTTTCATTATCTGACTATATTATCATCTCCACTGCTGTTCAATAGAATAATTATCAGAATTAATCCCTCTTGGCATTTTCAAGTTTGATTTGTAATTGTCATAAAAGGATGTATTCCTTGCTTCTTTTTATGGAGGAAATATAAATATTTATTATTATTATTATATGGTGCTTTCAATATATAGACTAATAAGTTGATGTTCTCTTTTTTTTTCTTAATTTAACTCCTAATCATCGTATTGTTATCTTATTTTTACATTGACTTGACTTCTGACAGAGGGTGCTGGCCAAAAATTACCAGTCAATACAATTGGAGCTGAATTCCATTCTCTTCCTCCAACAAGAGCAGGCCAGAGAGTGAGAGATGAGGGCAATCAAAATGGTAAGATTCCACACCAAAGACATGTAATCGTGGGTTATAATGGGTATTATAAGTCATCAAGAGTGGTTCTCACTTGTACGACTGACAGGTCTTATGTAATCCATGTAACCTCCACCAACTTCAGGAGAACTACCCCATAAGGAAAGCTCATCATCATGAATTTCCCTCATCCGAATGCGTACTAGATATTCCAACACGTTACTTGGTAGTGTCACAAAGTCTGGTTTAAAGCGAATGATAACACAGTGCGCATAGAAACTAGAGTATGTCTATAATTGGCTGTCTTCTGTCAGACTTCCGGTTTGATATTCATCATGTTCGTGGCTCCTATCTTATACTAACATAACGGCTTATATTGAATTAGATAAGGAGCATGTATTAAAATCACTTTTTAAAAGCAGTATATTGTATTGACAAAATCAATAATAAAATGTAAATACAGGGTGAAAGATCGAAATTATTTTTTTTATCATTTTTGCTTATTATTCACCAAAAAATGAAAGGTACCCTTGACCAATGCCATACATGACCTTTAATTCTCACTTCTTTGGTATCCTGCAGATGATGAAAGAGTGCACACCACTCCCCCTAGGATCAACAGTAACCGTCCTGTTCCTCTCTTCACCACTGACTTTCCTGAGGAGCCCAAGGATCCTCCAGACTTTCCCATCAAAGACATGGACTACCGCTGCAGAGAGATGCTGAAGATCATGTTGGATCCAGAGACCAACACGGGCAGCGACTGGAAGGTCTTTGCTTACTACTATAAGATGAGGTTTGAGGAAGTTAGATACGTTGATTCTCTGACTAAGAGCTCAACGCTCTATTTGTTTAACTGGCTGCATGAGAAGCGGCCTGAGCTTACCTGTGGTGATTTCAAGAAGTGTGCTCAGATTCATCAACGATTGGATGTTGTCAGGAAGATGTCCAAGTTCAATTATTGATCAATAGCTATATGGCATTAGTTTGATTAATCTGCAAGGCTTTAGTACAGGGACAACTAGGTTCACATCGACAATGGGAATAATCCTAGGTGGCATTACCCATACTGCTAGGTTTATCCAGTAAGTAAGTTCCTTTGAGTACTGATGTGTGAATCCTTGCATGGCATTGAATTGGTTGATATAAAATATTTACATACATTGAACTCATTAAAGAAGGCAAATTTCACGGCATTGTGACTTGATAAACTCAAGATTATAAGACCACACATGTTGAAAACAATGGCCTTTTCTACATGTTTTTGTCATCATGGTATACAATCACTGGTTTATATGGCAAAGCCCGCTTACTTTGGTGATACTAATCAGTGAAGCTTAAGGCTTCAAAAGCTTAGTGCTGATTGGTGAATTCCAGTGTCAAAACGGTAACTAAGCTTGCTGACACAATGATTGAAAAATAAGGCATTTGTAATGGTAGTGTTTGTCATGTAGTACCTGATTGGATCATGGCCGCTAACTTGCCCCATTGGCTAACTCTGACTAATTGGAATAACTAGGGCAAGTTAGCAAGGAGAACTTGAATACCGATAAATAAAATTCCCTGAATTTTGCACAGCCATTTTCATTGATCATTTGATAGGAATGGAAAATTGTTCCTAAAGTAATAATGAAAACGTCATGAATTGAAATTCTAAAGAACATGACATTTAGGGATATGTGAGATTTCATATGTAGCCAACACTTTACCTCTTCAAAACATACATAGCCTCTGGCCGGAGTTTGCCCATTGTTTGCTGATTGAAGCTCTCTGTTTGTGGTGTACAAATTGAGGAATGGATTGTTAGTTTAATCCTTGGTTTACTCGTGTAAGCTTGAGGTCTTAGCAAGAATTGTTCTGCATATGTTAGTGTATACGCATATTTTGAAAATGGAAGATGTCGTTATGTGGTTTTTAAAAAAATAAGAAAATAATTATAATAAATAAATAAATAGACAATACGTAGAAGAAGAGAAGATAAGCCCCCAAAAAAATCAGAAAATCATGAAAAAATGCAGTTCTCTAAAGAAAAAAAGAGTAATGTCTATGCTTATAAAATTGTATATATATAGATAACTATTTTACTGTAAGTTGTATAATAGTACTGCATGGTATGTGTATTGTAGTTGCTACACTTCTGATGTAGTACAACATGTATGAGTTGATGCTTGAAATTATGCA
This sequence comes from Mesocentrotus franciscanus, assembly GCA_037976565.1. Classification (NCBI taxonomy): domain Eukaryota; kingdom Metazoa; phylum Echinodermata; class Echinoidea; order Camarodonta; family Strongylocentrotidae; genus Mesocentrotus; species Mesocentrotus franciscanus. The sequence goes on along the minus strand of CP137669.1, from coordinate 7,179,343 downwards.
TAGTATTTTACTTCAAATTTAATGGCTTGTGGGTTACATAGAACTTTACAGATGGCCAATAACATGTAGCTTGTATAGATTTTTGTTAAATATGACAATAAAAAATATATTTAAAAAATTATTTAAAAATACCACAATAAATAAACTTAAAATAGATTTAGGGCTCAATATGTCTTGCCTTCTGTATATGTATCAAACATGTTTTGCTCTAGACATACCGGTATGTAATATCCATCATTTTACACAGCAAGTCAGTAAATTTGTTATTAATGTTCAATTGCATTTGACATTGACGGTGAATGCCTGTACTGCAACACAAGCAAAACATGAACACATCTAGTTAACCTGTATTTATAAGAGGATCGCTGTTTCAGTAAAACTAGAAACTTTAGCTACCCTAGACTTCATGATTTATTGATGACTGCCATCCTCACAGCAAGTAACCGTTTCTTATAGTGTAATCAAAGCAACGAAATGAAAAGAAAAAAAAACCTGGGCAGAATTTCATGAGACCGTCACACGTACAAGTTCAGTGACGTCATACTGAAACGTGTGTTAAATTTAATGCATTCATTTCAATGAGTTTTCTGCAATTTGTACTTTTGACGGTATTGTGATACGCTTCTTAGAGGTCTAGTATATGTTTGGACGCAACTAGCTTCCGAGACAATGGGTGTTCACTGTTCAGATTGCATATGGGTGTTAAAGAGATAAGCTCATGTTGAAATGTCAGTACTACCGGTAGATAGGACGCAACTAGCTTCCGAGACAATGGGTGTTCACTGTTCAGATTGCATATGGGTGTTAAAAAGATAAGCTCACGTTGAAAGGTCAGTACTTCCTACTGGTAGATCTTCTCAAAATGGCTTGAAACCCGGTTTCAAGCTGAATGACTTGCACGAGATGTTGAACATCATGAACATTAAAGAAAATGTATGTAGGTGTAAACTTGAATGTGAGTTTGAACAACATTTATCTATATTTCAGTAGAAAAGTGATATTTGATTGATTTACTTGTATCCTTTGCATTTTTCTCTAGATTTTAAACAATTTCAAAATGAAGTTCTCCCCAACATTTGCTACATGTTTTTGTTCAAATGAGCTTTTACTTTATATGACGTGGCAAACATAGTTTGCAAAATTGTATATATTGAATTCAAGTGAATTCTTTTATCATATATCACTTGTTGATTAGCTCACACATACATACTGTAAGTGAGATGAGAAAAATAAAAGTGTCTTGTGGTTCATATTGATTGTACATATATAATTTTTTATTTCTCTATGAAACGCAATTTTGAAATGGAATATATCGTCTGTTCAGAACTTCAGAGGCAGAAGGGCATTACCTCTGTGTTAAATTATATGACACTCTTCTGGCTCTAAACAGACAATATGTATATGGTATGGGTTTAGATCATGAATGTTCACTATAATCCCTGATTTAAAATAATGTTCTTATATGTTGCAATTACAAATTGAATCCCTGAATCAAGTCAAGCATTTCTAATGACAAAAAGAAAGCACAGATTTTCCTATATTCCGACTGATGAAAGGTAATAAAGATTGATTTTTAGAATACATATTCTTCTGCATGAATTTCATATATATTTGTGTGCTATAGTCTGTAAATACTATGGTAATACATGTATATGGATGAAGTAAATTACAGCCATCCACTTAATCGAGAAATCTTATTACCCCATTAGGGTATCTATGTTTTAAAAAAATCACCTTTAAGTGTATTAGAATGAATGCACTGTATTTTTGCAGGACTAGAAATATGTATTATATTTCATCAAACATATTCTGAAACATGGCAACTTTTCTTGTTGTCCTCTAGAATGTAATTTCAGCTCCTTCACTTCAGTTGCAGTTGTTTAATGTTTAACTATTTCGCTTGGTCCAGAGACTAGAATTGTTCCATTTTTATTTGTGGATGTAAAAAATTCTGAAATATTTCCCTTTTTTTTTTTGCGTCACTTGCCAAAATGATAATTTTATGATGTATACTTTTCAGTAACTTGAGTTCATAATTCAAATAAACACATTTTACAGCTAAGGAATGAAACTTTTAGTATGATTTGCTTCCTTTTCACTATATGCCACCTCATAATCAGTTGTAATATGACAATGTCTCTTTTTCAAAATATTCTGATCTGTAGCACAATTGCACTTGTTGGCCAGGTCATCATAATTGTTAGTAATCATTTGTTCATCGTCCAGAGTATTTCTCTTGATTGATGTCATATCGTCGCGCGGGTGGCAGAAGGGCGTAAGCGCGCGAGCGACTCGAAATCTAATTTTCGATTTATTCGCATTTAAAGATTTGTTTTATATTTAACCTACTTTCCGTGCCGAAAATTAGTTTAAAACTTAAGAGACTAATAGAAATGTTATAGTAGAACACGGCCACAATTTTTTTTTGGGAAATAAGTCAGTTTTATAAAAGTTTCAGGCGATAAAGTGCTAACGCCCTTCTGCTTAGCACTTCATTGATTACCTGAAATTCGAGCTAACGCCCTTCTGCCACCCGAGCGACGATATATTGATTATTCATGCCAATAGAATTGAGTAAAGTCTGAATTAAAACAGGTGGTATTTCATACAAGCAAGCAAACTATACAGAATGATATGAAATTACATGAACCTTGATTTCTTTGTGGTTCAGAACAGCTTAATATGGGACATTCCTTAGCTATATGTGGACTTATTTAAACTTAATTCAAGGAACAACTGGTTATGCATATTGAATTAATTTGTTACTCATACATGTGATGTACATCCCATTTTCTCCATTTCTCTTTGTACTGCCAATTTCTGATGATTGGGAATAAAATAAGATTGTAATTGTATTGTTGGTATTGTATTGAAATTGTGTGTGAGTAAAGGAAGATACTAGCCAAGTTATTCCATCTCTATCATCCTCTTTATATCATTGATCGTACCATTATTCACAGCATCAACGTCATTATCACCATTATCAATATATTGATCACCTTTATTTTTACTACTCTTTTTTACTTGACCCTTCATCACAATTATCCTTTACCTAAATTATTGTTCATCATCCCAGAATGTTATTCATGATCATCCTTTTGTACTCCTCGGTAACATGATCATTCCTCCACCATTGTTGTCATCACCACAATCATTTTCTCATCGTCGCACTTTACATACCTCACCAAAATCATCACTTTCATCAATTTCCTAATCATTACTCATCACAGCTACTTTTATCATCACTGTCATCATCACCATCGTAACAAGCAACATCATCACCACCATCAAAATCATCATCAACAATACACATCCATCCTATATCTCCACAAATGAAAATTCATGTTATATGATGGAATACAAAACAAAATTCAGTAATTGATTTAATAATCATCTGTTCACAATCCTTCCTTCATATTGTTCTTAAAGAATGCTTTTTAAAAATTGATTAACTTATATCTCTTCATTACATCAATGCACAACATTGTACAGGAGTGTGTAATTTTTTCCCCAATTGTTCTGTAGTCACCAAAATATGACTCGACATGATTCAGGGCAGTAATTTCTCTGATGAGATTTTACAACTTCTCATAAGAATGATTGATGGTAATTATTACAATGAGCCTTTTGAATAATGAAGCAATGATTCTGAAGAAGAAAAAAGCTGGGGTATAATATTCCTATTAGAGCTGGCATGCTGACAGTGACAAGTCAATACTATACCTTGTTCTTGGATGGAGACTTCTTTTAATAGATAACACTAGGAGTAGCTGGGTTTAAGATACCTAAAGTGCCAAATCATGTATATATGCCTCCCAGAGGTATCCAGAGTTGTCTTTCATTTTCCTCATAGAGGGATTACACATGATGTTAAAGTGAGTGGATCGTCAGTTTCTGTGTGCAGAAGGCCATAATTCGCTGACACCAGACTTGGTGGAAATAACATTAATGGGAGTACAAATCTGCACACAGCAAATCCGTAGGCCAGTCAAGAATTACCCCCTAATCTCTCAGAGAGTCTAGCTTCCGATCCCGCGGATCGGGTGAGGGAAAAGCAAAGCATTACATAAGGCCTGCTGGTCATAAAACTGAAGGCTAACCCTGGTGATTGACAACACCTGTTATTGGGTAAACACCCGAATGGTGTCGAATTCCCCATGAGAGCTGACTTCTATGTGTCTATAAGACATATTGTTCAACTTCACAGAAAATGGCTTCATAATTTTGTCATAGGACATAAATTTCCCCTATAGATTCATCAATAATACATACAAGTAATGTGGCACAACACCCTGGTTAAGGGTATATTTATATTCTATAAATAATATATACATGTACTACTGGCATGAGTAACATAATTATGAAGTTATGGAAAGTCATATTAAAAATATTTAAAAATTGATCTTGAGCATTCCTCTACACAGCATCCAAGCTAAAATTAACATGAATGAGTGTCTTAGGAAATAGGAATGGTAAATACCAAGTCTGACTCAGTTTGTTTATTGAGGCCACATAAATAATTGTAAACTCCACTCTTTTAATTTCTCTTGATAAAAATAAATCTCCAGAGGATTGTCAAGAAGACAATTTTCACAATTCCCTATTTGGATGATACGTCATGAATCTCATTGAAGGAGTTACCTGGGTGTAGAGATTTCTTAAAGACTGAAACAAGTCGACAGGTTCTTATGCAAATTTTAAAAAATATTTGAAAATCCAATCCAGAATTTAAAGTCTACTATGGATCGTACCAGCTGATGCTTTCCTTTGCTACATCATTCAACAGATATCTTCTTTTTTTCCCCTTTAAAATCACAAGGTCTTACAACTCAATTGAATTCAATATGGAGTATAGGTAAGTTTATATTTTTCAGCCTGATTTTAACTGAGATATGCTGTCCAGCAGTTCTTGAAGTTTGGTCTCTAATCCCTCAACAGGTTGACTCACTTCAGCCCAAGTTGGTGGTGGAACTATCGCATCATAATGCTCTTTCTAAACACAAAAGGCAAAGATTTATGAGATCATTTATCATTATTATCCTCTGGAAGGCCATTCCATTATTACTTGTCCAAAAAGTAATAATAGAAAGATACTTGAGTTGAAATAATTGGGTTTCATCTAGTTGAAAACTGGAAAGTAGTATTAAAAAGTTTACGACAACTACCTGCTAGATATTCATGAATCTGGGAAACGGTATGCCTAAGAAAACTACCCAGTGACAAAACCCCTAAAACAATCGCCCCAAGTAAACTACAACAAGACAACTGTATTCTAAGTTAATTACCGGTGTCCGTAGCTAGTTACATGAAGGAGAAATGAGATTCTTTTTCTAAGGGTTATTATCTGGCAGGGAAAATGTTAGAGGGTTATTATTCAAAAGCAGGGAGGGGGTAACAATCTAGGAGGTAGTAGTCCTGATTATATAAACAATAATACATTTGAAGCATCGAGATGTCATACAAACCTTGATCTTTGAGATGACTGATTTAGTCATTAGCTTAGCTGATGATAGTAACTGGATAGCCTGAGCATTGTTGGTCTTCTGTCTACTGCAATACTCATAAGCTGAACAAAATAATGATAATAAACAGATGATAAATGGAGTAGCATAATTTATTTGGACATTTATTCAGACATTACTCATAGGGGGAACCCTCAATATAGGTTATAATGTATAAAGTGAAAACATTTAGTCAAAATATAATTAGATGAATTCCGATCCAAACCAGGTATTTTTGCATAGTATTATGAATGTAATTTTAAAGTACATGTATATTAATAGTCATGTGATGTTCAATGATTAAATTGTTTTCCTCAAATACACCATTTCTAATGTCAGACTTGTAACATAAAACGAGTCAAAATCTTGTACATGTTCATATTGTGTATTGTTCATATTGTGTATTGTCTTTAAGAGATCGGACATAAATCACATATGATGTATGTGTACAGTAGATTATCTGTCGGGACACAATATCTTCCTCAGTCTACGTTCTTACCTTCTGCAAGTGTGTGTGATTGACCTATGACCTCTTTGACCTTGTTGACCTCTATGTGCCATTGCTCATCCTGTGTGACTAGTCGATGAGCTCTCTGTAGGCACTGCAAAGCCTGAAAGTGACAATTGTTATCATCAAATGTTTGCATTTATCCCTAATCCTACTTGAACACACTGAGTGATTTCAAGTACGGTGTTGGTGTTGGTGTTGGTGTTGGTGTTGAGAGCGTGGAAAGGCTGCTAAACCGAGCTCCAACACCGACGGTCAGTTTAGAAGGACGATACCGATCACGTTATCGATAGCTCAACACCAGCCTCAACGCTGAGTGACGTCACTCTGCAGGCGAAAAGTCTTGCGATAAAAGCATAATCCTTTCAGAAATGCCAATGAATTACATCATATCGAATATCAAATGTAAAGTCATATTAAAAATGAATAGAGAAAATATCATTTCTCTTGAAAAACGTTTATAGCTCCCATGATTTACAGTTGTTTTGACTGGAAAATGGATTTTACCTTGGCTTGATCGTGAGATTCTTGACAGATGCACGCATAGTTACCTGCGGTATACTGCAACACCAACACCAACACCAAACTTGAAATCATGAATTTCCCAATCCCTAGGGGCTGGTGTTGGTGAATGGGAAAATTACACGTAAATCGTCAACACCAACCGCGATACTCGGTTCAGCAGGCGACATTCAACACCAGCCCTCAACACAGACTGCCGGAAATGCGTCATATTTTCCAAGGTCAACCTCAACACCAGCATGATTTCAAGTTCGGTGTTGTAGCTGGTGTTGGTGTTCTCACAACACCAACACCAGCTTTCAACACCGTACTTGAAATCACTCACTGTATTGCTTGATTAGAAAATCAAATAGATCAGAAGATTATACATCTTTCAAGCACGTACTTCACAATGCTATCCACATTGGTAATATAACACATCCAATTTATGTCTAACACTGCAGATCTTAACTATCATCTTTAAGGCACTATTATGTTATTTCAAGTATAAACATACATAATTCTTCGATGGAACTGTATTCCTTATTTCTACCTGGGATATTTCAACATATTTCTCTCTTCATGTTAACTGTTTAAAGCTAATAGTCCAGAGAGGATTAAAATTAGGCTAAATGCAAATACACATCAATTTGAAATGAAGATTGAAGGGTCAAATTTGAAATGAAGATTGAAGGGTCAAGTGGGATATAAACTAATTCATTTTTACATTATCAATTACCTTAGTTTACAATCCTAGCAGAATTTAATTAAATAAACACAGCAAGAAATGCTCCTAAATTTGGATGAAATCTTTTATCACGAAAAAATATACCATTTTTAACCAAATCAATATATAAGCCCTACAAGAATTGATTCTAATACCGGTATAAACATATCTATCATGTCCAAAATAATAATGCATTATTAATATTATTAGTTTATAGAGCTTTTAAGATCATCAGGTTGTGACTAACTTTGTCATTATCTACGAGGTTGTCTGACTGGCAGCTACCCAGTAGTTTTCCATACAGACTCCACACTTTAGCATTAGCGGTCACCTCTGACGTGATCCTTCCAAACAGCTCCAAGATCTTGGGTTTTAGTAAGCTAACTGCAAGACAAAAGAATAGACAATGAGTACATTGATGAAGTCATGACATTTAAGTGTGCTTATGAAAGAATTTTGGGCTATGATGCCAATTCCATTCAAAGTTTAATGAATAGAAGGATAATTAGAAGAAGAAAAAAAACATCTAGTGAAATATTTCTCAAAAAGGTATGTTATCAATAGTCATTTGCAGCCATTGTTTGCCTTTGCATATTTCATAAACATACAAGAGATAGCAAACAAAAACAGAAAAGAAGTTGATGTCTCAATTCTTAATTGACACACCACCTGATAATAAGAGGAGAGGAGATACACATATATGAGTATTCAATACCGTTTTTAGGCATTTGTAATGCTTTTGCACAATTCAAACACTTTCATATTCTCTAGGAAACAAAAATGATACCATGAACAATACAATTTTTAATAAATTTAAATAACTATACTCCTATATCTCCTCTCCTCTCGAATTTCCTAATGACCATCTCTTGTCACATTTATTGTCACTTTCATCTTTCCTTCTTCTTCCTTTTCCTTCATTTCATTATTACTTCTCTTGCTTCTGCTATATCTCATCCTTTTCTGCTTCCAATCTATGTGCTGAAGAAATATACAATGAATGCAAGTAACATCACATGCTGAGAGCCAGAGGGACATTAACTCTGTGAAGAAATATGAGTTATTGCTCTATTGGCTCTAAGCAGATTATATATTCCCGAAGTATAAATTGCTTTACCTGGCTTTCCATGGCAATCCATCATGTCTTCCAGCACCGCTCACCATGACCTCTAGAACATCTTCATCAACATGCTTCTTCTTCTTGTCCAGTAGACGCCCGTAAGCCATGATGCTCTCCCCAAACTCACCAATATCAATGCTCACCTGATAAAAAGCAGGGATTATTGGAAAAGAAGTGCGTAATGAGAAAAATTTAAAGAAGAATATCATGAGTAAGAAAGTGAGGGGAGGAGATATCTATTCTCAAAGCCCATTTACAATTTGGTACATTTTTTAAATTTCTCTCCAAAAGTGGAGTAATAAGTAATGGATGAATAGACATTTAGGTTAACCCTATGCTAACTGGGGGGTCAATTTGGGTAAAAATGTGAATTTTATGACCTTATTTGCATAAATTACCATGAATATGAAAATGAGTGAATTTTTCAAAAAATTGAAATTACCATAGTATTCTATACACTTCACTTGACATGCCTGCAAATTTTCGCGGCGATCAGCTGTGAAACGCCCGAGATCTTAGGGGGGTCAAATTGACCCTCCCCCCTCCCCCCAGTAATGGTCTGAAATAGCCCAGTTAAAATAGGGTTAAGACAACATAGTATTCAAGTGGGATTGTTTTTATTCTACAATCTTTAACTGCGGCAACTGAATGGGTTTACATCTAATCAGAGGGAAGCAAATTACAAAGACTGTATGATCCCAGTACTTACCCCAAGAAAGTTGTCCCAAATCTTCCAGTTTTCATAGTTGCATTTTAGAGCTTCTTGTAAGGTTTTGAAGGCTTTGGGTCTGTTGTCCAAAATATACAAAGTAAGTACAAAGTGAGACTAATAAATGTGTGTGTGTGTGTGTGTGTGCGTGCGAAAAAGACAGGGAGAGAGAGAGAGACAGAGACATAGAAACAGAGAGTGATAAACACAGAGACAGACAATACAAGATGGACATATAGTCAAACCTACTTTCAGAACCACCTATGAATTAAAGTCCACCTGTCTATATGTACAGGCGGTTCCTACAGCACTACATAAAGCCCTCCTGTAAATACAAACCACATGTTCTTTTTCTTCTGAATATCATTTTCCATCAATGTAGTTTATCATTACAAAGACCAACTGCCTATGAAATCATCATCATATTGTTCCCCTTGTAAATTTTCATATACTATTGAAAGCAAGAGAAAAGAGTTGGAGTTCAAATTTCATATCTAGTATTTCAATATCTTGATGATACATGGCTAAATTCAAAGCAATTGAAGAAAAAAAAAGTTCAAGTAAATTCTTAATGAATACACGCCAAAATTCTAAAAAAAATTAAGCAACAAGATGACAACCTACTTATCCTTGAGCTTGATGAAGGCTGTTGCAAGATTATTCCAGGACTGTGAATCCTAGAAAAAAAAACAATACAAAAGAATGAAAACAAAATCAATTAAAAGATATATTCACGAGAAGTTCAAAAAACAAGGTGAATGTACACAGATTATTCGTACAAATAAGTAATCTCCTGACAATCAAATTATATTTTTGATAAAATTCCAGAAATAGAGTTTTTTTTACAGAGTGCTACAGTACTCTTCACAAGTCAAATACAACAGGGAAACAAATACATGGGGGCGGCGGGCGAATTCGCCCCGGAAACACCATAAACAGCCCCCGAAATAGACCAGAAATCCGATTACGGGGGCGACTTCAAAAAATGAAATGATCTAAAATCGCCCCTGTAAAAATTGCCACACTATCTACGAGCGGCCAATCTCTGTGCTAGCTTCGTATTCATTGTGTGCATTTCTTGTTCGGTGCGCACACGTGCGCTGAATCTCCGTGTAAAATTGTATACACAAATTCGGTCGTAAAAATCTCGATCCATACCTTACCATGTCACACCGTTCTCGCACGTACGTGAAAACACGTAAATTTTCGCGGTTGCGAGACGGAGCATAGGGACCAAGTATTTGGTGATCGATTTTGTTCTTGCATCAAATCAATGCATTGAAACAGCTTTCTCTTTGAATGGGTAATTAATTGGTAAATATGAAGCAGGAAGCCCAAAACCTTAAAGATATATAAGCCAGTAAGCCTACTAAAAATAAACTTGACAAACTGTATTATTGTAGACTCTATACTTTTTTGAATTAATGAAAAAGTAGCCCCAGAAAAAAAGAGCCCCTGAAATGGAAAAAGTAGCCCCCGAAAATTTTCCCAAAATTGGATATGTAGCCCCCTGAAATGAAAAATTAATTTTTTCCCTGAAATACAAACATCTAAAGGTTTATGTGCTATAGCTCAATCAAATATTACATGTAATCAATTACACTGCTGTCTCCAATGGATATTTAAAAATTAGTTATCTGAAATTATTCATTGTATGCAATATATAATAATTCAAAATTATACAGAGCTGTTGTTCCATAACTAGGGTCAGTTTGGTTGGGGGCCTAAAAGAGTGTAGGGCACAAGGGTATGACAAGCCTTTCCCCTATGTAGGCACACATTTATACTTGGTATACTTCCCCATCCAATTGAACTACGATTAGTATACTAACATCATTTTCAAGCAGTACACATTTACGGTAGGCTTTAATCGCTGTCTCATACTTCTTGCTCTGGAACGCACAAAAGCCAAGACTGAACCAGGCTCCATACTGCATAAATAATGAGAAAAGATGTGTAAAACACGTTACAAACATAGTAATTGACTGACCTGAAATATCATTTGATACATGGTAATATATCAATCTAATTTTAATGCATATTACAGCAAGGATATAGGAGGCTGTAGCAATAGCAAAAACTATTATTCAGGCAAGTTCAATTAAATGTGATAGAAAAATGAAAATTGTCGTAAAATGGTCCATGTAATAACCGCCCTCCTTTTGCCAATAATCATTATGAATTTGTTGAATAATACCAGGTATTCTGCAAGAAAAATCCTCTCTAACTTTCAACAGTCATACAACACCAAGAGTCATACAACACCAAGAGTAGTACTAAAACATGTGTAATTGTACTGACTAGTTATACTGTATTCCCACTCAGCAGCAGATAAGAATCAATAATGCCAAATCATAATCTGCCTTGATTTATAAAAAAATGGTATGAAAACAGAAACAGAGAAATAAACTTCAACTGTCATAAAATAAAGAACTTTTATATGGAGTAGCAATGAGTATCAATAATGCCTCTACTAACCTGGAGGTAGTTTTTATCCAACGACAGCTCTAAACATTCAATAGCCTTGAGGAATTCTTCATCATGAAGGTAGGTCAGACCCAGTGATCGCATCGCTCTTGCCGACCTTTGACCCGACACCTCCCATGCCTTCTCGTAATACTTCTTCTCAAGCGTCACATCCCCTAGGAGACACCACATGAGGGCAGTCTCTTCCTTAGCCAGCTCCTGCTCTATAATATGGATGGCCTGTACCAACAAGTTCAAAGGTCAATGGTTTCATGTCTATATAAATGAATCTGCAAATGTACGAAATAAGATTGACAATAACTCTGGAAACCACATCTCTTTCATCTATTAAATGATAATATACAATAGTCACTCTTGACCGACTCATTGATGATATGAATGGCCAATATAGCATAATCTAAATACCCAAATGTCGACAAAATTAACAACAAAAGTCATATTAAGAAATAACATTTTAAGAATGGCAATAATTAATACAATAGTAAACTCTGGAAAATAAAATGTTTTCTATCAATTATATTGAATTTAATGAAACAGACATGAATATAGATACTTAATCTGAGAGCTGCTGGAATTTAACCTTTATGTACACTATATCAAGTCATACTGATGAAAAATAACAAATCATGTTACAAATTTCTTGGATGTGCAGTAAGTTGAGGTACAACATATTTATATTTTATATCATGCTAAATAAAAAGTTAAAATCCAAATCATTCATTACTTAGCATCTCTTTATGTGCCTGAGAGGAGACAAGCAGAGTATGTGATGCTTGAGCCTCTCTACACTGTATCAATGGTAGAAATTTTCATTTTACCACTATACTAGCAGGAAAGGGGGGGGGGGTGGATGCGGCAATCATACCTTCTCAGGTTTTCCAATACTCTTGTAGCATTTAACCACATCTTCCCAGAGCTCTAGTCTGACATAGATCTCTAAGGCAGCACTCGTACAGCCTAGGCTTACAAGTAGTCCTGCAAGCTCTCCCTATCAAATACATAAAACAAGTACATTGTCAATTTGGCTGAAGGTGGAATCGATAACGGATGGATATATGGGTGAAAGGATGGATGGATGGATGGACAGAAGGATGAATTGATGGATGAAAGGATGGATGGATGCATAAATGGATGGATTGATGAATGACAAGATGGATAGATGGATAGATGGATGAATAAATGAATGAGTGACTATATTACACAGACAAAAGAAAGTTAATTTTTAAGTCAATAAATAAATTATTCAGAAATTACCTCTAATGTCCATTTAGGAGGGAGGCTGACAGCATAGAAGAGTTTCAACCTATCTCTGACAGGGCATGCTGTACTAGGAATTTGATCCAATAGAACCTGAATAAGTGATGAAACAAACAATGACCAGTATAAACTTGTTACACACAAAATATTGTAGAAGCATTGCATAAATTTTTCTAAATATTCAGACAACTTCTATCACTATAGACTTTGTAGGGTAGTAGGGCTTAGATGAAATTTATATCTTGATAACATACAGTGAAATCATCTTCATTAAAGGTACTATGTCCCATTTGCAGGCCAAAAAAATGAAAAGGTTAAATTCCAACGGCACTTGAAAGACAATACTAATTTAGAACTTCCCTAAGAAAAAAAGGGGGCTTGAAAATGTCTTTAAGTGGGAAAATAACGACTATTAGTTGTCAAATCGACTTAGGAGCTATAGAGCCAGTAAGTAATAGTCTGATTTTTCAGACCATTGTACCGAATGGTCGTACGTTTTATGCTGCGCAAAGATTCAATCAGTTTAATTTTGGCCATTACAAGAAGTGGGTTATTGATGTAGACAAATGCTCATGTACCCTTTACAGCTCATTTTATGTATGTTATTACCAAAGATGAAAAAGCCAGTCAGTCACTCAATAGTGTCTGACAGTGAAGTCTAGCAAGTAAACAGGTTTCCTTGCATAATGTGAATATTAGGACACTGCTAACGTTTAAATTTCACAGATAGGACATACATGACATATTCATAATTCCTGCAAAGTTCTACAGAATTTGATTGTGGCTGCAAAAGGGACATAGTATCTTTAAAATCCATCCATTTTCCTCTCCAGCAGCACATAAAACCACAAGCACAATACCTGCATTTGCATCATGGCTCGTTCCACAGTCCTTCTTTTTTCCTTTTCCAGTAAACATCTGAGTCTGAGAGCCAAGGTCTGAATCATCCAGTTCTGGGGTTGTCTCAATAGACCCTTTCAAAGCAGATAGAAATAAAATCCATACTAATCCAATTCTAGAAGCTGAGATTTATGATTTGCATCTAGCTCTTGATTGAAAGTAGTTCACTTATATTTTGCATTATCAACTCTGATGAAGATGACAATTCCGATTAATTGCTTATCATAACACTAAAAAATTACTTTCAACAATTCTACAGGCCACATCATTGCTAAATAATTACTTACTACATGTTTATTACAAAATGTTACAATTAATCTGTCCTTGGTCGCTTTTTACCCTTGGTCTGAATGAAGTAAATACAAACTGTAGTACAAATAACACTGGCTCTAATGTGCTTGCAATGTTAGCCATCACATTTAAAAGATAGCTTTCATCACATTTGAGCTATGGATGGTCACAATGTTTATTTCAATGGCTTTTATATTAAAAATCAGAAATTTTATCTTAAAGCTGGGCTATTGAAACCATGCTCATATTTTTCTTTAGGGTTCATATTCACTTCTTAATATAAGTACTCTTGTGAGCTCAACACTGAGACAATAACATTGATAACCCCAGAAACACAAGATCACTTTTAAAACTGCTTACCACAACATATGACATCAACTCTTCAGTCAAAAGTAGATCTTTCGGTTTGGACCGCTTATGTTCCATACTAAGGGCATAAGAACATACAAGAGAATATAAATGTACTTTCACCATGGAAGGAAACAAAATGATACTACATATGGAATTCCTAGGGTCATATTATATTAATAAATACACAGATAACATAATTATTCACATCCATCCAAATGATTATCTAGATTGAAAGAGAGTCTAAGAAATTGAAAGCATTTTACGGCCATTGGTATAGTGCCAATTCATTTATCAGAGCATATCTTTCGAAAAGGTAATCATCTTATCTAATATTCTCACCACTCTCCAAGGACTATGGCTTGTTCTAGTCTTGTCAATAGAGGAAGCTTTCCTTCCATCTCCTCTGTGAACTTAATGGCATGCAAGACAGTGTCATCATCCAGCTGCAAATCCTTCAATTAAAATATAAAAAAACGATTTTTGAAATTAGTGGAATGTTATTATCTTATGACTATAGTATAAGACCAAGTGGCTGATAATTCTGTGGATCAAATTTACTAACAAAAACAAAAATAATTCATTCTCATCATTCTCACCAAAATATCCAAAACATATGTCCATTGACAATGTGATGTGTTAGATTATACATTAAGAGTTATAGAGGTACACAATATACACAAAAGAAGAATTCCGCAAATTGTACAATCATATCTCTATATGTGTTATTTGTATTGATTGTCTCTATTTTTTCCTCTTTATTTTTAAACAAATCTTTTCATTCATACAGTTCATCACAATAGCCTAAGATTGACATATTGTAAATAAAAGACATATTGTAAATAAAAATTTGTAATTAAGTAGATACCTTTGGCAAGCCTTCAGTGGAAGAAGATATTGATCTAGGCTCTGATTCTCCATCTCCTTCACCATCTTTTGTTACCGTGAGAACAAGCTGAGCTTTGTCATCTATCTGGAATCGAGTCCTCTTCCCAAGAGCACCTACAATCAGAACAAAACCAGATCTCTCCTCATAACTCAATCATTCAACATGTGTATCATTGCCAACCCTGCATCTTTTTTTAAATTTTACTTCTAACTTGCTCTTTACAGGTTATGTTAAGAGTATCTTAAAGAAATTACCCTTCATTGCAGATACTGTTTAAGATTTCTTAATAATTTCACACTTCCTACACTTCAATCTTATTCAAAAATCCCAACTTGGAGGAATGCCTGATCACTTTAAATGAAAAAGAAAAAAAGGTACTTGATTGTGCATAAATATATGCTACTACAAGAAAACAAATTTGAAAGCTTTCAGGAACATTGATTACAGATAGAGCTTCAAAATGGAATGTCCATGTTTTGTTTTATTTAAATCTTTTTTTGTTTTTTTAAGTGCATAAATACACTAAGACCAATTTGGTCATGAATTTAACAACTGGGTGTTTATTTTTTCTCTCTCGTTTTTTGCTAATTTCCCCATTTAAAATAAAATTGAATTTTCTACAAGACTTGCGTATAGTTGAATATTACAATGGAATCATGCAATCATATCTTATTAAAAATCCCATACTGATTATTCTTTTATTTTATCTTTCATTTTATTCATTTATTTCATTGTTTTTGTTTTTTTGCATTTCACCACCAAATTGTTATTCACCTGTGAGCCCCACTTCTATTCCAGCCAGTTTCTTTGCATTAGCTATGCACTCAGTGCCCTTCTTGTACTCATAGTAGTAAGAAAAGATGTGACTACATTCCAGATGAAACATGAGAGGAAGAGAGCAGTCTGGCTCAGGAGACATCAGTATCTCATCTTCTCTGACTGTATCAAAATATAAACAAAATCATTGGAATTAAAAAGAAATTATAGCATACAAAAATGTAGATGTTTTATAAAGGAACATCTTTCCTTGAAGCAATTTTTTAACGGAATCTGACAAAATTTAATGAATTTTTCAAATTTATCAGTTCATTGATTAAGTTTTTCATGATAACTACACAATTTTATAATGTACAATATATAGTACCAGTATATGGGCCAAGTTTAAAATATAGAAAACCTTTACACTTTTACCAAATATTTTCATTCATAATTGTTTGATTGTTTGATACGATTGTTTTACCTGACTGCTAAGAAAGCATGTGTGTGTGTGTGTAAGCAAGCAAAACTGCTAAGTAACTGCTTGTCAGTAAGCAAAACTGTTACATAAAATCTGTTAATTCACTTGGCATTTTGAGTTCTACATTCTTCCATACTTACTAGAATTGAGAGACAAGATAATATCATAATGTAAGATTTTCATAGTAATAATGATAAATGTTTCTTTTATAGTACTATATCCAACTTACTGCGAGGATTATGCCTACTCAAATGGATAAGACAAATCATTATGACATAAAACAGAATTTTGGCAGACTTACAGGGTTCTGTAATGAATTGTACTTACTTGAATTGATAAGGGGCAAGATGAGATCGAAGAGTTGTGGTGATCTCTCATCTAGGAGTTGCTGCTGAACCCAAAGGCATCGTAACCTCCACCAATCTGCCGTCTGAAAAAGAAAACAAATGAAGACAAATTATCAACGATACTTTACATACCCAGGATATAAAATGCAACAAAACTAGAGTCATTACTGTATTATGTCACTAAATATCACACAAATTGTTGCTACCATATTTTAAGAAATATGCTCATTTGCAACAAACAAGTAACATTGACATAATGGACTAATTATCATTAAATTTGAATTTGAACATTAGTATTTAAATCACAAGTATAGCATCAGGTTTTATGGCAAAGTAAATGGGATATATAAGAATAAATGTTGTGCTTACCTTACAAAGGGCAACATGATTACTGGATTCTATTAGAATGCACCGAGCAATAAGAAGTAGTTCTGGCAAACAAACTAAAGGATATATTGAACAGCCCTCAGGACAGAGTGTGGATTTGGCTATACTCTGTACATCTTTATCCTGTGGAGAAAAAAGAAAAGAAAAAGAAAGCATAGGTAATAATTTTACATCCTAAAATTGAAATATTTATGAATCACAATATTCTATCTGAATTATTGTAACAATGAAACATATTTGTATATACAGATAGATAAAATAGAATGAATCGGATCTATACACTAATTAACAAAATGACAAGAAAGTTATTCACTTTGAATATATGGGAGATACCAGCAATTCATGATCATCTTAATAAGCAAACTCAAGAAAATATGTTTTTAAAAATTATGTTTTATTTATTTATTTATTCATTTATTTAATAATATATGACAAATAAAATTCCTAAAGGTTGTGAACTATTTACAAAGAACAAGAAAAAAAACAAGAAAAATAGAAGTATATTGTTAAGTCTAGTAAAATGTCTAATACCGGTAGATCATAAGAGAATCAAATTTATGTTCGATATAATGAAAACTAATATGTAGATTTATATATATGTAAGTAATATCTTACATCTGTAAAATAATAATACAATTGAGTGCTCTTTTAATGTGTATATGTTTTTATACTCGGTCTTACCTTGTGAAGAAAAAGAAGATTTTCTGATACACGATCAATCACAGGTTTACTTGTCGGTGGTCCAGTCCAATTATTTTGAACAAACAACTGCAAACTCGAAATGCCCACACATGCTACCATGAACTGCCTGTTATGTGGAAAATAAACGTGAGAAATTAAAAATGAAAATATCTTGACAGAAATCAATGAGAAACATCTATTAGAAGTCAATGCCAAAAAGATGAATAAGGTAGTAATTCAATTTATTTGTGATCATTGTCAACATCATTAAAATATATATTTTACTCTTTTTCAATAATAAAACTTCTCCTTGTCATCGTGGAAAATCAATGAATGTGTTATTATTTTACAAATCTAAAATATAGGGGCTTGCTTTCAATTTAAGTTTTTAGTAGAACAAGCAAGGAAGAAGGATATAACTGAAATATATGAATTAAACAAATATATTGCCCATAGGTACATACATAGCATCTCTGTATAGTGTATAGAACATCAACAAACCTAAAAACTTTTTCTCTTGGATTTTGATGTTGTGCCACAAAATCTGTGACATTTCTTGAGATCTGCTCTGCAATATCTTGGTGAGGAGTTCTGGCTAGGATGTGACTAGTGATAACTGATGTCATCACCTGTTCATAATCTCCATTCAATATTGATAACAGGAACTTTCTTACTTCTGCATTGAAACAAATCAAAACAAAACAATTTAAAAACAAATCGGGAGTTGCCAATTACTTACTCTTTTCAATCATTTTCTGGGTCAACATTCTCAGGCTGGGGCACACAGAATATGTATACGTGATAACAGAATCAATTAAAATTCAATGGGGCAACATTAAGAAGTCTGATTCAGCAATTAATAATTCAAATTTAAATTGTCTTTTACAAAACTAAATGATTGAGGTTAAAAAAAAAAAAATTTAAGAGAATAATATAAGATATTATAAGCATCTACTTGGTTACGGGGTTAAGCTTAGCCCACTTTCTGTTCAGACACAAATTTACCAAAGTGGGCTAGCCCCACCTATAGTACGGGGTTAGCTGGCCCTGCAAAAAAGGAAGGCTAACTCCACAATTGAAGTGCCAAGCAAATGAATGAAAACAGAAACGAAAAATAGTCTGGTACTCCGCCATGAAGCTGGCCAGAGGCGAAGCAAGCAACCCACCGTCCAATCAAACACGACGTATTCATGAATATGCATTTCCCGAAAAAGCACTACCAGTGCGAAAGGTCATGTTAAGCACACGCTTATTGTATACTATACTACGCATTTACACAGACTTTTCACTGGAAATCGTTTTTACAACCGGTATTCTTTTTCGAGGTGACTTTTATTAACAGAGTGATATTACTGAAATGACAAAGAATTAAGATTACGTTTCAAAACTCAGCTGAATAATAAGCGGCTTAACTTTGGAATACCCCACCAAAACGAAGTATGTCCGTTGGTCGCCAACGTACCATTTATTGCAGTCCCATCAGTTGGTATTCGTGACCAGTTTCCGAATTTGCCAACGCATCAATTAGAGTTCCTATAATAAGCATTTATACCTTTTTATATTATTAAATATATTTCAAAGTTATATAACCTAGCGCTGTGTCTTGATTATTTTATGGCTTGTACTGCAGCTGATGAGCTGCCGATCACTCATGTCTATACTGTATACTGTTCATGCTGCCGTACCGTTTGACAATGGGATTGAGCAAGTGTGCAACTGCAGAAAATCCCCTAATGAATATTCACGCTATAGTCCGGGGCTAACGATTGCAGAAGTTGAGAACAGCGTGAATTTTCTTTTCCCGGGATAGGCCAGCAACCCAATTCCCATCTCTCAAGGTGTCAGGCAAGGTGGGGTTTTGTCTCCGTCATTGTACACAGCGTTTGTTGACGGCCTAATTAAGGAACTGAGAGAGAAGAACCTGGGATGCACAATAGGTGGCCGTTTCTCCGGCATCATTGTATTCGCCGATGATGTTGCTCTCCTTTGCAGCTCATCGGCAGAACTTCAGCAGATGTTAGAGATCACCTTTGACTATGTCAGACACTGGCATTACAAGATCAACTCGTCAAAAAGTGCAGTGATTGTAACAAATAAGTCAAAGCAATCTACAGGTTCATCTTGGGTAGTCAATGGGTCAACCATCGAGGAGAAAGTCAGTCATCCGCATCTCGATATCTTCAAATCCGGCGCGGCACGACCCAACAGATAGCATCATTGGAACGGGTCTCCGTACTTTCCACGCCCTCTCTGGCACTGGAGCATACACTGGTGGTCTCATCCCTACACTTGTATCCCAACTGTGGAAAACCTTCTGCATCCCGAGAATGCTACATGGGTCCTCCACAACCATATTCACAAAATCAATGCTACTGAAACTAGATAGGGCCCAATCACATCTTTTCAAACAGATACTAGGGGTGCCGAAGTCTGCAGCGGATGAGATGACCTCCTGCCAGTTTCCACGCAGATAGACCTTGGCAGGCTGTTGCTTCTAGGCCAACTCACCAAGCTTGATCACAGCCGTTTGAGTTCAGAACATTTTTAGAAGCCCTCAAAATGGGTACACCCACAATACGGTTCTACAAGAGACAGTGAGGAAGTATGATCTTCCAGACCTCTATAGCCTTGTCCCGAACCCACCTCTGTACTCAACCTGGAAAAAGATGAGTAAACTGTACAAAGTCAACCTGGCAGTAAAACATCACACACTACAAGGAATGATACGCTCCAAGTCCTCTCTCGAGCTCTCAAGTTCTGGATAGATAACACTCCACCCTCTGCAAATCTCCTATATATCCAAAGAACCCACCATCTCCTTCCATCCGAAGAGCCCTCATAGTGAGAGCCCAACTACTCGCATCCACGTATCTGACACAATGCCGTCTCTTCACGCTAAAGAAATCCCCTATCTGTACATGCCCTCTTTGTAAAACCGACGATGAGACAGTGGAGCACTTCGTTGGACTCTGCTCCAACCTGGACTATCTCCCTCAGGAATTCATCAACAAAGTCAAGGAATGCCTTGTGGATCATCCCATCTGTCTAAACCTGTATGATGATGATGACCCACAGCAATTTACCCCTGGCCCTGCTACTTTGTTACCCTTTCATCCATGCCTGCCATCCGAAATTCATAATTGATAATAGCCTTCTTCTACTATCCCTCTTCTACTATCCCTCTTTTTTCTATGCAAAATTGATGCCTTTCTTTCTAATGCTATCCAAAGCTTCAGTCCTAACCAGTTGGATCGCCACGTTTACTCTACTTAGACTACTCCACGAATCTCCAAAATAGTGGAGGGAACAACCAAGAAGAAGTACAGGGCTTAGCAAAGTACAGGGCCGGCCGGGTTAAGTAAAACAAGTGTGAAAAGAGTAATAGTAAATCAGAATTCTATTAACATTGCATTATTTAATTCATATAAATTATTAAATAATTGGCTTACACTTACTAATGACTTACTCACTTAGGCCTACACAGTTACAACTTACAGTTTAATACAGCTAGTTACACTATTACCTGTACAAAGATCACTTTTAAAAGTAAATACATGTAAAATAAATAATCATCTTGTCATTGTTACCCTCTTTGTCTAGTTCAAAGCTACTGCCAGTATTGGTGGCAAATTCCCCCATCCATGCCTCACATTGGTCCCCGATGTTGATGTTGTCACTTTCGAGTGATTGCGCAATCCCCTTCTCCATTCGCCAAATACATGCCAAATCATGCGACATCATAAAGTCATCATCTGCTTTATTTCTTGCCATAGATCTACTATTGATAATTTATGATTTCCGAAAAGTTTGAAACCAGGATAAAGGTGTTTTTGAAAGATTTCCAGATGAACACACAATCTTCAGAGTGAGATAGAATCAATGTTCAATCAATGGCAATGTCTGTAGGATCAAGAAACACATGCAGCATGTCAGTGTAGTGGGCGCATCCATGTTTCCTCAAAATATTTGCTGCCATCAACGGTGAACTGATGTAAATAGCTTTGCATTTAACAAAAATGTTATTCATCCGCATGAATCTTTCGAATCTAAAATTACTATTGATCAATAATTTTCATATTTTTCAATCGTATAATTCTTTTTAAAAAAAATTAGGATATTTATAGCTTGAAATGTCTAAATTATTGATTTTTAGATATAGAACTATATTTTGCATTGTTGCTATGGAGCAGGGATATCTGTATACAAGTAGCTGTGAGTAGTATAGTACAGAAGGCCAAAGGGATCTCTCTCAGCGTATATTTTGCTCGCTAGCGCTCTTGAACTTGTGTTGTTGTCGTATCTCCATATTCACGTTTGTGCATAAGCCGTTATATAAGTTCGACCTTCATAAAAGAAAATTCATATTTCTGAGAGAATCTGCAAGTAAAATTTTCCATTATGGAAGGAGTAGGAGACGGTCCAGCTATAGTTGTAGATAGTGGTGCCGATGATGGGACAATTCTAGAACTAGAAGAGGGCGCAGAGAATGAAATTCCAGCTGATGCTTTGGAAGCAGTCAACGAGTTGAAAGATGAGCTCGACCAAATTGTTTTGGAACCTCCTAAAATAGACATGTAAGGATGAAATTTTATAAAGAACAATGTAAATGCAACAGAAGGTTAAAATATTAACTACTTACAAATGTAGATTAATTAAGAGTAAAGTTAGACTAATTCCAACAATTTTTTGTGTGCCTGTGTGTGCAAATACACCAAAAAGTATTCATTCAAAGTGAAGTCTGCAGTAGACTAGAGCAGATTTATTTACTTGGTACAAAGCCGAAGTTTGGGATTTGTTGACATTAAATGTATTGTATTTAAAGGAGTAATACTGTTTTCACACTGGCAAAATTTTGCTGAACCCCGTACTATAGGTGGGGCTAAAGGGGGGTCTTGGCCCTACCTATAGTCTGGGGTTAAGCTTATTCCACTTTCTGTTCAGACACGTTTTTACCAAGTGGGCTAGCCCCACCTATAGTACGGGGTTAGCTGGCCCTGCAAAATAGCAGGGCTAACCCCGCAATTGTGGTGCTAACTCCGCAATTGCGGTGCCAAGCAAAATGAATGAGAATAGAAACGAAAAATAGTCCGGGACTACGCAGTGGAGCGAATTAATGAATATTCACGCTATGGCTAGTCCCGTACTAGCCATAGCTAATGAATTGCAGTGAGAAAAGCCAAAAAAGTTAGTACGGGGTTAAGGATAGTATGGGGCTAAGCAAAGTACGGGGTTAAGCAAAACAAGTGTGAAAAGAGTATAAGATAGCTGGCTATCCCACTAGACTCTACCTGAAATGTCATCTAGATGACGTGATGAGGGATGAGAGCATATATGCTCTGCACTTTGTATTCAAAATGGTAGAACACCTCTAGGCTCTAAAAGTCTAATTCCGCTTGTTTTAGGACAATTTTATTTGTTTATCTGGGTTCTAACTTAGATATAGATTGTCATGAGTTGTCAAAATAATGCCTAACAAATATCAATAGTGCATAATTTCAAGTCCTTTTTTATGCAGTCATATTGATCTTTCTTATTTTATATGCACTTTTCTGTTCATTCATTTTTCCCCTCAAACCTATTTTTAGACCCTAACAAGTAATACAGACAATCAGATGTCTAAGTTTTGTTAACTTCTTCATGATATCCTACAGGACTCCAGCAGATCTTCCTATGCAGAGCTATCCTCTTACCTACAAAGAGAATGACAACAAGGAGAAACTGGTGTTGGCCTACGCAGAAAACTTCCGGCGACAGTATGTCCATCTCTACAGAGATCGAAAACCACTCCTTCTTTGCCCGCTCAATGAATGTGGAATGGAAAAGTTTGTGTGTACCACGATCAGGCCCACAACACTTCCATTCCAGGAGCTGTATGACTATGATGGCTGTGCAGAATTTGTTTCAGACTATATCACATTTGAACCACTTGATCCTCCTGTAGACTTGGTAAGCAATTTAAAATATCTATTTTTATACTTTGACCAACTCATATATTGTTTTGCTTTTCTCTGTAATGCTATATGAAATAATATATGGCCAATCCGAAATGTTTTCTTCCATGCAGTTTTGTAAATTTGTATGATTATTTATTCACTGTTAGATTAGAACATCTAATATCTGTGGCTTCTTCAAAAGTTAAGTATGATATATCATATTTTAGACTTTTGTAAAAAATATTGGAGGGTATTGAGGGGAAAAGTTTGACATGTCCATGCTTTTATTTCCTTTAGATCTATTTGTGTTTATGCACTTATATTTGATTGGAAATATCTTCATAAATGTGGTATACCATCACAAAACTTTATTTTTTCCTAACAATTTTGTAAAACGTGATGGGTGGTATTCTCTTAAGTTAAGCCGGGACTAAGTCCAGACTAAACAAGAATTTTAGTTCACACTTCTATGGAATGCTAGGTTTCATCTTCCTCCTTCAATATTCATGACAAAGATAAACTACCAAAGACTTTATTGAAATTCAGTTCATACTCATATTATCTTTTTCTTCCCATTTCATTGCAAAATTAATTTTTTGGACACTTTTCATTGCAGGATTAAAATAATCTGTACAGGGAAAATGAGTTGGCAACAGGCACTCCATAAAAGTGTGAACTAGTTAAGCCGAGCTTAACTTAGTTCGCGCTATCGGAATACCACCCGATGATTGTAAAGTAGACTTTTCTCTTTTTTTAAATCTCCCTGTACAGCCCAAATCATTGCTATCTTCAACCACAGTGCTGAGACGGCAGAGAGGGAACTGTTTTGAGATGAGTACATTGCTTTGCTCTCTGCTGCTAGGGGCTGGATATGATGCCTATGTGGTGTGTGGGTATGCTACTAGAGAGATGACACTGTGCGATGAAACCAGAGAAATATGCCCACTCATGAAGAAGAAGAATGAGGTAAGTGTGCAGCTTCATTGTTATTAGAACTTAATTTGTATATTTCTTTTGCAGCTATATTTTGCAGCTTAATTCAAATGCTTGATTTTGCAGTTGTGTTTTTTGTACCGGTAGCCATTAAGGGAAGATTACAGTGGCAAGCTTGATTTTGATATGTATATACATTGTATGTTAAGCACCTGTAATGGTTGGGTATGTTCTTGTCTAATGTAGTTATGAATTAAACAGCACTTCATGTACTACTGGTAGGACTTTATAGAATGAGAAGATAAACACAAACTATTATTAATCATTCTCTCTTGTTGGATGTGAAGGTCAAAAAAGAAGAGAAGAAGAAGGAGATGAGGAAGTATACAGTGAAACCTCCCAAGGATCTTAGGAGTAAGTTCATCTTGGAGATGGAAGCCAGGAAAGAGGCAGAACAAGCCAAAGAGGAGGAACAAAGGAAGAAGGAGATGGAGGAAAAGCAAGAGGTCAGTGATGCAGCAATCCAGCTACTCTTTCTTTTGTATCATCACTTTAAAACTTGCAAAACTTACTTTCATCATGTAGTGTTAATGGTCTTATAGGTTTACTGATTCTCTCATTCATTCTGATGTGAAATTCTGCAGTGATATATGATATAATTTTATTTCAAGCTTCTTCTTCCTGATTCTCTGTACAGTATGTCCTAAAAGACGACAGACATACAAAGTAAATATAGACTTTCATTTCAATAGCATACTTGTCAACTGTTCCAATTTATTCAGTATATTCTGATTTTCTGAATTTTTAGGACCAATTATTTTAGATTTTTTTAAACTATTTTTTTAAAGCCAGATCTGGCTCTTTTTACCATGTTCTTGTACAAATAACTACCGTTAACCAGAGCCCATCATTTCATTTTTATTTTACCCAAAATGCTTCAGCTTCAGGGGGCCCTGCCCTTTGACCCCGCTGGGGTCTATATCCCCAGACCCCTGCTAACGGTACAGATTTCTTATTTTCAATTGTTGGCAGGTATGCAATAGATGTTTTGCTTCATATATACTGCTATGGACAAAAAGTTGTAAATAAATCCATTACATACATATGATAATCATTAATATGCATATGCTGGGCTGCCAAAAATGTGATTGATAGAGACCTTTAAGGCCGGACACTATTTTTAGTATTGCATTTTTATTATAAACTAAAATAATGAGAAAATTTTTATCTCAAGAAAATATTTGTTAATTAGTTTTCCTGATGAGATCATAATTTTTATTTGTAATGCAGGAACTTGAGAAGCCACCATCCGATGACCTGTATGGTCTGAGAATCCACTGCTGGGTACTGGTCCTCAGCGGAAAGAGGGAGGTTCCAGAAAACTTCTTCATCGAGCCACTGACTGGTAACAGCTACTCCACACAGCACGATAGCTACCTTGGTATAGAATCACTCTGGAATAATCACAACTACTGGGTTAATATGCAAGACTGTTCTAATGGATGCAAGGTAAACTGTTCTTCTCATTATGCAAACATTTTGAGGGTGTACCATCCGTGATCAAGTTTTAATGCCAATGGTCTCAGTATCTGTTTTATGCCTCTGCCACTGAAGTGCCAACTGCCCTATTTTCATTTCCTTTATGAGATGACTGAATCATGTCTCTATCTTTAGATTTCTTTAAGCAGATTAAACCAAACAAATTCTAGTAATGTACTGTGTATTTTGGGACTGAAAATTGGGTTTCTTCTTGAAAGTTTAAAAAAAGATGGCTTGTAGCTTGTGAAGTTTGATATAATGTATATAATGAATAGCACTGATATTATTAAGAGTATAGAAAGATGAATCCTTCATAATGTCCTAATGACATCTCATTTATGATGCATAATTTGTAAATTTGTAGACTATAGTAGTAAAGTTGGGATTGACTAGTGGAAATTGACTTTGGAAAGTAGGCAAAAAAGAAACATATGTTCCATGTCTGCCTTATTGTGCTATTTTCTTATTTTGATAGGACTTGCTGTTTGACCTGGGTGACTGTGTGAGATGGGAGTTCATGTTTCCAAGCAACGAGAAACCAACACTAGATATACCAGACATGGATGAAGATGCTCTGGATTTTGAGGATGACGAGGTAAGATCAAAGTATAGAATGATGATACAGGTTTAGATATATCTATTATCAAGTAAACATTTACTTTACTTGTACTAAAGAGAACTATTGCTGAGCTAGCACCATGAGCGTCCCTGGACGGTGTGTGCGCTCTATAAGTTTACACTATTATTATTATTATTATTAAAGAACGCCAAAAACCTTAGTGGTATGAGGTATGTAAGTGAATGGCAACTGCTCACAACAAAGGCCGGTCCTACCTGTTTCACTGAGCTCTGTCTTATAAGATACAGTAATGTGAAGCGAATTGCATTTTACATCTAAAAAAGAAACCCACACAGCTGTTTTGCCGCTTCATATCTTAACGAAACCTTAGAGCTGTAATTAGATTTTAGATTTAGATTTTTTTTTTTTTTTAAGCTGAGAATTTGTCTAGTATAGCATATTGATCATGGAGTGATTGCCGCTGAAACATGCGTTGTACAACCTCATTACTATCAATTGATCATCCCTCCAATTAATAGTCTGATTCAATTGGTTAATTAAAAGGTAAGCTTAATGGATGATCCTAATATTTCACAGGTGCATTGTCAGATGCCTTTCAAAATTATTAATGAAATTAGTTATTAATTAACACCCCTTTTAATTGATTCATTATCTAAAATCAGGATGAAGAGAAAGAGGAAGAGAAACACCTAGACATGCCCCCATCATGGGTGAGTCCCTTAGAACTGTCCCTCAAGGAGTTCCAGTCACGCTGTCCACAGGGCAAGAAGACACTCACCTACAAACGAGCCAAGCTGGAGAAGTTTGCTCACTATCTCATGAAGGATGGTCTCATAATCAGGCTATCAATCTATCATGATAAAGAGAGTAAGTCAAAACTTGACAATATGGTAATATTTTCTTTACCCACTAGGCCACTACTCTTCACCCAGATGTAGTTTATGGGTGTCTTATAGAATATATTCCCAGAAATGCACTCTGCTCTGTTGATGGTTGCCTAAGCTAAAGCATGGTGGTTTGATCATTTTAGAAGGACACAGAAATGTATGTTATTATACAAATGATGCATGCGCATGAGTTCATTATACGATCTATCTGCACTAGAGTTGAGGCTGTGTGTATCTATTGCACGAAGCCGTTAGGCTGAGTGCGATAGATACACACAGCATCAACGAGGGCGGATAGATCGTATAATGAACGAATGAAAACATGCATCATTTGTTTTATACAACGAAACTCCTAGATCCTTGTTATTTGATGTAAAAATGATTAATTCAAGATTGTTTCGTGACAGTTTATGGCTGACAAATAAATCTCAAGTTTTAATAAGTCTCAATTTAGTGCGCACACATAAGTATAGATATAGCAAGCGCACCTCTATCTTTACCCATTTACGCATAGTCCTGCGCAAGAATAGGCCCATGTGTATACACGCAGTATTGAGCGCTCTAACCTCTACGTGCACTACTGCGCGGCACTGAAAAATCGTTGGATAGTACTGGAAAATATTGCACGCTTTTTCATGAAAAAGCGTGCAATAGGATCAGTAAATGAATCACACGTGACCGCGCATGACCAATCATTTGATTAGGATCTGGGAGTGAGTTGTATAAATCATAACGTGAAGTGAGCTGTACAAGAATAGAATATATTTATTGTAATCGTTATTTCTGGCAACAAACCATGACAAAGACATAGCCTAATAAGATCCGTTTGTGCTCTGAAAGTTTTATTTTGTGTTTTAGTTTATTTTATGCATTTTAAATAACTTTGAAATGCTT
The DNA here is from genome assembly GCA_037976565.1 of Mesocentrotus franciscanus. NCBI lineage: Eukaryota > Metazoa > Echinodermata > Echinoidea > Camarodonta > Strongylocentrotidae > Mesocentrotus > Mesocentrotus franciscanus. The sequence goes on along the minus strand of CP137669.1, from coordinate 7,150,687 downwards.
TTGACAGACAAAATGTAGCAAATCCAAATTGGGCATAATTTCTTGTTTAAGATGGCTGTATTAAAAATATTCAATTTATATTTATTTGCAATATATGAGGAGCACGCCATGGTTCTCTCTCCATCAAGATGTGTTCTCAATAACAAGATCCATTTAATCTGGGTACATAATTTCATTGATCGAGTCATACTTTTGTAATATTCTATTTGAATACCTTCCCTATTCTCTTTGCAGTGAAAGATCTTATCCGAGTAGAGGAGACCTATTCATATCGAAGCGACAAACTCCATCTACGGGTGCACAACCACAGGACAGGTTTAATTACAGAATACTACCATCAAGGAAGACCCCTACACCTTAAAGGTACACATCAGTCTAGTCACCCAATACAAATTTTCATGCAAAAAGTTCTTGCAGACACTTGATGATGGTGGCCAATGAAGTGAATGTTGAGCCCAAAGTACTTCTTATCTTTTGTGAATGTGATATTTCTGTCAAGGAATTGCCTATGGTGTACACAAGTTGTATGGAGTAACATTTTTCAGCTTGGTTTTCTATGCCTTTTGGAAACGGATTGTTATAATCAATGATTTTCTCAACTCAAATGCAGTATATGGATTGGAAGCATAATAAGTAAACAAAGAAATGTTATCACTGCATAGTTTGTTGAACTCGGAATGTGGTAGCTCTTTGAATGATTGGGCAAAAGTGACAAGTTCTTGCATTTTGAGTGCCTCAGAATAATTTTGTTAGTAGAATCATAATAGTTTTGATTTTCTTTGTTATTTGTATTTTTTGTTTAATTTAAAGATTTTGAATTTTATTTTTTCTATTTTCTTTTTATTCAAAGATATTTAATTATATCTTTTTCGAATTTTTCTTTTTATTCAAAGATTTTGAATTATAACTTTTCTGCTTGTGTTATTTTATTGACAGAGCAAACCTATGGCCAATGGCCTGACAGCGAGCGAACCATGATCTTCTACAACCATGCTAGAGTAGATGGTTTGACAAGACGAGAAGAGAATGCCCTGGAGATGACTGAACACTTTGATAACAGGGATGATTTCCTCTTATACTGTCATGTGGAGTTTGGTAAACGACCCAAGAAACTAGAGCCTGCTGGATCCTTGCCTTCGTCAAATCCAAGACCTATCTTGGTAAGCTTATTTTCTTATTTTGTTATTATTCATTTATTTCAAAATTACTTATCTTAATCTATTTAATCCCCCAAAACTTGAGTTCTTTCCCTCAAATTCCCTTTATGGTGCTCGATCTGATGTTTGCACTGATAACAATGTGGTTCTAGGCTTTATTTTGTCAAAGATATTGAAGTAGGGTTGCTATTTGGGTTTTAGGTTAGGGTTAGGGCCAGGTTTGGTGTTTGGTCCAGGGTTGAGGTTATGAATTCAGCAGAGCAATTGTTAACAGGAGCATGTGTTATACAGTCGTCTTAAACTTCTAAGCTCATTTTATGTAAAATATCCCAATCTCTAACAATGTTAATAAATTTCTGTGAAACTGTACGTGGTAAGTTGTTTATTGTATAGTGTGTATCCATTTGTTGCCTGAGAAAATGAAACTAATGCTCCAGATTTTCCTTGAGTAAACTCATAATTAGTTAGAGATGTTTTTGTATTATCTTTATGTCCATCTGCAGAAAATCGTAGAGAAGTTCCGTCGAAACAAGGCCAAGCCAGCCAATGAGGATATTGCAGAATGCATCTACCTCATCTCAGAAGACCGCATCCAGTTGACCTTCCATCACCAAGACGACAAGATCACCGCCTCCACCCGAGACTTCATCAAGCCTCCCAATGCCAATGACAAGGGTGCTGTGTTGACCTTCTCACAAGACATGACCTCCACATTCAGGGTGGATCCGCTAGCTGAACCTCCTAAGAACCTGTTTATCTACAATCTTCTGAGAGAGTTGGTCGACAAGGAGGACAAGACTGTACACAGTGTTAGGGACTCAGAAGAAGAGGTATTAGTCGTCCTATTCTGGCAGCTTTTACACCATACTATTAGTTTCCAACTGAATCATTGAGTATCTGTATGTAAAAGAAAAATCTAGTCAGTAAAAAGTGTTCAATAACAAGTAATATTTTGGGAAATATACAATTCTTTTATTAATTTTGTCAATTTTAGCTTGCTAATGCATGTTTTGTAATGTATAGAAATGTCTAAATAAAGGATTTATTAAAGTCTTCTTCCAGATTATTAGGATTCTTTAAAAGTGTTCTTGCACTATAAATTATCTCAAAAACCAGTTTTGAGCAATCATGAATAGACTATACAATACAAATTTACTTGAACATTGATTCTCTTTATGTTTACAGGTAAAAGAAATTCTGTCAGAAAGACAAGAGGAGGAGGCTAGGTCAGACCTAGACATATCCGTCTATGATACAGAACGTAATGAGAAAGCCAAACAACATCGTATTGAAAGGGTAAGTTGAAGATGGAGCTCTTATGCTCATTTTCTCCCTGCTACTATCATGTCACTGACTGTCATGGCTCCCCCCTCACATAGAGTCATCCCTTCAATCAATTATGAAAGGAAACATTGTAGAAAGTACAAAGTATGATGCTGCGTCATGACATGCATAAATGCCTTCAGAACATACCCCCATGTCCCTCAGAACTGTGTGAACTGATGGGTCGGATTTGTGGGTTAGCATATCCTTGAACTAATGAATGTTGAAACAAATGCAGCACTCATCATTAAAGTGAATTATCCCTTGATATAAATTGAAAACTCTGGTTAATGATACATGGTATAGCAGTATGATGAATTACTGGAAAAGTATTGTTTATCATTTATGATAAAATATTACTCTTGTAATATTCTCAAGTGATTTTTTTTAATTTTATTTTAATACTTAGCATTGCAAGTTTATCAAGCAATAATTTGTGATTGATATTGTAAATAATGACAGCCAACAGAATTGGCCCATTTCTAACTTATCCATCCAACATTTTCTCTCTCTTTAGGAGCGACTTCAGATGGAGGAGAAGAAACGTAGAGAGGAGATGGAGCTTGACTACCTTGCCCCATTCCTGGCCCAGATTGGAGACCCAGAGAAACTGAACAGACAGCAAGCCTTGAAGCTCAAAGAAGATTGTCTAGCTGATCTTAAGATGAGACTCATTGACAAAGCTAACCTCATTCAGTCCAGGTTTGAAAAGGTAAGATACTGTCAGGGGCGTAAAGAGTCTAAACCATTTGTTTTCCTATAGATCATGAATGCAATTTTGAAAGTTATTTGTTTATTGATTTGAAATTGATTGAGGAGTTTTACCATATTTAGACTGATTTTGAATACATACACATAAGATTTGTGTTAGTTGGGCATGTTCAAATGTAAATTATTTTAGATGACATTAAAATTAAACCCAGAAGGATCAAATTTCTATCAACTTCTCTATCATTTTCACAAAAGCAGTTCTTACAATAAACTTTGCCTTTGATCTCTTGTAATCAAATTTCTCTTGGTTTAGACTAGATTATATATCATTTTTATTTTCTTATTTTAAATGTATTCCGTTTTGTAGTCTTGTAACAATATACTTTGTTATTACCTATCTTCTAGGAAACTGTTGAGCTCCATAAGAAACAGACATGGTACCAAAACAACCAGATGAACATGCAGAAAGAGGATGAAGAGGAGTATCTAGAGTATTGCAGTGAAGCTATGTTCCGCATACACATCCTAGAGCTGAGGCTCAACAGGTTAGTGCTTTTCTGCCATATTCTCTATGTTATATTGGTTCAAATGGGGCTTGTAATGTGTGATATTTTCAGGGTTACTTTGGTTCTCAGTAAATGCAATTAAGCTGAGAAACACGTAGTGTTTGTAGTGTTTGTCCCTTTTGGATAAAATGTAAGAAATCTCTGCACGTGAAATGAAAACCATTTGATGAATAAATACAAATAATTTCGAAATTGCTTGTGCTAAAATTGTAGATTTCACTTAATCTTGGGTATTGATTAAAATGGATAAACTTATATTTTCATGGCTGAAATGAATGTTTGTTCTTTAACTTCTTTGTTTGTTAGTTTGTTTTTAGACATCAAAGTAATTTACTGTCTGCAAAAGGATCAAATATTTTTCAATACTCTCTTTATATCACTTCACTCTACTCGTAATTTGTTTGTATGAATCTGCTATAGATGACCTATGATTTACCCTCTCTTTGATTTTTGTTTTCAGACACAAGGAGATGGCACCTCATAAATACATGGCGCTGGATCAGAAGCTAAAGACAGACCAAAGACTGTCAGAATTTTTTGGAGCTATATTGGCTGATAAGAGATAGAAATAGAAGTACACTCATTCTGGTTATCTCCGATAGATGTGGACCTCTAGTAGCATCTTTACTGTCATGAACGCTATGTGTATGCATCATTTGATTATTGAAATCCTATAGAGACATCCTGTTAAGTTCCAAAAGACCAGACACAAACTATGTTATAATCCGAATGTAAAACAGGAAAGTAATTGAAATCAGATAATCACTTGATAATTATTGTCTTTTACAAAACCTATTAGGAAGGGATTTTAAATGCCCATTCTTTGCAATTATTATCATAATTAATTTGTAGAAATTATTAGTACGATTTTTTTGTCAGTAATGCAACATGAGTATGTTCAAATTTATCCATGTTTCACTTATCATTTTACAACAACAGATGAGGATGTTATTTGGAAATATCTGGGAGGTTTAATACATTTTTGTATGGAGCTTTTGAGGATGCCCCGTCTTTGATATAGGTCACGACATTGTTATATGTCATGTTGGCCCATTTCTTTCTTATACACTGTCCAAATTAGAGGGAATCCTAGTTTGAGAAACACAAATCACATGCTATTATTTGAGTGAGGATAATTCCTAGTATGTAATTAGTTTGGTAATAACACCGACATGATTTCCAACAAAATTTTCACTAAAGAAATGGACAATGATCGAATAATAATTGGCATATGTATTTCATAGCCATTAAGAAACTGTAGAGTAGTCGCTCTGAATATTAGTTGAATTCATTGATTTTATCTTCTGCAATATTCCGTCCAGTATGTGTGTTTCTGTGACTATGCATTTCAGTGTATGCATTTTTGTAAACTCCATTTCTTTATTTTGTTTATAGATTTGCAAGCCAAATCGTGATGTAAATCTTATTTACTATATGTTTATGAGAATATCTTTCAGATATTTACTTGAAGTTCAGAGCTCGCTACAATCTATTCTTCAATATTACTAAAGCTGGATGTTGATATTAGCATTCTTCTTCTGTCCTTAATAAACATGATTCATCATGATAGAGGATATTTGCAAAACTTTGAAATACAATGTGTGATGAAAACAAGGATAAAATGGCCTTGACAAATAAGTATATGAATATCTTTGTATATGAAAACATCTATTCTACTTTTGTAACATAGTATACATAGACTCTCATGATATTGTAAGATAGATGTGTACATGTATTTACATTATTTTGCAGGATTTATTTGTATTTTGTGTATGGAAATTTAACTGTATATTGTATATATGAATTTGTATGAAATAAACTATGAGATATAGCATTCTCTTCAGACTGATGCTGAGTACTTTTTAACAAAAAGTTGATTTGAAAAAAATATTATTTCTGTCTTTTTTTTTTCTTTTTAAAAACCTGACATGAGATTCATTAGTGGGATTTGTCAACTAGAATATTCAAGAATTCATTTTTGTTATTTTCTTTTTTCCCTTATTCTTGCTTTGCTTCATTCATCACCATTTATTCTTCCTCAACATTTTACTGTACTTTTTTTAAATGAATGGTAAGCTGTGTGTGTATATATATATATATATATATATATACACACACAACCAGGGGCAACTTGACATGCCTACCTAAAAGCCAAATCCTAGAAATAAAATGTACTATGTTTTAAATATAATTACCACCTGAACTGCTGATCAAAAATGTTTGAAACATTTTACACAATACACAAAATAGAATATTTCCAGACAGTTATTGCTATTGCACAATAGTGAATAAAACTTTTATTTACAAAAATACATGTAGAATCTTTTCAGCACAAATGGTTATCCAAGAAGTATAATTAATGAAAGACTGAATATTTCATACTCTATGATGCTGTACATATACACACTGGTGCACTGATTTATAAGTAAAATGGTTTACAATAGATTTTGGACTATCGATTGTGTGAAGTAATCCTTGAAAGTTCATTAATCATGTTTACTTGAACATATTGAAGAACACTTGAAATAGATTATTCATTATTGAAAGAATGATTTCATACATTTGTACATTTAATATTAGAATCACTTTTCAGGCTTTAATTGCTTCATGACAAACTAAGGAAGGAATTCAACCTGTCCTGCCTGTGTTACATGTGAAGGAAAAAAGACCAACTTTTCATAGCATGTAACACTGTCGTAGTATTACAGAGTGAAGTAGAGATGGGGGGAAAGGTGAGAAAAAAGACAGGAGAAAGGGCAAATATTTTTCTTCATATTATATTATATTTTATATTTATATCATATTGTATTATATTATATATTTATATTATATTGACTGGGCTTGAGGTGCATCAGAAATATTGACTAAGCTAAGATCATATTGGCCCAAGTTGAAGACGAGGGCAATATGGTCTTAGCGCGATCAATATTTCTGATGTACCTCAAAGAAGCCCTGTCAATATAATTATTATTACCTATACAAGGCAGTTTTTTACAAATAATATACAACTTTGGTATCGAGCATGATTTTTACTCACCGTGTATGCATGTATTTCCCTAACTCTTGTCCAGAGATTAAAATGTATGAAAATGTAATTGTGACGTAAATTGTTAACGCCTTCACAAAACTGCGCGTATGCACTTTAATAAAAGTGCACTGACAAGAAAGAGTGGAATATGGCGGAATATTGCCCTCTGATTTAGTACAGTGGTCTACGGGGAAAACTTGGAAGAGGGCAATATGGCAAATATTGCCCGCTCCGGTTTCATATTCGGAGCAGTGTTCCAAATACGACTTTTTATTTAGCAGCTAAAATGCCTTGTATGGGTAATAATATATTATATTATATATATTATATTATATTATATTATATATATTATATTATATTATATATAGATATATATATATATATATATAGATAGATATATATATATATATATATATATATATATATTACCTACAATGTCGCTAGTGTCATTGTTGGAAGCCTGAATAAAAACATCAAAGCATTTCACAATCCAGCATGACATCATAGCTAACCAAAGACACATGCAGAGAGATGACATACTACTAATTTTATGCAAGCTAGGTCAGTAACATAGTAATCTAAAGAGTTGTAAAAACAAATAATAAATAATAGAAGCTGTATAATCAAATGAAGAGTAAAAAAGAAAGATTGATGATGAAAAGAGGGTAAGATTAAAGCAAAGAAGAAACAGCAATGTCCATTGTAAAGATGATAATGGTGAAGATGATGACCTAGATTTATAAGCACTTAATACCTGCAATACATCTCAAAGCACTTCACAGTTCTATCATTTTTCCTTCATTGTGCTATTCTCATCAAACTAAGAGGCACATGTATCTCCATGTTCTGTGTGTCATGAAATAACACTTCAGAAATGATTAGGTTACAAAAAATGAAATGATGAAAGAAACCATGTGAAAATTAGAAAAAATGATCCTAAAATAGGACAGTAGCCCAGTTACAGCTTTAATAGTAAGTAGGCTGCCAGTTGACAGGAAAGCTTTCATTACCCGGTAACTGTAATTTAACAGTCTCTCCATAAAGAACTTCCTCTTCTACCCTTAACCAGCGGTCAGGTTTAAGTAGGATTAACCACCCACAATGATCGTCTGTCACCTAAAGCCTTGTTCAGACAAGATTGGAAACGGCCTCAAAATTTTGTTGCGGCAAAATAAAATGATGTTTTTGTATCGTGTCAAAAATCTGTATCTCTCATTATGCAGATCACAGTACACATATATGGCCCTTGAAATTGTGCATAGCAATGTGTTTTTTCTATTATTTATATAATACATGTACTAATAATTTGGTCTTACTTACCATGGGCAACAACATTAGTATAAATACTGCTCTTCCTGCGGGCCCTGCAATGATTATTATTCCAGCATTGCCCATTTAATACACCTGGGCCCCGTATTACAAAGAGTTGATATCAATCGCAACTTATTTGCGATTGATATCAATCGCAACTATGTACATAAGAGATAGGAGACTGCAAACTTGCGATTGATTGGAGGACTTACGATTGATTTGGATCAATCGTAACTCTTTGTAAGACGGGGCCCAGGTTTGAAAGAGACAAATTTGGGTTTACACACCTTGTCCAAGAATCTAAGCACTTTCTCTTCATTTCCATATGGGACTGTTTTGTTTTGTTTTTTTTAAGAACGTTTATTGTGTCGTGTGTGAATGGGGTTTAATTGAGTTAACTAGATTTTGTGACATTCATTTACGGACATAAGCACTAGATCTCAGTACATTCAATATCCAAAAGATTGGTTTACAACATCTGTTCTCTCTGACTCAAATACTGTATGGGTACTTCATGAAAGTTTGCCAAAAGTAAAGAACTATGAAATGGACACTTATTGTGTTATCTTCTTACAGAGCTTGCAATGAGTTACTACGAAAGTGAATGATTTAGAACACACCGACTATTCTGTGCAATGATCAACACAATTGCAGCTTTCCAATCAGTATAAAAGTCTGTCCTTACGTCTACTCATTATCAGAATCAATTACTTGGTTTTTGTTTATACATGTTCAACAAATATAATTCAACTATCATAAAAACTCAAGGTTTGCTTCATATAATCACATTATGATATTATAAAGAGCAGTGATGATAGCACACGGGATTATTGTCACTATCATTGACTTATAACGGTTTATTCCACTACATGTAAATGTAAACTGAATACAAGTGCCAGACAACTGCCAGCACTTTGAAAATTAAACTCTATTGAATATTTAAAATATTTTTTATCAACAGGGCCTCTTTGAGAGTGGATTTCTTCCATTCTAGATAATACCTTAGCATTATTAACATAGGATTATGTACTGAGTATAATAGTTGGCTTAAAAGTAACAATTTTATTGCACAGGACCTTCACACAGGGTATATAACCTGCACATGGATTATTCATTCATTGCATCTAGTAAATAATTGCAAAAGTGAATGATTTCAACCGAAAAAGTTATGATTTTATGATTTTCTTCAACATACCTGACAAAATTCAAGAAAGACATTGGACGCTAAATACATGATCTGCACATGGTAAATGGTAATAACAAATTTTTGGATTATTTATTCATTACATCTGGTAAAGAATTGCAAAAGAGAATGATTTCTTCCACAAAAGTTAGTATTTCATGATTTTCTTCAAAATACCTGAAAAAATAAGGAAAGACATCGGAAGCTCAATACATGATTGCATCTGGTATACATGCTTTGGTGGTACCCTGTAAACCATTGAACAGTTTCTGCAATAGGTTTTGAAAAAATGAACACATTCTCCGTTTCATTTTTTCCTTCCTAGACAAATGAAAAATTGCACATCACTTACAATGTCACTTACAATATATTTGATGAATAGAAAAATATCCAGTTGGAAAATATCTATATTGCAGCGCATTCATAGTCAGCAGAGATATATATACACATATTTAGCAAGGTGTCATGAACTCCACATCCCAATTCTCTCTTGGCTTTAGATCAAAGTGTTGCTCGACAATCACTGCATTCATACATGATCCAATCATTTTTCTGTATACAGATACTTCAGGTCAATAATCAATGCATGTGCATGTATAACTTGCCATCCACTTTGTAAATTGCCTGCAGTGTATATGTAGCATGCATGACATAAACTTGGCAAAGGTTTCACATGTTGATGTTGATGACCTGAAGAGTATGTACCTCATCATGAGATAAAACTCAGTAAAACACAGTGACTCATATCATACAATGCCAAGTTACCAGCATGTGCATAAATCTAGTCTCTGCATATATCTCAAAATAGCATGGTTCTTTTTCATATATTGCAGCAAAATCATGAAGGCATGGTCTGAGGTACACATGTAAGAATTGATTAAAAACCATACTGGATCAGGAAGCAATTGGGTGTGGTTGGGATTAGGTGATCCATATGACACACATGCATCTCAAATGTCTGATGCCAATGTTCAGACATCATACATTGCCAATTTGAGGATCTAAGCATCTCAATCAGCCTGATCAGTAAGATTTTTCATCTCGACCACAAGTGAATGTTCACACTGGCCTATTGTTCACAAATCTTTACCCATTTCAAATCCTCACTCACTTTATATTCACCACACTTTGATCTCACCAGAGTTACTTTGAAGATTGAGCAGAATTATCTGCACATCCTCTGTCCCATCAAATTGACCACACTTTGATCTGATCAGTGTCTCTTCAAAGATTGGTAAGAATAATCTCCAAGCGCTCACCCCCTTCAACTTGACAACACCTTCAAGTGATCTATATTTCTTTCAAAAGTGGCAAAGAACTATCTCTAAATCCTTGCCCCTTCTTATTGGCCACACTTTAATATGACTAGCCTTTCTTTCCACATTGGCAAAAATCATCTGCGGGTCCTAGCCCCCTTCAAATTGACCACACTTTGGTCCAATTGCTTTTTCTCTCTAAATCCGAATCACTAGCTCCTTACAATCCTTGCATCCAGCCCTCTTCAAATCAACAACTTATCAAGGGCGGCTGTCAGGGACAAGATAGAGATGAATCCAAGATTCAGCTCTTCTTTCAGGTTCTTGTGGAAGAATTCCGGAGCTCTGGCAAGCTGCTTGCGCATCTGGACCAGCTGCTCTCCATTAAGATTGCCCAGTATAGTGTGGAGTGTGTGGATGTTGTTGGTCTCCAGCCAGGCTTGGACTTGCTCCGTGCTCCACCTGGAGATAGCGCTCGCTGAGGATCCCTTGCTGTAAGACTTGGCAGGGAGAACAGGGGCCTCTGGTCGGGGTGGTGGTGGTGATGTGATGATGATGGACCTCTGGGGTCCGATTCCTGAATGATACAATGATAATTAAAACTTGTCAGTATGACACAGGATAGGTAGATACACAATGAAATCATGTATGCTGGCCAGTATATATAAATGTAAGTGAGGATTAATAGATCAATATTAAATGAAAACATATATACCTAAAATGTATTATGTAAAATGTATATACCACCTAAATGTATTGTCAATAAGGACACAAATGAAAATGACAACAACAACAAAGTTGTAAATTGCAACAGGAAGTGAAAATTGTCCATATCCCAATCTAGACATTTGGTAAATAACAAACAAATACCAAACAAAGTAAGTAAATCAATTCTGGTTCTGAAATCTTGCGTTTGATATTTCAAAAGACCTACAAATGGCAATCAAGGAACCTTGCTTCAATTCCCCCTATCTACAGGTATAAAACACAGATATCAGCCTATAAATATGTAATAAAGAAAACTAGATAACTATTGGTTAGGTTTCCTAATTAGGTTAGTTTACAAAAGACTTTATTCAGCAGAATAGAAGAAACAAACTTGGGACTAAAGAAAAAGGGAAGATTTCAATACTCACCATTTTGTTTAACTGATACTTTCTTGGGCATCTTGCCTCTGTCTCCAATCTCCTTGATGAGTCCAGGAAGATTCTCTGGGATGACCTCGTTGGAAAACATCTTGTAATAGAGCAGAGTACCAACGAGAGCCCCAGCCAGCCTTCCCCTCGTAACCCTCCTCCAGCTGTAAAGGAATGATGGGTTTCTTCAGTTTGTAGGCGTAGGTCGCTTCTGTACAGGGATGGAGAGGAAGGAATGTGGAGATTAGAGCATGAGAGACAGAGACTGAGGAAGGAAACAATAAATGCTTTGATGACGTCAGGACTCATTAAGAGCTCGAGGATGCCAGAATCTGGAATCCATCTCACATGGTCTTGATTTAATCTGATGTATCTCCTCATCCTCTGAATGGAAACTATTACACTTAAAGGAAGTCATGATAACATTTAAAGAAAGTCATGATAAATAATGATTGCCAAATGAAAAGGACTTGTGAAACTATGGTTCACTCGACTGATTTGGCAAAATGAGAAAAGGAACGACAAACAAGAAAAAAGATTGAAAGATTAAATCTTTGGAGAAAGAAATAGTAACGGGAAAAATAAAAAAATTGAGAAGGTGGGATGGAAAGGAGGGAGAGAGGAATGGGGAAACATTCATTATGTTGATGAAGAAATGAAGAATGCATGAATAAATCTTTCTTATTTTGGGGATGGTTAGTTCTAGTTTTTCTTCTTCTTCCTTATTTTCTTCTTATTTCTTTTTTTACCTTGAAAGTAAAGAAGAAAAAACAAGAAAAGAAATAAAACAGAAGAAGAAGAAGAAAAAGAAGAAGGAGGAGAAGAAGAAGAAGAAGAAGAAGAAGAAGAAGAAGAAGAAGAAGACGAAGCAGAAGGAGGAGAAGAAGAAGAAGAAGAAGAAGAAGAAGAAGAAGAAGAAGAAGCAGAAGAAGAAGAAGAAGAAGAAGGAGAAAAGGAAGAGGAAGAAGAAGAAGAAGAAGAATGGAAAAAAGAAGATGATGATGGTGATGATGAAGTGAAGAAGAAGAAGAAGAAGAAGAAAAAGAAAAAGCGAAAAAAAGAAGATGATGATGGTGATGAAGAAGAAGAAGAAGAAGAAGAAGTAACAATCATTAACAAATTCAAGAAAATATATTCAGCAATGTAAAGATATTGCGTTTCTTTTACAGGGCTTATTCATTTTTTGCTTTGAAAAAAAACAAGATATTCTGCCAGCTTGAATTCATTCACTCAGTTGCTACATAGTACATACAGTATCTACATTTGTAGTCAAGCTGTCACTTTGTAGTTGGTCAACTGTTAATCCCAGGAGTATCATATTTTCTACAAAATAATAGGCTATAATTGCTTTGACTGTGAGATTAAACAAGCTTGAAGGCAGATTACATGTCTATCCCTTTAACTGCAATCAATGGCATGTGGCACCTCCTTTGCTCAGCATTAATCTACTTTGATTTGACATGATTTCCTGTGTGAGTCAAATGAGAAATTTACTATCGCATGTTGCTAACGGTTCGTTGACAACCATCCACCCTCTAGACAACCAAGGCTTGCTCATGTTACTCATTATTTTAATCCAATATCTCAGTCACAACAGAGCAGGCAGCTGCCAAAAATTCATGTTTATGTGACTGTCCTACTTTCGACAGAAAAAATATTTTCAAAGCATTAGATTGTCTCAAAGAAATATTTAACATTCATTTGGCATTTCCTATTCTTTGATTTTCTTAGAGGCAATTAAGGGCAACGGGTTCAAATTACAAAAGTGTACGCCTCGTTGCCTACTTTCCGGTCGTAATTGTTTCAAAGGTCAATTAGCATGGTAGAAGTAGGCCACCGTTTGAAGTCTGCAGACAAACTATTATGCTCTGAGGAAATTTATGACATTGAACCGAAATTGCATTTATAAATTAAATTACAAATTAAGTACACATGTACAGACTGACTGTAAGTGCGGGCTTTGCTGGAATAGCACTTTTGATGAAAATGTGAATAAGGTTCTTCAAGATTGACAAAATTAGGTTACAAATTCTTGACACATTTGTGCTGTAGAAACTAAATTGGAAAATAAGAAGTAAGCCCTGTTAAATTGCAGCAATTATTCTTTAACTATTTAGGGAGTAAAAAAGGGAGCAGAGTAAAATTGAATGAAGATATGAAAATTCGACCATCTCACATGCATCAAATTCCCCCTTAGGATCTAAATCTACTCAAGTTTGACATTAAAACTTAAAGAATTCCCTAAAAACTATGAAGCAATAGATATTCTTGCAATGAAACAATATGAAGAGTAAATTTACTACATTGTGTAGTTTCCCCTTAATTTCATGAAATTTATCAGAGGAAATAAGTGTCTGCCTTTTACCAGGGCATAAGGCTTGCAAGCTGGTGAGTAATTGGGTAATCTTAGTCAACTAATGTCTGATGGAAAGTTTGTAGGATCATATCAGTTTGCCAGATCTTTCATTCATTTTTCTATTCTTTCACTGGTTTATTAATTGATTTTATTTTTTAACATTCCAATTTGGTAATTGTTTAAAAAGATACCTCAACAAAAGGCTATATAAAGGGGAATAATCTACAACTTACCATTCAATTGAGCCAATGAATATAATGTTACAGTCAATTTATCAATACATGTATTATCAGTTATCTATTCAAACTGATTAAAATTACCTCTGTCTGTACTATTATCACTAAAAAGGATATACAGTGTATTGTTTGAAAGTCAATGAAATTGTCTTTTTTTTCAGTGATCATTAACTTTTTCCAAAAACAAGCGACACAATTACAGTTTTAAAATAAAACCCATGAAATGTTAACACATAGCATTTCAATGAATGATACATATTTTAAATTATTATACTCCATCTGCCTGAATTTTACACAAATTTTACCTGTTATATACTCTCTCATTATGTACAAGGAATATTAAATCATCAGTTTGATTAAATATTTGGTATTTCAGTAATTGGGTAATAGGTCTAATTCAATAGGAGAATATCTGTAAAAAGTAGCTCTAAATCAGTGGGTGTTACCCATAGAAAGCATGAGATTGACAGCAAGCTTACCTGTGCGCCCATTATGGCTCTCAAAGTACTTCTGAGTCATGCAAACTAGGATGAGAGCTGACCTCTCTACAGCTTGGGCCATGGCACCCAGAATGTCTCCAGCTATATATATATATATCAAACAAAAACAACAACAAATAATAATAAAACGCTCATCATCATTGTACTGTCATATGGGATCCTGAAAAACAGCATGGTAAAGTATATATATTCATAAGATTGTATAGCTCTTAATTACTTTGAAACATTTATTTATATCACAAAATGCAGTTAATAGGTTCCCAAATTCTATATCTTATTCTTTTCAGGAACACAGTGAGATGAAACTTTAACGTTTTGTATGAATTTTCTGGTTTCCAAATTTCTGATTTTTTTCGAATTTCTGGTTTTCGACAGATGTTTCCAAACTTGATGATTTGGAAATGGTGCTAAGTGGACATTAATCTATTAAAAGTTTAATCAGGATTGATGCTATCATAATTTAATAGACTAAAAGTTTAATTGTGCTCATTAAATTTCCATGCTAAATAACAAGTCTGGACTTGATAAACTGATCTTGATATCTCAGATTGATTTAGAAATCAATGGAGAAAATTAATTTCCTTTAACTAACAAAAAAAAGAGGATATAAGTGTCGTGGACAGAGACTCCCTATTCATCCTGCGAAGTTAAATTGTATAAATGTATCTCTAAAAAATAAGATAGCACTCATCGGCTTGTTATTCCATCTATCTAGACGTCACATATTGTTTAATCCATCAACAGGAAGGTGGAATAAGTAATCAACATTAATCCTTTACCAGTAATCAGCATAGCAGGCAGACTATATCATTAACATCTTAACTATATGTTGATTAAGAGTGCTCATTCTATTCATAATTCCATCCCTAGAACAGGTTTCACCATTTAAATACTTTGATTCATGGACTATGTTGTGGTTTGGGGAGATAATTATATAAGAATGCTGGGAACGATGTATGGTGTTAGAGAGAGAGAGAGAGAGAGAGAGAGAGAGTGATAGGGAAATTGTGATACAAAGAGAGTAATGCAAAAAGAGCAAAAGCGAGGAAGTAGATGCACACCCCAATATTGTGAGACAGAAGGAAAGAGAGAGAGAGAGAGAGACCGAAAAGAGAAAGAGAGATTGAGAAGAGAGAGATAGAGAGAGAGAGAGACTAAAGAGAGGGAGTGACAGGAAAAATAAAAAGAGTACAAGAACGAGAAGGAGAGAGAGGGAGAGAGAAAGGGGGGAAAAAAGGTGTAAAATCGCATCAAGCGATCATGTAAATGCACATTTAGAGGTACATGTAGTAACCCTTGACCCTTAACCCTAATTCTAAATCTTTCTGCTAACTAGGAGCATTGAAATTGCTATTCTTCTGAAAGAGGGAGTGGTCATGAATGCATAATATCACTTTTGTAGGACTATACAGCCTTCAATCTGTAAAAAACAATGAATTTCAGTATTACTTTTTTCTGGAACTCACCCATCTTATCGATATCCATCCAGACGTTGAATCCAGCTTTCTGGAGTAGATCCCTGACTTCTATCATTATCTCCTGACTATCCCACTGGTAGCTGATCATGATGTGTGGTGTCTCACTGCTGATGGAGATGGTGGAAGAAGACAGGGATCTATCAGACTTCTCGTTGTGTACACCAAGCGGGACCTTGGTGTCATAGATCTCCCACAATGCACCGGTACACGCATCTCTGATGGTCGGGTTCTCACTGTTCTTCAGCAACATTAGAGCTGTCAAAGAGAGAGTCGGATAATGCATTTTATCAATCATAACAAGAGTGAGAATGTACCATTCATCAAGTCAAATTAATGATACACACATTTATGATGAACCTGCATTAATATCATGAAACACAGATTTTTTGTTATCATTATGAAAACATACTTATCTTCATTTTCATTCAAAAGAACTATGACACTGGCTTTATTAGTGAATAAATATGTGAAGCCCCAGTTTGCATATGATTGTCACATTTACAAACAATCAATTATCACATGAAATTTATTCAAGATACTTTAATGAAATGAAATTTTACAAAGAACTGTGAACAGTCCGTCTCTTGCAAACCAGAAGGCCATTGACTCTGTGTTGAAATATAATATATGAGTTAACACCCTACTTGCCCTCAACATATGATTTCTCAGATGACAAAGCATGTAAGATTGACAAAAATACATACATTTGATGATTTCTTGATCCTGTCTTATTTTCTCCTTGTTTTCATCAACAAATGCCAGTTGCCAAGTAGCAGCAGCTGCAGTCTGTTTTTCCTCATCTGTGCATTTCTCTCCAAGCATCTTCCCAATCAAAGGCAACCCATCTAGCTCAACTATCAATTTCTTGTTCTCATCATTGATTGCTAACTGATTCAAGCCTTGTAGTGTCTCACAGGCAGAGAAGCCATATTTTTTGGTGACATGATTCTTGTACAGCAGAGCCTCTTCAATCATCTTCAGCATGAACTTCATACACGCATTGTTTGTTTGTAGCTTCTCCACTTCGGATTTCTTAGCAACATACGCAAGGATTATGAAAGACTTTGCCCGAACGATGAGATACGATGACGTTGTTAATTCCTGCAAGTTATCAATGGCACTGTAGCAGCGAGCACGGTTCTTGAACTTTCTCCTACAACAGTTATGCAATATTCCAAGTATTCCCTTAACGACATATCGTTTTCCGTCATCGTTCAATCGATCGACACTTAGTTCGGGATCCTTTAGCCCTTCGATTAACAAGTCTAAACATTTCAGTTTCCCAAATTCTGTGCAGGCGTTATCTGAGCAGTCTGTAAAGTTCCAATAACTTCCCAGCATTCTTTTGAGATTGGTAAGTGCTTGTTTAGCTTTGGGGACAGGGTCATCTACATATATCTGATAGCTATTAAGGTCATTCCACATCCTGGGAAATATCTCCACAAATCCTACAGAGAGTAGATGTTCTGCCAGCACGATTCGATTGGACTTTGGTTTCAACGTACTAGCCTTCCGTAGGTTATCATAGATCTTGAAGCACTCCTCTGTAGCGTAGTCATCGCTGCTCTGCAGGTACTCCATGTTGTCAGAAGTCTCCAGTATCCACTTGTCTAACTTCTCTTTCTGTTCATTCCCCTCATGAGCAGGATCTTCTTGTGTTTCTACTTTCTCCCGATCTGCTCTGTCTGGTCCAGTTTTCTCCGGCTCAGCTGGCATATCTATCTGATCCACTCCTCTCACCTTCCGACCTTTCTTCTGACTACTCATCACAGTGCCCATGGTGCAGCTGTAGATGGCACTTCCTGGCTGAGTTTTTGTTTGGCACGCTCAAGCTTCCAGAAACCCTGCATGTTGGGAAGGGAGATACAAACGGGGGATACAAACGGAGGAAGAGAAATTAAGGTGAATGTATGGATATCAAATACATGGGATATCTGACTCATTTGTAGTGAGGAAAGGTCACTAGGTTGAGATGCTTGGATACGCTCTAGGAATTGACTGGACAGGCAACAAAACATGTGAGTGTCATTGCCTGACACAAATTTGATCATCTCAAGGCCTGCCAAGTTGCTAAAACCAGAACTTCTAACCTTGTTACATGTATATGACCAGTTCAAGCAAATTTTCCAGACGGTTTTATTCAAAACAAAGTGAAAACGATGGCACTTGAGAAAAGTTTACTAACGCAAGTTTCAAACTCAAACTGCACAGCCCAGAAAATGGCAAAAATTACTTGATATCTAGCTGATCATGAAGAACAATCCAACACACCAAACCAACCAACCTCCAGCAAAAAAATGGGTCACTGTTACGCTGCAACTCAGATACTCTCCATAGTTCAGACATCTAATGGAAAATTATGTCTCATATATTAATAAATGTCTACTGTTCACCTAATTCCTGATTATCATGTGTGTACTTTCAAAACAAAGCACAAAAGACTCTTATGCTCTCCCTCTTGTCAAGAAAATCAGTGTGACAGTTTAAAAAACAGTGAATTCGTGAAAGTCAATTTGATTTACACAGATAAGATCTATGGGATATCCTGCTCTTATCAGACTATAATACAAGGTTAATCTGAGTAATCACAGCATCATCTACAGACATCTATTACACAAAGACGCACTATATGTATTACACAGTGCAATGTCGTTGTTAACTTTATGGGCTTTGTAATAAGCTGGCTGATTACTCTGGCTTGGATACCCACACAAGTGACACAACAAACATTAGATTAAATCAATGTATTATTTACAAAAATTAAATCAAATTATATAAGGCTTGCAAGTAGCAAGAGTGATTAAAGCAATGAAAATAGGATGATCGATGATCCAAATGAATGATAACATTTTCTGAGACTAATTTGAATTCTTCACGCTGCTGTTTACAAAGGAATGATTGAGCTAATTTTATTCATACGAGTTGTAGTTTCAAACTTTTACTACATGATGCATGGTAGTATACATGCATTCATAATATTTCTTCTCTATGAAAGCCCCCCAAATTATAATATCTCATATGTACAACACATGATCAAGCAATTGCTATATGTTTTACTTATCAGTATCTATAAAAGTAGCAATTGGTAAAGCAAAGTAAAATTGCCATGTATCTTAAGCTACCCTATAAAAATAAAACTCAATTCCATCCACAGAAAGTTTTAAAGTATCCAGCTAATATCTTCACAAAATGACAGTCATCACTGAAGATAAACCATCAAAATGTAGGTTATTTTAAAACATATTTTTATAAAATATGAAAGTCATCATAGATGAAAGTTTCAGTCAACATTCTAATGGGTAGAATGTATAACCTCCGTACCTCAATCTTACATTCCACTTATCAAATCAGGATGTTCTGATTCTAGAAAGAATTTAAAAAAAAAACTCATGTTTGCTTGATATTGACAGACTTTTAAACCATGTTTTGTATGGAAAGAATGATTATTTCCAAACTTGATTGTGATAATATATAAAATGGGAAGTCTAGTTTATCAACTGGAGTAAATATGAAAGTAATAGTAATGCACAGCATTTCGAAAAGTCAAAGGTTACGAAAATATAATTCTTCATTTTCTCATCTCAACTATCATTTTGCATGTTCCCTTGAAAGTCGGAAATAAAGTTTAAGTTTGACTTTATTTTCACACAAAACTTTTTTTGGTCTGCTTCCCTGAAAGAGAATATATGTTGTCTAACCATCACTGATCAGTCATCGCTGAAACATACATGACTTGATAGAAAATTGATATCTCATTTTGTCATCATGTATCAGATGACAGACAACTCAGGTATTAGATTCTACAAAATCATCCCATCTCCTGTCTTCAGCTACCTATCCAGGGTTGCATTCAGAAAACATTTTTCTCCCAAGAACATGGTTTTTTTAAAGGTGTTTGTTTCAAAACATGGTTGCATTCCTGCACTTTTAAATGGGTTTGAGTGCAATGAACAAAACATTGTAAAAGTTGTGCTTTTAACATGATTTACCAAATATCATGCTTTCTGAAATTGCAGGACTGCAACTTTGATGAGTTTGATCTCATATGAAGAAATATCAAACAATAAGTAAATGTAAATACCATAATTTTGAGTCATATTATATATTGCAAAGTTTGAACAAGTTTTGATGTAAACAATCACCTAATTAGGCTCTAAATAGATGGTTTCTGGGTAATATTTACCACAAACATAATAAGAAATTATAAGGTGCTACAATATGCTACTATATGAATATAGAACCCAATTTTGCCTCAAAAAATTGTTTCATGAATGTGGGACTGCATTATAATTGTGTTTCAAATCAACTATTTCTAAACAACGTTTCATGATCCTGACTCTGGTTTCAAAGCTTTCATGAACTCACTCTAGTCTAGATCATTTAAAACAGAGACGGAAATCCAGTCACAACCATGGTTTGGTGGTGTAGTGGTGAGTGTTAGTATCTAGGGAGACTGGGGCCTGTGAGAGGCCAAAGAAGGTCATATGAAACCCTTATTCCCTGCCATCATATCAGATATGTTCTTTCTTTATATCATGTTTGTTCTGATTTCAACATTGTAACTAATTCATGTCTGCAGTTGAGTCTTTAAAATGTTGTCTGGAGTTGCTGTTTCCTTTGGGCATGAATGTGCTGGGGTGTGAAATCAAACAGACGAACTTTATTTTATCCCATGATGTATCATGTGATTGAATTATCTCTTAATTCTATTGATATTGCTTGCACGGACCCTCTAAGTTAAGAATTAAAAAAATACATACATACTTTAACTTTCTGTTCATGAAATAGAAATTCTGAAGTATTGAACTACACTCTTAAAAAATGAACAGTTTCCTCCAGTTCATTTCAGTAATAGTATAATCCTAATAAAGAATCATAATTTCAGTTATTGAATATAATGAAGGAGCACCCTTTTGGTTATTTCACTGTTTGAATTTGTGGAGTCACTGCTAAATCCAGTGGCATTTTTACCACTCTGACTCTCAAATCAAATTTGAAATACTTTGAGACTTTATATATTTTTAAAGAAACGACAAAATCCAACTATGTTTTTAGAATCAATATAAATTTGCATAATCTATATGTAATGCAGCGCTTTCATACTTAATTCTAATGACAACAATTTAATTTTTAAAAAATCACATGATTTCAACAGACAGAGCAGTTTCCAGACTAGATAACAAATCATATATCATTACACTATTGTACTGGTCACGTAGAAGACCTTATGAATCAGTTCATCATCTTTTCCTACTCAGAGGCGAAGGGGATATGTGTATGACCTCATTTACAAAGTTAATTGGAGTCCTTTAATATGCTTTGATTCCGATGACTTACTCTGTCTGCCCTAGGGATTAACTTCCCTTCCTTACAAATCTTACTATTATCAATAAATTTATTGTAAACTTGTGGTGAGAAGTGAAAGAAGATCATAAGCTATAGCAACAAAGGATATAATGTTTCACATAATCTACTGTCATTAAGTTTAGTCTTTGCATTGTTAGCTTTCTACAGATCTGAATCACTCTCAGTTGCTCTTGATACTTTAGATGATATTTAAGGGGAAAGTAAGCTGCTTTAATGTCCATCACTGATGCAAGATGGATATTGTTTCATGGTCAGGTTGAAAATGTGATAACTGATTAATATATATATATATATATATTAACATCTAAATCACTTATCCAGCATCTAGATATAAAGAAATTCCAATCCCAGACTCGTCAAGTGGGGTAATTTCAATTTTAATGATAAAGCAAAAAGTTGGAAAATCAAAGAGGCAAACATAACTCAGTATATTACCCTTTAGAGAGCATGCAATTTTAAGAATTTTTGTTTGTTTGTTCACTGTTGGTTTTTATAAAAATTGGTGACATAGTTTTCACAGAGTGCAGTTCGGTTAGTAATATCCAAAATTATAATTCTGAAAAAGAGAATAAGTTCAGATTATCAAATTGATACTATGCATTTAAGAAGGGAAACAAATTTGTGTGGCCTGACAAACTAATTAGTGTTTCAATACTGAGGCAAGTTACAGAGCTATCTGCATCCATGACAAATACAATGTATACTTAAAACATTTCAGTTTGTTCTCTCATAGATAACTTGCATCTCCTTCTTTATGTCTAGGGTTTAAATTTGAGTAAAATAACTATGATCTACGTGCACATCTACCTCCTAGTTATAGCTACATTAGTCAGGAAATAACAAATAATATAAATGCATGAGAACCAAGCATTATCTTACTAATGAAGAGTTTTCTTGGCTATTGGAGATTTACATTATTTTGTTTAATGTTAGGGTATTTCAAAGCTACTTGTACTGGTAATGTTAATAAATCATAAATCACTGAGAAAGATTGACAACATCAGGGAAGTAAGTGGGTTAGAATCAATAAATCTGGAAATTGGTCATGACTGAGCTTAGTCAGTGAGCCGACTGCTACTAGAAGGCGTTTTGCAGGATCAAGGGGGCCATTGCATCAGGGAAAGGTACTCAAATTTTGAAATTCTAAGCATGAAAAGTAGAACAAACAATATTCTACACGGTTGCTGCCCATGAAGTTTGATAATTTTTAGAACCTAATTTCATGAAATGATTGTTACCATATGGTTTATTCTTGATTTATAAATGTTATATCTTCTTATAACTTTATTGATCAATCTCTCTGACTTTTTAGCTCTTAAAGTCTATAAAGTTCTGACAAAGATGTAAACTCTACCTATAAAGAATAAATCATATTTTTACAATCACTTCATCAAATGAGGTTTTTAACATTATTCCAACTTTTATGGTAAACATTCTTTAAGGTAATAAATGTAAAGAAATCCAAGAAATTTCTATTTCATTCTGAAAGTATTTAGAATTTAAAATTCTATAACGTCTGGAAACTTTACAGTTCTGTATGATCTTATTACTTTACAAAATCGAGAGATCAAAATGTCTTGGGCAAATTGCCATTAAGCTAATTTGGGGGGATTTAACTAATAATGACCATGACAGAATAGAATTACAGGGTATATGACAAATAACAGAGTCATACCTAAACAAGAAATATGATGCCAGTCTTGAAACGAGAGACCAGTGCTGATCAAAACTTGGCAAATACTCCTGACTGAATGAAACAACAACATTAAATGAATAAGAAGTCCCAAAAAGATACAAAGCGTCTGTTGACGAGAACTCACCAAATGCTGATGACAGTTACAGAATCTAGGAAAGGATTCCTACATTACTCCTTCATACATCACAACTGGCACAAGATCAAATCTATGCTTTCAACAGAATATATCCAGGGACTGAGCAGGAAATGCAGGATCCAATAGTTCCTTGCCAAATCTTATTGCCTCTTTGACTCAGGGCGATAGACATTTGTGGTCTAAATTCAACTTGGAAGGAAGGCAACAACTCTGGTCTTTTATTCTTTACCCACTCCCCCCTCTTACCTTGCACAAGAGCCTCTGCAAGCAGCTGGGTACTGTTGTCAGTTATACAGGGCCATTTTCAGATTGCAACCCTCGGGTGCCTTTGACATGTGACTCACTCTGTACTGATCTGCATAATGCAATGTAGCATATTCGCTGAACAAAATATGATGGCTACTGCAAACATGGGGGAGGGACCACCTGTTAGATATGAACCAAAATAGACAAGGAAATATATCAAATCAATATATTCTGAATAGAATAATCAAATCAAAATCAGGATACAATATAATATTCTTAAGAGATTTTTTCTTCTAATCTATAAAGCAAGTATGATCCTGACATGTTTTTAAAATATATATAGATCTAGCTAAGTGAAAGTGAAAGTAAATGAATGGGGATCATACTTTTCAGGATTCTTACCTCCAGACACAAAAAGAATTGAAAACATAAGAGTGGTGATCTTAAACATACAGTTGTATGTAGACTATATTTGTAACAGAATTATACAGACAAAGTTTTACAAAGATCTAAGAAAACATATCATACAATGCTTAGAGATATGACTGATGTAACATGATAAAAGCAGGGTATTTTGAAAAGGTCATGACTCAGGAAAAAACAGAATATCAATACCGGTATTTGAAATAACTGTAAATGTTACATAAAAGAGAAAGTTCAATCATGATATTGCATATAGTATTGTTACTATTGTAACACCATCAACACCTGCCAATTTTGAGTATGAGTTGACAGTTGTGGAAGAGGGCACCAACCAAGTTGGGAGAGCAAAGTGGTATGATATGTATCTCCCCTCCCTCTTCCCTATCATGGTATATTTTATAGTTAGTTAGTTAGTTAGTTATATTTTATAGTTAGTCATAATAATTGAAGGTTTAGAGCAAATTGAGCAATTATCAGTTATATCAACCTGCATCTGCATCAGTATGTACTGTATATATATACTGTATATGTTGGATTGCTGAAGTCATAATTTACACCCTAACAGCTTTTATGAATAGACTGAATGGTGACAACCCCAACCTCATGTTTATTTATTCATAGTCTTGGACCAATGGTAGCAAAGGCGACACTCCCAGGGGGCAAGGGGACACAGTGCCCCCACCTTTTTACTTCAGATAAGTGCCCCTTTTTCTTTCCAATAAGTACAAACCCTTCCCGTCACATAAGTGCCCCTTTTCATCTCTGATAAGGGCCCCTATTCAAATCTGTTAGGTGCCCCTTTTACTTTGACAAGTGCCCCTTTCCTTTGTAATAAATTTCGCTTTCCTTTTCACCTCTGATGAATGCCCCTTTTCAGGTGCGAAAAGTACCCCTTTCAAATATGATACTGTAAGTTCCCCTTGTTACTTTCGATAAGTGTCCTTTTTCCTTTCTAAATTAATACTCTTTGATAAAGGCCTGTTTTACCTTTATTTCCCATTTTTGAAAGGCAGTAGACAGGGTGTGGGGGTGCAGGAGGCAAAAGGTCCTAATTTTTTTTATAGAACAAACCATGCCCTTTTTAGAAAATAATCATGCTCATTGTCAACGCTATCAAATGTCCCTTCTCTTGATAAGTCATTTTAGTATAAAAAGTGTGCTCCTATACACTAAATGTTTGCCTGTTTTATACTACCATGACATATTCTACTCAACTACTAAAAGAGGCATTCTTCCAACCTCTCATCTTATAAACACCATGCCCTTTTGAACTCCATAGAATACCAAGCTAATCGATTGCCGTTTGGTCAAGAATATAAAGGTTCAAACAATGAAGGACTTTTCAAACCTCTAGGCAACTGTATTTACATTACCAAATGTCATTCATGTTAGAGGCAGTATTTATCCTACATGCTATGATAAGATGTTTTTATCACACCTCATCCCCCCCAAAAAAAAAGAACAATAGATTTCTCATAGCCTCCTTAAAGCCCCTCTAAAGTGTTGGGTGCCCCAAAAATTTGATGGCAAAATTTCACTTGAATGGTATCATAATGTGAAAGAGGATGACATTTAAGACACATTTCTGCAAGGATTTTCAAAACAAATGTGTTTGAAGTTGAATATTGATGAAAGAATACAAAATTTAGGTTTTCTGCATACAACAGAAAACCCAAATTATGTATTCTTTTATCAATATTTGTCTTCAAAATCTTCTTTGGGGGAAATCTTTGCAGAAGTGTTTCTTAAATGACATCCTCTTTCACATTATGATACAATTCAAGTGAAATTTTGCCATCAAATTTGGGGCAAATTTGGGGCTCCCAACACTTTAGAGGGGCTTGAACATGTGCCCCTAATTCAAAGCAACAAAGAGCAATTTTTTCTAAATTTCCCCATAACTCGCTGTCTTGCATTTATAGTATTTCATAAAGTAACATTTTAAAGGTCTAATTAATTCTTTCATTATGAGACTGTGCTTGAAACCCTATCCGTATTGATGATTTCATCTAACTAAAAGATCTGATCAGTCACAATAAAATCAGAAATCTTAAAATTTGCTCATTCGCAAAGAGAATCTTCAAAGAGGTGTTGTGGTCCAGTGGATAATTCTCGGACTGTGAACCACAAGGTACGGGTTTTGAATCCCTGCCACAACACTAACATCCTTTGGCAAGACATTAATCTACATTTGTCACACTCCACCCAGGTGAGGTAAATGGGTACCTGGTAGGATCATTCCTTGAAATGCACTGTGCGCTGATAACGGCTGCCGGAGCTAAAGCTACCGGTAAGTTAAAGTGCCGGTTCAAAGAAAATCACAAATATGGCAAATAACGTATCACTAGAAACTGATAAGCTAACAGATGGCCATCGTACAAGTTTTAGGTCAACAACATATCGGGTGATTTATACAAATACAAATAAAACCACCTCCATAGCATCTGGGATAGCGAGAGATTCGCCAGAAAAATAACAATGTTTTAATGCCGTCACAAAATGAACCAATCCTGCCCAAGCAGACGACATCTCATAAAGAATGAATATAATTGCAATGCTATTATTTCTCAAATTATAATGAGTTTAGTGTATATAAATGTGATGGAATTTTACACCATTCAAAAGGGATATGAAACCGATTCTGATAACTGACTTCTTTTGTCTGTAAATACACAGGATAGGGGTTAATAAACAATCAAAGAAACCACACTTTCAGATTTAAAACCCCAGAATGATAACATGGACGGCATTTGTTCCTCTTGAAACGCCGAACATGCCGCGGTGTATGCAGCTGAAAATACAATGGCGTCTTATTTTGTTTACAAGCGACGAATTCCTTAGTTTTTATCCTTGCATTTTTCATCAAAATAATACCATGCGCAGGGTTTAAAGTGAGGCAATAGATTAGACATTTAGCCTGAGGGTAGTGAAGTAAGAGAAATAACTGAAGAGAAGATCATAAAAGGGCACTGAAAATGTGTAGATATCATGGAACATCGTCTGCTTGTGCAAATCATGTTCAACATGTGACGTCACACATTTCAGCAGCGATCGGAGAGCTTTTCAGGTGCTATGCGGGGCTGAATTTAGGCGTTTTGTAATTGATAATAATCATTACTTCGAATGTTTCCAAGCATTGCATTTTGATAACCTTGTCCAATCAAAGTTTCATCTTTGCAATAATGACAATAAAGTTAGTTTTTAAAATCAATGAACCTTCTCTTTAATAATTTTCAACGCTCTTTGGAAGTGCATAATAATGTGATATGCGCTTTGCAAGAACGGAATATTATTATTATTATTGTACAATCACACACAAATTATGGTGCTGAAGCAGTATCTTGGACCACTTAAAGAGTAAATGTTTAAGTTATTCCCTCCAATGTATTAATTTTAATGTAGGGGTATATAGTACATACATGTATCAATGTCTAAATTTTTAAAAAAAATGCTTTTAGGTTACCCTTTGTAGGTGCCCCTTTTTTCCAGAAAATGCACTTTTTTGCTGGTTTACCTCACTTTGAAATACGCTCCGCCACCCCTGGATGGCAGCAAAGTTAATTACCCTCACTCATGATCAAGACCCTGCAGACCAGGCTACACGTGTATAGGAGCTATAACACCAACATGACTAGTTCCCATAGGACCAGTCTCAGACTTAAACCTGACTGTTCATAACATTTGACCTTTGAAATCACTCTAATATAATGATGATAATACCTAGGGTTATAGAGTTATTTTAACATGGGACTAATATAATACAGATGTACTTAATATTGTCAATTTAAACATTACTAAATGTTCCTGATAAATATTTTCTTAAAACTTTGGGGGATTCACTTTTCTCACATTCTTGGACAAATAATTTAAAAACTATTTAATTACTTGTACAAACATGTCCATATGTGTTAGTCTATATAATTATTTAAATTACCAAGTGAACTGAGCAGCATTTCTGAGTCTGACTCAAACATAATATTGTCATGAAAAGGAAAAACACATACAGAGAGAGGAAAAGGCCATGCCAGGAGAGTACCTATACAATTAACACTGGTCTGGTCGAATTAACGCAGGAAGTCTCTCATAAAGTGAGACTTAAATCACCTAAAAACATATTTCATATTGGTTGGTAATGGCCATTAAAAAGGCTTGTGTGGGAAGAAGGGGGGATGTAGGCCTAATTGCATTAATTATCATAGTTTAAAATGATCTCCTTATTGTATTTTCAAGTTATTGAACTTCCAACATGTGATGATGCAACTGAAATGCACAAGCAGGCCAACACTTCAATAAGTGGGGGTGGGGTGATGGGGGATCCCTGCCAAGAAGATGCCTTCACAATGTACCATGACTCATACATATGGACAATAGGGAATTCTTGTTAAGGCCATGCCAACTTCTTTTCATATTCAATATACAATTTTTATTTCTATTCTGCACTTTCCCCCTAAAATATAAAATTCATATCTATCCATTAGAAAAATGGTTTATGAAGGCCTAGGATAGCATTTCACATGAACTGACCATGAATAAGACCTTTCATTGGCTTTATTAGCACTGATTCAATCATACGTATACATATATATGTATATGCCAATAGATTAAGGCAAATGAGTATAGTTGGGGAGAAATATATTTATCACGTTTCCTTACTTGTATGTATGTATTCCAAAAGACACATCAGTGTTTTAGCAAATTTTAGGACTTACTGAAAATATATGCTCTATTTTGTCACTAGAGGGCAGTGTGAGAATGATCTCTGCAGATCTCTTCAGATCTCTGATCAGATTCACCACCAGCAAATAAGTCTTTTTTACAACTATTCAAAGGTTTATTTTCCCTCTTCATGCAGAAGAGTACCATGTATACATTTATATATTAAAAATACCATTAATGGGCAGTTCATTTTGAATAAAATGAACTTGAATAAAAATGAACTTGAACAGAAGACAGTTCTTTCTGTCATTAAAAAACATGAAAGTCATCGATTTTAATTTGCATTTGTAAATTAAACTTTTTTTTTCTTTCTATTTTTGTAAACTCATCAAAGTTCATACTCATGGAGGGTGTGGTCTGTTTCAAATCATTTGAACAACAACAAAATCACTATTGTAGCGTGGTAACTGGCATGAGGGAGCAAGGGCACCCCCCCACAAAAAAATCAATCAACAAGAGAAGTGGACAATAGTAATGAAATAACTTTGAAAAAGGGTTTGTCTAAAACTGTCCCCAACCCCCACAACTTACCCTAGTCCCAAAGATGGCCCTTATTCAAAGAAAGTTTTCTTCCAAATTCACTCACGTATAACAGCCAAACAGCTGAACTGGGCTTTTACCATGAATAAATAAATGAATCAATAGGCATAAGCTAAGTCCAGTTAATGTCCACTCCTAAAAGCCACTTCAAATATGCTAAAAAGAGGTTAAAAACAGTATCAAAGAGTATAGTGAGACACTTAAATGAATAGAAATTAGAACTATGACATAACCTTCAAAAGGTATGAAATACTGGTCTGGAAATATATTCCCCTATAGTTTTAGAGACATTTTTAAAAATCTTTACGATGCCCTCATTGTTTGTGCTTTGAAATTATTTTCTGATTATTGTTAAGTCTGGAACACTTGTCCATATGCACTTGTTAAATTCTCTCCCGGTTTTTTTTCATTACCTAATTATGTTAGAAGAATATTTTACATATTTATAGGGGAAAGATCTTGGAGATACTTCTTTGAAGTTGTCAGCATCCTTCAAAGTAAGGTTCTTGCAGAACTTTGGGGAGATAATCATGATAGTATGTTACAGATAACCTCTTAGATATATGTGCTAAATAATAATAGAGACATCAAGGTCAGAGTGCACATAAAACCTGACTCAGATAAGAAAACAGACGTATATAGACGCCCATGCTAGTTGAGCGGATACTGCACTGCTAGTGTATGGCGCGCCGATTCTCTCCGAACCCACCGTCATCCGCTGGGCTGCTAAATCCTGCACGGGTGCGCTGGTGGAAGGCTCGGGATCATATAGAATGCGACGACCCGTCGGAGACATCTTGAACACTCGTTATCTCGCTACTCACGTACAATTTATTTCAAATAGAACCTACTTTAACAACCACACACTATGTGTACTACACACATTACATTTTCCCTAATAATATTCATAAATTACTGGTGTAAATTGCAACCATTTTACTCACCATCGTACGAAGATTACGCACTGTGCACAACGACGAAATCAGTTGCTTTGGTTACACAGATGCATGAGCATGAGCCCTTACGAGGAGTTAGTACAATGTAGTTGCCGTGTCGGATAGATCCAGCCGACACCGGGCGGAAGTATAGGGCATGATAACAAATGTTCAATCATAATGATAGGATGCAGGCATATCCCAAGAATTGGTAGAACTGGAACAACATTTAGTATTATATTACATTATCAATAAAACTAGAAAAAGATTGAAAATTAATGAAAATAAATAGGTCCATGGTATATTATCAGATAAACTTCTCAACATATGAAAAGGAATTGATGAAAAAAAAAAAGAATATCAAATTGCTTGAATTTCCATTGGTGAAAATAAAAGTATACTAGGCTTTTTTTTAATTTCTTGCTTTCCCAATAATCCATAATTAGGAGCAAATAAAAATGTCAAACTGTATCCTAACATGTTTTAAAAATCTATCATAAGCAGTGAGAACATCAAAATATGTGGCAATTTACTTCTCGTCTCAACTTGCTGTAATTGTTTTTTATTATTATTATTATGTACATTGTGTATGCCAAATAGATAATAAATCAATCATAAGAAAATAACATCAATAATATATAAAATTAAGAGGAACAATAATGTTTCTCACAAGAAATAGGCAATGTTACCATTTTCCCGAATATGGTGTTGAAATAACTTGAAACATAATGAAATGCTGTAGGCCTACCATTACAAAAATTCTTTGTTTTAATACATTGTTTTGGTATCCTATATAGGATATAACAGGGGCTTTAAATGATCAAGAATTCTCTTTAGATTCTCCAAAGTAAAGATAAAAATTATTCAGGATAGCAAAGGTTTGATCCCTCTAAGCAAAAACAAAACAAAACTGGACACTAATGAAATTTCATATAGAAATTGAATGGAGAGATGCTACAGGTTACATTTTTTTTTCTTTCCTGTCACTATATGTTCCTAAATTCTTGAATAATTTTATTCATTTAAAGTCATCTGCTTTCAAGTGTTTGATTTCCATATTTCATTGAGTACATGAAGCACAAGCACTCAATCCTCAATTCAATTAAAAAGCCTGCCTTAGCTGCTCATGAAATCAAGCCCTATATATACTTAAATTCTACTGTGAGGGACATTGAGAGACTGGCACCTAGCTATCAAGCAAAATTCATGTCTTATAATTTTGTATGTGCAAGCTATTGTTTAGATCAAGGTCAGATAAAATATTCTGTGTATGACCATTAATTGGCATTTGTGAGTTTATTAATTACTGCTTCGCTATTTTGATTTAGTCGATTGCTATATAATGGGGGGGGGGTTGTGTATCCAGACGCTTAATAAATATGAAGCCTTCTCTTCTGCCTTCTGAATTTTATGAAAATTATGCATCAAATAGCACTGACCATCATTAAAAAAGGTGTCCTTTACAGTATTATCTAAACTGACTTGTGAAATAATGCATGTAAACTTCTTCAAATTACCGTTTTGAATCAACTGTCCGGACACACAACGTCAGGGTACACATGGTGTTCGGTTAACACGTTTTCACGTTCATCCAAGAATATCATAGGCCTACCATAAATAACTAGACGGAACTAGAAACGAATGAGCAGGTAACCTTGACCTACTTTTTAAATGTTTTGTTTACATTCTTCAAACCCCATTTCCGTTTTCCCACGCGTATGTAAGCTTAAGCGCGCGCTACAAACGCGCAGAGCCGATCTCGACGTCGTTTTACTGCATGAATAAAAACAGAAGCTCCGAAACGCACAATCTCCATCCATGCATACACACACCGTATATCCGCCCATGGCATAGGCGGGCATACCCAGCACTGAGCTGCATTGCATCGCAATATCTCAGCAGCTGGAGTGCTAGCTAGCTATAGCTACCGCGCCGCTACGATACATTTCAGAGGGACGAATGAGAGTGGACGGCTGAGCATCTTGCATGTACTCGCGGAACTGGTTGGAAAATTGATTACTGAAAACTGAAGGTTCAGAACACAGTAATTTCTTGTTTCAACGTCGAGATGGCAGGTGAAATCTCCCTGGTAATGCGACTGATGTCGGCGTCGGTGTCGATAGCAAACAGAGCGGGTTCCATCGTCAGGGATATCATGAAAGCAGGCGATTTGGGGGTCGTCATGAAAAATCAGGTAAGAAAATGAGAGAGTACCGTTCACATACCATATACGCAGACATGGAAGATGGCAGTGCAGTGCAGTGTATGTGATGATGTTGTCATCATTTGAAATTTAGAGACTCCGCAGCTCCGAGCCATGTCGGTGTTCTCTCATGTCTCCATTTAATCAGATTGTGGAGTCATTTGGGGGAGAGCGACCAAAAAAAAAAATTACAAAATGAGGAGACGGCTATTTCTATTTATTTTAGGAATAGGATTCTGAAATCAGACTTGAAGTTGGAATAAGAATTAAGATGACTGATCTGATTTAACATAGCTAGAATTCGTCTAGAATCTATGCCCGGCCCTGTGACATAGTCATAGGTTTGAATTTGGTCTAATTTACGAAACATCATTGATCTACCTAGACCGAAGATTTCTGTCTCTTTCGTTCGTTAGCCTCTGATTTGGGTAGGGTCGGCTCCTTCCTCTCTTTAGAGACAGAACCCGACCATAGCGATTGCATTGCAAACTACCACCTCCGTCCGGGTGATAAACTTATGCCCAAAATACTACATTTTACCCGATGCATATCCGATGCATTTATTATTGTTAATTAGGCCTAGGCTAAACTACATCGGTTCCACTTACCAGATTGACTGTATGATGCGTTTAAGTGTCTTTTTTCCAGATTTTCATCGCAGAAAATGAGCTCCGTGTTGAAATTCTTGCAGCCGTATTTTAAACTGTTACTGCGCATGAAGGAAGATGACGTCATCCATTGACAGTAACAGTTTAAAATACGGCTGCAAGAATTTCAACATGGAGCTCATTTTCTGCGATGAAAATCCAGAAAAAAGACCCTTAAACGCATCATACAGTCAATCTAGTAAGTGGAACTGATGTAGTTTAGCCTAGGCCTAATTAACAATAATAAATGCATCGGATATGCATCGGGTAAAATGTAGTATTTTGGGCATAAGGTTACTGCCCGGACGCGGGCATTAGTTTGCAATGCAGCCGCTATGGCCGGCTTCTGTCTCTAAAGAGAGGAGCCGACCCTACCCAAATCAGAGGCTAACGAACGAAAGAGACAGAAATTTTCGGTCTATGATCTACAATAGTACTATACATTTATGTTTTGTAAAAGACGACTTTTAACGTTGATCAATAGGCTATTAGTATTACTATAGTATTAGTATTACTGGTAAAGGAGAAAAATGAGAAAAGGGTCACAATTAAAATATGAATATGAAAATTGATTTAGTTATGTTCACTTCAAAATTTGGCACCACTCTGATTTTCGTTGTGAGCTACTCGTATACAGTCCCATCATCAACATTCTCTAGCAAGTACATTTGCCACTCTTATCCAGGAGAGAATGGTAACTAGTATAGTGATGATTGCAAATAGCCTATGTGATTGCCAATTTGCAATTGCCATGCATGTATATATACGAATGGGAAAAGAGGATATTGACTATTGTGGTAGGAAATATCAGTCCAAAGCTGGCAACCATCTCTGTATTTTTGAGGAATGGTTACTATTTTTGGCCTTGAAATACAGTTATAAATCCTATGCTCCTATATCTCTCCCAAAAAATTCTGTTGTTATTGTATGAAACTATTTTCTATTCCTAGTTAGTAGTTTAGTAGTTTTACCTATTGCCTTGAGAGATTTCTAATTTTTGTTGTTGAAAGTTGGCAAAGGATACAACTCTGTGTGGATGCAAATACCAGAAACCAGGGTAATATTAAATAAAGAAGACAGAAATAACTGTCTGGTATGGGCTTTGGGGAATTCCGTATTAAAACTGACATTTGTCACCCATACACAGATAGTAACCCTGTCCGCACGCACAGGGGATTAACTAGCAAATTTTCACCGGAATCCAGCGAAAAAGTTTGCTCTCAGTTTTTATTAAATCTAGGCTTAGACTCAGAGTTTTATTTAGAAAAATTGATGATTGGAGAGAAAATAGATCTATTTTTCACATACTATAAAAATGACATTGCGAGACAAACGAATATATCACTAGCGATATTATTTTCGATACTACACCCGCAATGAGTAATTTATTTAGCATTATAAAAATGACCTTGAAAATAAATGTAAAACATAAAAATATAAGAACTTACTTTCTGCTAATCTGACAGCTTTCTTGAAGCTACTGCGTGTGATGAGATCGCCAATCATTATCATATACAAACTGCATTGCGTAGCCTTCCCTCACTAACTTGTATGATGTTTTTATTGATGTACATGTACTTCAGTCTCTGTAATGTATAGAGGCAGTCAGTGGAGCCAGATGTAGTCTCAGCGGAACAAACGGAGACTGAAGCTTTCGGTCTAATAATATAATTCTTATTATGGCCCAACTCATTCCCAACTTATTAATTGTACTTACAAAAATTCTTACATGTACTAATACTACTATGGTGGTGTTTCTTATCTACACATGTACAGTCTGCGAAAATTAATGGATGTTGATAAAACATGATATTTTTTTTTTAATGTTATGACAACATGTAGCTACCCAAGTAGAAGGACAATGCAAACATGCCGAATAAAAATCATCAAATGATCAAATCAGTAAAGGACATTGGTGAAAGCTTAATAATATCAGATAATAAAGTTATGCATAAGACAGTAATACAATTGGGACAGTTGAGATCACTAAAATGTGCATCTGTTATTTGACTGTACATTGTATAATTCTACATTTATTTTGTATGTATGAAAGAAAAATGTTTCTCTTCTTTGTGACTAATAATTTTTTTTTAAAGCAGGGTGTACATGTATTAAATAGCATGGTACCTACTCTCCATCCGTGATTATATGTTGAGTGCATAGCACCAATGGGAAAGCCAAATATGACATAAAGCATCATGTACAAATATTGATGGACTATTTGTGGTTGATTTCATGTAGATCGACCTAGTAGTACATGTTGTACTCACATGATTAATTTACTAATATCGTGTGATTCCCATGCATCAATCTCTAGTTTCAGAGTTCAGACATTCACTATTTTCATATCATTTATCCCTCATTCCAGCATTTATTAAACAGCTTTTCTGGGGTTTCTGCTTTCTAATTCAAAGTCCTAAAGCAATTTACTGCTTCAGTGCTTCTTGTTTGCTGTAATTAGCTACAGAACAATGAGAACATGATGTACGTACAAAATACCAAGTCTAAGCAAGATCGTGACTAAGGGATGTGTATCTCTGTACTTCATACATTATTTCATATGCATGAAGGTGTAAAGGTGTTTATCATTCACTTTCTTGTTTTTAGTGTATGCGTTGTCCTTCCACGTTTTAGCTTATAGTCAGGTGGCTTAGCGTCAAATTTATCGATTATCGTTACTTGCCGGATAAAAGCACCATGTTTAGTACAGGGCTTCCTTAGGACTTACCAAACGATATTAGACTAGAAGCCCCGGGCAAAAAATTCAATTTAAGGGTGTGGGAGCGGGGGCGTATTTTTGGAGCCCCAAATAATTTTATAACATTGATTTGTTGTTGTACAAATGCCATTTTTGGTACAGGGCTTCCTTAGGACCTACTGAACGATATTAGGGTGGGAGCCCCCGGCTAAAATATCATATAAGGGTGTGGGGCGGGGGCGTGGCCTCGTAGCCCCCAAATAATTTAGAAGGTAATATAACATTTACATGTATTTGTTGTTGTACAAATGCCATTTTTGGTACAGGGCTTCCTTAGGACCTACTGAACGATATTAGAGTAGGAGCCCCCGGCAAAAATATCATATAAGGGTGTGGGGCGGGGGCGTCGCTTCGTAGCCCCCCAAATAATTTGTAAGGTAATATAACATTGATTTGTTGTTGTACAAACGCCATGGGCCCCCAATCACACATATATGAATATGTATGCCGGGGGCTCCTACCCTACCATCATTCAGCAGGTCCTAATGAAGCCCTGTACCAAAAATGGCGTTTGTACAACAACAAATCAATGTGTTTGGAAATAAATTTCCAAACACAACAGAAATATATGTTTGAATCAAATTTATAAAGCATTGTTCATATATATTTGAACATTTTAAGTGAAATTAAAAGTTTTGGATTTGTTTTTATTTATTCTGAAATACTTAACAGAAAGATATGAAAGCTTCAAACAAGTTGATTATATTTTGAATCAATTTAAATAATTTTTTTTCTTTCTGTTAACTATAAGATTGCTAGCACAAGTGGCTAATATATGAACTGCATTTTTTTTTGGGGGGGGGACAGGTTGTATTTGGTTATCTTACTGTCCATGGGATTTTTTTTCTTCAGGCAATAGCCATCTTTATTGATTCAATCTTTTTAATTCAAGCAATCAAAATGTTATTAATTTGACTGTGCAATGTGCACGCGTGAGTAATGACTTCGTCTTCGGTCCCGTACATTGCATTCCGTGTCGGTTTTGCAATGTTTTGGGAAAATATAGCCTTGCGCGATTATGACAGGCTTTTCACATTTCTTTTCAATGGTTATCATATCATTAAATAACATATACATTGCCTGATTAAACAGAATGAAGTCAGAAGTGGTTAACAAAAATCCAGCCATTATTATCCCCCCCCCCCTCCATTAAAATCAACTAGGGTCTAGACCTTACTCCTTGTCCTTAGGTCATAGCCTAGGTTCTATATGTATAGACCCCTCTAGAGTCTATTAGAAACTAAATATAATCTACATGGAGCAACTCTTGTTCACAACACAATTAGGGATGAATAGCTGTAAAAGATGCAGTGAAAAAATGACACTGACAGTCCTGAAAACAAAGTTTAAAAAAAATAATGATGCCTTGATGGCTGAAAATGATGTTTGAACCATCATGAACGATGTAATGCATGTGAGTAACTTTTAATCTAGATAAAAAGAATTAAGACAAACACTATAAAGTAACCTAGGTCTAGAATCACTCTAGATCTATAACTAACTACTAAACTAGTAGTATACTACTAGACTAGTCTAGATTAACTCTAAATTCCATAATTCATTAAAAGTAACTTTTCTTTACATAGACGTTAGACCCTGTACAATTATTGAGATCGAGATCGATTCATTAGATTGCAATCAGAAAAAAATAAACAAGCCGAATTGAAAATCAGAATCACTAGGTGCACAGAACCCAAGTTTGAATGCGTGGGGCTGGTATTTCTTTCCCCAGCAGACGACACAAACCAAGCTGACCAAATGCATAGGCATCTTCACGTGCAAATCTCTTCCGATAGGGTGGGTTTCAAAGATAAAAACATTCTCTTTCGAATGAAATACAATCTAAATTCTGCAAATGATCGGAACATATTTATAACGAATTATGAAATTGATACTAAAAATTAATATGAAGTCATTAAAAGTATCATAACTAGCCCATTTCTCGGTGGATTTTGACCAAAAAATATATCGTTGGAATCGGAGAAACAAAGGGAATTCAATAACAACAACTGCGCATGCTCACTACTAGTAGGTCGGTACTGGGCACGTCCAGTTGCTTTGTTCGTTTGCGAATCTTTACTCCACTCAATGTGAATGGGTTTGAACGGCGGCTTCTAAGCTTGTACATCAGAGAGTGGCCCAGCTGTCGCCTACGGGCAAATTCCAGCGAGCGGCACTCTGATGTCAGGCATTATCTCGCGCCTTGCGTAATACTTCTGGTCGTAAAAATGCTAGGCTGGAACTCTATGTTGTGATATCTCTTTGGTTCAATCAATCATTACTAAGACTGATTGCAAATAATATATATCCCATATGAACACAGTTTTATAGCCCGTATGGTGATGAAAACAAATAAAACAAAATGTTTTAAAGCTGCATGCAATCCTGAGTTACAGTATAATGATTGAAAACTAGATCATGAACTATTAATCATGCTGTGGAAGTTTTTTTTTTACCAGTAATATGGAGATTAATTAACAAACATCACTTCCTTGAAAAGGTCACTGACAATTTGATCACTTTCATTATTAAAACAGCTAATCCATATGTTCTGCCAAAATTATTGGGCAGATTCAATTTATTTGTAGTCTTGAAAATTATGTGGATCTCTCATTGTAAAGTGAGAAATTGGAAATATTCATTTGCTGTCATCCGTATACAGTACATGTACCTGATCTCAAAATTAACCTTTCCCACATCAATTTGTCTGTTCAGAGCCAGAAAGGTCCTTAGCTGTGTGTTAAAGTTTAAGAGTTAATGCCCTTCTGGCTCCAGACAAATGTATTTTTGAAATGATTCTTTGTGTAAAACTTTCTTGAGACCTCTTTGAACATTGACTTTTGAACTAATATGTAGGCCGATAAATTGCTGATTGGTCCAACTGTCATATTGTCTAACATCATTTTGTCTATCGATAATTCTTATTTTAGTAATTTTGATTATTTAGTGATGCAGATTTGTGAACTTATGAAAATAATTTTACACTGCTAATCTTCAAAAATATCTTGTCAAATGAAGTTTATCAGTCTGCTAATTAGGCCTTGGGTAAACAATTTAAGTGGTATTTTGCAGGTTTTACATGTAGCCCTCAATGGTTCTATTATTTTAAGGCTATGTGATCACCGGGCAGATGTGATGGATAGGTTGTATTTGAGTGGTGTTGTTGAGCATTGTTAAAATACTTTGCCTTTCATCATCACTTGAATAAATTACAGGTTGCCTGTAACATTGCTTGACACTATCAACTGTACGGTCTCTGAACCAGATGGATCAGATAGGCTTCTGTACGTAGGTCCAGGCATAGACCTACCAAAGCCTTAAAAGGCCAACTTGTCACCATATTTTGTATACTTTCTGCATGAAATGTACATGTACTTATGACAGTAATAATGTACCCACCTCCAAATGATTAAGACAATATAGTAATATACTATCGATCTTAAGGACCAAATGAAATATGCAAACATTACAATGATCTCTACTTAATGAATTGGATATATAAAAAAGTTACTAGAACTACCTTGGGTTGACTATGCAAAAGTCATTGTGATTTTTTAGGGCAACTGGATGGTACATGATTTGAACTGTAGCAAATTTTGTTATTAGACTAAATGGTAATTGGACCAAGTGATGGTAAGACCCATATGGTTATTAGATGAAATGGGTATAGACCAAATGACCAAAGGAACTAAATTATTTACAAATTGATTCTTGGGCCACATGGGTATTGGACTAAATGGGCTTAGACCATATGATATAAGACAAAACAGCAATTGGAACAAATGGAAATGAGCCAAATGGTCATTTGACCAAGTGGCAAAAATATTGGTTTGACAAAGTGACAATTAGACCAAATGGCAATAAACCTGTAGGCCTACGTGTACAACAAATTCTAATAAAAATCTAGCTATGATAGACTAAATATATGTGATGTTATACTTCAAATTAAAATTAGTAGCTGAAATGATTGGATACATTTGTCTCCATGTTTAGATAGGCCTACAGATGCCCGGAAAATCCCCAAAGCAAAGGTTTACATACATAGGCCTTCTTGTGATGCCTCAGGAAGCACCTAGCAAAGCACTGGCAGATGTAAGGTGTTGGCACAACTAGCCAGTGCCCTGTCCCACCCCTCCCCCTTTTATCTTTCACCCTTTTTCCGTGCTTGCCTGTAAGAGATTTTTTCAAAGTTCTCTCTGTCTTGAAGTTTCTTTCCATTTTTGCAGTCCTGCATCTGCTCCTGTGCTTTAGCATGAAAGTTATCCATTATTTCTTTGTTAAGTTGCTATTATGGAGAGGCTCATGTGATCTACATTGGTTATTTCTTAAGGGATAAGAGGAGAATCATAATAAAATGTCACCTTTTTACCTTTGAATAAAGTAGGCCAATCCTGTGTGAATGTTTGATTTATCTTTGTATAATGGAGTGATGATAGTATGTGAATCACTCACTGGGGGAGAATAACAGCACTCTCTCTAGAAACATTCAGAATAGGGAAAATCCCTTTCCATACATATTGTATGTTATGACACATATTCACTTAATAACCTTCAGTATATTGTCTATTTGGAGCCAGAAGGGCATTTAAGGTACTATGTCCCATTTGCAGGCCAAAAAAAGAAAAGGTTAAATTCCAACGGCATTTGAAATATAATACTAGCTTAAAACTTCCCTCAAAAAACAAAAGGGCTTGAAAATGTCTTTTTTTGTGAAAATAACGAGCATTAGTTGTCAAATCGAATTCAGCGAGCGCGCTTGTAATTACATAGTCTGATTTTCAAACCCTTGTACTAAATGGTCGTACGTTTTATGCTGCGTAAATATTCAATCAGTTTAATTTTGGCCATTACAAGAAGTGGGTTATTGATGTAGACAAACTGTGTTTCCACAGAAAAAAGTTACACGGTATTATCCGTGTAATACCGTGTAACTTTCCTGTGGAAACACAAGCAACACGGTTTAGTGGCGACCCGTGTCGACCGAGATACGGATTATCATAACCACCTCTGGGAGGTGGTTATTGCCGTGTCGATCCGTGTGAAATCGCTGTGGAAACACACAGCGACAAACCGTGTCTGGCGGGAGGGAGAACAACTCGTTCGAACCACATATGATCGCGTGGAATCCTGTGTAGATCTGGATCCACGATCGAGGTCAAAAGTTGAATCTTGACTTCCGATTGGCACGGTATTTGCCTGACTTGGAACACGGAATTGGGGCTAATCGGAATGCTGTGCTCTGTGGAAACAGATTGGTTTAATACCGTGTCGCCGCAACACGGTATTTCAATTCTAGAAAAAGATAATCCATGTTCCACTTTTTTTCTGTGGAAACACGCTGAAATACTCATGTACCCTTTACAGCTCATTTTATGTACATTATTACCAAAGAAAAAAAGAAGTCAGTCAGTCACTCAATAGTGTCTGACAGTGAAGTCTAGAAAGTAATCGGGTTTCCTTGCATAATTTAAATACTAGGACACTGCTAACGTTAAATTTCACAGATAGGACATACGTGACATATTCATAATTCCTGCAAAGTTCTACAAAATTTGATGTTGGCTGCAAAAGGGATACCGGTACACTGCCTTTAACTCATATACTTGAATACAGAGTTAACACCCTTCTGGCTCCAAACAGGCATCAAATTTGAGATGGATTATTTTTACCCAAGATATTTATACATATGAAGTCAGGAATTGACACAAACAAAGGTAAAACAAAATTGAGCAAATAAACTCCATTTATTTTAGTCAGCTTTATTTGATTGTACATAAGCCCTGATGTATTCATAAAATGACGTGTGAATTGGTGATGAAATTGATTTTAGTACTTCACCAAAGTCTTTTCCAGTAGCCCTGAGCTTATTTTGCATTTTATAACAATGATATTGCCATTTGTTATACTTGACCAAGATACAGACACTTTCAGCCTTGAATGTCATCAGCTTTAGTAATATGAAATATGAATGACTAAAGTGGTCCAATACATTCTCCAAAGGAGCATTATGGCCAGTAAGTAGAGCATCGGAGTGAAAGTACTTTATGAAAACAGATACCCTATCTTGCGATTGGCTGACAAGACTTAAAGACCTTCTCCGATGAAAATGCAACTATACATCAATGAAAAGCTGATTGGACGTAGAATACAAAAACATACACATAAAACTTATGTTTCATTTCGTTATTGAACAATAAGCAGATAAAGACTTCATTTTCAGCCCCCTCTGAATTTGGGGTAAACAGATGACAAATAAGCCGCTATCGTGATGACGTCACCCTATGTAGAGCAGCCAGCTCGATTGTACGTCGCGACTGGCCAGCCATGCAAATAACAATTGTGCGCAAGTAATTGTTTGAGAAAGTTTGTGAAAG
Source organism: Mesocentrotus franciscanus (assembly GCA_037976565.1). Taxonomy (NCBI): domain Eukaryota; kingdom Metazoa; phylum Echinodermata; class Echinoidea; order Camarodonta; family Strongylocentrotidae; genus Mesocentrotus; species Mesocentrotus franciscanus. Next base: position 7,108,405 of record CP137669.1, on the reverse strand, counting down.
TTTATGAAAGTTTTGAATCGTTCTGAATTCTACAACTACATGTACATGTATATCCTAAATCTGAAAATTAAAGGTAGTGAATTTGATAATAGTAGGGTTTTCAAAAGTCCACTAATAGGTATACCTAGTAACAGTAGACTAGATCTATAAATATCGCTTGCCCCAATTACACATGTACCATAATACCATGTCTTTGCAAGCTAGCGCACCGGCGCAGGCTGGCCGCGCCCATACTACAGTACCCAGGTGCAAGATGTGTGTGTCCCGGTAGGTCGTGTACGTATCCAGACAAAACGGCAATTTGATTTTGAAGAAGTTTACAAGTTATAATTCACAAATCGTTTGAGAATTATGTTTGACAATATTATAAAGCACAAATGGTCATGATGGTCAGTGCCATTTAATAAATATCTTTTGTTAAATCCAAAGGTAAAAGAGTTTCTGGACACACAACCCCCATCCTACACTATATTAGCAATTGCCGTATATTTACCGTCCGTAGATCGACTCATGATAGCCTCGGACTCGGATAAACTCAGAGAATCAAAGTTTATTTCAAATTGATTTAGCTAATTATTTACTTATAAAGATTCAATGAAGCAATAGAGCTGTTAATTATTTGTAATTTATTGAAATATTTGAATGTAAGACTCTAAAACGAAAAACAAAGTGATATACATGTACATACCATGTTGACGTCGTCAAGTCGTCTTCTGTTTTTTGTGAGATTTTTTCCAGGTTTTGATGCTCTTGAATTCAAGCTTTCAAACAATTATTTCTCCTCTGCATGACACTTTGTGAGCAAATAGTAGCAATTACTGTATTCTATGGCTCATAAGCTTCAGTTTGATATATGATATATCCATTTCATTTTTCAGTTCGGAGATTGTCTTTAACAAACATCAGAATTTACTAAATACAAAATTTTGAATGGGTGTGTTTAATGCACCCCACCATATCCCTCTAGTGATGCCTCTGACATAAAAGAGCCCCCTTTAACCCTCCCCATTGGCATTGCCCTGGGATCAGCACAAGGGGGCTCTGCCCTCTTGAACAGCTGTCAATCTTTCTCAATTTGCCTGTTGCCTGTCTTATGCCTGTAAAGCTTGTAATCGGAGGAGGAGCCTACTAAAACTTTAACATTACAAGGTACAAAGGTCAGCTCAGAGAGAGCAAACAAGTATCAGGGCTCTTATTGGAATAGATAGGTAGGTACACAAGACTCCAAAGTACCAGTAAGCTCTATCAGTCTATGTACCAGGTACAATCACTCTCAAAGGTGTGTACGTTCTCCACCAGCTAGAATCATTCTACAAGGTGTGTTCAGTCCATGTAAGTCTGTAGCACATAGTCAGTCTGGTGTGGTCTTTGCTATCTTGTGCTAGTTGTGGTGTTCAAGGAAAGATGTCTTCGGCAGCGTCAGGTGTGCCTTTACTCATGCAGGTGATGTCTGCATCCCATGCTATAGCCAGTAAGGCAGGGACAATCATTAGAGACATCATGAAGGCTGGAGATCTGGGAGTGGTACTCAAGAACCAGGTGAGATAGGCACAGGTTCTGCTATCAGCCCATAGCTCAAGGGAGCTACATTGTTATCACTGCTGCCATAGCTCTGCACGGTCATTTGCCTGTGGCTGGAAACATTAATTCACAGGCTGCATAGACTGCACTGTCGTGTGTATCAAAAACGAATTGCACATGATAAAGTTGAGGTTAAAATATGAAATAAATACATTTCATTATTTCTACATAAGAGTGGGTGCTCTTCCTCTATGTTATAGAGTTTAACTTGTTTAAAAATACTTGTCACATCTACACAATGTACATGTATAAGTATCCCTTATTCCATTTTATGTCTTTTACAATTTGGTTCTTACCGGTGTGTAGGAAGCGCTAAGTGCTTAGTTCATGGTCCAGTACATTTTTGCAGTTGCAACTTGAAATAGAATCTTACATTGTGAGGACAAGTCATGAACAGTGGCCATTGTGATCGGACTTAGATAAATGTTTAGATTTTGATATTACATGTATTATTCGCATTAATCTATACTGAAATTCAGTACAGAAGCATTCTGGAACATGTGATAAAATCATGCAAATTGTTTGTGTGAAATGATAATGCTCTGTCAAGCACGTAGTTGTAACTTGTAAAGTTGCTGAAAATAGAAACTTTTTGAAGGAGACCTTATATTCTTTAGTGATTCTATTTAAATCTTGACATTGACTCTTCAAATATCACTATCAGGCAAGGAGGTACTTTGAACTTGTACACTGCCATCTTGTTATATTATGATTGTGTATATTAGTTTACTTAGTTTTTTAGATTGATTGAAGTTCAACAAGTTAGCATTGTTTGAACAGTTCTAACTAATTTCCTTAATTTCTATAATGGTATGACCATATGATAGTGGTATCACTTTAATGATTTCTATATCATTAAAGTCTTCAGACAAATATCCTAACACAAAGTTCACCTTCTTCAATATAAAGCTCAACGTCATTTTTATGGAGGAACTTTTTATGAAGAGAACATGGAAAAGATGAGCCCTTCTAAATCGCCCTCAAATTTAGTTGTTTTACATGAGTTTACGTTCATGAGTAGGAAGAAACTTCCAAATTCAATAAGCTTTAGGTATTGATATGTAACTATGACCACAACTCCAAACAATGGCGTTTGAACATGTACATGTAGATGAACTCTACAAGTTTCATATTTCCTGAACAAATTTCGAATTTGTAGAACAAAAAAATAAAAGAAAGAGAGAAAGAAAACAGGATACAATAGAATCTCTTATAACACACAATATGATTATGATTCTGTACCTGTATGTTTTTTTTTCTTCAATATTTATAATCAGTAATTTTGGCAACTATCAAATTGAAGTACATGTGCAGTCCAATCGTTAAAACCTATCAAATGTTTGGTATAAATTTTGATGTATGTAAATTTGAAGAAAAATAAAACCTCAAGAATTTTCTGATTATGTCCATTATCAGAAAATGATATACAGGCATGCACCAGCATGTAGATTAAGCTGCATTTGCTGTAGAAAATCCTAATTATTTTGATACACTCATGTAATAAAATTCTAAATATACATGTGCATGTATCTTTTTGGCACGTGTAATAAATAGTACCTCAAAGACAGGAAATAGGCAACAATTTGCTGGCACCCTTTTAATTTTTGGTGGAGACTTACTGGTCATATCTGTAACTTTGAGAATTCCTTCAGTTATTCCAACCCAACTTACAAGATTAAAATATTGACCACTCTAATGTAGTCCATTCCATCTTAATATTATTCATAAATCACAAAATCACTCTTAAATTTCATAGCATTTTCAGTGGTATGGAAATGGAAATTGTCATTACCAAATAAGATATATTTTTATTATTTCCCTCATATTCTTTGCACAGTCATACTGTCATACATACATGTATACATTATGTGATTATGTAACAATAGAGTTAACATTGTGGAAGGTTGGTAGGTTTGTTTGTTTTCTGTTAATGTATAAATTGATAAGTAAACAGGAAAAGAGTCAAAGAAGACCAAGATCATAACTAACCCCATATTTTGTAGACCCATGGAATGAGATCCTTCAAGTGATGCAAAGCTTTTTTGTTTGAACCTTTTAGTATTTCTTAATCAACGGGAAAGAAATCATAACTAAAAATACCACCCAACCTTAATAGCAAGGTCACAGATGACATAGAAATGGCAATATAAGTTTGAATATTAAAGAGAGAGAGAGAGAGAGAGAGAGAGAGAATACATACCATTGACTGGACTGTTACGTGTTGTGTAACCAACACATGGCAGTAGATGCACGAAGTCTATTTTTAAACTCAGAGTCTGTGATTGCTAGGTGGTTACTGGTTAGCTAAATCATTGAGAGAGTTTAGTGATTTGTTTAGTGAGTTCTTTAATATGAATCCTAAGAAGATAAATATTGATTTTGTCTCATACAGTGTATACATGAACAAGTACAGATGTAAATGGAAAATGACTGTGCAGATATCATTTTCCGTGATATATATAGGCATGCTTTATTGCACCAATAAAACATGTAATATTCAATTTGACTACCTTAGCTACTGAGTACATACCGGGGTACATGTTTTCAAAAAATTATTAGGAGGGGCCCTGTTTGAATATAAAGAAATAAATGAACATAAATCAAATTTGAATAAAATTAATCAACAGGCCATAGTAATAAATTAACAACATACACCGAGATAAATCAATAAAATTTTATAATGTTTGCATTTAAAATTTGGGGGGCAACACATGGAATGATATGATATGAGACCCTTCATCCTAATGCTACAAGCACTAGCTGTCTATTGTTTTCTTACACTATCTTTCCAAAGCTCCAAGTATTAGAAAAAAAATATCTGTAATATATACATGCATATACAAGAAATACAAGGAAGTATTCCTTTTTTCAATGAATTTGAAAGTTTATGTCTTCATATCAATCTGCGCTATTTTAAAGATGTCTTATCCATTCTACAGGACTACATGTACCTGATGATTAAAAAACTATATTGATTGACATCTTTTTATAGCACTTCCTGTTCGCTAAAGACGAGGAGCGCGATGAAATCATGGCCGCTGCTCCATCTCGGCATTATTTTTAGACAAATTGTCAAACATTATTTTACAAAGGATGGGTACTCGTATTGTAATGTTGACAGACAGTGTGTGTGGCTGAAAGGGTGTGTGCTAAATCGGTATGTTGACATTGGAACGGTATCGCCGCATCTAGACAGTAGCACGCATCCATTCACGCCAGCGTATCCTTCAGTTTAGCAAAGGACATTGGGCACTCTATCATTTGAATAGATTGCACTGTGAATACAGGGATATGGGAGTCTTGGCAGTCGGATGTATTTTTAGCACATCTCAAAACAGCTTTATCAATTTCTATCACATTGTTTGTAGTGAAGTGTTAAAAAGAAATATTGGACGCAAGGTTAAGATTTACAAGACAAAAGATTTACACCCCAAAGAAGATGTTACAAAATCATCATTATTTTGTAGATCACAGTGTTATTGTTCAAGTCAGTTGCATTTAAGTTTATTAATGATCACTATCAATTTAAAAATATCTAATTCTTAATATCAATTCCGAATCTAATAAAAAGTTTACCATCTTTAAACACACAAATCTGGAAACAGTATTCTCATACCTGATCTAATATCTTAGCACCTAGTTCGTATTATTGTTATTATATTTGTAGTAAAAATTCAGTCACTTCAGTTCAATTTTTGTTTTCCTTCGCCTAATCTGCTGAGGTGGAAAAAATATTTGCACAAATGCATAAATATTGAACATCCAGACATCATTGTTTGGACATGAAAAGTGCTGCTTATTGAGTTATTATTGAGAATCACGTACATGCATACATGTAGGCCTTATTCAAGATCAGTGTTCCTTAATTATTTTTAGCAGCAAGTGAACTTAGCATCCTTGTAAGACTCAAATAATTTACATGAATGTCTATTGATAGAACACATTCATCGTCGTAAATATTCTGATCATTACTTTCTATATTTACTTCCAAGCTGCACAAATATTTAGCGTTTGCGTGCCAATGGCTTTTCTTTTTTTTAAATCAAATTTCTATATTCTTGTAGTCGTTGGTGGAGAACAAGGAGACCCATTCAAATGTATGCATGTTTAGTGACGCAAAATTGCCAAGCATTCCGTTAGGCATAAACTCATTTCAGTTAGGTTTTTTTTCTTCTTACCGTTCTTCTTACCCTTCTTCTATTCCGCCGGTAAACAGTGTGTACATCATGGTGTGAGCAACTACCCCTTGGTTATTTTTAGCTGGACCTTTCCTTTCATGCAGACGTAGGCTTCGTATTGTGGCAGCTAAAAATAGATCATCGTAGTAGAAGGCTGGGAGCCCAAATGAAAAAGCTTATTCACGACGTTGGTTCACGTACACATGTAGTAGTGTTGTATTACCAGGAGTGGAGAATATTTTCTCCCCCTTCCCCCTTGAGCTCTGTATATGATTATAAACCCCAAAATAGACTATACTTGGTATGCTGGAATTATAGTGGAGATCATTCTGAATGACTGAGGGGAGAATATATTGTGTGCTTGTATGATGTGCAAAGCTATATCACAAGCATACATGTATATATACACATTTAGAATTAGATGTTAAATGCACATGTGATAGATTTAATGGCATATCTACATGTAGATTGTGTTATTATTTGTACTTTCTTAGATTAGATGTTCTCCCAGTACTTCCCTTTGTGTACTAATAATATAGTATACAATGTAGGTAAAAACCAAGTCAAGGATTCATATAGCTCATTGTGCATGTTTAGTAATGACATAATACTTACTATACATGAACATACGCACTTTTACCAGAGCTACATGTATTACTAATGGAATTTTTGTTATATCAAAACATGCCAAAATTTATAAACATATTCTCAGATATACACATATACTCTGCAATCACTTTATCATTGCTTTAGATAATATCCAAGAATATGTTTAGATAGCTTTCAAGCAATGCAATCTTTTACAGAATTGACGTTAATAAAAGATAAGGAGAAGTAGTACAATTCAAAAGTATCAACGAGAACCTACTTTCCTGTTCCTATTTTTTCCATAAAGCTCTAGAGAGCCTGAAATTGGATTCTGAACTTGTACCTGTTTGGGTTTAGTTTAATTATTACATTCTGTGTGTCCCCATGGCAATCTGAGGATGTTCATATTACAGTTTATCACTCAGTTAAGAAATAAAAGCATTTCTAGTTTAAAGCAGGGTGCTACATGTACATGCATAGACATGATTTACCTTCTTTAAGGAAAAAATATTCACTTGCCAGTGACCAACGTCACAGTGGACAAATGCTGACGTTGTGTATTCAGATTCCGAGGTTTATTCAAAGTCTGGCTAACAAGGGAACTCTCTCAGAGGGGTGCATTTGGCCAAGATAAAATGATCAGTAATTATCAGAGACTTCTTACATGTATATATATATATATATATATATCTGATAATACTACTTGTACATCAATCCCATCTAAACCCCTCGGCAAATTTGGTTGTTTCTTCTGTAGCTGTTTGCTGCATCTCTCGCACAGTACTATTTTAATAATTGTTTTTACATATTCCATTTATTTGTATCCCACGATGGAGAGTAGGTAATTCTATGACTGCATGATACATGGACATTCAGACAATCACATAAATGTAAGCAACAATGTCAGTTCAACAGGTTTTGTCATTTAAAAAAAAATAACATGTCCACATCTACTGTAGTAAGCATGATAAGTGCAAACCTCTTAGTATTGATAACCTTGTTCATTTTCATATTATTTGTTCTTATGGAAATAAAAATGAAGAATGTATTCACTTGAAAGCTTGCTTTAAGGGTGTAACCAACTAGTGAACCAGGCATTTATGGCAAGACTTTGAATCTCCTTGTAGCCAACCATGGTTTTGACAATGGAACAGTCTCACTGCATAGTGCATATGGGTTGCATGCATGAGTACCTACCATTAGGTGCTTTTGAGCTGAATAATGATGAATAGGATGTATCTACATGTATACTATGTTAGTGCAGTATTTTGACAGTCGACATTACATTACATAATCAATTGTCAGACAGTACTAAGGCCTGTAGTGATTGCTTGAAGGAATTTTTTTCGTAGCAGATAAATATGTCCACATATATATGCAAAGGTCGAGTTAGAAATCATATATTACAGATTTCTGCTCAAAATTTAGCCATTAGTGCACTCACACTCGCATGTACATAATACACACTAGCCAACAGTACATGAAGACCTTCAAATAAAAATCTTGTCTAATATTGCTGTGTGATGTTACCATTGTTACTTTGTTTTATTGTTTTTGTACAATTTTGATGTTTGTATTAAGATGTTAATATCTGATTACTCTGTAAAACAGACAATATCAGCCTTAAGCTGCACGTTATGTTTGTTTTTTAATAAACCAATTCAATACAATACAATACATGTATACATTTACAGATTTAATATTTTCCCTCAGTACTGAGTAATTTATCTACCAGTAATAATCAATGAGTACTTGTTAGAGATTCTAAAAGTACTGTACTTTTTTGTTTTCACACTTCCACCCAAGACATTTTTAGTCTGCAGTCATTTTTTAATATACATTGAAGTTTAAGAATTCACATTAGTCTGGCTCCCTTTTCATGCTCAATTGAATCATTTCACAAACCATCCTGAAATCATTCTTTTCCTTTTTTACTCCCTCAAAGCCAACAGGATATTTCTGTCCAGCCTTTCCATCTATTTTTGTCTTCTGTTCTATAAAAAGCCGCAAAGGAAACACCGTAGCCACGGCAGCGTGTTTAAATTTAGCTCTGCCATTTCTAAAATTAATCGGGGATCCGAAACCTGATCGACGCTGCTATTTTGGGCCAATTGACGTCACTGCTGGTTCCCGTGGTGATACGTGATATCATCAGAGGCAAGCCGCTTGGCTGAGTGATAGGAAAGCTTCTGCTCATGGAGCATCTGCAATAACAGCACTCATCCATTCCCAGGCTTCTACATGCACACACAACGTTAGTCCATCCATCCACTCATGTAGGCAGGGATGCAAAATGAGAGGAGATAGGATGGATGAGATTGTGAGAGGAGCGGTGTGTGAGATGACACACACACACACACACACACACACTGAGACAGACAGAGAGGGAGTGAGAGGAGAGGAGGAGGGACAGAGAACTAGAGAGGAAGGGAGAGAGAGAGAGAGAGAAAGAGAGAGAGAGATGGGAGGAAATTCATCTAGGCATGAATATTCGTAGAAGCTGACGAAGATGATGACATGCACTCCCCTCTCTGCACTATTCCCAGGGTTTTTTTTTCTTCCTTTTCTTAACCTGTTACATCGTGTATAGTACAGGTTGGATGATTATTGACAGCTCTGTATAGATCAGAGCAATATTACACTGTTCCATTTACTATAAATACACACTTCTCTCTAGTCTCTACATAGATTATATAACGAAGCTACACGCTACATGTATTCAATTATTTTAACGTATGTGTGTGGCGTTGAAAGGGAAAGTAGTTCCCAGCTGATTAAAATGATTAAAGTTATTAAATTCACGAAGTGGCCTGTGCCTGCCATATCCTTGCACATTGATGATTTATTGCTGATGAGTTTAATTCTTGAAAGCACAAAGTTTATATTGAGTACCAATTTACTAATGTTCTTTTTCATTTTCTTATTCATAATAATAATGGGATACTAATACTTATGAATAGAGACGTGTGAATTAATTTTCATTCATTCATCAATGCAAATAGTGGACACAGGACACAGGACATCATACAACCAATTAGGGCTGTGATGTGTGTAAGAAATTGCATTGAATAGGATAAGAAATGAACATTTTAAAATGTATATTGAACTTCTGGGTCTGAAATAGGAATATTGACATTGTATGGTATCATGAGCATTCAGATAGGTGACATGGCCCAATGGAAAGTGGCACTAGACTAGTAGCGTAACTGCCCACCAACTTGTAGGCAACCAGGACTTTTCTCTAATGAGAGATCTTACAATTTCTTAACATTCAACATAGCTGTTTGTGTAACCATTTTGGTTATCTGGTAGAGTTTACTTTTAAATCTATTTATTTCAAAATTTCAATTTGCTTCAAAATATAATTGTAGTCCAGTCATTAGGTGTGCAGTGTTCTTAATAATGGAATTACTGCAAATATTTTGATGACTTAAGTTTCTCTCCTTGTTTGTGTTCTCCTCAAATTTATTTATGATTTATAATCATTAAAATCCTAAAATTGTTCAAAAGATGCCATGGGTTCAAAATGTAAAATATCATTTTTCATGACTGATCAAGTACATGTATGGTCTAAGTCGACATTTAGGTTGAGGAAAAGGTGTAATTTTAGTCCAAAATTGTGTTGTGTATTTCTTTGAAAGTCTGAAACTAGGTTGTAGATATGTGGTGGGCAGTCTCATGTAAAGTCTCATGCCTTGGATAAGCAAGAAAAGAGGACAAAAGAGTTGCTCCAGGGTAGCACTGATAGACACTGGACTACTGAAAGATTTAAAACTCTCTATATTGACAGTCTTTTTCGTTCTTCTAAAGTTGTTATATATTCTGATCATCATGGCATTTGGTTATGTCAAGTCACTCATGTTTACCACAATCACGAGAAGTGGTTGAATAATATAAATGTCTTTTATATTGGGCTCATCATTTGAAACTACAGAAAAATGCTGTAGGAATGAAATTGTGGACATTCTAAAGAAACATTTTTAGATATGATTTTTTTGTGAGATTTTGTTTTTGTTTGTGTATTCTATGAAAGAGTAATGTTTGCATACATGTGCAGAAAAATTTGTTCAATTCTTGCTTGCTAGTCGCAGATTTTTTTAAAAGTCAACCCTTAAATTTATTAACATTTTCTTGTTGAATCAAGGCATTGAGCTCTATATGCACGCACATGTACTCCTAAAGTAGAATGATGCTTATAAAGGGATTACAATATTTCTTTTCTTAAATTAGTTGCCTAAGTTGTCTGTCTTTATGTTGTTTGTTTACAGCGAGAAGATGATCCTCAGACAGAAGCTGACCGTAAGGCTCAACGCTGTATCGTATCATCTCTTCAGACCCGCTTCCCCGGTATCACCGTCATAGGCGAGGAGGTGAGTTAGTTAGTGTCCTCAATTAGAAAGAGGGTACTCTCAAATCAGAAAACAAATGAAATTGACAGAATGTTAATGACAAGGGTTTTCTTTTCATGTCATAACATTTTAGGAAGTTCCATAAATTAAGTGTTGTGACATTCATGGCATGAAACCTTAATGATTCTGCACCAATGGCAAGTTTCTGTTTTTTCTTGTATACCGTACTTGTTTTCTGGTTTTACATTAACCACAATTTTAAAAACACATCAATATCCGCTTTGTAAAGAATGGATAATGAAATGATATCGTTCTGTTATAAACTAATCAATGTTAAGTCAGTATATGAACTAAAAATGTGTATTGATATTACAGTAGTCAAAGAATGGTCAAAACTTTAAAATCTATTTTTTCTAGAAATTAAAAAAAGAAGCTTGCCGTGTATCTATTCATACATGTCTGCGAGGTACACAATGAAATATAATACTTGACAACATAGTAAAAATGTCTGTACAAATCACTTCTTTACTCACATTATTACATGACTCAAACTTTTTTTTTTTGGGGGGGGGGGTAAATTTGTTCACAACAATATGTTTTTCAGTGGTTGAATTCATCTGAGTCAGAAAGACATGGATGAGTAAATACTCTCTCTATTAAAGCTCCATTCTAGTCTCAGGAGAAGAAATTAATAAGTTTTTTAAGTTATGAAAAAACGGAAAAAACAACTATTTGAACATTCTGTTTGAATGTATTCCCATCTACCTGTGGTCTGTCCTGCTTTTTAAAATTTCACGTGACCTGTAAAATCTGTGACATTTGAAAAAGATATGAATTCATGATATTTGTCTTGTCATCCAAACTTATTTGCTGTTCTTTTCCTTATCCATACACTACATCAATTTATTGATGGCAAATTGGTAATATGATGATTTCGTCTGTACATTCAATTGAATTAACCACTAGTTCTCATGCAATTTACCACATCTGGAAATTCCCAATCATACAAGATTGCCATTTGTTGAAAGATAACTGGAATAGCCGGGAATGTCGAAGCCATTTACGAGATCGAAATAGAATTTTCTTTCCCACCACTTTGTAGGGTTAAAAATAGCTTCTATTGAGGCCCTGATAGACCCGTATACATGTAGATGATAGCATGAATTCAAATGAAGTTGGAGTGGTAGGCTCCTAAAGACCTCATTAGAATTTCTAGTTGGGACTCGGCAACATCCAATCGGTTTGAACCGACACATTTCCATGTGAAGCCGTGCTAAGTGTGTGTCAACAAACTATTTTGTGTATTGCAAGTGCGTGCCGGTAGCCTACAGGTTCCTGTACAAGGTGTGGATGTGACAATACAATTTGCACCTCATACCTTACAGTGTGCTGATTTGTGTTTGGGTTACAAGTGGAGCTCATAAGAATCTCAAGGATTTTTTTATTTCGTTATTATTATTTGTTTGTTTTTATTTTGCATGGTCCTCTCAACTACTTTGAAGTAACCAAAGTGATATGTGGAATAAGCTTATAAAATCCTATATACTGTATTTCAAAATTACATTCAAAATATGATGTTACTCTAGAAAATGGACCAAATTATAAAGTTTACCCTGGAATAAAAAGTCATCTGGGCAGGCATTGTACTTTGTATTCTAATAGATAATTTCAGAGATAAAATCTTTGAATTAGATACATTATAGACTGTGTATCCTGTTCTTCCAAAGTTTCCTTTTAGTTCTCAAGCTATCCTCTACATACTACCTTAGGATTGGCCGTGGTAGATAATGTACACAATTCTCCATTGTTATGTAGTCATCAGTTCCATATGTTAAAGAATAGTCACATTCTTCAATTAAATTTGGAGATCAAAGCATATTTAAAAGGCCTACTTGTATTTCATTTTGATAAGTCTGCCAGCACAACATGGCACCATCAAAATGAAGGCCTTTTGATATATACAGGTGTACCTGTGGAATGCAGGGCTACTTGTAAAATGTAACTGCAGTTTCTCTCTTGCTGACTCTCAGAGTAACCTAACATGCATATGTGCAATGGTTTTTTTTTACCCAAGGAATGCAAAGAGAGCTGTAGCCAGTTGTAAATGTGTACTAATGGTATGGTGCTGATCAAGAATTACTAGGTGACCTGCCTAGGAGATTGGTCTATTTATAGAAGGAGCACTCCACTCAGAAATGTGCATGCGCTTCGTTCGCAGGAATCCATCTTCTTTTTGCTGCGTTATATGTCCAATTGAACAGAAGTAGACATTCCACATTATGCGTAACCCCTTCATGATCAGTGATATCAACTGAATGGGGGTCCAACACGGAAAAAATATATACGTTGAAAAAGCTATAATCTTTTGTGTCTGTTTGTTGGATGTAAGCCTATATTGTAGATGTAGCTGACATATAAATAATATAAATTTATACATGTATGCTATAAGCAAGTTGGCATATATGATACTCGTAGTTTTTCTATTTTCTTGTTCTTAATCTTGTTCAATCATTTCTTTCTTCAGTTTTTACAGAGTTCATGTATGCTTCTTGTACATGTGTGTATAGCTTAAAAGTCAATCAGTTTGCTGAAGTCTATACCAATAAGTCAACTTATTTGCAACTCAGAAGTCATTTGCACAATGCATAATTGTTTCTAATTTGTGTTGGGGGAACAGTATAATATTGGTACCATCTCTTTTCTTTTTCTTTCTTTTTGTTGTTGATACTGCAGAATAATTAAATGTATTTTGATAATTTGTTTATATATATATACCCGTATATATTATTTTAAAAAAAAACTTTCTGTAATTTGCCTCCCTGTTTAAACATTTCTCTTCTTTTTTTGGTGGGATACGTTGATTTGTATTTTCTACTTTCTACTAGGATCTGACTGAGAGTGTAACTGATCTGATAGAGTTGGGAGATTCTGAGGATGTTCTTGGTAGACCATGTCCTGATGCTCTCAAGTCTGTCTCACTCGCTGATGTAAGTACTAAATCCTTCTTCTCAATAGTTTTTAAAAATGGGTTACAGCCTTATTTAGAATGGGCTTTACTCCCTTGTGTATGTGTAGTGGTTTCTGATCAGAATATTTCTTGGAGGCCTAATTCAGATAAGCAAACTAATTGTAATAAACAAGAGGATTTGAGTTATTAGATTATCAGCTAGATATTTCTTGTTGAAAGTAAGGATTATCTTTTCATTATATATTATCATTATCATCATCATCATCATCATCATCATCATCATCATATCATCATCAGTAGTAGTAGTAGTAATAGTGGTAGTGGTGGTGGTGGTGATGGTATTATGGTAGTGGTATTATTATTATTGTTGTTCTTGTTGCTGTTGTTATCATCATTCTTCATCACTCTTCTACTTATTATTATTATTTTCCTACAGATTGTCGTGTGGGTAGACCCTGTAGACGGAACCAAAGAATACACACAAGGTAATATATTATTATACATAAAGTTTATCGAAAAAAATATATCGCTAGTGATATTCGTTTGTCTCGCAATGTATGGTCAATAAGGGATCTAAAAGATCACGACGTTTCGTGCGCCGCTGCAACACTTCGTCACGTGATAACATCTAATGTAAGCAAGCGTGTTTTATACTCTACGGGAGGACCGGAATCAATTAATTTGATCAATAATTGGAACAATAGCGCACAAGGCCTATTGGCCGACGCACGGTGCTCAACCAATCAGCAGGCCGCTGGCTCGCCTTCTGGGTGGAAACAATAGTGTGCTAAACCAATCAACGGGCTGCTGGCTCGGCCCGCCTGCTGATTGAAATCGACCGGTGCTGGCCGGCTGTACAGGGAGTGTCATGGCGGCGTATCGTTCGCATCCAAAATTTGGGGATATCTATCCCCGAGCCAGAGGCCCGTTGATTGGTTTAGCACGCTATTGTTTCGGCCCAGCAGGCGAGCCGAGCCAGGGGCCTGCTGATTGGTCGAGCACCGTGTGCGTCGGCCAATAGGCCTTGTGCGGTATTGTCCCAATTATTGATCAAATTAATTGACCACCGGTCGTCCCGTAGAGTATAAAACACGCTTGCTAACATTAGATTTTATCACCTGACGAAGTGTTGCAGTGGCGCACGAAACGTCGTGATCTTGTAGATCCCTTATTGACTATACATTGCGAGACAAATGAATATCACTAGCGATATTATTTTCGATACTACATCAGCAATGAGTAATATATTTAGCATCATAAAGTTTATGTTATGCTTGCATCATAGAGTTCAACAAAACCTAACAAAACTTCCAGGACAATGAGTGAATGCACTACACACATTCTCACATACATATATGAGAGCTTGTGTTATTGTGGTCTGGATTCATTTTCAGATTTGTTTCAGTTTCTGAATTTCCTTTTGGTCTTTGGTCATTACGGCAACTCATTGCTTTTACTTTTTGTCTTAGTTGAGTGTAACAAAGAGACAATTTATTCACAATTGGAGAGGAGCAGAATAGCCATACAATCATAGCCATCCTATATTGCTTTGTAAGTTGAAAACAAAACCCAGTCAAAAGCTTGTATATTTAAATGTCAGATCATGGAAAGTGGGATTCACAAATTGGCAAACAGTCATGTGATGTAGATGTCATTGACTTCTCATTCATAGTATGTTCTTGAAATTTTCATTATGTATTGCTAGGATTTCCTTGTTTCTTTTGGTGTAACTGACTTTGTTATAACCGGCTCAGTATAATATTATTCTTATGTTTAATTGATTTGTTTGTTCATAGGATTCCTTGACCATGTGACAGTACTGATTGGTGTGGCCGTAAATGGAGAGTCAGTAGGGGGCGTCATTCACCAACCGTACTACAACTACCAGGTGGCTGATGCCAAGATGGGGCGCACCATGTGGGGCGTGGTCGGCCTAGGGTGCTTTGGTTTCACCCATAAAGAGTTACCAGAGTCCCAGAGGGTGATCACGACCACGAGATCTCATGGCACGGAGGCTGTTCAGGAAACCATTGATGCCATGTGTCCTACAGAGATCCTTAGAGTGGGCGGCGCAGGGCATAAGGTACTCATCTCATTGTTAGCCATGATTGAGCAATATTTGAATTTTATCCATACCTAGCTCTCAAACTAAGGTCTTTATGCCAATGCTAATGTCCAAAGGTGACCTGATATTGCAAAAACTAAGCTATGCAATGTCAATTCTATCCACAGAGATGCAGCCATCCATATCAGTAGATGTGAATTGAGTACTTCATCACATGGGGCAATTTTTACAAAGAAACATCCATAAAGTTGTAGTGAATCTGATCCACTAGATTATGATAACATTACTATTCACAGAAACTATTTTTGGGAGATTAAGTGATCCCACATTCAATATTATTGGGGAGATGAAGGATAACTCACAGAGGTTACTAGAAAATGGAAGAGTGCCTGAATTTATGTTGGTAGAACCACTAAGGGGTAGATTGAGCTGCAATCAAATAGTGTAGTCCCATATGGTATATCTGTGTAGGTGACTCTATGATTTCATTTCTTTTGCAAAGTATTGTAAATATGATTAAAAATTGCTCATCCAAATAACTTATTAGCTATATGATAAACAAATCAGATTAAATTTTTAAAGTTTTCAGTACCCTCAATTACACAAATCAAGAGTAGTGTTGATGTTGGTAATATCTATCTCCATCTTTTTGTTTTCATGCTAGGTGTTGCTCTGTCTTGAAGGCACAGCCAGTGCATACATCTTTGCCAGTCCTGGATGCAAGAAGTGGGATACCTGTGCACCAGAGGCTCTTCTTAAAGCTGCAGGAGGTATGCTTACACACCCTTCCATAATCTGTAATTCTGAGGTCCAAATCGTTAGATACCTGAAAGATAAAAGTGGAGGTTTATTGGTGATGAAATTACATTGTTGAGTGGAGGCATAGCAGGATGTATATTTACCTGTGTTCTATGAGCTTTGTTTTATGTCATATTCAACAGGGATATTAGAGTTCTACCTATTAGAGTATTACCTCTGCATTCTTTAATGATTTTTTTTTCTCACACATTTTGTACCAGTTAGAAATTGTAAGATGATGTGAAATAGCATAAATTCCATCATGTTGTTTTACGTTAGACAAGACTTATACAACGTGATGCTATAGGACAAATGGACAGTGATCTTTGTTGAGACCTCGCCATGAACCTCCCAAAATCGAGTAAAAATGTATGAATATATTTTGAAGGCGACTTAAAATTCAATTCATTCAAACTAATATTCCACAACAAAAAAATCAAAACTTTTGCATGAATATTCAAAACTGAATAACAAGCTCCATAAAAAAATTGATCAACAACATCAACAATATGCATGCATTTGATGTATCTTTAGTGTTCTTGCTTGTTTGTAATATAGTTGCTTGTAACATAATGATTAAATGAATATCTAATGTTTCTTGTTCACACAGGTACTTTGACTGATGTCCATGGCAACAGATATCGCTATGAAAAGGACATCAAGCGAATGAACACCGGGGGCGTCATTGCCGCATATCGAGCACACGACTTTTACCTCTCTAAAGTACCACAGTCAATAAAAGATGCTCTGCCGGCATGACGAACACTGACCGCTTTGAGACCTTAGGAGAGAGAGAGAGAGAGAGAGTGAGAAAAGGCCAATGAAGACAACCAAATCAAAGTTTAATCAAGCTTTATTGAAAGAGGTAGAAGTAATTGAAAAGTATTTAATGGACTAGAAAGAGGGTAAATGTATGAGCTATCAGGAATTTCAAGTTCTATGTTGATGAAGAGTTTTAATGTGAGAGCATTGAGCACTTAAAAGTAGAGCTTTCATTAGCAGGTGGGTGTTGTATTGCTCTGTTAGCTTAGGGTATTTTGCTCCTTACTTTCGAGCCCAATATCAAGTTGGTTACTTTTGCTAGCATAAGTTTGGAACCACCATTATCACTAGACCTCACTCAACACAGCCCTTGAAATCCCTGCCATAGAACATGCATGAGGGAAATGAAAAGAAATAGATATGTTGCACTGTGAAATCGTAATGAGTAATTTTGACAGAGGTATATTTGTAATTTAATTACTTTACAGCGCAAGACACCAAACATGGAAATTCCGATGCAGTTTGTTTTCCAAATTGTAGATGGAATAAACACATGTTATCGCCAATGGAAGAGAGGGCTGAAAAAATGGAGAGATAGCTATAGAATTGAAAAAGAGAGAGAGAGAGAAAACTCCTAAAGTACTCTCATTTATATGCATTAGGTAGTACACTGTGTGGCTGTAAAAGAAGAGACAGAAATTGATATCATCTCCACTCCTTCTAAAGCTTTTTATTTTTTTGATTGGTAACAAAATTGAAATATACATGTTCAAAGGGAACTCAAGAATGGCGTGACTAACTAGTACTTTAATCAAGCATATAAAAATTAATTTTTTACTGTATGTACTTTCAAGAAAACTGTATTTTAAGATTATGATGTATAAATGAATATAGCATTATGACATATAAAAATGCTGATGAGCTATTTTTGTAGATGTGGTCATGTACCATGGCAACTTACATTGTGAACGTCATGTAAAGACAAATTTGTGTTGAATATTTCATTGCAGTATTATTTGAGTAGCTTTCAAATCGAGCCTCCAGCCAGAGATTCATTATCTATCGCTTTAAAGACATCATTAAAGAGAAGCAGTGCTTTTTAGCTCTAGACGTGTAAGTTAGAGCAGTACACTTTTGTAAAGAATTTTTATGCAATTTAGAACAATGGAAAATGCTTTTTGTCTTGATTGGAATGAATTGATGTAAACATTAATTGTTTTGTCTGAAACAAATTAATGTTGTGCAAAGCTAGCGTACATGTATATTGCATTTGTTAATATGACCTTATGGAGATGCCATAGAGTGAAATCAAGAAAGAGTATTATGGTGCCTATCAATTACATGAATATAAAAACAAAAGAAAATTTAAGCAGCATTGCATTCAATTTGCTAATTGTTTTGAAAGGAAAGAAAGATGAAATCACCTTGCACTATATACATGAAAGCAAACTATAATGATTCAATATGCCGTGTCATGTGACATTGTCATGTGACACTCAGTGTTGTGGTTACAAGTAGTTTGTAGTTCTGGATTTAAAAAATTTAAGATCAATGCATGTGTTACAATCATCAAAAAGATTCTGATAAAGGAGAGTACTTGTAGACAATATGTGAAATAACTTGAGCCAAAGAAGAGATACATATATCCAAGCTTACCTAGCTAGTTGCCCCCAACATGAAAATAAAACCTTTTCAGGTATTTGTTGAAAGAACAAAATTTATGTTTATTGCATTTTGAATGACTAGACAAGTTTACCACTTATATCCTTCTGTGTACCCTTCACAAGCATTTCAGCCTATCTTTACTCCAAAAGTAATATAGGACCAAAGAATGTGTCGAGTCTAGGAAAGAGCTCGACTTACTTTTGATATGATGCAAAGGCAGTTTATTTACTTCTAGGTACCCAACGTTAGAGGGAGTTGGTCTATGTATAAAAATTTGGTTTGTTTCCAGATACGTTATTGATGAAACACTCCCCTCATGGTCTCCTGAACCCCAGTATAAAACAAAAATGATAAGCGGTTAGTTGAAAAATTAGAGATTATACTTGATGGTTGAACTATTGAATTCAAACACGGCTTGTAATTTGTCTCCTTTAGGCGACCATGTGATCAAAATCTTGTTGTATTTTGTCAGTTGTATGCGAGCATCTTATGGGTTTAAATCCCGTTTGTCGGGCATTGGATGGTTAGGGCAAAGGTATGTACATAATAAAACAGTTGATTATATCACAATGATGCACACAATAATTGCAAGGCCAGTCTCACATTATTATTGTCGTGCACTCATCGCTATACATACATTGAAGAAAATTTACTTGTTTAAGTGATCCTGATAAATGTGAGGGAAATGAAAGTTGTGCACTTTTATGACTTTTAGAGTGTGTGAACTTAGTGTGAAATGTGACTTTAATTGTACGTTGTGTATGAGTTGACATTTATATCAAGTATTAGGGCTCTTTCATCGTTGTGCACATTGTTTTTATAACAAAAAATGAAAAAGAACAAGGGAATACTAGTATTTCAGGTACAGGTTTGCTTGTATCATGTTAAGCATAATGTTTCGTATTGCTCAATGATAGTGAGAATTTGTTTATGAAAGATTTATTGCAAAGAACCATTTAAGATATCTAAATCTAGATTTACAAGTGAAATTTCAGTCTCCATCTTGTAAGCGCATGTGTGTTTCATGCCAATAGTAATTTTGGATTTCTTTTTAATCAAACTAATCTTCTAAGATATTACAATTATAAAAATTGTGAAACTATTACCAAAAAGAAGTGGATGGCTCACATGTAGTAAGCCTATTGGAGTGAGAGAATATAGTAGTCAGTGGGTTAAGACGGGAATACTCTTATTTTGTTGGTCTGAGATTAAAAGCACACGGTTTTGTGTCCGTTAATCGTTCACTCCGATGCCTAAAAATTAAATGTTTATTTTTGGTATGGGATTCTTGCCCAGGTTGCAGTAGAAGATATGAAAATGAGAGTTTGATTACAACAGAAAATGATAATCGGTTATATGAGATAGAGATAGAGGAGTATAACTTGAGTGATAAATTCAGTTGAGATATCAAGGGTTCTTTTTTTTCACAAACATTCCAACAACTTCTTCCAGTAAAGCATGCATACTCATGGAATCAGCTCAAGAACCTTATGTACATGTATGAATTGTATCATTGGTAGCAAGTTCTTCTATCTATGTCTGGTACATTGTGCCACTACATGTGGTTTACAGTGAATCATCCTTGTTTGCATCATCGGTTTTACAGTGCAAATAAGTCTTTTATTATCGGAGCCACACCTATTATTATGCTGCAGGGGCAGATTATAATGTGAATGTAACCAAATAAATCCACTTCTGTTTGTCCAACTCTTCTAGTCACCCAAGGCCTTCATCATTCTCTTTCCCGATAACATATGAGGTTAATATAAGTATGACTGAACTAGATTGCTAGAAATAAAGCTCATCCTCGGGATTAATCTTGCTAGTTTTTTTTTTTTAACAGAGTTACAGCTCTTTCATTGTATAATCTTAGGGGGTGGATGGGTATGGACGAAGCATATTTACTCATAATATCTGAGTAACTTTAATGGTGGAGGTTTATGTTTCCCTGCTTCTAAAGTGTTGTTCTTCTTTAGCAAATGTTAACAATATGGAAGCAGGTCACACATAAGTTAACTGTCCAGGTTAAAGGTAAACATCAGCAATGATTCACTGAAGAAAGAAAGATTTACGACCTATTGACCCGATGCTCAATTGTTACCCTTGTGGCATTCACTTGCCTATTTGGTGGCCATTTATTTTTTACATTTTACTCTCACTAGAATTCTACTCCTCAATGTCATGATTTGCTAACTCTTGTTTTCAAGTCTTCATTCTAAGAAATTTAGGCCTACCCCACCTCAAACGTAGGAGAACAGAAAATAGCATATTTAGGTCTCTACTGAAACGCAGTTGTAAAGATAACATTGACTATTGATGTATAGTTATTTGCCAAGGTTTAATATTTGTTTTACAATTTGTAATTTGAAGTATACCACTGAAACAAAGAATATTTTGATGTTTACAAAACAAAGACATGTAAATTACTAGCTGTGCATACAGAGAATAATAAAGTAACAAAGTATATCATAATCTGTTTATGTGCGTGTCATTCTTTCACACACTTATAAAGAGTACATTCTTTATTACACTGGTAAATTAACCAGACCAAACAACGACACACCAGGCTCACAAGTAATGTTGTAATGAAGTTCATGCAACTATGTAAATTGCCAGAATATTTTTATGTAATACACAGGAATTTTTTTTAAATGTAAGGGACGGTTATGCACTCAATACAACAAATTTTGTGACAACAGGATTCAACAGCATATTTACCTAGATTATTGGTATATAAAATAGTTTACCAAGGTATTAGAATTGGATGTATACTTTTAATAAAAAATTGCTTTTAACATCTGACCAGTCTGCAGGAGACTTGTCCAGTATGAGAAAAATTCACAAACACAAACAAAACATGATCAAGAATATACATGTAGATCAATAACATTTTTACAAACATCAAAACTACACAAATAACATTTTCTTGAACCTGTAAAGCATTCAAGGGAGTGTTTCTGAACTTTTCTGAAGCCATAAACAAACATCAAACAAAAATATGAACCTCTACACATTTTTCCTTAAGTACTCTTCAAAAAAGTCAAGTGATTAATTCATTTTCAAACAATGCAATGGGTACAACTCCGACAAGCTCTTTCCTAATTAGTCTAGTTCGTAGAAAATTAAGACAAGAAATCGTGAATTTATCGACTGGTTTTGACATTACTCTACTCTTTACAGGAAACTGTCCAAACAGGCAATCAAAGAACTAACACCATGGAGTAGTCTTGTAGGGTTAGAATTAGATATTGTCAATGTGATTAATGATGCATAGCTTGATAATAATGGTTACTTGAGGTCCTACGAGAACCAAAATGAGACTGCCAGACTGCTGAAAGGGTCAAAACATAGATTAAGTTGCCAGAAATTGTTACTCTTTATCAGGGCTTGACACAGTGGTTCCATGCATAACGGCCCCTTCCTGTACACGAAAAGAGGGGAGGGAGGTCTGGGACTGGTGGTCTTCTATGACTATGTGCCGACCGAACGCATGCAGAAACTAGTTAGGGTCAGTGACTCGGAAGGCCCAGTCATAGCTGGAGTAGCAGCCTCGCTGGGGCTAAGGAAAAAAGCAGCAAAGATCGGCGTATGCGGCGCAAAAGGCACTTGGGTCCACTGAATGATGACATCGCCAAGACCGTCGGCCTGAGGAACTCAGGAATCAGCAGGATACTGCAACAAGTCCTGTATGACACCATCAGAATGATAAAGGCCTTCATGGCCAGATAACCTTGCCTCCCCAGGCCCCCAGTGGCAAAGTTGACCGGCAAAGTCGGCAAAAGTTACATTGTACTTTATATTCATGTGTATACCATGTATACCAGCCGAAAGCCTCAGCACAATTCAATGTAACACAAGATCGAAAATACCATGACCAGTAAAAGTAAGGCCGACATTTACTAAGGCCAGTACGGTAAAGGGAACTTTATGATACTCCACCTCAGGTTAGAGGGAATCTAATTTTAGGGTCAGATTTTGCTAAGGACCCAAACTGCATAAAGGGTAATTATGTAACTCAACCCCGGGGGGTAAGCCGACAAATTCAGCAAAAATACACTGTGAGGGTCAATATGTGTTAGGACCCAAATGCTAATAACATGTATATTTATTAAAAGAATTCGTCCGTACTTACAATGCGAGGCAAAAAGCGCCATATAGTGCGAACAAAGTGCACTAACCTGTTGGTCTGACCCAGAGCGTTGAGGGAGGGGGAGGAGCACCGTGCTCCACGACACAAAACCAAGTTCCCTTGCAAAAGCATAGGCGTGCAATGAGGGAGCCGACATCGAAGGACAGGGAATCCCAAAATGCCACCTTTAGTTAGGCTCAGTTTGACCTTAGATCCGCGTGAAAGGAGACAGGAGTCCGATCCAGTCAATAGCACCAAGTTTGGGGGTGGGACAACCCAAAAGAGAGGAGTAACCAGGTGGTAGGTGGAAGGGGTGGGATGTTATTATCTAACCATGCTCGTTTATATTATTTTTTATCAGAAGGAAAGGGTCACTCCAGCCCTACGCGAAAGTGGGGTAAAGGAAGCCTGAAACATGGACTCCAAATCGAATTGCCAAATGCATACTTTCACTAAAATGAGAGATTAAATGGTTTTCAGAATACCACCCCAGATATCAAAATTGGTAATACCAGAAACATGTAACATATAATATTTCATAGAACTTGTTTTCATATCTGATAGTCTGGTCAGAAACCACAAATCAAGTTGCAAAAGGCACAAAGGCTGACTGATGACACTGCATAAAAAGTAGCCATTGCCTGCTCGTGCTCGAACCTTTTACTTGCCAAGCAATTGCTTACAGGTTAAACATTAGCTAGGTCAAGCCGGTGCGAACACCATTCATCGGAAAACGAAAGTGTCAGACATCCTCCCCGTTTCGCATCATGTTCAGGCATGAATCTGTGTGCTACCCGCTCAACGGTCTCCTTGTCAAAATGATATAGCTTCTGATAGGTCTCGGGCGCAATTTCTTCTCAATTTATTCTACTCCTGTATAACTTTGGCTTTTCTCTTGTGAGCATGAACATGATGCTTAAACTTGAACATCCTGTTAAGCAAGAGCTCAAGCTGATATGATAAAGGATGAAAAAAACATGGGAAATGCTTATAAGAACAAGCAAAAAGTTTGTTTTATGCACATGTTTTTAAGCAATTGCTTGTGGGCAGCAGGCGTTTGCTTCTTTCTACTAGCAAAAGCTTTCGCTTGCATGCAAAATTTTGCTTCTTTTTATGCATACCAATTCAAGCAAAAGGCTAGCACAAGCAATTGCTACTTTTTATGGTTACGGCCGTTGACTGTATAGGTACTGTTAACATTTTTAGCAGTTGTGACTGAACCAATCTGAACACGAACAATTTCATTTGACAACAACTTGCACAAAACCATGTGCAGATAAGATACAACATCACTCATATATATAACTATATCTATAATAATCTGTGAGAAATATGTACACCAAGTACTAAACCAATTGAAAACAGAGAGATAGGCAGAATCTGAGTTCTCAGCATATGCACTTTGCCAACCAATGATTTGATTCACTAGTTCTGTAGATTAATCAATGCACAATGCAGTTTGGCAATCCACTGTTCAATGCAACTTCATTTTGTTTTATAGAGTCAACTAAACTATCTCACAGTAATCTTCATGTTTTCTGTTTTCCTTTTCTTGCGGCTCGCCGTGAACGCTCAGACATCCCTCCCATTAGATCATGCAGACGGGGACTTCTGCTGCTCCGTGTCGTGACCCCTGACCCAAGGTCATCCAACAACTTCTTGACCTCATATCCCTTCTTGGATGAATGGGAACGCTTCTGAACACGGCCGCCACGTTTACACGAGATGGGAGCCTCTTTGCATCTTCTATTGCCATTGTCAGTGGTAGGAACCGGGGATTCCACACAGGTTCTGTAAAAATAAACAAAAATACATTTATAAAAGAAAAAGATTACATCTGGCAAACATGTATTTCTAGTATTTTCTATCATGAAATTTGATATATAGGTCAATATTTTTTTTAATTATACTTTTAAATGAACCTACAAGAACCATGTTTACCGCATGAACTATTGAGATTAGAAAATTAGTAAATTACCACAGTATGGCAATCATGATACTAAATTGATGATCAAACTATTAAAGATCCACATCATTGATGTAGTGGGACATTCTAAAGTCTTGAGATTAAATATCCTACACTATTGGTTTTAAAATAATGCAACATTTAAAATCAGAAAAACAAGATAATCCCAAAACAGGCAGCTAGCTTCAGCAGGCCACTACATGTCTGAGGAAGGTGCCCAGACTTAAGACACCAACAAATGTCACACAGGTCAATAGTGTTTGGGTGTGTAACACAACTCATTTCAGGTGAAACCAGTGAACCATCCTGATAAAATTATTCAGCAGGTTGTGGAATGCTAGAAATTGGACTAAATTTTTCAAACTACCCATTTCAGGAGCAGATTTCTCTCTCCATCAATTTCAACTTTCAAGCTAGGTATATAATATATACCAAGACTGGCTTAGGTATGCCGAAAGGGTGGGTAGCATCGCACCGCGTTGACTGGAACGCGACCATTCGTCAAACCCCCCCCCCCAGTTTTGCCAAAAGGGTGTGTTTAAAAAAAAGCCAGAGGCAATAATGCCAGAGGTAAAAATGCCAGCAGTAAAAATGCCAGCGACAAAAATGCCAGAGGAAAATATTACAGTGTAAAAGACTGCAAATCTATTTTTTCTCATCAAGATTATGGTACATGCCCCCCCCCCAAAAAAAAGTTTTCCTTTGCCCAGGATAAAACTTATTTCATAGACAGACTTTGTATTCGCATACACTTTATATTTTATAATTCATCTTCGATTGAGAGGGAGGGGGCAAAGGAGGGGCATTATTTCCATGATTCGCTGGTGAGAGAGCCAAACTGCCCACATTGACATACCCAGAGTGTAAAGAGTGGGGGGCAATGATTGCAGGCGGCAGGAGAAAATATTTTTCAATCAACTCCCCAAGAAGCTTTTTGGTTCATAGCCATTAATACATAGTGTATACAACTACAAAGTCCATTTACAAAACCAAGTTTTATCCTGGGCAAATTAAAGCATTTTAATCGTTTGAAGCCATGAATGATTTTTTTTTTGGGGGCACGTACCATAATCTTGATGAGAAAAAAAAGAGATTTGCAGTCTTTTACACTGTTATATTTCCTCTGGCATTTTTACCTCTGGCATTTTTTTTTTTTTTTTTTAACACACCCTTTTGGCAAAACCTGGGCGAATGGTCGCGTTCCAGTCAACGCGACGCGACGCACCCTTTCGGCAAAACCGGGGGGGGGGGGCTTTGGATGAATGGCCGCGTTGTTCAAGTCAACGCGACGCGACACTACCCACCCTTTCGGCATAAGCCACCAAGACTATACAAAATCATACAATCAATATCATATTGGTATGCCTGTGGTCACTTAATATCTCAAAATAATTTGGATATCAAGTTGAAACAGGTTTTTATCAGGCTTATCACAGAAACTTATCACCAATAGAGCCTTCCATTAAATAGAAGATACAATGAATAAAACGTCTAAGCTAACTGAATAGTTGTAGTTGGCCAATTGTTAGATATTTCATCTCCTTAATACATTGCCTGGCTTGTTGCACTCAGCATGGGGTGTTATCCTGTTACACGTTTATATTGATTCAACTAGCTTATTTCAAGTGTTCTTATAATTGTATGTGGTGGAGCAAATTGTGAGGTACTTGGTAACTGCAAGGAAAAGAGGCTATACTAAATTCTTTGTGGATTTGACTGGATTGGATCATCCACATAATCATTTAAATTTGTTCAAACTTACCTCTGGTGATCAAGAAGCTCCCTGATCCACATCTCATCTCCGCACCTCTCACATTTCCGTACTCCTAGCGCCCTCTGAATTTCAATCAAGTCTTCAGGAATCACAGGTCTAAAAACAAAAAGGAAATGCAACCAATCTTGTAAGAAAATCACCTCATGTATCAACTTCTTTCTGCGATTACTCAAATTTACAAAATACATAGAGCTAGATCATGATGGAAAAGTGCAAATGACATCCAACAGAGAACAAATAGAAACTAAAAAAAAGATAATAAATAAAGTGTTAATTAAGGAATTCTGATTGGTTAAAACTGAAGATATTAGTTGGCTTCAGAAGCAAGGCTACTAGTTTAGGATAATTTATGACATTTTTTGTTTGTAGTTTCTTATGTGGATTTGTCCCTCGTGGTTTTTGGTAACACAAAGGTAAACTTACTTTGATGGTGATGGTTTACATGTGTTTTACCTAAATATTATGAAAGCAAATGGATGCTTTTAAAGTAAGCAACCAGGGGAACATACATCCTGTAATGACGATTAAATCGTTACCAAAGGGCACTAGGGCAGCGTCTCGGTTTTGAACTCGGGATCTTCTGATTAAGAGACCACTGCCTGAACACTGAACCATTGTGCCTCATACCCTGACCCTTACCTGACAGTTGGAAACGCAGAATCTTGTTGACAGGACGGACATTTCTTCATGCCTTCCCTTCTTGTTTCTTTGCTGTCATACATGCATCCAATGCAGAACCTATGCTGACATTTCCCAGTCACCATCTTCAGGCGTGGCTGTAAGCAGATGCCACATTCAATCCTGTATGAATTTGGAGAGAAAAAAAATAATCCAGAGGTGTAAGTACGACTTGGACGATGGATCTAAAATAGTGTTCCAGCGATCCATAACAACTTATGAACAAAACACACATTAGACAAATCAAATTCACTCACATTCTCATCATCTTATCATCTTGTGCTTCCTTTTTTTTTTTCTTGCTATGGACTTTCTATTTGATATTTTTGTTTGGACATGAAGAAAAGAACGATCTGAAAAATTCCAGGCAATGAAGTAACAACAATGACTAACATCCGTGCTTATTGAATGACCACCATTGCATTTCATGCATTGACAGAAAAAGGGGTTCATAATTCTGAAAATGAAAAAGGGTTCCTTATTCTAAACGTGAGAAAGGATTCATAATTTTGATGAAAATTATGATTTTTTTTTTTCATGTACACCTTGTGTACTTTTATTTCAGGCAGAACCAATATTGTGATGAGGTGAGTGTTTTTGTAATGTAAATCGCATGTTAGCTCATTATCATCAGGAACAGGTGGAAGGTCAGCAAATCGCTATCACTCCGGGTATCAAATTTTCACATTTTGGTTAAATTCTTGACCAATTTCAAAGTGATTTGTATGAGAAGGAAGAAGAGTCCACTTAGGCACTAGCAAACTGCAAAGCCTGTGTGCAAGGTTTGTTGGGTGTGGGATCGAAGGGTGATCGTGAACGCATTTTAGGTTTTGCATATTTACATCACTCTTCACGCAGGGGTATGGGTGCCAATTATTAGGCTAGGTGATATCAAGACAATTTCATATTAATATAATATACCTCTCTTTAGTATAGGTAAAGATCAGTTTTGGAAATGCCCCTCTCTCAAAAAAATGAAATGGAAGCTCTCATTACCAATCATGTGAAAGAATATGTTTTGACTAATACGTGATGATACAAATTTTGCCGGGAAAGTCAGGAAACCGCCTACTAATTGATATATTTGGTAAATTATTATATCTATTGGGACCAAATAGATATAGCACACGTGGTCGCGTAGTCCCATATACATCTTTCTGTGTACAGTGCTTGTAACT
Source organism: Mesocentrotus franciscanus (assembly GCA_037976565.1). Lineage (NCBI taxonomy): Eukaryota > Metazoa > Echinodermata > Echinoidea > Camarodonta > Strongylocentrotidae > Mesocentrotus > Mesocentrotus franciscanus. Next base: position 7,079,726 of record CP137669.1, on the reverse strand, counting down.
TAACCAAGACTGGGCCAAATTTCTTATCATTTTGATGATTCCAGAACCTTGCAGTACACACCAATACTTTATGCTAGATGATCAACCTGTTCTGATCTATTCCACAACGTTTCTTTCACAATGCAATAGCATGACCAGAACTGGTCTTTATCTTTTAGTATGTTGAATAAATCTAGTCATCTGATTGGTCGAAATTGGAGTCGTGATTTTAGCCATGCTCGCAAAGAAACGAACTATGCCAGTTGCCCCGGGTAATGGGCAATAGTTGATGCCAAAGATGCCTGTTGCCCCGGGTAACAGACAGTGTCTCAGATTTTCTGTGATGTTTTAACCAATTTTTACTCAAGAAAAGGCAAGAATTCTTTGTAGATCTTTTTGTGAATTCGTATATAAAAGATATATGGATTATGGACTCATTGGACTGCTTCAATTTTCGAGGCATATAGATCTAGACCTTAGCTGTTTCACTTTCTGTAGACTATACTGGCTTTCGGGGACGTTACATCCTGCTATGACCCCTCGACGCGCACACAGTAAGCAAACCTACGTTCCCTTTACGCCAGGCCTACGTAAACGTACGCAACCCTACGTCTGTTATACGCTATCATACGCGTAGGTACACCAATTGCATACGCCGTAGGTACGCCAGCCTACGCAGGGATTACGCCCAAGCAACATTTTTTCATGAATACGCAGCCTAATTTGGGCGCAGTCGGTACGCAGATCCGGTGTGAAAAGGGCTTTACTCCTAGGCTTTAGGCTTACCTTATTATATTAGAATTTACCTGACCAAGGTCCAACTCCAAGCCATATTGACCCACACATAGCTGTATCGCTATCCTGGCTGTGTATTAAAACCTGTTTTATTGATCTCAACATTTCAAACACCACTGTACAAAACTAAACTGATTTCACTCAAAATCGGTACTTTAGTGACAATTGATGACACCTAAATAGCAGTGAAATACAATTCTTCAACTCACCGATGATAGAAATAATATTAAAAAATTAAAATCGTGAGTCCACTGTCAAACTTGCTTACAGTTTTATCGGCATGATTATGTGCCTTTGTGTGTTATAAGTGTATTGACTATTCACGTGTGAAATTGCTGCCTATTAGCACATGGTACAGTGCTAGATCGAGGTCCATACGCAGTAGGCCTACTGACTCTCTATGCTTTGCTGGAGTGTATTGACCTAACTTAGAGCTAGACCTCTACTAGACCGAAAATTTCTGTCTCTTTCGTTCGTTAGCCTCTGATTTGGGTAGGGTTGGCTCCTCTCTTAAGAGACAGAAGTCGACCATAGGCGCTCCTGTTCAAACATTTTGGCCATTTATGGCCAAAACTCTTTGCCCAAAATAGATCTACTACATATTACCCGATGCATATCCGATGCATTTATTATTGTAAATTAGGCCTAGGCTAATAAACATCGGTTCCACTTACCAGATTAACTGTATGATGCGTTTAAGCCTTAACTCCTTAGGCCTAAGGGTCTTTTTTCCGGATTTTCATCGCCGAAATTGAGCTCCGTGTTGAAATTCTTGCAGCCGTATTTTATTTAAACTGTTACTGTCAATAGATGACGTCATTTTCCTTCATGCGCAGTAACAGTTTAAAATATGGCTGCAAGAATTTCAACATGGAGCTCAATTCCGGCGATGAAAATCCGGAAAAAAGACCTTTAAACGCATCATCTTGTAAGTGGAACCGATGTAGACCTAGACTCTATATTATTATTAGCCTAGACCCTAGGCCTAATTTACAATAATAAATGCATTGGATATGCATCGGGTAAAATGTAGTATAGTAGAGTGTCTAGATCTATTTTGGGCAAAGAGTTTTGGCCATAAATGGCCAAAATGTTTGAACAGGAGATCCTATGCCATGGTTGGCTTCTGTCTCTAATTCTAAAGAGAGGAGCCAACCCTACCCAAATCAGAGGCTAACGAACGAAATAGACAGAAATTTCGGTCTAGGCCCTAGACCTCTACTAGCTTTAGGTTTTTACTATTTTACTTTTAGGCTTAGACTAGACCTAGACCCTAGTCTCGTTGTAAGTCCAGACCTAGACCTAGATCTAGTCTATGATCTAGACGTCCTCCTACTCCTAGTCGTAGTATCATCTAGATCTAGTCTAGAAATAGAATTCTAGAGTCTAGTCAATGAATTCATAAACCATGAAGACAAAAATCTTTGATCATGACTGTAGCATTCACGCATTCAAGTCACTTTACAAAGTAATGCTAGTTGAGAGAGATATGAAATGTATGTCTTCACTTTATTGAGGTTCAATCCAGACTCCTTACAAACAGGCTGCTCTCTACATATAACATTGAGAGTGATATATACATGACAGGTGTAGACACCTGTAAACATTGTCCTGTGGAGAAACCGCTGAGACAATCATCCATGTGGTGGGTGAGTGCCCTGTCTACACTACGCTCAGAGTCAACTTTATAGCTCACTGGCCAAGACGCTGGGAGAGCCATTACTCTAACACTAAAACGAAGGGTGAATGCTTCACAAAGCTATCGTTGCTTGGCTCCTGCTTTCACACCTCTCTTTCCGACTGGACCAACCCCTCACTTTTTCACAATCTCTCTCTCAGTTTCGTACTTGACCTCCACATTAAACGTTCCACTACATCATGTATGTGATGTCACTGTAAACCTGCCTATCCTTGTATATGTGTAGTGTACTACCAACACCTGCACCAACTGCAGTTCTCCAAACTGGAGGAAGCCAAACAAAGAAAGAAGAAGACATTTATTGCCCATTATATGACCATTAACGGATTTGGGCCTGGGTCGCCACCAGCATGGACCTAAGCCTACTGCCAAGCTGCCGGCCAGTAACAGTTGGTCAAGTGTCTAGACACTACAATGACGTAATTAAATAAATGATTAAACAAATATTAGTCTATGACTCTTTCACTTGGCCCCATGCCATGGCAGGCATGGCATTGGCATTCCATTCACACGGCCCATGAACAGATGAGATGAATGCCAGAATCAGAATGGATATGCCGGTCAGCTCTTTAATTTTTAAATGACCAGGCCCAGGGTCCAGACTCCTGGCATGAATGAATTTACCTATTCTACTCGAAATTAGAGATCAACACTTACCTGCTTTCGAAATGTTGTTGATCCTGCTCATACATTTCTGTCGGTGATAAAAAATGTTGGTGAAAAACACTGGAAAGTCGCTGCGTAACGTATCTAAATGCCTCCAGAATTCGAGACATAGGTACCGGTACTGGAGTCAGTTGCGGAAGCTGAAGAAAGCATAACACGTACTCAATTAATTACAAGTACGCGACGCGACGCTAATATAATGTGTTTACCGTAAACGCGTACGTACCTTACGTATGGATATGTACATGTCGTGTGCATTTCGCGCGCTACAGCAAATCTGGCGCCCAATTTGACGGAAACCACGTGACGACCAATCGGCTGTTATTATTGGTGAATCTCACAGCCTCAGCCTGGCGCAGTCTGTACTGTGCATGTGCAGGGCAAGGGCTAGGGGGTCAGTGACCAATCTACCCATCTCATAAACAAACATAATTTCAGATACTTTTATAGAGTCCATCATGTTCGGTTTTATTTCAGCTGATGAAAATTTACCTGTCAGGATAAATTTCAGAAAAAGAAATTAATCGAAATACTTAAATCGTTTCCTTCTAGGTCTTCTCATCATCTAGAAGGGAGGGGGGGGGGCACTTTTGGGAGAAACAAAATTACATCTTTTAAAGAAGAAAAAACCCAATCCTAATGGGGTTATAAGCACATTCTTATAACGGAAGACTGAAAAGACCTTTGATAAGTAACATAATTATAATTTTATCATCTATAACTGCGACCGAGCTTTGGGGGAAATTCCTCTTAGCTGCTTGAAATTAGGGGCGCGTTTAATGATGAGAGGAAAAGGGGACACTTATCGAAAGGGGAAGACACTTATTAGACAAGAAAAGGAGCACGAGTCAAAGTACAAAGGGTAATTATCAGAGGTGAAAATGGGCCACTTCTTACCCCTACAAAAAGAGGCGCTCACCAGGGATGAAAAAGGGGCACTTATGAGAATGGGAAATGGGCATTTATAAGAGGTGAAAAGTGGCATTTATGAAAAGGGGACAGGTCCCTTATTAGAAAGGAAAAGGTGCACGTATCATAAAAGGGAAATTTTCAATAGTGAAAAGGGGCACTTATGAGGAAGAAAAAAGGGCACTTATAATAAAGGAAAATGTGCATAAGTTGAAAGAATAGGGGCACCGATCAGATTTATAATAGGGGCATTCATCATAGGTGAAAGGGGGCTTTTATGAAAAGGGGCAAGGGGCTCTTTTTAAAAAGAAAAAGAGGCACATGTTAAAATACACGGGGCATTTATCAGAGATGAAAAGGGGTAATTATGAGAAAGGAAAGGGGCGCTTATAAGAAGGAAAAGGAGCATTTATTAGAAAGGAAAAGGGGCACGTGTCAAAAAAGGGGGCAGTTATTAGAGGTGAAAAGGGACACTCATCATAGATGAAAAGAGCACTTATCAGGAGGGGAAGGGGCACTTGTCAAAGTAAAACAAGTATCTCTCAGATTTGAATAGGGGTAATTATCGGAGGTGAAGGGGGTATTTATTTTAAGTGAAAAGGAGTAACTTCTCGTACCTGAAAAGGGTCATTTACCAGAGATGAAAAGGGGCATTTATGCCGGAGAAGGGAAAAGGGGCACATGTGAAAATATAAGGTGCGCTTATCCGAGTTTAAAAGGCAGTAGTTATTAAAAGGGGAAGGGGAACTTCTTAAAAAGGAAAAGGGGCACTTGTCAAAGTAAAAGGGGTACCTCTTAGATTTGAATAGGGCAATTATCAGAGGTGAAAGGGGCACTTATCAAAAGAGAAAAGGGGTACTTCGCGTACCTGAAAAGGGGCACTTACTAGAGATTAAAACGGGCAGTTATGAGAATGAAAAATGGACACTTATTGCAAAGGAAAATGGGAACTTGTCAAAGGAAAAGGGGCACGTTTCAAAATAAAAGGGGCACTTATCAGAGGTGAAAAGGGGAAGGGGCACTTTTACAAATCAATAGGGGCTCTTGTCAAAGTAAAAGGGGCACTTCTTACAAAGTTAAAGGGACACTTTTTAAAAAAGTGGGGCCGCCTCTGCGTCTATCTCTCTCTTCCCCTCCCTTTTTCTTTCTTTCTCTCTCTTTATTGTTTTGGTTCATTTCTCATCTCCTCTGTCATTTATCTCCAATAATTCAAATTTTTGTTCTATTTTTATTTTGCAAATTAACTAAACATGGATTTATTCTTCACTTTAAATCCCGTGGTCAACAAGATGACACGATTCAGATGTTGGTAATAAGTGAAGCATACGGTCGCCCACTAGGCTACCCCCGCCCCTCGTCGTTCTTCTTTAATCCATGTCTGTGTCTCCTCGATAACCTCAAAATATTGTTATGGGTTTCGACTCCGTTACAATATCCTGTCACCCCAACCCACTTATTCAATCATCCACCCATCACGATACTCTCGACAAACCAGGAGCCGGAGTTCAACTCCCTGGACAAACATACCAACAAAATCACAAAAAGAAATATTACAGAATGTAAATAAAATGTAATTTAATGTAAATAATATTTACAGCTGCAAATAAAGGTCGACTGACAAAGTCGATTTCTTTTCCTTTTTTTCAAAGGCAAAAGTATATTTGCCTATCAGTGATTACATCACATTGGAAGAATGCTTAGCACGGTTTAGAAACCAACATTGTGTGTTTTCCTGAACACCACCTATATATATGCATGGTTATACTATTATTTTGGGCCCCCCGGCCTAGGCTTCCTACACTATTTAGGTATTTTGGAAATGAAAGCATGAAAATATATGCAAATCAACCAACTACAATGAAGTAACACAGATCCTTAAAAAGGCTGTTTTATACCAAGATGACTCCCCATGTTGTTTGTTTTGTTTTTTGCTTGCTTTTCATGTTCATGTGTTTTGCATGTGCTCCAGTTTTACCAAGAGGGCGCTATGTTTTTAGTCAGAGCAGTGCCGTCTATATTATACGGCACTGAGTCAGAGAGATCTATTCTACATGGGATCTCTATGATTTTCTGCAATTTGAGAGCAATTTATGAAAGTATACAATTCCTTTCTCAACTCAATTTTAAATTAAATTTGTATCTATTTGAATAATAAGATATGATGGAAATCATTTCGTGTCTCGATGGAAATGGACAACACGACATTTGCTGTAAAATTGAGTTTGGGATGATTTGCTGCACTATAGTCTCTCTTTTAGTCTTTATTGCCTATGTAAAAAAGAACTTAATGCTATCATTGCAACCGGCAAGATCTTAACAAGTAAATCTAATTGAAGCGAATCACCAGAAAGCTTTTAATATTTACACACAAATACTTCCCCAAGTAGGTAACATAACAAAAACAACATGAAACGATATTGTATAGCCAAAACATAAACTCTTGAAAAGCTACCAATGCCACTATGAAAAGCTACCAATGCCACTATCGTCTAAGAAACCTACTCCCCCTCCCTAAGTTGTCAGAGACTTTTCACCCCATCCCCTTTACATAATCATAGATTTTTATGTTATAGACAAAAACTATAAAATGCTGAATGACTTATTTAGTTACACAGCCATTACGTGGTTTCTGAAACAGCCTCGACTCCAGAATCCTCATCACCTAGATAAGCCTCATTATCATGGATGATTCCACCCTCCTGGACAGCTCTCTGTCTCTTTTCTAATGACTTTTTCTTTCTCTTAATAGCTGTGAGACATGCGCGACAAAATGCTCTGTTGATATTTCGTCTGAAGCTCCTGCTGCTGAAGATGTAGATGTAGGGACAAACCGTGTGGCTGAAGTAGGTGAGGAAAGCGACGATGACTACGATGATTGATGGGAGTCCGATGTCGTACGTCTCGAAAACTTTGACAACGAGATAAGGGATCCAACAGACGCTGATGGATAGGAGGATAAGAGCTGCTGTCTTTACCAACGCCATCTCATTGGGACGATATCGACATACTCGTTTCTTCCGCTTTGCATCCTTATACCGCCGACGAGTTGAACTTTCATCTTCTGATGATGAGGACGAAGACGATGATGACGACGAAGAGGATGACGAGGATGAGGATGATGATGATGATGATGAATCGTCTCTACCACGCTTTGCCCGTTTCTTTCTATTTTTAATTCGTTTCTTTTGTCTCTTTCTAAGCTTCTTCATCCTCTCCTCCGTCAAGGTCGGGTTCTTGATGGTTCGTGCGAGTGTCTTTTCACGGCGTTTCAGCTGGTAGCCATACGATTCCGGGACTTCTAACTCCTCTTTGAAGATGTCCTCGTCATGTTTCGAGCGCTTCAATGCTCCACGCACAGTCATGACAAACAACGTGACCGAAAGGAACAACGGAAGGATGATGCCCATGACGATGGTGAAATACAGATGGGAAACATTCTTCTGATAGCCATCGACAGAGTGAGCGCATTGTCCTTCTGTGATGAGGAAGCCATACCCTCCCCAGTTGATCAAGGGAAACATGGACAGAACGGCGTCGAAAAACCAAAGCGCACTCAGAAGGATCAACGTCGGTATAACCCTGAAGATTTCCTTGTGCTTGAGCGGCACCATGATCCTCACGTACCTTTCTACGAAGAGGATTCCAACCGTGTGCCATATTTGATAAAAGGTAAACCTGGTCAGGAATGCCGAGGCGGTGCAAAACCCATCACCTAACGCCCACGATCCCGACCAAGTAGCGATGATGTTGGGGATGAGAGAGAATACGACAGCGACTACGTTGGATACAGCGATGTTGGTGAAGAGATACCATGGTCCGGTTCGAACACGTAGTCGTGGAGTTCGAAAGAATGTCACGAAGTAGATGATTTGCCCGATCACGGAAAGCAAAACGATGATGACCAATCCAACCGTCTTCCCGATCCGTTCGACGTCGTCACTGGAGGACGTCGAATTCGAAACGTTAACCGACGGCATGTCAATTTATTCAATGCCGAATTGATAGACAAAGACCATACCGTCCTCATCAGAAATCCATTGACATGATTGAGTAACCAGTCATTTTAAATACACCTTGCATGCAGTACAAGGAAGTACAAGAAACTAGGCAAAGTAATCCAAAATGTCCAAATCCCAGTTGTTAGGCAAGCTGCCGACGGTCATCAAAACTAACGTTGGTGAGGTTTATTACCTCGATTGTTGGATGAGTTAATGATTATCCCAGTCGATTAAGTCTTCAATTAATCTCAATTGGCTGTAACATAAATTCCTACACTCTATAAAGGCTGTAGTGTATTGAAGACCTGCACCTATATTACGCGTTTGTTTGTTGTGCCTCGTTACGATTGTGACGTTTTCTTACGGCGACGATCGATCAGACCTTTAGAAAAAAATCCATCAAGCGTTGCAAGTTACAGGGCTTATTTGAATTTGAATAGGGCAATGGACACAAAGGGAACTGTTGCAAAGCTCCATTTCAGTGTTTGCTTGTATTCCAGTCACATCGATGAGTCTGACCCGGCCAAGCCCGACAGCAAAATTACATTACCCCCGAATGGTTTATAGACTTTATTGATTATCTTTCGGTTTATCGGTATGACTGGGGTTCATAATTTAGTGCATTGAGCACTAGCATGAAAGAAATATGACCTTGAGATGTTTCATAAATTTAGGCCTACTATTTTATTGTGGATGTACATTTAAAGATCACTCCTCTTATTATATCTTATGAAAATGATTGTGCCTTAAATAAGACAAAATATATCAAAAGTCTTAATGATATCAATTCTCTCCATGCTGATTATATGTATATTATGGCGCCATCACAAGATTTCGGGTAAATGAAATACACCTCTTGGTGGCGCCTATTTGTTTGACTCTACGCATCGCCTGGATCTGTCGAGTGCAATATATCGTTTTTTGTACCTCTGTAACCTATTTCATTTTCACCCCGCAAAATTTTTTTTCTCAAGTTTTGGGAGAGGCGGGTCAAAGGCCTGTGTCAAAATAATGAAACAGCAAGATCTTAAATCTAGGCCTATTTTGAAAGATCGAGGTTTGTCATGAATAAAAATGGAAATAAACGGGGCACAGTACGTTGAGAAGGAGAGAGGGGGAAGGAAAATACTGGCATGCATGAGAAGGACACAACGGGAAAAGGAAAGAGGGTTGAGAGCGAGATGCAGAGAGAGAGAGGGGGGTGATAACAATCAGATGTTTATTATGCTAAGAATGAGGTGACATGCTAGTAGCCTACAACTATTTCATGTAGACCTACCAAACAAACTCGCAAATTTACCAATAAGTTATATAAGAGCATTCGGTTCTAGGACGATTACTCCCTGGGCAATCACCCCCCTCCCCGGCCAATTGCTAGCGGGACAATAACCCCCAAGGACAATTACCCCCCGGAAAATTACCCCCCGGAAAATTGCCGACCCGAGGACAACCACCCCGAGGACATTAACCCCCGGAAAATAACCCCATAGGATAATTACCCCCCGAAAAATTACCCCCAGGACAATTAACCCCCAGGACAATTAACCCCCGAGGACATTTATGCTTAAAAAACAACTTATTATCAGGGTAGACATCTCCTTTAATGAACAGGGGGTAATTTTCGGGGTATTGTCCTCGGGGTGATTTTCTTGGTTGTCCTGTGGGGGTAATTGTCTTAGGGACAATTTTTAGGGGTGTGGTAATTGTTCTAGGGGTTAATTGTCCACGGGGGTAATTGTCCTAGGGGTAATTTTCGGGGTAATTGTCCTCGGGGTGGTTGTTCTTGGGGGTAATTTTCCGGGGTAATATTCCGGGGTTTATTGTCCTAGGGGGTAGTTTTCCGGGGGGAATTTTCTGGGGGTGATTGTCCAGGGGGTAATTGTCCTGATACGAAACCATTCAACTCCATCTCACCCCCCTCTCTCTCTCTCTCTCTCTCTCTCTCTCTCTCTCTCTCTATCTCTCTCCCTCTCTTGCGTGCGCGCTCTCTCTCTCTCTCTCTCTCTCTGTCTCTGTCTCTCTCTCTGTCTATGTATTTTCATTAGTTTTTTTTAAGGGGTAATATCACGAGTACTTAATTTCCTAATGGCTCCAATAAACATTTTCATCGCTGGGCTTATCTTCCCTATAGCACACTGACGTAACTTGTAAGAAAGTATTTTTTAAACGAGACCCTCCCAGCATGGGTGTACTCTTATCACTTTGAAAGGGGCCGAGTGTGATGTATTCTCCCTTAATAAGTCTCGTTTGAATGATTTATCGGGGGAGGGGAGGGGGCCTGCCGTTCCCCCTGGATTCGACTATGGATTTTATTTTTTGTTATAGCATCTAATGAAAATAAATTTTTCATACAAAGGCCGAATTTCAACACAGCCATTATCATGTAAGTTGGCAAAGCGACCAATTGATAGAAATATCCTTTCATATTTTCAATCCTTTATAACGCGATTTAGTATGCACGATATACATGTACATGATATGCCTTGTCCATTTGTTATCATTCCCCTTTTTCGTTGCGTTTAGCGCCCTCTTAAGGTGGTGATCGGAGCATGCACATTGCCTTGTCCTCCGATCACTGAACTATTAAACACTACAGTGCCTCCGACGCTGTAGCCTTACCATGGCGCAACGTAGGTCCACCTATGTAGGGGGGCCCTGGGGGCTGGTTTCATGGGGGCACTGGTGTTTCTATGTGGACAGAGCTATCTATACACATAGTTTGTCCAAATTGGTTTCATTTGGTCACAAATTATATTTTTTGTTTTGTGCTTGCCCAACAAAGCAGTATTTGAACCGGGTTGGCCAAACTCTCCTAATCAATTGCACAGTATATAATATGTGGATGAAATGCGAGAAAATTAATTTCATCTTGGGAGGTATAGGAGTGGATTTTTTACACGTTGTCTCCACTCCCTTTCTTTTCTCCCCCACTATGTCTAATTTCCCTCATTGCCCCTTGTAGCTATGTCACTGTTTCAACCAGATATTTTGTACCAAATAATGTTTAACTCTTGAAAGTCGGAATTTCCAGAAATTTTTTAGTAAACTTAGCGGTATACACAATGTGGGCCTATTCACGCTCGGGAAAATACATCACAATTCTATTCATATTGCCGATATATATCCAATGCCGATCACGAAAATAGTGTAATATCGAAAGAAATTAGTATGACAGTTGAAATGTTGCTCTCGCTGTGAAAACATGTTTGTACTTGGATTAGAAAAAAATTGAAAATTATTAATCAAATATAAAACTTAGTCTGATTACTGAACCAATGTGAATAAAAAGATTAATGTATTCCCTACCTAACCTATTCCCTAGATTAATGTATTCCCTATCATGACTTATTGTGTCATTATATATGGTTCTACTGAAATATCGGGGGAAATGAATTTGAAGAGGGGAAAAAGTCCTTTTAATTTTATAGATCCGAATCGTTATCACCATGAGCTTGTATTTTTTTCCTCCACGGGGGACCAATCATTCCCAAATAATTTATAGTTCAATTATAGTTTAAAAGAAGAAGAAGAAGAAGAAGAAGAAGAAGAAGAAGAAGAAGAAGAAGAAGAAGAAGAAGAAGAAGAAGGAGGAGGAGGAGGAGAAGAAGAAGAAGAAGAAGAAGAAGAAGAAGAAGAAGAAGAAGAAGAAGAAGAAGAAGAAGAAGTTCAGATAGGTATACACAGAGAGGAGAACAGTGAGATAGAAACAAATTGAAAATATATCATGCGAATAGCATTAGTCAACTTTATGGTTGCAATACCGAATACAATGTAAACCAATCTCTTGTTCTTTTTTCTTTCGACTGTAGCCGGCTCGAACATAAAAGACATTATATAAAAATGCCCTTCATACTCTCCTTATATTTACATGGCATCCATACAGTTTACTTACTAACAAACTCAACTAGGTCAATACGTCAAGGCTCGTGTGAACATCAAGGTGACTGTATGCACACGGCCCTATAGCGGTGTAGGCGGGTACAGGTGGAGCGAAACGCCGTGACGTCACAACGCGCTCCTATTGAACCATTATGAAAAGGCATTGTTCAGTTGTTGTATACAATCAGTAGTTTTGAACGAGTCATCTTAAAACTCAACATTTACATTAACTTATCGATAAGATAAAGTTGAAAAGCGTGACATTTGATGATGAATATGCGAAATGAAACAAAAATATTAAGAATAAAGCGTTTCTGGAAAACGAAATGCTGACTCAGAGCGTTGGCGTATTCGCTTGGCATTCAACGAGGTCAAACGACAAGTATTTTGTCAGGTTTTCGCAAATTTCATGAATTAGCTTTGTAATTAATAATGAAATCATTTCCTGAGTACGTTATAGTTTGTAACAGTTACAGGTTGGTTTCACTAACGGTACAAAATATCATTTTCCACGAATTATTTGAAGAGGAGCGGAAATATCCGCGTGGAAGTGAAAATGATATATGAATGGAATTCCGTAGCAGGTCAACTTCAAATCAAAATGGAAGTTGATAAAAGAGCACTGCCACTTCCTAATTTTCACTATCAATGTTATTTCAAGTGATTCAACCACTATTTATTATTCCAGTCATACCATCATTGGTTTCAATGAATTTAATTTCCTTTTAATTATTGAACTAGTTCCTGATGATTATACATTGTGTACTAATACATTAATATATTGTATTTGAAAGTATCATATTTATATTTGGTTAATACAAAAGACAGCTCAAAATAATGATACCTTCATTTTATTGCATGCATTCGTCTTCTTTTCATTCTCCTTCTTATCTTTCTTCACTTCATCACCATCCCCTCGAGACAGAAGAAAAGAAAATCAGAATTAATTCGACTTTTTCAGACGTATTAACAACAACATATAAATGCATTATTAAACAGAGGCAGACTGTGGCTCCAATATACATTATTGGTTTGATTTTCTGGGTTAAAGCCAAAAAAGTTATTAAAAAAAACATATAGCAACTGCTGGTTGTCATGGTTTAATGTATTCAGTGATATCTATCATAAATGATGAAGCATTGTTAAGGAGGGGAAAGGGGAACATGGTGACATTTGCGTTAATTATGAAAAGCCGGTAAGTTGGTGTGGAAACTCGAGATCAAGTTTTCGGGCAAGAGACGACCATCCCTACAGCAATATTGTGCCCATTTTGTTCTTCAACGGGAGGCCAATATCTCAAAAGTTTGCTTTCTACTTGCAGGAAGAATCGATTAAATCCAAACTCTGCGGACATTAATGGCCAGGACATTACCTTAATCACTCCAATTTGAAATCTTCCTTTCTTTAAACAGAACTTCCACTAAGAAACGAAATACGTCCGACAGCGAGAGCAGCGGTGCCTCTCGAGAAGTCACGTGACTTTACTTCCGGTGGACAAACTATTTCGCTATCGCTCTGGCGCGCACTAAAATGACATGACATTTATTTCTAGGCGAAGAATTACATAATTCACAATGAATCTTTCATAAGTGATGATTTCGCCATATGCCTAAATACGACATCAGTAAAGAATTCGAGTCTGCGTGACCGTTATAGGAATTAGTAGTGTAAAAGACAAGTGTGGAACGAAACTATTCGGGGGTCATTCCTAGAATCTGACTTTTTCCAAACAGCTTTTCCTGTACCATCGCATGCTCATGTGGGGTTGAGAAATCTAGTTATGTCATCCGGGTCGAGAATAAGTGTTACAAATCACTACAACTTGTGTGCTCTCTGTATCTGGCATCATATTTAACATAAATCAGATGAACATTATTGTGTACGAAAAGACTGTTTAGCATTTAATTGTGATTGAATCTTCGATTAAAACAAATTTCTATAATATTACTGGAGCTGTTTTGAGGCACAACAATGCTGTCGATCTGATATTATACTGTTAAGTTGAACGTCATTTTGAACAAAATTTTTTTTAGGTAAGTTACTTACATTGACATTATTCTTTCTTACCTTTTCACAAAAATTGTTAGTAATAAGGCATCCATTGAACACTGATTCCTTCTTTTGACTCTACATGTAAAGTATAACGAACAAGTGATCCCTCTCCCTCTCCCTCTCTCTGTACCCCTTTCTCACCTTCTTTACCGCGTTATCCCCTTTCTCTGTAGATATCTTTGCCATGCCTACATCACTTACTTCCCCCCCCCCCTCTCTCTCTCTCTCTCTCCCTCTCTTCCACTCTTTCCCTCTCGCTTTATTTTGTTATCAAGCCTTTCATGGAGGAGGCATAACGAATCGCGCTTCATATTTGGGCGGGGGTGGGATTGATATGTGATGTGATGTGATGTGATGGTTATTTTTTACCTGACTGCTAAGAAAGCATAAATGCTTGTAAGTATGGATTGAATTAAGCTTCACTACACTTTTTACAGTACATTACTCCCTCTTAGGAATGTAAAACATAATTTTGCTCTAGAGCAAGGAATGTTCCTCGGAGCAATGGTGAAGCTAAGGGGGGGGGGAGAAAAACGAGAGAAAATAAAATAAACAGTGAAAATGGATGAGAGAAAAAGATAATGGAAACCCTTCTCATTACTCCCTAAATCTTAGGCCTCATTAATTCGCATTTCATTCAACTCGTAAGACCAGTGCCCCCCCCCCCAAAAAACAAAAATGAAGCCATTTTCTTCTCAATAATTGGGTCCACGCTGTACACTATATAGTGGTTCGAAGTATTCGTATGAACATAATGAAAGAACAAAATTAATTCCAAAATGAAGCTGCACAGAAACAACTTAAGAATATTTTAAACATGATAAATTCTCTTTTGAAATTATTCGGCGAACTCTTACTTCAGACTTCCTTCATTTTTCCTTCATGAAATTTATGCCAAGTCATTAATATATTTCTCATCAATATGAAATTCAATAAACTATAAGGAAACTTTGCGACATCACTGAAACGAGAAATTTCGCATACTTACGCAATATCGTGACTATATACATGTATAGAAACCGATCAGGCTAAAAAGACCGGTTAATACCAGCCACAAACAACTTCAGAATATTTTTAACATAATGAATTCTCTTTTTGAAATTATTCGGCCAACTCTTACTTCCGACTTCCTTTAGTTTTTCTTCCTTCATGAAATTTATGCCAAGTCATTAACATATTCTTCATCCATATGAAATGTAATAAACTATAAGGACACTTTGCGACATCGCGGAAACGAGGAATTTCGTATACTTAACAGTATCGTATGTATAGAAACTGATCAGGCTAAAAAGACCGGTTAATACCAGTCACAAACAACTTCAGAATATTTTAAACATGATGAATTCTCTTTTTGAAATTATTCGGCCAACTCTTACTTCCGACTTCCTTCAGTTTTTCTTCCTTCATGAAATTTATGCCAAGTCATTAACATATTCTTCATCAATATGAAATGTAATCAACTATAAGGACACTTTGCGACATCACGGAAACGAGAAATTTCGCATACTTATGCAATATCGTTTGTATAGAAACTGATCAGGCTGAAAAGACCAGTTGATACCAGTCACTCTTCTCTAAACATGTTTAAACCGGTAATATAATTGGTTCTCGGCTTTGAACTCAATGAATAAGATGAATGCTTACGTGCACTGTTTAAATACGATACCCACCCCTCCAATGGTGATTGCCTAGTCTTTAAATTCAGGGTGTAGTATTTTTTTATATTTTCTAGTTGCTTGCAATTTTCTGTCTTGTCTTCCACCATTAGACGCAGCACTCTTTTTTCATTTAAATCTTAAATATTAATGTTGGTATCTGTTACTTAAAAATACAATGTATCACCAGGAATTCAGCGCTTGTACGTTATTACTATACTTATATGAATATTGAGATTTGGGCTTTTTTGAGCAGGGAGAGAATGTTTCTCTATAAGTTTACGGAAAAAATTATAATCACCTAGAAAGTAGTCAGTTCTGCCCCCTTAACAAACGGTTGATATTAAACACTTTATAGCGTCGTTTTAAAATAATCCTTACTAGATGTCTATTGAGTCGAGTACGTGACATTTGGCAACGATAGTTTGCAATTCGGTTTCGTTCCTACGACTAATCATAAAAAGAATCAAATAATATGAACTTTGGACCGAAACGTAAAGTATACGAACCAGGCACATACGTACTTATATAAATAATACCCCCCCCCCCCACGATGTTCTACGTCATAGATATATTGTGTTGACATCAAATATTCTTTCCATCATGTGATCATAAATAATGGGATGATATGATCTTGATTATCATAAGCAAATCTGTATTTTTGATCATGACGTGATAAAAGAACACAAAGCAAGGCGTTTCAATTATTTCAACTCTCAGACATTTCAGACATTAGACAATTTTTCTTAAACTGTTAAACGTTTAAGAAAATCAAATGTTCTCATAGTGGTCATATTTGAAATATAGGCTTGAGGAATTTGAAATTTGGTTGATCTATTACCTAATTTTACTTAATATGTTTGTAATGCATGTTGCCCAGCACAAGGTGTCATTTCGATTGCGTTATTATATGCGCTAATCAAGCCATTTAAGTCAATTATCCCATAAGCTAGTCAATCAATGTCATGTGTGTATTGCTCATTTTGTCAGCCTCACAGGGCGCGTCAAAGATCGCAACAGTCACTGACGCAGTCCTGCGTCAGGCTGCGTCAGGCAAAATTAATGACGCCTCGTGTCCTCGGGCTTAGACGCCTTCTATACTGCGCTTTCTCTGAGTAGATGTTATGATGAATCACCAATGCCATCTTCTGACCCCTTTTCGCCACTAATCAGTTCTAGATCTTATTTCTTTCCTTCTTTCGTGGAAAATGTACTATACGTTTAGTGGGTTTTTTGTTTGTTTAAACAGAAGTGAGTCAATCAGTCAGCGTTTGAGGAAGGCAAGCTTAATTCGCCGCGAACGCTTTCTATAAACCATAAACAAACTAACGAACACATATATGTAAATAAAAAGTTATCGTGTACGATGGCGAATCAGTATTTACGTTGATATTACCTTACAGAGGAAATACGGACAATTTCGGAATTATTTCCTGCTCATAATACATTGATTGAATAAGGAAGTACATGTAGTGTTAAAATAATGGTAATGTCTAATTTTAAGAATGGTGTCATTCTTTTGACAAAGACATGCAGCGCGTTATGCACTGTTATCTTTTTTATGATAGTCACATTCATCGTGATTCAAAGGTCATAATTATTTCAAGACGGCGTAGCAAGCCATTAAAAGGGCACTGGAATCGGGGAAGGGGGGCTCGCACCGCTCTTAGAGGTTTATAACAGAGAAAACATGTCAAATAAAACAGTAACGCCTGTCTATTTCTTATATAGAGAGATAAGAGATTAATGACGTCATAGGTGTCAGAAATCGAAAAATCATATTGAGTGCCGCTACTGTATAACAAATGGAATATAATTACATGAAAAAGAAAATTTCCAAATTCTCTGCACCTGAATAGCAAATTTGATCATGATATTTCATTATAATTTGGCTAATAATGTTACGCGTTTCTTCCAGTATACATCAGTGTAAATAATTATACAGTGATGGTTTTAGGACTATCGCTTTACTGTAATTCACTGTTTTCATTTTCTCGTCAATATATTTCCCAGTTCATCTTTGGATCAGGCAAGTCTGATCTTTGACCAAGTCATTTCATTGCCTTTGGATAACAGAGCTTACACGTCTCACACTGATATGACAGAGTAAGAAAGACTTTTTTTTCTTTTGTTTGTTTTTGTTTTGCTTTGCTTTGTTTTTAATCTGTTATAACTTCCAACGGTACAAACATGTTGATGCAGTGAAGTATCCCCCATAACGTTAAATAATTGGTCTGTAATGAAATTAAATGTAAATAAATGTACGAGAAGTGAGGGGCTAATGCCCGAGTCACACCTTTGCATATTTGGCTTGCGTATTGCTGCGTTTTTATGGCAAGCCGTTTTAACATTTATTCCTATGTCTTGATATCAAAAAATGAATTATTGATATCACGATATGATTTTCTGTTGTAAAATGTAAAGCAATGGTAATTCTTCATATCAAGAATTCGATTTCTTGATATCAAGAATTCATTTCTTGATATCGAGACATAGGAATAAATGTTAAAACGGCTTGCCATAAATACGCAGCAATACGCAAGCCAAATACGCAAAGGTGTGACTCGGGCATAAGGGCTGCGTTCGCCCGAGAATTGGAAACTACCAAATTATTTTTAATCACCTTTACACTAGAACTGATATTTCTCTTGAATGCAAATTCCGTTTAAAACTATTTGACCCCAAACAAAGGTACTATCATGTTACTTTTCCAATACAAATAACGATCTCATACGTTGTATACATATACCAGCAGAATGTGTTCTGAAAATCACTTTGGGATTCACAGCCTTGCCTGTCAAAATATAAATTCAGAAAATTAATGCTTGGCGCCGACGCCTTTAGGCTTGAAATAATCATTTGGCAATGCAACCTATTATTTCAGTTAGCTTTGTAAATGATTCAAAGACTTTTATTTTCAATTGGAAACATTGGAGAGAATTATGAACGATTTGGTGGCTACCAATGACGATTACCACCGTGTAGATGATGTAGTCGTCCTGTCTTCATAATCGTTATTTGTCCGGTTGAATTGTTAGAAGAAGCATGGATGGTAGGAGGTTCATAGAGAAATAGTGTATGTAATTGTCTCAGTTGATAAGGGAATGGTAATGGAAAGCACTTGTTATATGTGGTGATTAAAGGGGCAGTCGATATGTGCATAATGGATTTCTTTTTCTTCTAAAATTCTGTTTTTTGTTTGTAGATTATTTTTACACCCGCGGGTTGAAATCAAGCTTTCTAGAACCAACTATTTGAGGTTATTATATAGTTATTGTGTATCAAATGTTATTATCTTGTTCTATTCTACATTGTTTCACTTTACCAATGAAGGTATCATACATTATCATGATGGAATACATATATCTCGTAGAGATAATTAGTGCTACAAATGTTATTATGATAAATATGAACAATCACGTAAATGAAGTTTTTCGTCTTTCTCTCATAAGATCTCCCTTCCCTAATTATATCTTCCAAATTATTATCTTCCTTGATTTTTTTAAATAGAAATCATGAAACATTTTTACGACGCATAGAATAAACTGAACAAATATTGCAACCTTCATAAAGAAAAAGAGAAATATTGAAATCTTGAACATCAAATTATGAAAAAAAGAAATCTTGAAATCTTGAACATAAAATTATGAAGAAAAAAAAAAGTGTTTTAAAACTCTACATACTTTTACAATAAATTTCATATGATATCAACAATATCACTGAATGAGTTTTGTTCCTTTACAAAAGCGACAGCGCTGTGCAATTCAACCATTACATTTTCTTTGGCTTACCTCAGTCACTTTATATTTTAGTGGTTTTGTATTCATATTATCAAATAATTTGATACAAAGATAATCATGATCAAACAAATGACATATATTTGTTTAATGACAGATACCCGCCCCTTACACCGTACATGGCTGGTTGATATCATGTTGATGAGCATGTGTGAAAACTGGGATAGATTTTCAAAAGTTTTACCTCATGATCCTCCTTTCAGGGGAGAAGATCAACCCCCTTTACGGGATAGAGTGGGGGGTCATACAATTCGTTCCATAGGAGATACGCACGCAATTAAAACAAAATTGGGGATGCTCCTGCTACCCCCCCCCCCATCTCCCTTTCTCATTGTCTCTCTCTCTCTCTCTCTCTCTCTCTCTCTCTCTCTCTGTCTTCCTTATTTCTCTATTATTTTCCCCTATATATCCTTCTCATCTCATTCCACCTCTCCCCCTCTCTCCGTATCTCCCTCTCCTTTCATATTTCGCTTTCCGCTCCATCCTCTTCTATCAATTCTCTCTATATATCATTTATCCATCTGACTTTATTTTAGTATTGTCTTTGTTATTTTGTCATTTTCATTATGTTTACTGAAAGGAGAGAGAGCGGAGGGAGAGAGGGAGGGAGAGAGGAAAGGAGGGAGCCGGAGAGAGAGAGACTGAGAGAGGGCAGAGGGAAAGAGGGAGAGGGATAGAGGGAAGGAGGGAGAGAGAGAGAGGGGGACTGAGGGAAGGAGGGAGAGACAGATGGAAGGCGGGAGAGAGAGAGATAGAGAGAGAGGGGGGGTGACAGAGGGAATGAGGGAGAGAAAGAGAGAGGAACAGAGGGAAGGAGAGAGAGAGAGAGAGAGAGAGAGAGAAGGAGGGGATGGGGGAGAGCAGGAGAGAAACAGTGCCTGGACAACGTTGTGTTTGACGTATGCATGGCAACTCGTGTCTCTCGTAATGATATGGCTAGACCCTCGCCCCATCCGCCGCTCTAATGAAATAAACAGTGATTCAATTTTTCGATTACCTGCATTCGATAAAAGTTTGTTCAGTCAATTACACCTCATTTTCTTTCGGCCATTCTTGCCAAAAAACTGACACTGTGGAACGGTTTTAGATTGGAGTAACCAGCCCCTCGGAAAAATTGCAAGTTTGTGATCCAAATATCCAACTGAATAATGTGCGGGCACGGGTTTTCACTTTCCAATTATTGAAACAAAGTTCGCTCGTGTTTGCTGACAAAATTTGTTGAACAAAGAACTGTTTCTTAACGACATGATTTTGAATGTGATGAAAATATGATGATTACAGCCCTCGGTAATGCAAAAATTTGTGAACAAAAATTATGAGGCCCTTTAAATTGAAAGAAACATGATGGGAGGGGGATCGGGGCAAGCATGGGGACCTAACCAATCACAGCCCATATCTTAAGAAAGGTGATGCATAATGAGTGTACTATTAAGAAATAATGAATTATAAAGGGGTGGAGGGGGAGTCAGGTGTGAATGTCTATGTTTAATATTTGGTATGAACACCCCCTTAACCCTTCCTTCTCACCTCTCTCTCTCTCTCTCTCTCTCTCTCTCTCTCTTACTCATTAACTCCCCTCTATATCTGTCTACCGCCCTTTCTCTCTGTATTTCTTTGAGGAACCGATACACTACGAGTACAGGTCCACAGATCAACCCAAACCAAACTCTTCTGTGTTAACTTGATTGTCTTTGCTCTCATTCTTACACTTATCTTTCCACTTTTTGGCAAAGAGGAGTCCAGAGTCTAGACTTGAATGTCGTTTGGAATAAGTAACATTCTTCATCATAACCTATTACAATAATGGCGCCAATCTAAATGAGTTAGCAATAGACTTTAACACGTTTTATTCGGGACGTGTTAATCACTACCTTGGAAGTCTTTCAAGTTGACTGTACTTTAAACAGATATATTGTTCACGCAATGTGACATAATTCCCATTTCCTTAGCTCTCTGATAACATAATACAACATTGTTTGGTGCAAAAAGTATGCCTCCCATAATACATGAAAATGATAAAAACATGTGTTTAGGGCCTATAGTTGAACCGCAGTATGAGTTTAGATTATCACTATTCATCATTATCATTACCTTTCTCAGTTTCCTTTACTTTATATAAAATGTTAATGATGTTATATTTTTTCGTTGAACTCTATAGGATTAATAACCAATTAAATACTTTTACTGACCTTGTCAAGATGTTGATCAGTCCCTTTAAATCATAAACCCATCATGAATTTGTGTATGCTCATAGGCGTTATACATCACTTTATATGAAATGCTTTAATGGTATATTTTTAATGTAATAATTCCATTCAATATAATTTGACCAATGTCCTAATCTGCCCCATAACATACGAACCTGCATGTATATTTTTTTTCAGTTTATGGATCTCATTTTGACAATTGCAATATAATAATTTCCTCTCTGTTTTAGATTATGATTACTTGCAATAATTGGTTGAACATTTCAATTTACTTTTACAGTTATTCATCTATCTACTTTCAAAATATGTATATAGCTTGAGGTATGAACAATTATGATAAATTATATCATTTTAATTGTAAATGTATATGATCATTCCTGTTTTTATGCACATTTTATGTAAACATTGCATTATTAGTCCTTGGACTACTGCCTTGTACATTGTATATTTTTATATTAATAAACCAAAATTGAATTGAATTGAATTGAATCATGCGGCATCATGTTTCAAGTTGCACCTCCATGGTTTGTACGAATCATTCATTTAGCTCAGTCGCTGCAAATACCCGATTAATCGACGCGGAAAAGGTGTGTGTTTCAATCTGGTTTGACCATGGTTTGACTTTTAGTCCACCGGAAGTGCTTAAAACGTAAATGGTTGGGAGCTCGAGGTAACCACAGAACTGTAAAATACGTATTTTACAGTCCTGTGGAGATACCCCCCAAATCACTTCCGTAAGCTGGTTCCTCAATCCATGCTCTTTCTATCAGATTTTTTCCTTATTTGGTATGCGGTATCAATGAGTGGGATATTAGCCATAGGAAGAAGAATAAGGTGGGTGTGATTGATTTTTATAAAGTAATTTTCTTTTGATATCCTTTAATAACCTTCTAATCTGAGATCTCTGATATTGATGCAGACAATTCCAGTATTTTACCTACGAGTTAATTAATTCAAACCACTATGATTTTTTTTTGTAAAATCGACTTGTAATCAAGTTCTCCTGCCTACTTAATATGCTATTATTATCATTATTTTTATTATTATTATTATTATTATCACTTATTATCATTATTATTATTATTATTATTATTATTATTATTATTATTATTGTTGTTGTTGTTATTATTACAATTATTACAATTATTACAATTAATACTATTGCGATGAACAAACTTAGAGTCACAATAATGAAAAGCTAAGATCTTGGCGTTATATTGAAATGAATAAGTAGATGTAAGCATGAAACCACGATTCAGTGTCGTACTTTCCTCTTTGGAACCACGAAGCAAATATGTTTTTTTAAAGTCTGGATGGAGAATGTGTTGAGGTAATAAGCATTAATTATCTTCATGTAAGTGTACATTCACTTTTAAACATTCTTATTAAACATTCATTTTTAAGATTGGTGGATAGTATATTGTTGCAAGGCACGAATAGGGTAAAAAGTTTGAAATTGTATATTTAATTTTCTCATGATATAAATATGAAATATAATATAAACAATAAGAAATGTAATATAATACCCATGCATAGACTGCTATTCAGTTTATTGTCATCATAAAAAAGTTGCATATTTTCACTTCCGTTCTAGAATACGTCATTGATTATTCTAACTTCCCTCTAAAGAAACATAATAAAGACAAGACATATATTATGCAAATATTTTACATGAATAAGTATTTGATTTGCATTGTGACGTTTTCTGACGTAGAACAAAACTTCCTATAACCTTTGAAAAAATAAAAAAATAAAAAACCCCAAAGCAGAGCATTCCAGTCTATGCACGATATTACTGACGTCAAGCTATTCAAGCACGATCCAGGCCTTCAAATCATGCTACCATATTCTTTTGTTGTTCGCCAGGGTGTTATTCTGTTGTCCTTTGTGTCACAGTGAGCGATGTTTATTTAGTACGTATCCAGGCATCATATTATATCGATATGAGTTCCTCATTTCTGGCATGTTCGTGTTGCCATGAGAATAAACAAGTTTTTACTTTATTGAACTGCCGCATTTAGATATTTGATAATCTGACGTGGGAGCTACGGCCTTTGGTAGGGTGGGCTATTGGGAACAATAGTCTAATTGGGAGTTTATGTCAAAATTTGGGATTTTTCTAAAATACAAGAAAATGTGCCTTCCTTATAATTATGTTAAAGCTCTTCCGGTGAGTTCATATTTAAGCTCTACCGTTAATCTCCGATGAACAGTTCCAAATATAAATGCTGGGTTATGTCAAGATTATATAGAAGTAACACTTGATAAAATAGTGATTTAAGAAATACATAAATATCGGATCAAGTCGATTAATTGAAAAATACACTTTGATTCAGTTACACCTTGTGAAAGATAGGATGCGTGTCGTGTGTGTGTAGGTGTGTTAAGGAGGTATTTTACAATCTTCTCAACATGCCAAAAGAGAAACGTTGATCAAAAAGAAAAGGAAATAAAATAAAATAAAAGAGGAAGTGCAACTGAAACAAAAGATGGAAGGAAGATTACGAGAGAAGAAAATGAACAAAGATGAAATAAAGAATGGAATAAAATAAATAATCAATTTTGTGATTTATTGGACATTTGTACAATTTGATCATAAATTGTTAAAGAAGCAGGAAAATCACTCCGATGAGAGAGAGAGAGAGAGAGGGTGGGGGGAGGGGCAAAGTGGTGTCGAGGGTTTACACCCCCCTGAAGAAGAAAAAATGTAATACTACTACTACTAATAATAATAATAATGATAATAATAATAATAATGATAAATTCATTCATTCATTGATTTAAAAAAATAGTTATAATAATAATTATAAGAAATAAAAATACCAAACATATATTTGTGTTGGATCTTATAATTGGCAATAATATCAAGCATAAACTTCCACTTATCTCCATTGTACGTTATCATATTGTCGATATCATAATCATCCGCGAATTTTATGATTGAGAGTACAATATAATGTTCCTTTTTAATAACCAATTTTATTCAGCCCTAACCTAGTTTTTACGTATTGTATAATGATACCAGCTGGTATATACAGGAAACGACACCGTTCCTCTTCCGGTTCATACCAGACAGGTACATGTATGATGTGAACGCAGAGAAACTATACTCTTCTTAAAGCTCCAATTCGTGTTTCTCTAAGAACAGGGTGTGTAATGAAACCAAACAAAAATGGAGTAAAGCTACATTTGGCTTGTTGGCTTCAGTATTACATTTTTCGTCGATTTTTATTTGCATATACAATATTGAATGCAATATTAGACGGAATTCGGTATGACAATTCAAAGCAAAGTTCGTTACAATTAGAATCAAAGTATTTAGATACAGTAAAATGGGAAACATTATTGTAACGCGATTACAAACTGCATTTGTACATTGGCCTGAAGTTACTGAATGATCCAATAATTTTAACTTTCTCTCACACAGTGAGGTTCATTCGAGAGAAAGACAATTACTTGAAAAGTCGAGTTAATGAGTGTTTGCATTTGATTACTATGAAACTCTGGAGATAGGTGTTGGGTATATATGTAGGTATGAAGATATATGTGATATTGGGATAATAGTCTTTATAATATTTCAAAATCATTATTAATTGTCTTCTTACTAAACATTCATAACTTTTATACAAATTTTAAGGATTATCTTTCTAATGTTTTAAGCCAATATATTCAACGTTTTCAATTACTTTCATCTACTAATACTTTCAACAACAACAAAATCTGAATATGAATACGGCCAGCGTAGGCCTATAACAAAATATCTCTATTTATTTTATGATTTTGTATGCATGTATGCATCGATGTTTTATTCGAAACCATAGCAATTTATGTAAATAAAAGCCACGATGAAATCATAACAATCTCTTCTTGCATGGATGATTCGTAAATATAATAATTGCGACTATTGCAACAATGCAAAATATTTTAATTGATCAATTGGCTTGGCTAATTTTACAATAGGTTCCGGATCAACAGGCACTCTCATGGCAAAATTCAGAACCGCCCATACCCTACTCTCCTCATTGGTCTTGTTAATTCGCATTTCATAAATCAAGACCCCCCATGTTACCTAAGCCCTCTCAACGTTTGGACACACACACGCTCCACCACTGGTCTCATACATCAGAAAATAGTCAAAAACTTATGAATTGCTTTTTTTTTCTTTTTCTTGAAGCACATTAGTGAAACCATTTCGGTTTATTTGAACTTTGTATCGGAAGATGCTGTACCCGGTTTGTTTGGGGTCAACTTAATTAGTTTCGATGCTTATAAATATTGGAAGTAGAAGTGGTCGGGTAGTCATAATACATCAGCATCCAGCATAGTCTACTGTACACTAAACTGATAGTAGAATCAACTTCCAGTTCTGGTGAGTTGAAATCATTTGGCGTAAGCATATCGTGGTTTCTTTTGCGATTATTTTTTTTTTCTCAGGAATTTAGAAATTTCACATAGCAAAAACCCGCAATATATTTTAAATTTTCGATGATTCAAGCTATATGAATATTATTTTGAGTAACAATAATATGTCCGTGCCTTAAAAAACGAAGACGCTCTTCCTGGAGAATATTATTTGCTGAAATTCATTTTTCAAGACTTAAATCTTAAGAATCATTAATGATTCAAAGCCAAAAAATTTACCGATTTCTTTGAATAATTCCGTTGACCTGCAAATACCTTACATTTTTGAGCGTCATTTTGAAAAAAATGTTATTAATAATTTATTTAATAATTTTTCATATTTTCACATGATAGCATGAGTATTGCGTAACCTGGTAATATAAATGGTCATATAATTTAGTGGGTACGTAATATCATATGATGGCGTTACGGTGCAAAAGCATAGTTGGCTCTGTATTTCGGTTACCGCCCATGTGGGAACGCCCATATCAATATTCAACCTAAAATTACAAATGTACTTTGGAATCACAAAGTGGATACCTCATTACTGATCTCATTATAATGACTATTTCTCACCATAACCACAAGATGAATACTGTAGGCGTGTGCTCGAATACGCCTTTTAACCCCACCCGCTCTATTCATAATGAAGCAAATATTAATGAAATAGTGATCATTCATGCACATACAATTAATTATTGTTGATTGTAGATCAGCGAAGAATGGTTATATAACACGTGGGGTGGTGACACACTCAATGACAGAAAGGCAAAGAATGCGAAGAATGCGAGGCATGGCGAGGGAATCCCTCAAGTTACTGATAGATGAGTCATCAGGGGGTATTGTGTTCGCCTCTGGCCGACCACGCCCATGCTTCGCTTGGCGGTAAGGGAATCACCATAGAACAATAGAAGGTGGATCGACCGGTATGACTCTGCTCCTTGACGGTTTCTGAGAAAGCCCGCGTGAATGGCTTTGTTTAATAACAACGTAGTAATTCAGCACGCGCTATGGTATCCCCCCACGCTTAAAACCATCAATCAGGTTTTCGCTGAATAGCCCGTATGGTATAAATATTTTCTCGGCAAGTTCATCGATCGCCCTATCATGATAGGTTAATAGTTTCATTGGCACAGGGTAATACGAGTTGTTCCTATCATCTCATTTCGTTTTCTTGAAAGGGTAAACTCCTCTTAGCCGGATATCCTCATCGTTATTTTGTCGAATTGATGTCAGCACCGTATAGTGAAAGTGTAGTTGGCAAGACAGGACCAGTATAAACCAAGTAGCCTACCACAGTACCAGTACATTGCCGGTCATATCCCCGTCCACCCACGTCAAAACTGGAATACAATATTTGCATAATAAATTTGTGGATACCTTGCTTTGTTGGCTTTTTTAAAAGTGAAATTGTTTGTGGAAGAATCATCAGGTAATTTTTTTCTAATCGTATAGTGAGTTTCCTCTCTGTAAGTTTTATAATCTTTTGTTATTTTCTTTTTTTCTCAATTTTATTTATAATTCTATTTAGAAAAAAGTGGAATAGATTTACATGCCGAAAGAAATAAGGTTTCAAATTGATGTTTCTCAATGTGCACTGGTTTAAGCCTTGTATTATAATTATTATCGTTATAATTATTATGATCAGTATACTGTATTGTTTTTTTTATATATCATTCTTAAGTTAGTTTTCACTTGTATATTTTTATTTTTACATGTTAATTTGCTATGTATTTATATAATGACATTGTATATCATATCAAGCTAAGGTATATAGACGCCCTTGAAATGAACAACATTCATGAAATAAAATAGAGTTTGTAAATCTTTTTTTGGAAAAAGAATGAGTTGTTTGAAAAAAAATATATCCTAATGTGTTAATATAGACAGTTTATTTTGAAAGAAATTCGATGTACATTTCCTAATTTCTCAGCCTGTTTTCATTTTAATGTCACGGTTATTATATTAAATAGGCCTGACGCTCATACATATATTTGCATATTACATCAACCCTTTCCTAATTTATGATAATTATTGCAAATCACATGCCTTTGAAAAATACCAATCTAAAAGGTAGAAGAAAAAAAACCGGAAGCGATTTCACCCATCAGATGATTTGTTGTTGATCTACAAACGATCTTCCTTATACTTGGTATTGAAATTCTCCTCTAATAAAACATTGTTTTGAATAGTAAATAATGAAAACCAAGCTGAAGTATACACGTGTTTTCCAATATACAACCAGTCTCTGTTATGGAAACGGCGAGTAAACAAAGCACTACCGAGTGCTACGTCACAATAAAGCCGCTCTCTGATTCTGTTCTCTGATTGGCTGCGATGAATTGACCTTCAGGTCGCAATGCAAATTATTTATTTGTGACGTCAGGACCGTTGTATTGACATAACGTACACCGGATGGCTCATGCATATTGATTAGGTTTTATGAGCTAGAATGTTCCATTCTACTGTAGCATGTTCTTATTTTCATAATTTATCAATTACGAATAAATGTATTTTCTTCTCTCTTTCGACCACCGATTGGTGGATGAGGAAATATTAATGAGGTCGACCTAGCGTGTAGTGTGCAGATCTCACTCATACATTATCGACATCGGATTTAGTGCTTGAAGTCAGCTCCTATATCGAGCACGAAGCACTGCGAGGGAGCCCGACTAGTGCATATTCGTCAAGTTCTAAAAATAGCACTCGCGCTAGCTCGCGAGCACATATAATGTGCATGGCTATCAGGAACACCCCATAGATCGCCTGTACGCTCATACCAGTGACTCATATACTAGTCATCGCTTGATCTCAGAGAAAAAAGAGAGACCACAATTCGCAGCCGCGGTAGCTATTCGTCACTAAGGAAGTTCACTTTCGATATCTCATTCAATTCGCAGTCCAACTGATACACGAACCCGGGGATTTTCGGCGCAAGAAGACTCGAGAATTAAGAAAGAAAAGTCTAAATCTGTGATGTACCCAACGGTCACTATGCCTGCCGATGATGGTATTCAAGAGCTGTTGACTACTATGGCGTCTGGTTGTATGCCCGCTACCAGTGAGGTTAGTTGTAATGGCGTGTATGATGGTGATGGTGGTAGAATAGTAAGGGTGGGTTCATGGGGGATGCGGTCAGATAAGGAGGAGGATGATGGCGGATGCTGCATCACCCCTTCCCATCATGCCTTATCCAACTACGCCTATGCGATACTTTCTTACTTATAGCTAGTATTATGTGCGATATGATGCAGGATTTTTTCATTTTAAGTCACTTCAACGCTTTATTTACTTAAGTATTATTCATTTCAGATCTTTTATTCAAATTACATTATGAATTCAACTTCCACAGAACTGTTTAGTTTAAATATAGCCCATCGATAGAAAACATTATAGATCCCGTAGCTACGTAGCGTAGATCTAGTCAAGTATCACTCTGTAAGTAAAACTTAACCATGGATAAACTCATTCAGTGTAATTTCTCGAATTTCTTTTATTGCAATTTATTTCATGACTTTGTAAATTTTATGAAACTCGAAGAAAATTAATCTCCATCATGTCTGTGTTATAATGTTTCATGAAAGAGTTTGATGATTCACCAGAATCACCACATTCGATGAGACTGGATGGTATTATTTTATGATATGAGCAATCGGTAGAATCTCAATACAGTCCGAGAAAGACGGTTCAGACATTGTATGAAGCATTTGACGTTTTTTAGACAACTCCAGAAAATGTGCGTGTTTCCCAGGGCCGTAGCACGCCAAGGTATGCAGTGCTCTCCAGATCATGTCGCGTCGCGTCTGCTCCTAACTGGGCAGACAACCCGTTGTGTGCTGCATAACAGGTGCATTATAAGCACGACCTCGATCTCGCCATTTTTCCCTTCTATTCTTGTGACCTATCTACAATGCTCTGTGAACCCTATTGAACAAAAACCCTTAGCTCAGCCATTATGCACAGAGCGAGCTCAAAGAGCACTTTTGAGGCCAATTGTATAGTGAAATGTATTAGCAGCGAAATGTATGCAGTATATTGACATGGTAGATCGCACTCAGGCGTACAAAATAAACTGTATTGGACTGTTGGAGATGTATATCTGTTTTTAGCGGATAGTATCAAACAGCTAGCTTGAA
This sequence comes from Mesocentrotus franciscanus, assembly GCA_037976565.1. Lineage (NCBI taxonomy): Eukaryota > Metazoa > Echinodermata > Echinoidea > Camarodonta > Strongylocentrotidae > Mesocentrotus > Mesocentrotus franciscanus. The sequence continues at coordinate 7,049,553 of CP137669.1, read as the reverse complement.
AAGGTATATAATAATGATGTGATAAAATGTTCTTCTGTTCTATATTTCAATTTTTTTTAATGTAATGATAATACAAAAAACTAAAAAATGAGACCTTGTAAACAGCCAAAGGAAAAAGAAGAAAGATAAGTAGGCAAAATTGTTGGATCGGAAAGAATGAGTAAGGGTTTCAATGTATTCTGCCTCGCTCTTGGCGTCACCCGTTGCAGACTCTTGGCCCCGTCACTGTCATGAACTTCCGATAAGTTTCCTTCTTCTCGTGAGGGGGAATTTTCTTAGTCTTATATTATACAGACCCTTTCTCATAAACAAAACTCAAACGATCCGACTACATCAAACATAATTGTATCATTCAAAAAATGAAAAGGCATGGTTGCGACCAATCTTCAAGTTTCTGGCAAACGCTCAACTAAACAACAATCCCGTGTCAAGCTTTATGTTAGTCCCTGATCGGCCTGCTGTGACTTCCGCTTGTAGAGTCTGTCTTGCTATTCTACAAAGAACCATACACTGACTCGGAATTCACCAAAAATCCTGAGCTCGCGGCAATCATGGTTAGTCTTGCCCACGCTCTCAAACAGGTCGCTCCTCCCCTTCTCTACTTATACTGTGAGGTGCAGAACAGGACATCTTTGAAACCGCTAGCTTTTATCTCGATAATCGAGTTTGGATATATTTACTTGGAATATAAGGGATCTATTTCTTGTGATTAATTCTCATTCTACTGCATTTTCGAGGATTTTCTTTGTCAGCTGAAGGCTTTTGGGCTTAGGATTAGGTGAGCTAACATGTATCACCGGGCTATTATGTACCCATCGGCCAAGCTCGTCAAGGTGGAAGCAGTGAGTGTTTAGTCACAAGTCTGTCTTCTTTCAATTCTCCAGGTTATCTTCATCCTCAGAATAACCTAGTCTTCCTGACACTGCTATGTTTCTCCTCATCTGCATTTGTGTATGTTTTAGATGGTTGACCTTTTGCTATCAACCCTAAACCAATTGTCTACCTTTTTATCTTTCAGGATTATACCGCGTCAGAAGACATCATGGACATTTCAAGCTATGCACCAAGCATCAGCAGCCATGTCACCTCGCTACCTAATGCCATTCCTACTTCAGTCATCACCCCAACCACCTCCCTGACTGGTGGCTCCTGGCTCGAACACCCCAACAACATCCATGGAGGTAGCTTCGTTCCCCCAACCGTCTCTTCTCATAACGGTTACCACTCCCCCGCTGTGGTACGGGGAGGGGGTGGTCTAGGGGGGCAACACCCACACCATCCTCACCAAAGGATCGCCAGGGAGAGGGGCGATATGGATATGTACAGAATGTCACCTTCTACCGGACCACGCAGAAGGGGGAGAGATGATGATGTTAGTAGAAATGTAAGTCGTGTACTCCTTTATTTTTCATTACAAGTAAAAAGTAGATAAGGGGTGCGAGAAGGGTTTAGATTATAGATGAATTATATTAATTCAAATCGGTTTTGATAAGATGCGTTTTAGAAGGACACACTTTTCTTAAAATTTAGATAGTTCTACATACATTATGAAATTAAATCGTTGGCTGTGTTGTTATTGTAAACACAGAGGATAATTTTCAAGGAGTATTATCAGGCGCTTTGCAGTCGTAAAGAACCGTTGTATCTGGCTTAGTTCCGCTTCATTCCCTTTGAAAAGAAAACCGTTTGGTGACTTTGGTCCGGGCTTTGGTCTCGCAACATGAAATTTGTTTCCTCATACTTGGTTGCACCAGCGACTTACCCCATCTAAAGAAAACCTTTGTTCTCTTGTCGGTATGCCATGTCCTTTTCACAATATTCTCGTAAAAAGTTAGACCGACCTTTAGCCATAAACTGAAACGAGGCTAGATTCAATTACCCCAAAGCAAATTTAGCTCTCGACAAATTGTTTGAATAGCACTTCACAAGAAACACCGAGGAGGGGGAAAACCAAGAAGTAAAACAAGTAATTGTGACACTATTTGGACTCTCTTGTTTGTAGACCTGTAAAGGCTTGCAGATTAATCAGCTTTTAGCAATCAACCGCCAATTAAATGTTTGCATACCTTGGGTATGATACCGCGTAGTGAAGTTAGATTTTGAAGTGATCTAGACAAGATGGCTAGTATCTATCTCTTCCGTATTTGATTGGTTCTTGGAATAAATAAAAAGAAGTTTGAATAGACCAAATTATCATTATGATGTGTGGTATACTTTATCTGTTTCACCCATTTCTAAGTAGAGCAAGAAATCAAAACGCATTTAACTTTTGTTTTCACTCTGTTCATTTCAATTTCCACAAACTTCACTCGTAAACAGCGATTAATTCTGGATAAAACGGCATCTTTTCGTCATGAATATTGACAGATTAAACGCGTGCATTTCCTATTTCGAAGACGTGACTATCGGGGTTTAATTCCCCAAAGCTCTCTCTCGATGCCTTTCCCCCCTCAAATTTGACAAACTTCCGCAAGTTTTAAATCACGAAAGAGAATGGCAGAATGAGTCATATATTTTTTTTACCAGGGTAGTGCTTATAGTAAAGAAGGAGGGGGGCAAGCCAAGACCGCGTGGCGCTATGACTCCTATTCGCATGACTCTCTAGTTAATTGGACAATTCTTATGTTAAACTCACATGTGTCTAAATCCTAGCTTCCTGTGAGACGCAGATTGTACTCTCTCTCTCTCTCTGCCGAGTTGTCCCTTCAACCAGTGGTCACTAGCCACAGACCTTGCATCGGGCTCGAGAAAGTTATACAAAGACTAGCGCAATAATTAACTGCACTGTTGTAACCGGGGAAGGGTGAAGGGTACAGGGGATATAACTCATCAATAACGTTTAGGAGAATGTAGGAAGGAAAAGTGTCTCTCTTTTGCAAATTTCATTGATGTATCCCGTATGTGTGTTGGCTCTCCTCCAGCAACATCACACGCGAATTCAAACACGCACGTTTTTATTAAGTCCTCTAAAACAATTCGATTCACAGTTTACATGGTCATGATTCGAATACATTTTCATGGCGCGTATACGAAAAAGGAGGCTTGGTCTTGATGCCAATCATTCTGTATGCAACCATTAGTACTATCCAAACAATCACGTTAATGATAGAGTATATCCCTGACACGATCTAGTGGACCGATGCCAAGGTCTTTCATGCTTTGAAAGCAAATAATAAAAATATATACTTTGAGGGAAAAACAACAACTATTAAACATATACGTGTACGAATTACGTGTATTCTGTGAGAGAAATCTTTCTAGATGTCAGTTCTCCCCGTCTATCAAATATTGGCACGGGCCATTGTTTCCTTAAAAACAAAATTTCCATTTCAAAGCACCTTTCAATATAGTTTATCTCGTATCATGATGGGCGATATCACGCGAAAACAATTGTTTGCAGAGGCGATAAGCTTATCAATCATTAACTTGTCAAGAGAGAAAATACAATAGGTGATAGTCTCGACGTCAAAGATTGATGTACGTACATGAGTAAAACTCAATACACACGACCCAAATACGTCAGAGAAGTACTTTGATTGATCCCTACTATCGAGACTAGTTTAGTAATTTTGTCCACAATTTAATGAAATTTTGACCTTTCTTAGTTATAGTTATAATCATGTTTAGAGATGGAACAATATGAGTAATTTTGTGTCATTTTTTGTTTATTATTATAGTTATCACCCGATGAACGAGAGAAGAGGCGAGTTCGCCGAGAGAGGAACAAGCTAGCTGCAGCCAAGTGTAGACAGCGACGTGTTGATCATACCAACACTTTAATTAACGTAAGTATTTACCATATTTACCCACCCAAACTAATAATTAGAAGCGAGAAAAAATGACGATAGCTGTAAAGACAGCAAAATATGTCAATGATCAAGGCTGTTCAAAGAGACACAAAAACATTGCCTGTTGAGCAAAATGACAACGGTCACAGTTATATTGTTCTTTTACCTATCTGTCAAATTCTACTTTCCGCATGGATGAAATGTGCTTGTAAACACTTCAAGTGTAATCTGAGCTATTGAAGGATCCACACAGATTCCCAAATGAATGAATGAATATTTGATCCGTGTTTTAAGTTAAGTGAAGTTATAATGAATATTGAAAGTCGTCTTCTTAAATTAAAAAATCCTCCTCGGTGCACTACTCTTTACGGCGGAAGGAAAAGTCATTTAGAATGGGTTGAAGGGAAGAAGTGGATATTGAACAGCTATGAAAAAGAGTCCCTCTTTTGTCTTGAGTGAACAGTATGTCTTCTAAAGCCAGGAAGTACCATTATGTAAAAGTTTTTCACGCATGCTAAACGGCTAATTATAATGTTCCTATTTGTTGTTAAACAGGAAACGGAGGACTGGGAAGAAAAGAACTCTACTTTAGAACAAGAGATCTCCAAGCTCCAACAGCAGAAAGAACAACTGGAGTTCATTCTGGAGGCTCACAAGGCTATGTGCCGTAAGAACAAGGTCAACAAGGAGACAGCTACAACAGCCTCCTGTACCACCACTACCACCTGCCACGCCAATACCGTCGCTAGCCTGGACACACCCACCACCGAGGTCGTCACACCCACTCGACTCTTCAACTTTGCTGGCATGTCCGAGGGCGTCATGGATGGCACCAATCACTCCTCGTCTGGCTCGTCATCCTCGTCGTGTGGACGAGAAGCCATGTCGATCAAATCAGAGAACAGCAGCAGTGGTAGCGATATGTCCAGTCCCGAGTCAGCCCGCCGAACCCTTATTCAACTCTAAAACGTGTGCTATTACTAGAACTTGAATCAATACCGGCTTTATGAAAATTAATTCCATGAAGAGAAGAAAAAATATCAATCGAAATAAGAGTTTCTACGAGTAATATGTTAACAGCTCTCAAGCAGTTGGTTCAAAATATCAAAGAAAACGAATATATCAAGATATATTTCTTTGAATTTATAATTTATTTCAGATTACAACAATACAGTTAGTAGGAAAATACACAGTAAAGTTCATGGAATAATGTAGAACAGTTTACATTCTCCTTCGCAAATAAAATTATCGCTAAAATGCTTTCGACATGTTTGTCTACATTATTGCCGACTGTCATGTGATCCATATTTCCTTAAATCGTTTGAAAAAGGAAACGACTAGGAAAAACAAAGCTATTCACTTTCTAAAATGTATATCTTTTGAAGTGGTTTAAAACTTTCATTCAATGCTTCCATTTTTTACTATTTTGTCTCTTTTACAATAAAACAATTGGCTTAATTGTATTCATCTTGAAAAACGAGAAAAAAATATTTAGAGAGTTTTCATAATAAGTTATGAATCAGGTTTTCTTTTGTATAACGTTTTTGTATTCTTAGTTTGTCATTATTTCGAATGAATGTTTGATGGAAAAAGAATATGGACAATTATCGTTTTTTAGAACATGGAATTGTAGATATTTAATGCTGCCTCTTTTTAAAATGATGACATATGTGTTTTCCTCCACGTTACATTCTTGTCAATGATATAAAGTATTTATATTCGCGTGCAATATAGTAGTATTATCTTCAATCTTATTTACATGTTAGTTCATAACCAAACAAAACTCTGGCAATATAATCAACAAAGTGAATGGTTGAGGTAAACAAAAACAATAACAACACCAATTTATGTGATGGAAAGTACAATATGTTTTGTACAATTCATTTAGCCTCACTCTGCACTTCATATCTGCGAAGTGAAGATTGAAGCTGATTTTATTTTCTTATCATATTACAGAGCAAAGGGGTGTCACTGTCTATATTTAGGCGGGAAAACATGAGTCACAAATTACTCATCTTCAGTGCGCTGCCTACGCAACCTTATGGCTCTTTCATTCCACATACAATCAAATTTTCAATGTGATAATGACACACTGTTATTTTAATTATTCAAATGTTGCGTAGTTGTGCACATCTTTCAAAATGCAACATTAACTTATTAAATGTTTGGCGCAAGAACTTTTTTTTGCGTCCAGTAAATTTCAATATGCACGTAGTTCCACATTTTAGTATTCACTTGATCCACCATGTATCAATGTATTACCTAATATGATAACGATCATCATTTTGTACTCGGGACTTGCCAAGCTAAAGCTTATTCGCTTAAACAGTTTACTCAATAACTTTGTGATTCTATGAATTATTTTGTACAGATTATTTTCTTTGCTGTCTAACTTATTTTCTGGTTATGTCTTCTAACATTAGAAATTAAGATCGCTTGTAAGTATTTATTTTCAGAGATATTTATTTATTTATGAGTTCAAAAGAATACGGATTATGAAAGGCTGTTATTCTGTTATGTTGTTGTAAAGTATTCTATAGAATTGTGCAGAAAGTTTAGTGAATGTTTGGAGTATACAAATATTGCAATAAGTTAATTCGAGTAAGATTGTATGTACAGTCGTTATGATTATTATTAAAGCTCAACATAGTATTCAATAAATGTTTTATTTTATTGTGAAATATTTCAGTTCAGGTATCAGATTTACTTGTTACATGATAGATTTAAACTCGATTTGTGATGGGATGTAAATATTGGAAGAAATGTTGAATTAATCGAGGAAACAAAGAGATAACCAGGGAAGAAGTTGAGAAGACTGCTTGTGTGTGAGATGAGATATAAGCACTGCCATTTTGAAATGTGTAATGATGACTAAACACGCTGTTGGATTGTTTTTATGAAAAGATCTAAGATTGTAAATTAATTTGTCACTTTATACAGTCGTTTTGCCTAGAGCGCCTACTCGAATGCAAGAGAACTCGAAAAAATAACTGAAATCGCCTTTTCGGTGTTACCTTTTTTGTAAACTTTGTATGCTACGGTGTTTTCTTTAAGGTCGAAAAAGACATATTGTAGAAAGAATTTGTCTGTAATTGTAGTTTGTATTCATGTAAGAAGATCTGTGACGGTTTACACGTGTAGTAGTGTACAAATATCAGAGTGTTACTGTGTGTATTTTACGTTTCCTACGATGGGTATTTATAGTGTTATAATTTTAGCACGCAATCTTCCACTTTCATCCCCTTTTCATTTAATTCCTGCAACTTCTTTTTGTCGACGTAATTAGCACCAATGAGGATTCGTAGTTGAATTTTTTTTTTTATTAGAAGATCCCATTTTGAAAATGATTGGATCGAGATTTACTCTTGAGGAGAAGATGCATGTAAAACTGTCATTGTCAACGATTTTGTAATTGAAAAAAAATTGCTATTAATAAAATCATTTTGTGCATGGTACAAATGAAAATACCAGCTTCCCTGTTTGTCTTATTAATTGTTCTTTAAACATGAGATGGGTTACTCCTTGAAAACTGGAAATCGCAAAGTGAAAAGCATATGTACACAAATATGGGTTTATGGGACTACACTAGCACGTGGCATCAACATTTGGTTCTACGTTTTAAACAGCGTTTTTCAACCTTTCGTTAGTCACGCCTGTCACGGCACTCTTTAAGGAATAAAAAGTTTGGCGTCACGCCAATCCCAAATTCATCACAGAATATTCATTTTGTATCACTCTGGCACTCGTCAAGTGCCATGTACACACGTATTGGCACATTTGTTTCCAAATTTTGTGAGAGAGCGAAGCGAGCGAGCACAAATCAGAAGAATTATTAAAATAGCAAACAATTATTTTGTAATAATAATAATAATAATAATAATAATCTTTTAAGTCCACTCCAAATTTTATTAAACCGAAAATGGAAATTCTTTTTGCCCAATTGATCGTGAGCCCGGCAGCGTCATTTTTTCTGCGGCACAGATTGGGGCTTTTGTTTTTTAAAGAGGTCTTGATTTAACCCTAACCCAAACCCTAACCCTAAACTTTCCCATAGGCTCAACACGCACCTAACCCCAATCTGTGCCGCAGAAGAAAAAAATAACGCAGCCCGGCAGCCACTGAGCAGCGCCAGATCGACATTGCTCTATCCCCTTATTGTTGAACGCCAAACAAGGTAGCAACTCCCATCTGTTAACGTCTTTTGGTATGACGCGGCCGGCGTTCGAACCCACGACCTCCCGGTTGTGAGGCGGACGCTCTACTGACTGAGCCAACACACACTAGAAAAGATATAAAGTGGCGTATGCGGGCACATAAATACAAAATCATATATTCGGTAATGACCTCAATACACGAATATGAGGGCACTCGGGCATCTCGTTGCCCAGATTTATCCTGTTTCTAAATGTTACGAGCGTGGTAATAAATGTTATTTCGAAATAAAAGATAAACATATTCGGGCACCTCGCCGCCAGCGATCGAAGCTAGCGAGGAAGAAAGACGCTTTGATTTCTTTAAACTGCTATTTCCTCATGAAATTACATACTCTAGCAGTTTCTGATCATTGTTTTTCACGAAATCAACGTTATTCCAAAGTAATTGTTTAATTATACTAAATTTCTATCGCGGCACCCTAGAGATATCTTGCGGCACCCCGGTTGAAAAACGCTTTTTTAGACTACACTGTATTTCTCGTTATATTCAAAATATAAAGACAGTTAACGTGCAAACCTTTTCATGTGACGTTTCTACTACCGGCATTCTTTCTCATATGAATGAAAAAGAGAAAAGTCACAGGTTATTTCTCACATGTAGAACTTGACCTCTGTAATGACAATAAATTACAAAAGGGCGTAAGATCTGGTTTGCCATTACTCCAAGAGTGATATTTTTCTGGTAAATATTCGTTTTGGTGAGCTTCCCTTGCATGTCGCGGATTGTAATTACAGTAGACAATCATATAATACTCTTTAAGCCAATTTGATAATCAAGTGCATTAATATATGGATCATATAATTACACCGACCAGGCAAGTATGCAAAAAGTCCTATAATGAATTTGTTTTCATTGTGAGGAATAGGATCTAAAAAATTAAAAATTGGAATTTAGTCCTTTTCTTATATATCATGCAATTTATATATCATGCAATCATGAAGAAATATACTGAAGTTGCTTGTTATATAGACATCGACATGTTTGACACGATTACACATGCGGAACTACCCAATTAAAATATGAACAAACGTTCAGATTTGGCATTTCCCAACTGTTTTCTGACTTTTTACAATCAAACACGCAGTTATTTCACCTCAGTGTGATTTTCCTTGTAAACTCTCCTTCCTCACATGAAACCTTACCGCTGTTACTATAGTTTCTTATCGACAGATTGAATCATTCAGTCATCCTTAAAGGAAGAGGTTGTACAAGTAAGGTTCAATCATAATCTTCTGTAAAAGTTGATAGTCCAGCCATTAGAGACCAGAAATATTCTAATATTAATAAGCTTCTCATTATTCTTTGACTTGTGCAAGATCCTAATCGTCAGTTCATAAAATGCAAATAAACTATCAATACGTTGTCTTTCAAATTCAGTAAGTAGGCCTACATGTAGGTTAGTTAAAAGTCCCCCTGCTTATTCTTTAAAGTTAAAATGCATGTGTATCTGTGCAATCTGTATCCAAATCCCTTGGTATAACTGTTGGCATTGGTTGTAGCAAGTCTAATTCGATAAATTAGTTTCGTAACATAAATTTGTTACACAGTTAATCATCCATGCCGTTGCTCAAATGGCTATACAAACACAATATGCATGATTATGTGTGACTTTAATACTGAGCATGCGCACCGTGGCTAAGTCGAAATGGGTGAAACGGATGCAGTTTATTTGTAAGGCAGTCTGATTGGCGACATGAGGCTTTGTACAGAGGGGTATCTTTTTATTTCTTTTCGTTATATATTTTTTTCTTGTCTTTTTTCCATTATTTCGAAGAAAATAAGGAAGTTCGTCTTTAGCATACCGAATTATATCATTGGCGATTGATGTATCGTTTGCAGCAAGAAAATATCGTCAACTAAGCTTAGCTTAAACAAAAAATAAATGCCATAGAACAAAGCTAGGCCTATTTGGTTGAAGATTAAGTGGTAGGAGGTCTTATGATCTTCTTTACCTCTTCCATCATCTCTCTCTCTCTCTCTCTCGCCCTCTTTCTATCACTCTTCTTCTTCATCCCTATTATCATCTTCTCAGTCTTCTCTTATTTTTCTGCCGTCGTTCGAAAAGGGAGCACTATTCTTTCTTCTGATAGTATTGTAAACCTAGGAACCTTTTAACTACTTGTAAACAAATTATGTTTTGTTTACAATCAAATTTGATTGATTATATTAAGGGCCACCATACCTATCCCACTAGCTTCGTTATTACAAGTAGAAGTCTCAACTTGTGTTTTCCATGTAGCATCCGTTTGTAATAAGTTATCAAAAAACTCGAAGTGAGTGAATAAGATGAACAAAAACAAACAAAAACAAAAACGAGATGAAGAACAACGAAAAGGTGAAAAGAGGGCAAAGAAGAATAAGAAAAGGAAATAATAATTTTTAAAAAGCAGAGGGGAGAAATAAGGGGAAAATGCAACCTCTTAATTCATACTTTGAGACATCCGGGTAAATGTCAGAAATAGCTAAGAACAATCTCAAGTGACTCTGTTTGGGATTGCAAACAGGATACTCAACGACCACGGATCTTATCACGTGATATGATTAAATATTATAATCAAATGTAACATGACTTCAAATGAAGAATGTACAGTATTGGTAAAATTCTTAGAAGAAAAAAAAATATAACGTGACATTTCTGTGAATTTAATCAAGTAGTGTAATTCTCAAAGTTCTGTACGCTACTGCAATTTAAAAAAAAGTCTATCACATTGGAAAAATAGGGTAAATTGAGGTACCCAGTGATTTAGATCCCTGGTTGTAATGTAAATTACATTTGATACCCCTTTTTTTTACATTTCCTGTAAAATTTCAAGGAAAACTTGTGGAGCAGGATGTAAAACAGATTTTGTATCAACAATGTATATCTGATTCTTGTTATCCTGATTAAATATATTTCAATAAATAATAAAATTCTTCTAGATCTAAAAGAGGATATGATTACTACCCTACATTTAATTCCTTCATTTATTCCCTTTAATAAGAGCGTATTATAAGCACTCTATCCCCTTTTCTGCAGCTGCAAGTGATTCCCGATGATGCAATAGCGATGACTTGATCAACTATTTTTTTAATTAAATGATTTTGATTGTAAATCTCAAAGGTGTATCCAGACTGGGTGTATCTGAGATGGAAAGGCCGCCCTTCCCTTGATACGGATGAAAATGAACACAATTTTATGTCGGGAAAAAAACCCCAATCAAACCGGAACGAACCATGCTAACAGCAAGATAATTTTCAAGTGATATTAGGTTCTTAAAAGGGTGTGTTTGATCGGTCACCCTTGTAAAATATCGGTTGAATAATTATGGGTAAAGCAGAGACGTCTACACAAAGAAATTAGTCTTCTCTGGTTACAGGGTAGTAACCAAATGACACTTTTGTATACATACAGTTAACACCTAAATTATTCATGCCCCTTGTATATTTGATTTTTTGTGTGTGTGTACGTTTTTCGTAACATAATGAAAGATGGACTGGTTAAAAATTTGGCCTTTGTTGAATACTTTTAGAAGTAAGATTTCATATGTCACATTCTCAAGAAGCAGAAATCGGGACAAATCCATTAATCAGATACTTGAAAACAAAAGCTTGGTAAGGGTATGAATAATTTAGCTGTTAACTGTTATTGCGTATATGGCCCCGAGTCAAAAGTAGAGTGCAAATTTCTCTGATGAAGAACAAGTAAAGCTTGAGACTGGGAGACGTTGAGAGGAACCGTAGATGGCGGTATTTCACAAAACAACACTCAACCGATGAATCTCCACCCATGTACTAATAAATTATATTAGAGTAGCAAAATACAGGGGAATGCTCAAAAGAGTTGCGGTGTACCAGTTCTAAAAACATGAGAAAGGGAGGGGGGGGGTTGTAGTTTTGCCTTTTAAAAATCCCATCATTATCACACATATAACGACATTACTTTATGGTGAACACTTGGTGCTGTCGCAGCCTTCTTCGTCCACATTTACATGTAACAGTTATTTAATTTGTTGGTCGTCTTTTCTTTTCCTCATTTCCCTATGTTCTTTATTTGCCTCCTAAACAAAAACAAAAAAAAAAAATATATATATATATATATATATATATATATATATATATATCGAAGCAAGTGTAGTGTGACGTCACAAAACAAGTCTGCTATTCTCAGCGCGCACACGTCATGCTGCGCGCATGCTTTGCGCGGCCTATTGTTTTAGCGTGGTGTGACGTCGTCACTTTGGTGCCTAATACGAGAACTGGGTCGAATGATCAAAGTTTCTTGACCCAAAACATCTGTCGCTCATTTTAACGCGTAGCAGCAAACACCAGAGTACATGGTACGCAGACTGTGACGTCATAATAGGAATTTTGTAAACAAAGAAACTAATCTCTGTGCTTTTTTTGTATTCAATTTTTGTATTTTTTTAATTACTTTTAGATCAGTGACATTTTCCCAGTTGGAATATATTACCCTCAAGAAGAGCTTTGGAACTAAAATCTCAGCCGTTCATAGAACAATTGTGATAAAATAGAAGTAAACGATTAAAGTTTGATTTAATATAAAATAGCCTCCAATACTTCTTATTGGCAGATCTCATGGATACAACAATGGAGTTAAAACTAATTTGTTGCGTAGTTTAGCCCGTAGCGTTTCTTTTTCGAAGGGGGGGGGGTGAGTCAATTTTTTTTAATCGTTTTATATACATTATATAATAATTATTATTATATCTTCTATATATCAAAAATATATATTATATGTATCAAACAAATGGTCATAATTATGATTTACTTTAAAATATTAAGATCAAATGAAAAAAGAGAGGAATCTATTTACACCCCTTCAACTATAAATCATGTAATTTGACAGTGCATAGGCGCAGTGTATATCCCCGTCAGCTGTTGTGAGCAAATACTAGTACAGTATACGTATACATGTACACGACTCATTGTAATCAGCACATTGAAACTGAAGTACGCCATCTACTGGCCGATATTAGTATATAACCGGAAGATTGCATGAATTCGTCAATCTCTACTGATCGACTCGTTCCCGACCGAACTATTTACAAAAATACTCCCGCGGGATAATAAAATACGTGTTCTATCACAAGAAATGAGAAAATCAAAATGTTAAGTAACGAAACTAATGGAGGTGTATGAGACCCTGTTGCTAACAGAAAATTCGTCATGATAATGATTTATAGTAATCTTGTCACTACTTTAAAGAAAAAATAATCATAATTTCTTTCTTCTTCGTTCGATTATTCCTAAACATTCTCTCATCAATTTCCCCAACCTCCTTTCTGTGGTCATAAAGACAGGTTTATTTCTCTTTACAGATATTCCGAAAATTTGATGAGTAAATATCAAAGGGTTGAAAAGATTTATTTGATTTTCCAATATTTTTTTTTATACTTATGAGGATACAGTATAAACCTATAAAAGTTCCTTTAGGTCAAGATTTTTAAGACTTTAACTTGGGATTTTAATTGGCACGTAAAAATGTATATGTTGTCTTCGATGAACTGCTTAGCAGTGGTATGATATACAGTTAACAACTAAATTATTCATACCTCTCGTAAATTTGATGTTATGTGTTTTTCTTAACTCAAAAATGAAAGATGGACTAAGTGAATTAGGGTCTTTGTTGAATATTTTTAAATGTAAGTAAGCTTTAAAGATACTATGTCCCTTTTGCAGCCAACATCAAATTCTGTAGAACTTTGCAGGAATTATGAATATGTCATGTATGTCCTATCTGTGAAATTTAAACGTTAGCAGTGTCCTAATATTCAAATTATGCAAGGAAACCCGTTTACTTGCTAGACTTCACTGTCAGACACTATTGAGTGACTGACTGGCTTTTTCATCTTTGGTAATAACATACATAAAATGAGCTGTAAAGGGTACATGAGCATTTGTCTACATCAATAACCCACTTCTTGTAATGGCCAAAATTAAACTGATTGAATCTTTTCGCAGCATAAAACGTACCACCATTCGGTACAATGGTCTGAAAAATCAGACTATTACTTACTGGCTCTATAGCTCCTAAGTCAATTCGAGAACTAATAGTCGTTATTTTCCCACTTAAAGACATTTTCAAGCCCCCCTTTTTTTAGGGAAGTTCTAAATAAGTTTTGTCTTTCAAATGCCGTTGGAATTTAACCTTTTCATTTTTTGGCCTGCAAATGGGACATAGTACCTTTAATATGTTACATTCTCAAGAAACATAAATCGGGACAAACAATTTGTCACATACTTAAAAAATTACAAAAGTTGTTAAGGATATGAAAAACTCAGTAGTTAACTGTATAAGGCAAGATTGCATCTAAACCATTATTTCGCTTAATCTTTTTCTGCTCATATCTCTTCAAATAATAATAAAAAAGATGACCATGAACTAAGAAAAAAAGGGAAAGATCATAGAGAAAATCATTTGTCTGGTCCGACAGCTAACTGTAAAGATTAATCCTCTTAAAAATGATGAGACCATTGGAAGTCAACTAAATTCAATCTTTGTAGTTTTAAGCCATCTAGATGGAATATAAATTAAGGTTTGTGAATAATATGACATTGACCAACATTTTAAACATTACTTGGCTGGACAACAATTGCCAAGGATTAGTGAGGGCTCTTCAAACTATACCGAGTTTTTTTTTATTGCAAAGTTTTCCCAAAATTTCCACGAGATGACGAATCGAGGTAACCACAAAAAACTGGATAAAGCACCCTTACAGCATTGATTTGTACGATTTATACTTTTTGACCTTGTAGGTCAACTTTTTAGACGAATTGTGACGTCACAACACGTCAATTGTCGAATTTAAAGTCAATATATTCGGAGTGTTAATTTACGTACGTGAAATGCTGATTACAGTGCAAAGTCCTAATCACAGGATCGTGTAAATATTTGATCATATTTACTCGACATGTCAAATAACTAGATGACAAGAAACTAGCGTCACAATACGTCTTTGAAAGCGTATGTACATCGGATAAGGATGGGAGGTATTGTATTCAACTTTGATAAGACTGTACCAGATATTGATTTACCCATTTCTTTTGTCACTAAAATAAATGATTTCGTTATTGTTGTCGTAGATTGTCGTAGACAGGAGTGTAAACAAGTCATGGAATATGCGTAAGAAAACAGCAACGAGTAACTGAAATATTTGAATATGTAAATTCCTGCATGAAGAAATTCAATGCGAAGAATGCGACAAGAATTGGCACTATGATTGCTGCTATTGTACTGATTACGGTGCACATTCAAACTTGATTTCTTGAAGTGTACGCTTCATAAACCGACTGAATCTTCGCCTTTGTCTTTGTTCATTCTACATTCAAGTACTGTCAGTTATCTACGACTTAGGAACTGATCCGCAATGTCAAGGAAATATGAAACTCGTGTGAAAGTGAAGCTTTTCATCTAAAACGCCTTTCTCTAAAAAGATAATATGATACACATTGATCATCAATTGATTTCGGTGGCACTCCATGAGGACGAAAACAAGTAAGCAACTTGCCAATGCACTGACTCACTGATATTCATATAATTCAAATTTGAAGTTTGTAACAATAAGCTGTAAAGGTAATATTTTTGTAATTCAATCTCGATTTCGGAATGGAAAGGGAGATTAAAAACCCTTACACGTAAAAAAAAAAAAGTTACAATCATTTACAGTCAAACTTTTACCACTGATATCGATGAAGTCGGGATAGTGTCAAGACCACGGTTCTGTCTTTGAATAAAAAACAAATTCGCTATTTTATGTCCTTATGAAAAGAAAGGATTTTATATACTATTATGAAATGTTACGTCTGAAAAGATTATATACCAATTTGTTGCTACATAAAACATGAAATCACTGTAAATATGTAAAGAATCTTAAAACTCATGTAGATATAAAATATTCATTACAATAATCATGCATAACTAATTTTGTTCATAACTAATTTTGTCACATAAAATAAATCATCGTTAAAAATTGCGACGCAGAACCGCAATTGATGTTAAATTTTATGTGTCTTTTGCACATGTATCCTTACATTCACTTTGAACTTTCTCTTTTATTTCAGTTCAATTCAATTCAAGTTTCTTGCCAGTCAAACGGTAAACATAACATAGAACAAAAATTGATTCAAGTGCTCCTTGCAATAAAGATGATAACTTTTGACTACGTCGAGGGTTTCAAGACGCTGTTTAGAATTAGGACTTTTACATCCGCCTTCCAGCATTCATTAATTATAATCGAAACTCACATACAGTCTTTATTATTCAACAATCGAATTTTATTAGCGAGGAAAGCATACTTCAAAGTCACAAACTGGAGGGAATTTTCATAAGCAATGTTTGAATTATAAAGAGAGAAATCTAAGAATCATATTTCACTTTTTGTTTCTATTCAAGTTTGAATATATTTTTATTGTTATGACCTTCATGATATAGGCCCTAAGTTTGAGCAACCTAGGGTCCTGAATTCTGAGTATAAGTGGTGTTTTTGTTTCTCATTACGCGTAGATAGCGCAACAATATTATGGCAATCAATCCAAAGCTTCATATTATAATTATTGATGTCATATCAAGTTAGGAGCAGGGAATTCAGATTTGGGTGTAATCATTTTAAACATATTACGTGAAATTTGATGATCTAGAGAAAACGAAAACTTTAAAGCACGAATTCCTTGAGAAGTACTTCAAAGTGGTATTTGAGGATGATGTAATGAATAATCACAACAAAAAGCAGTTCAATCATTCTTCAAGTCTTGTCTATTTCTATTATTGAAATTAAGTTTTGTTCCCCCCCCCCTCTCCCTCTCTCTCTCTCTCTCTCTCTATCTTCATACCCCCTTTAATAAAACTTTAATCCATCGTAAATTGAAAAGCGGCTTTTTTTGCCTTTTCAAACAATTAAGAACCGTACTCCAGATTCCATGAAAGAGAAAGAAAAGTCCACACGTTAAAGACCTTTTCCGGTCAAAAAGGTTTGACAAGTAGAGTGTGACTGAATCTTTCATTTTCGTTTCATTGCTAGGAGAGAAAAGTAACAACGAAAATCACCCCATAACATATAATAATATAACATTCATCCTTAAACAAAAATACTCGTGGTTTTTCGATAAAATCTCATCATAGAGCGATATTTAATTTCACATGAACGTTGTGTAAAAGTACTATAAAATAATGGAAGCGTTTGGTAGACGGGTAGACCATTTTAGGTCAGATTTGGGGTTAGTGTTATGTTTAGGTATAATGATTGGTCCAGGGTTGAAGTCCACGAGTGTTATAAAGTTGAATCCGTATGTTCGTTCATTCTGGTTAATTTATCTATGTTTAATTTTAGGCTTTACGCCACATGTCTTCGTAGATCTTTGAAAGCACGGAATTTGGATGACTATGTACATATCCAATGTCCTTGTCATCGAAAAATTTCATTCCTGAAAAATGAATTGATGGCTGATACAGATATAAGGTGATACCAGGACAGGATTCGGCATATTACAATGTTGCTTGAAGATTATCAAACATATAAATGTGTGACCTCCCCCTCCCCTGTCTTTTGCATTCCAAGACCCTTTATCGTCTCTGCATCATAGGTCAAACAGTTGTCAAACTTCAGGTAGACTCGACCCACATCATTATCTCATTTCATTCGATGAGTTTTATATTTGCAACCAGTATCTGACATGAGAGCAGATGAGTAAGACGGTATATTGATGAAGCACTTGATTCTTTTGTTTGTACTAGAAGCCCATAGTCGATGTAACACATAAAGGCCAAGTTGAGAAAAGTGTGTATTTCTTTTGCGCCTATACGTGTATTTCTTTGAGATTATAAAGCTAAAACGACAGAGAATACCGTCTGTGTTATGTCTGATAGCTATTTTTAATGGAATTTAGCAAGTGTGTGCGAAGTATCATTTTCGGTAGAGGTAAGATCATTTTGAGACAATAATCTCCGATCACTTTTCACACTATATCTCCTCCACTCAGAGTCAAATTGATATCGTAATGTACTTCCATGGCCCTCTGTTTACATGCTTATTGTCTTAGAAGTTGCTATTCTCCATTAGTCTTCAATTATCCTCATTGCACCCATCCAATTATGATGCCAATCATGTTTTTTAAAATGATTTATTAAGTCATTAAAGATGAGTTTTCAGTTTCAATTGTTTTAAATACACTTCAGATGAGAATACTTATTCGAAAAGTCAGCAGCGAAAATCAGATCGCCTATATAGGATGTCATCACTTTTAGAGGATGTTCTGTAATATGGCGTGTGAAGAGGATTGTTATTCATAATGACAATATATATAAGGTCATAAGTAAAGTTGTTATTAGCCCCCCAAAACAAACTTAGAGTATAGTGGACTTATATTTTGCAAGTGATGTACTTTTGTAGCTAAGATTTAAAAAATCTTAAAGGAAAATTGGTTTTGCGGTTAAAGGAAGAGTGGTCTTGCGGTTAAAGCGATCGTCTTTTCATTTGAAGATACTGGGTTCGATTTCAAGCGAGTGCGCTATCGCAATAATATATTTTAATACTTCCACAGGTAGTTCCTTATCCTTAACAATCCCGGCATGTATGATGCTAGATGACATTACGTTTATTTCCATGAATTTTCGTGGCCTGGGTGATAGTCGGAAAAGACAGTATGTTTTGTTATATTTAAAGTCAAAACATTGCGACGTGTGTTGCATTCAGGATACGCATTCTTTAGTTGGATTGCATATGAATGGGAAAACACTCAAACTGTTGCAATATGCAGATGACACCCTCTTTACACTAAATGGTACCAGACAAGATTTACAATGTGCCCTTAAAATACTTGCTGACTTTGAAAATATGTCCAATCTCAAAATCAACAAAGCAAAAACGCAAGTTATATGGATCGGGAAGCACAGGTCTCTTTAAAAAGAAATTTTACACGAATCCATATTGAACTGGATATCTAGAGGTTATTTAAGTGCCTAGGTATATCCTTTTCGGTACATTTATCACAGGTGGTTGAACATTATTATTGTGAAAAGATCAAAGAAATTAAAAGTAAAATGACCCCATGGTTGAAACGATCATTGACCCCCTTAGGACGAGTTTCCATTTATAAATCGTTGTTTATACCCAAATTTTAAGAACCTGTTTCTATCACTTCCAGAACCAAACTCACACATTATTAGAGAGGTAAATCGATGTTTTTACCCCTTTATATGGAACAATACCGAAAATAATATCGCTAGTGATATTCGTTTGTCTCACAATGTATGGTCAATAAGGGATCTAAAAGATCACGACGTTTCGTGCGCCGCTGCAACACTTCGTCAGGTGATAATATATTTTAAATGTTGGTGTATGAAGGGAGTACTCTTTATCAATGACATTTTGAAACTGGGTGGTACGTTTCTCTCGTATTTTGAATTTCAACATGAATTTGATATACAAATAAATTTCTCTCAATATTATGGGTCATGCAATGCTATTCGGGCCGGTTTAAAAAAGAGTGTTATACCAAAGTTGATGGAACCTACATGTATTATACCTCAAGCATTACTTCTAATATCGAAAATAAAACAGGATGCTCTCATATTTACCAGTCGTTCTTAAAACATAATTTGAACGAATGTAACAGCCTCACCAAATGGAAACAGGGTTTCGATCTAGAAGTTAGAGCATCGTATTCGTATTGTCTGATTCCCTATCAGTCAACTGTTGATATAAATATGAGGTGGTTCCAGTTTAAGATTTTAAACAGAATACTTTACATGAAAGATTATAAAAAATGTACGTTTTCAATCATTTTTGTTCTTATTTTAAATACGTGGTTATCATCTATTCTTTATTTTATTTTCATTTTTTAATGTATTTTCTATTTAGATGGAAAATTCCATTCACATATTTCTTTTAATTTATCAAGGATAATTTTTGAATGATCAGTTATTTCATGAGGATACCAATTAATTTGTATTTTACCAATTTATATGCTTGTGTATTTATCTTCTGTTTTTTTTGCTGCTGTTATTTGTTTTGTTCTTACCAAACAGGGCCTCATGGAAGACCACCAAATTTGTGATATGTGCCACCCTGTATAAATATCAGAAATAAATAAATAAATTCATTCATTCATTCATTGCTGAAATTCCAAAGGGTTGCTGATAAGCATTGTACTCTTTGTAATTATATGTCGCTGTGCGGCCGAGGTTATTTTGTGATATCTTATTGTTTGAATATTTGTATAACAAGTCATGGAATAGTGCATGTATCGATCTTTTGTGAAAATGATTATGTTGATAATTAATAAAGGAACCATGTGGAGGGTAAATAGAAAAGAAAGAAAAAAAGATATGAAAATCATATTTGTTGCTACTTCATGTATTTTGAGAAACAAAAGTAATCAAATCTTATAATCATGAGCTACAAATGATTGGTATTATCAGTATAAACCTCTCTACAGCAGTATTTTTTCATATTTGTGACTACAGGTATATTGTGTATTGCAGAGTATTAGGAAGACAGGAACGGCGGATTTCTTTTTCAAAATGGGGGAATCGCCAAAAAGGCACTTTGGGGAAATGTAACATTAACAAACAAAAGAAGACAAATCATATTTTACACAACCTCTTTGCTTAATCAATTCATTCATTATCGTTTTTATTCAATTGTTATTTATTATTTCATATATAAAGAGATGATTGTTACTACAAAATCGAAAAGTAACAGAGATCATAGACAGAGAATATGGTCGTCGTCTTCTCAGTCTCCTCTCGACACCGAGATCTCCTGCCCGAGTTCCGAGGGCATGCAGACAACGACTCGTCAGCTCCGAAATTCCAACGCACTACATCTCCCAATGTGTAGAACCGAGATATCACAAATCCGTGATCCCTTCCATTGTACGGCTGATAAACTCAGATCTGAAATAAACTTGTAAGACTAATAATCCATTCATTTCATTTGATTTGTATCAATTCAAATCCAACAATGCAATTCTGTTAATTTAAATCTAGTTTGTTGCCGAGTTTTACCTCCATTTTGAACAGCTATATTGTATTAATTCAATTATTCAATAATGTTTATACATTTTGATATGGATCTTGAAGCAAATATTAACAATTTTTAGCCCAATTCTGTAAAGGTGTTTCATATCTGAATATTTATAATGATTATATCAACGACATTTTTCTAAATGCTTTAACAGCCCGGTTTCCGTTGTTTTGGGTGTGTTTTTGTAATTTTAAGACCAATTATAACCGATTATAAAATGAAATGAAATGTTGAATTCTAGAGCATAAATTGCCATACATGTAATATACTATAAATGATGCTGCATTTACGGTATTATATTCGTATTTTTAAACCCTCATTATAATTTGTCAACACCTTATCCGATTATTCTTTTTAGTTCTCCTTTTCAGCCTATCTATCTGTCCTACTCTTTATCTGTCCCTTTATTGTCTAGTCTCCTCTCCAGTTTCTCTTTCTCATTTCTCTTATTGCCTTCTGTTACTCGTTCTCCTTCTATTATCCTCTAGTCATCCGTTCCAATCTCTACTCTTGTTTCACTGTCTTTTCTTTTCTTATCTCCTTGATTATTCATTGTGAATTACCATTCATATTTTGTAATCTAATGTAAACATAATTGTATTTTACCAAATCGATTTTTAATGTTATGCAAATTTTATGTATCAATCTTTTGTAAATTCGATTTGTTTAAGCCTCTGGCTGCTATTTTGAATGTACGTTTTTATCAATAAACCATATCAAATCAAATAAAAGCTTTTTGTCTTGCGCTCAGTCATCAGAGTACAGGCGCAAGAGTGAACAGAAAGCTAACGGAAGCTAAAGAAACAAAGCGTGCGCAAATATACTGCCCGATTTCTGCATTCTGTTCGATTTACTTTCACAATATTATTGCAAGATGAAAAGCTTAGTATGTCTGTATTCACCGCATTATTTCATATTTAATCGTATAGATTGTTTTCCTTTCTTAATAGCTGGCTTTAACCTGGTTAGATATAAGGAAACGAGCAAAGCAATCGAGCAATTATCAGCTGACTGCCATTAGTGCGACATGTATTTATTAATCACTCATAAAGATATGTAAGACAATAGGGGCGCCGGAGCGTCTTCCAAAGTGCGGGGGGGCACCAATAAAAAGGGGCATTTTCCAGGGAAAGGGGCACCTTCAAAGGGAGACCTCAAAGCGATAATATACAATTATATATATTATATATTATATATACATTGTGATTGATACGCTATCAGAAATGATTTAAATATTTGTTTTCCTCTTTACAAGATACTGCTCAAACATCATATTTTGCTGGTGGATGTGATGGTCTGAATGTTCATTTGCGAGCGAGCAAAACAATTAAGATTTTTGAGGTCGCATTGCTACCAATTAGATCTTTTAAAGAGGAAAACATAATCCTGATGGGTTTTAAGCACAATCCGAAAGACTGAAAGGACCTTTAATTAGTTACATAATTACATCAACTATAAATGCGAGCGACCTTTGGGGGAAATTCGAGAAAAAGTTGTTCTGAGTAGCTCTAAATTAGGAAAACGTGTTATGGAGATAGGAAAATCGTGCCGGTCGGGTGTTTTTTTATTCCACCGCCACCCCCCCCCCTTGGGCGCCAGGGGAGGGGGCCCATCTTCTTTTTTTCTCAAAAAAGGGTGTTTTTACCTGTTTTTTTTCCTAGGGAAGGGGGCCCGTGCCTCCCGGCCCCCCCCCCCTGGATCCGCCACTGCTCATCGTAGATGCAAAGGGGCACTAGTTAGAAGGGGAAGGGGCTTTTATTACAACGGAAAAGGGGCACTTGTCAAAGTTAAAGGGGCAACTCTCAGATTTTAATAGGGGCAATTATCAAAGGTGGTGAGGGGCACTTATGAGAATGTGAAACGGAGACCTATTATAAGAAAAGAGGGCACTTATCTGGAGTAAAAGGGGGCCTTTTTTCCCATGTAAAAAGGGGCAATAATGTCCGGAAGTGAGGAGTATTAACACATTTTCTTGATCACTTGTCTCAGCTGAAAATGAATAATCCCTCAGAGCAAAAAAGAAAAACAAATAATTCAAATTATTGCTTCGGTGATCACCTTGTATAACATAAAGCTTATTTCTTCCGATATGATTATATCCTCATACATATAGGAAAATGTTTGTGCACACAATAAAGAGTGATAAGAAAAGAGAAAGAATTTGGCCTTCACTCAGTCAATGGGTAAATTGCTCAGGTCCATTGATTAAACAAAATGGAACGTAAGAAGATGACGTCAGTAGACGATGGAGAATTGTGCAATCTGATTGGCTAGTGATGATGTCATAGACAACGGGTTTATGAATGAACGGAATGGTGCCCTGGATATGTACTAATCTGTACAGTCACATGGTTAAAACTTTTGTTATGCCTTATCGCGTCAAGCTGATGATATTCAATTATTTCTAACATATTCACACGTATCAGTGAATATTTCTTCTAGAGATACGCTAAGAGAGAATTAAATGAAAAGTGTATGAGGTCAAAACAGTCCATTGATGAAGTTCGAATTCTCCTAAAGTGAATCTTGATACCGGGTTTAATGGCCTGACGTCATCATGTTGCTATTGTTGCCGACGTTGATTATGTTTTAGTATTGAAATGGTTCATTGATAACATTTCATTTCGATCAAAGGCCGAATCGCAAAATCTGTTACATGGTGAAATACAAAATAGATATAATCACAACAATATCGGTACACAAATAATAAGAGAATTAGAACATATAATAAAATAAGTGACATCTAACTAGATATATCGGAGAGTTGAGTGAAATGTTATATTTAAACGGCGCGTATCGTAATTTAAAAGTCTTATCTAAATATCAAGGAATTGGTAAATTGGTTTGTTGATATTCAATAATGTTTTACTAATATTATTACCTGTGGATGTTGGGGGCGAAACTTGATAAGGATTTTGAACTTGTATAAACAGTTTCATCTTACGGCATTATGTTATATAGTATTACATACAATAGAATATGGAGAAACCAGCGATACTTTATAATGCGGTGTTAATTTTAGGGTGTGGTTGCACTTGACTTATCATTTGAGTGGGGTGGAGTCATTACACAAACAGGGGTTTTCAGGTGGACTGTAATTGCAGGAAATCCGTGACATTCCTACATTTCGCCAAAAAAAAATAATTTCATTTTGATGATAAAGAGCAAAATGGTCCCATACTATTTCCCAATAAGAAAGAAGTAATTGATCCTGTGACAAGTTAATCACTGTAACATAAATCTTGTGAGCCTATGATAAAATTAAATTGGCATCGTGTGCGCCCTACATAACGATTCTCCACTTTGTTTGAAAATATACAAAGGCCTATTACATAATAAGATGACCAGGAAAAAAATAGGCTCAATTTGTTTATGTGATTGAAAAAAAACACAGGTTCATCCGACCTTTCGGGTTGAAAGAACAAATGTGAATAGTGGTTATAGTCCCACAAATTATTATCATTATTATTTTTATAATAATTATTATTATCAACAACATCGACAATAATGATAATAATAATAATAACAATAATAATAATAATAATAATAATAATAATAATAATAATAATAACAATAATAATAATAATTACAAAACTAATAATAACAATAACGATTATCATAATGATAATAATTATTATGATAACAATTATTAAAAAGAAAAAAAGAAAACGTCAGGGATGCGTTAATATATAGGCTATATAGTCCATCGTCATTCCCGAATAGAACGGTGCAAATTTATTGGCCCCTCATATCCTAAAAACACATCATTGAGACAACATGTGTATGTATATGTAATTTATCACGTAGTTTTCTATTATTCTCCCTTTTGCTCGGTGTAGCAGATATTTATGCAAATGAAAGTACGGAAGAGTATGGAATAATACCGACACAGCTGTGGCATTCTGTCGAAAGAAACAATGGAAAGGAACGCACACGCACACGTCTTCATACTATTATGAAGGAATAAACATCCGGAATGACTGCATACATTCACATGTAAAAGTTATCAAAGCATACTAGCAGACGATAAAACGAGATATACGGCCGTGCTGCGCAATTGACACTGGAATACAATGGTAACGCCATGTTCCGCGCACGTACGCACACACATTACGTCGAGAAAGCCATTACGATTACACGCCCAAAATGGAAAATGACATCATGGTAGAATGACATCATACACCTAGATTGGGTCGGAGCCTTCAATCGCTAGCGCCCTCACATGGTTAAGAGTAGATGGTATATGGAGGGTCTACTTGGCAACTCAGGGGTTAGACGGCGAGCAAACAAGCTGGAGTGAGACGGACTGACGGAGAAGCGGGTTTCCAGTCAAATAGATGTCTCACGTGCTCATCGCTCAAACAATGACCTCAGCTGGGGGGAGCCTACAACTGGCCACAGAGGGGTGAAAAGTAAAACAAAATAGAAGCTGGCAATCTGAATTTGGGACATAACGGTTAGACGAGCATTTGGATGCAGTCACATTAACGCGTGCATTCGCCACCTAGCAGACGATAAATTGTCAAACCTGTATACTGCGTTCTTTTTATATACCATCATGGCATTTAGTCTGTGAGGTTACCAGCTACATGCAAGTGTAGTTGGTAACTGCTAGGTCATAGCAATAGTTGATTTTGTTTCTTAGCTTGGATCTGAAGAGAGCCCGGATGATAACCTGTTCCCCCACTCTGTGTTCTGTACACGACCAGCCAGACTCCAGGGCACGTTCGTGAGCACATTGGACCCTCGCTTTGCCCCTACACTACAGTGTAGCGGTCATTAAACTGGCCTATCGCCTCACGTGAACCCAAAATCATCTAGCCAGAATACCAGACTATTTTACCTTCATACGATCAATCCATTTTCAGACTGCCTTGTATTACATCCAGAACAAAAGCAGGAATATAACTACACTTCAACGCAACATTTTATGAGGTGAGATAGGAAAGAAATTAAGATACATTGAATTTTACTGTGGTATATTTTAATGTGCAATTTATTACACGTTATTGATATTTATATAATGTTTATAATAATTGTTATTATTGTTATTGTTATATCTTGCTATCTGGAATGTTTCATTATAATATACTATTTTCATTAGAGTGCACTTTTATTGATCATGAGTTGGACAGAAATTAACAAATTGAGCATGCTTATGGTGTCCAGTCAGTATCCTTGAATATCAACATGCAATTAGAAAGGATTGAAGGGATACGTTCATTTATTTACCACACAGACATAATCATTATGTTGTTGTAAGGGATGTCGCAATAGTGTTTTGAGTCAGGAACAATTTCCGTTTTATTGTTTTTTCTGACAGGGTAAAGGATATTTCCCTAAATGAATCAGTTTTCTCACAGCAAGTAATGATTTACCGGGAAAAAAAATTCGGATGATGATTGTAACAATGAAACCAATATTGTAGTATACTAGACATATTTATAATTAGATGGTAAGCTAAGTAATGAAGTTGAATAAGTGGATTTCTCCAATTATCATATCGCAACATAAATTGGAGAGCCGATATACCCTGAAATGCTATGTAATTTGCAATGAACTTGTGCCCTGAAGGCCCGCCATTTTGAACTTGCTGAAGATGTACTCATATGAGATCTCTTTTCATCTCTTTTATACTCATCACCAGACCTGCTCATCACTATATATCAATGGTAAATTCACTGTGCACTTGAGTATGAATTAGTATCGATTTACCTTGTTTGTAACTGTATATTCACCTTGAATATTATCCATTTCGGTCTCAAAATATGAAAATGATTCGCGTCATGTTCTGCAGTTCACAATGCATTGCCCCTTCACCTACATTGAGCAGAGCATACAGGTTGTGTCAACACAAAGCCCCTGTAGCTCTGGCTTACATACAAAGGCAAATCCGCTCAGTTTGATGGGGGAGCACATGTCAGTGGGATTTTCATTGACGTGTATTTGACTTTTAGGGCCTTATTTTATGTCATTAATGAGAATTGAATGTTAGTTTTTTCAAGATATTATCATTCTATATAATCGACTTTACAGTAATTTGGAAATAAAAGCTGTCCCTCGATAGCAAACTGTTGAGATTCGACTATTCATTTTCCCCACTTACTCTTGCTATTCATGATTAGAAATTAACGAATAAAAGTCACACTGATTTACCTTCAGTTAATTTACATGTCAAATTTAGAGACTGGATACAGAATTATACATTTAATTGTATAAGATATTCAAACTGAATTTCCATTAATAATTCAAATTATCAAGTAAATCATGATTATAAATTTAATATATTTTCTCATTCCAATACATTGACAGTAAAATATTTCTTGATCTGAAATTCATGATAATTTACGGGCAGCATGACTGATAGTTTATTATTGCATTATCTAAAGATGCACCGTGGTTGTTTATAATTTCTATTTACACTATTATTATACTGTGACACAACATGATCATTACTTTGAGAGAAAGAAATCACTAGCTTCGGTATAACAGATAATAATGTAAATTCTATAGGATAATCTACCTCTGTTAACATGCTCATAATTATTCTATTATGAACAATTCTTTGAAAAATTGATAGTGATTGAAAATTTCTTTTAACAAAATCATTAGTAATGCATGGCATTTATCATCTACAAAAACATATTATATTATATATTTGTTTTTGGTAAGAAAGTATCGTTTTCTTTGCATGAAACACTGACAAGATGAGATCCACACTTTAAAAGAATAAAGTACTAGGCGTTTAGATCTTTAAAATTCAATTAACATAAAATGTAATTAGAAATCAAGAGCCAATATTTCATATTTTATGTCTGTGCGAAATTATGTTTTTGAACACACTCGCACGGAAAACGTCTTTTGTATTTTTACGATTCACATTGTGAATTGACCTCTTTAAAACTCATTCATATTTTGGTGCGGTGAAATGAAACACTTTTTTATTTAGTGTGTAAATAATATAAATGATTCCATCAGTATCTAAACGGGCAGGAGAGAAATTGAGAAACGTGATCTCAGTAAACATGTTTGATGTTGTTACCAAAATGTCATCATTACCATGAATGTAAAGTTATTAGTGTTATTTTTGTGAATGTGATTACTACATAATGAAGATAAATATCTGGTAATAAAACACATATTTAATAATACCTACTATTCATTTACTTCGTTTATTAGTGTTCACCTTATATTTACTACATGTTTACACCTTCAACATATTAGCTTTGTCCCCCAAAATCAACATTCTAAATTTGAAAATCGCTGCATTGGAGCTTTGTTCTTGGTTTAATGGAAACTTTCAAATGATTTAGATGTCTACAGAGTAATATCAGTAATTATTTATTTATTTATTTCTGATATTAAGACAGGGTGACCTATTATCACCAATAATGGAGGCTCTGTTAAACATAATAAGAAACAATAGTTCTAAAACTATATATATAATGATAATGATAATAACAAAATCATGAACAGAAACTCATAACAGCAACTTAGAATAAGTAAAATCATGTATAAACATATATACAAAATATTTGGTATCCTCGTAATGAATGAATGGTTTGTTTGTTTTGCTTTGCTTTTTTGTTCAAGAAAACGTTGTTGCATATTTATACTATCTTAATATAACACCATAGCATAGACGGTAATTAGTTGAGAACAGTAAATCTATATTTTAGTTTACCGAAATACTAAATTCATTGAGTTATTACCTTGAGCACGAGTGTGTATCATGCATACTCGCATCATGAAATACGTATGTTTGTTTTTGTCATTTTTGTGGATATGAATTATCTGTGAAATCCTCTTTTCCTTAGTTTGATAGTTTTGCTTACTTTAATCAAGCACATTTTCTTTTTCTTTAAAGTATATAAAAAGCGCAGAATGAGAGCAAGGTATGTCGAAGTAATTTGTATGATTATGATTTCATGAAATGAAAATGATTAATATATTGATATGACTTGACGTTCTTCTGCTATCTTATACACCTTTAAAATGTTTGAAGACTTTCTTGATCATACTTCATTTTAAAGTGTTAGTTTTATAATTTTCTCCTTTCACTATTCACTCCTTCCACCATGTTGTCCCTCAAGTTACAAAGGTCTTATTGGAAGTATTCATTACCTAAATGTATACATTTTGCAAACCCGTCGAGACAAAACATTGCATTCGATTGGAGATTTTTAATCAAGATATTTTAACAAAATAAAAGCTTTAGATATATTGCATTTTTTTCAAAAAGCTGTGAAGTTTCCGCGAAATACGAAAGTATTGAGTATGCTTTAGATTGATTAAAGTTTATGAATTCTCTTCAATTCTCTTCTTAGTTTATCACTCCCTATGTCCTTTTCCCTGTCAAATGAGTATAGAAATTTTAATTAAGAAAGTTATACATTCCTTCAACTTTCGGAATAGTTTTCATCATGGCATCACAAGCTGCAACAGTCATAGGAAGGTAAATGATGAATCGTTAAAAGAAATCTTAGCATGTACGTGTAATCAGTATTTTTTCCCGCTTTTCGCAGTTTTTGGAAAACGGCATACTGCGAGAATGATCTCCCCGAGACTTGACGGCGTTTAAATGCTGAACTTGCAGTTCATAGGCTACAATCGTTTGACACAGGATCCATTCCCAACTAAACTATTAATTCACAAAGACTAACATTTTCAGATACAGTGCCTCCATAAAATAAAGAATCCATTCTTCTAACAAATTTCTGTCAGAAACTATTTGGTGTAGGTTAAACATGCTCACATGATCACGCGATCTTACATCCAATCTGGTGGTGTATAGGTTAGAAGAAGACTATAGGGCGCCATTGTCACTATCCCATAATACCAAGACTTTCGGTTAACTATACAAAAATAACTGAGTGCTCAGCATTCAAATTGGAATTTGATGTAAGTCTGTAGAAGTTCTAGGCTGCTTTCACATCGAATTATACCATATTATTAGTATTTGATTCCAAGTCTTCTGCATTATATACACCCGCTTTGAAAAGCACAATAATGTAATAATGTATATCACATTCATTCATAACCATTTTTGTGGATTTTCTATCCAAAGAATGTCATTTTACGCTATATACTTGTAATTTTTATCATATAGTTCCCATCATTGTTTTATCCTACGGGTATACTTTATTGTATCTGTCATATTCTGTTATTCATGTGCTACACAACTACATTGAATCAAGTATAGAAATTTTAAGTACAGACAATCCGGTAAGGTTTAATTTGTTGTACAATTATTAATATTGATATTCAATTCAATCACTTGCCATGTATTACACGAAACGTGTTTGGATAAAATACAAAAGTATACCCATTACCTTCACTTGTAGTTTTCAAGGCGGAGAACAGATGATTTAAAATGATTTATAGTTGAAATCTGGTCGACAAAATGTTTTATGATAAACTAATTTCTCGTCAAATTCCAATGTTACGATCTCATAAAATCAGTTTTTATAGACGATTTATCATATTGTAAGATTACCCTTGTTCGTACCATCGAACATTTCTGTGATTCATCTGAAATATTTATATGAACTTTATTTCATGTTTTGCTTTTAACTTGTGATTTTCTTCTGAAATGATTTTTCTTTTGCCTTTTATTTACACCGTCACCGAGATCCGATCATGTGAATAGCCTATTTTGTAAAATGAAATTAAAGATGATAAATATTACTGAAATATACAATCCTATTTACTCATAGTTACAATCAGTGCCCTATCAGTGCTTCAAGCATATTCTAAAACTGTCATGACAGTTTGCAGGAAAGATAGCTTATAACAAATCTCCCAAAAGTAAGGAAAAAGTCCAGTTTGTATATACATGTACCTTCCCGTATACTTATTTGTGTGTGTGTAGATTCTAAGGAGATTAGAAAACCGACTCTTGGGAGTTTATAAATCGAGTTTAAGTTGTCATGACAAAAATGTCATGAAAGTTTGAACGAAAGAACATAGCACCCCAAAGGAAAAAAAACGTCCAGTTTGCATACGTTCCAGTATAAAATATTTTATTTCACGCACTTAGTTTGGGTGTATATTCCAAATTGATTCGAGAACAGACTTTTGGGAATTTAGAATTTAAATTTTAGAGTTGGCTCAATTTCATGAATTCTCACTTGTAGAGTATCTTACTGGTTTCCCTATATAAGTTTATAAATTATATTTTCTTCTCTTTTGCAATTTCCGTTTCTGAATGCATGTTCAAATGTTTTCGCAAATAAAAAAAGTATATACATGTAATCAATAATTGTTCTTGGTTTCTGCATCCACTTTACTGTACTGTTTTACAAGGCGTAAAACATTAAGTGGAGTAACATTAAACAGTTTCAGCAACTTAGAATCATGCTCTACTAGATTAGCATTTATTTATTTCTGATATTTAGACAGGGTGACTGATTATCACCAATAATGGTGGTCTTCCATGATGCCATGTTTAACATAATAAGAAACAATAGTTAAAACAAATATATATATATATATATATATATATATTAATGATAATAATAATAACAAAATCATGAACATAAACTCATAAGAGCAACAAAGAATAGGTAAGAACATGTATAAACATATATACAAAGTATTTGGTATCCTCGTAATGAATGAATGGTTTGTTTGTTTTGTTTTGCTTTGCTCTTTTGTTCAAGAAAAACGTTGTTGCATATTTATAATATCTTAATGTAACATTATAGTATAGACGACATCCTCTCGATTGATTTGTACTGTTAATATCCTCGAAGAAGACCTATATTGGTGAACTCACTATTTTACATAGAAAAAAATAAATATCATTTTGAGTAGATAAACATCAAATCATTTTCAGGTTCATACTCAGTTAGAATAAGTTTTAATGTGAGTTTTAATGGATTTTTTTCAAAGAACTGTAATTATGTTGTATATATACACATTCAAAGATTTAAAAAGATAATAATAGACATCTTATTTAATCTATACAGTTAGACTGAATTTGCACATGAATTGTATTATATCAAATGATCAATTAGGAGGTGGTGTGGCAATCGGGTCGTTGTCTGGCTCTTATTACTTTCGACATGCGCGTGAATAAACAAAAATGCAAGAAGTATTGTCGCCGCGTTGTGTGGAAGCGCGCCCCTCCCCCTCTGCTCTCGATGCAGGCTCGGGTTCAGGGGAAAACACTCCGTTCATCGAAGCCCCATGTGTAGGAGAGTCACACCCTCCCTATACACGTTATAACGCTACACTTCTCGAAAAAAGTAAGGTGTTACCTGGTGTTTAGTGTGTCTGCATACAAAAGTAGTTGAATCTTTCTACTGTGATAGGCTGCATAGCCCTTTGAAGGTTACAAGAGAAGAAAAATCCATACCGAGGATTTCGGTAAAGGTAAAAGAAAAATTATGAGCCTCATTTTTACCAAATCCTATAAGGACTTATTCCAGAAGATAAATTGAGTCATCATTTAACTTCCACGTGTATTCGTTGAAAGCATAATGCTAATCCAATGAATGGGTTGTAATGAAATATCTTTAGCCATGTTAGTTTTATAATTTTATTTAAACAATTTATATAAAGATTAATAACATCATGCACAGTTACTTTATTTTAAAAAGAGAGATGACGAACAATGAAATGTCCTGCTTCACTGAATTTTAACAGTCTCCCGGTCAGTTCCTGAATATCATTCAATTGATTAGTAATTTGTAAATGGGTGTTAATCTTATATAATTGATTGTTATGAACAGGAAGAAGAATGAAGCTTGGGATTAAAGTGAAGACATTAAGAATAAAGGTGTAATGTTAATGGAAAATCTATTTATATAGTGGTTCCAATGTATTTCGAAAGAATTATACTTGGAATATACCTGCTCCCTGTTTGCTTTGGTACAAAAGCACCTTTAATTGATATGATGTTGACATTATATTTATTATATAATTAGGAAATAATAATTAACAGTATTTCCTGCTATAAAGGGGGAGCTCCTCTTCCAAGAGTATTTACTAGCGAAAAAGTGTATACATTCAGCTAAATGTTTACAAACTTTACTTTGGATTATATTTCTTATTTGTATCCTTGAAATGTGACATTTTTGTCGTTTTGATTATTTAATACAAGGAAATTCTGATTAGAAACAATCTGACCATTTCAACCCATCATTTACGAAATACAAGTTTAGTTTGTGAACTATCGTAACGCTTCTCCAGTTAATAAATTCCATATTTCCTTGTATATCATTGACGTACAGGACGTTGTGTAAAAGTTTTACTCTTACGAAATTCTTCGTAAAATGATGGAAAATATAAGCATTTGATGAATGTGTACATTAGTTAAAGATGTGCAGATCGCTAATGGTTAATCGGGTTGGATCATTGCCCACCGACCATGTTACTCACTTTATCTAGGAAAGATGTGATCCGTTGGCTGAGTAAGCAACAGGAAAGTTGCAGAAAAAAAGTTTTTGGGGATAATGTTGTTCATTATGGCAATTTCATACAGATTTTACAGTCTATGTTTACTCCATATCCTTCTGATCAACCATTTACATGTGTTAGCAAACATGATTCAGTGTCGACAAGACAAAGGGGAGAAAATACTCTTTTTCTTTGACAGACCTATTAAAAATGTATTATTCAGATTATTATGTACATGAAATTGAGCATAAAAATGGAATCATTATCGCAATCGATCATAATAATTGATGACATATTTTCAACCGTGCTCTTATTCCTAACACTGATTAGTTGCATTTATTACAATAATTATTTATTTATTATTATTATTATTATCAACATTTTTGTATTAGTAGAAGTAGGATTAGTAATAGTAGTAGTAGTAGTAGTAGTAGTAGTAGTAGTATTCTTTATTAAATCATTACTTAAGATGTGATATATCTTGATAAATTACCATGGATTAGAAATCGGCAGTTAAATGTACCCATTGTGATTTATATTTCCAGTATAAAGTGAATTTTTAAGAATAAATAAAAGAAAAGAATCTCGTTGCACTGATAGTCTATTTTTATAATTTTGTTTCAAGTTATGATATTACTTTTTTCTTCTTCTAATGTTGCAATAATTATTGCAACATGACAATGTTGATTTTGAAAAACTGTATTTTTGCCTCAAGAAATTGGGTGGATATAAATATTAGTGATCTAGTGATACGTGAAAAAATCGGTACTATGTGTGACAGTTAATTATGTGAGAATGCGAACTCTGTAATGTAAATGTGACAAATTTAGCATTAATGTTACATATAATTTGAAATGTTAATTTATATAGGACTACCATAAAATACCTAAACTGATAAGTTGAATGCAACACACTGTATTTCTACTAGTAAGATAATCGTTTCTTTGTAGACTCAGAAGCTTGGAATAATATGAAACCAAAGGGACCTCTATTCCACACATTAACACAATCAATATGAAGTATTGTTTCTAATCGTGAATTTTTAAGATGTTTTGGTTTCAGATTTTGATAAAATAATGATTTAGAAGCCAAAATGCGTAATGGAAATTTGGTTCTTTTAACTCTTAAATTCAACATAACTATGATAGACGTATACGATTTTATGCTCCAAATCCCATTTTTATACTCAAATGCTATTCAAGGCTTCATGGCATATAATCGTGATAATGCCTATATGATGTATTCCTATAGCTAAAACCACAAGCTTTTCACCTCTAACGAGTGGCCCAGATTCCCCCTTAATAGCTTTACTTCTGACCTAGTTCACTGATTAAAACTTGTCAACGTGTAAACCCAAGATAGACATCAGGGCTGGAAATGTAATTTTTCTTTTATTTGCAATTGATTAGGTGACGGACATTTGCATCTCCCTTGCCCGAACAATTGGTCATTAACCATTGACCGATAGCAAAATGATTTTCTTTTTCTTCTGGGGAAATGGAGTGTGAAATCCATGAAATACACCCATGCATTTGGAAAGATAGCAAAATTATGAAAAAAACATTATGTTGTAATATGTTATGCATTGTTTGACTCTGGTCGTGGACGATTGCGGTCGTTGGCGGAAATACTGCTTATGTCTGATCCTGGACAAGTATGACATCCCACCTGTTTCAGTTTTATGCATTGATATGTAATATCAATCTTATGGAATTGCACAACTATTAAATGGACAATTAAATTTAATGAAAAGTCAAGAAGTGGACAACTTGATTGTTATTCTCGGAAGAAAACGATTAACATTGACCCCACATTGCATAATTACCAAAACTGATATTCAATTTAATTTATGTGTCAATTATTGTAGGAAGGTGTGGCATGCAATTTTTAAGCTAATAGCGAACAAAGTAAAATGCCGTGTTTTGTTGAATAGAAAGGAAACTTAATGGTGTTGATACACCAATTAGTGAGCCAATCGTAAATTCGTTGATCATGCAGTAGTTATTACGCCAAGCCACGCCCAACCACGCCCTAACAATCTCATTAAAATAACCAATTACAATTATATGGTTTTGTAGTTGCCCTTTTTACTTATTATGTATGAATGTGTGATATGCGCTTAAAGATCTATTACATTTAATAAACTAATGCCTGTGATTGTGACTATTATCTTTTGTCGTTATGCATTACAATTCAAGATTATCAAACATCAGTAGTGCTGTGTTATTTGATGGTTGTACAATATATAGCTTTACTTTTACACTGCTGCAAAGAGATTGAGTAATGTTGCTTTAGATATATTACCCCCCCCTCTCCACCTCACCCTTCAGTTAAAACAAAAAAAACAAAACAAGTCTGTGTCAATCATTGTTTCTGTGTTAGGAATGGGAATTTTAAAAATTTACAACGGTAATCCAGTCAAGTTTTGTACATTTATTTGTAAACACATATAGTTTGCACATAATTATGTAAGCAAGCTGCAACCACTGTATATGTGACTCGAAAATCCCGCGCATTTCGCTATCGCTGGGTACAATAGGCTATCGCAAAAACAATGACCTTGCAGCGTGCGTATCGTTGCTAAGGGCATTTTTACGTGATCATTTCGTCTGGTCTCCCGGCTGGCCCATTGATACTGATAGCACTTCCTAGCAACCACTGCAATACGACATTGTGACGTCAATCTTATCTGTTCGAGTACTCCGGTACTGTAATGTTATGCTGGTAGTTACTGCTACACGATGACATCATTTTTCCACTGTGATCGCGGAAAATTTTCGCGACGGAAGAAGCATACGGGAAGAGACATGACGTCACGTATTCTCATCGGGTCATTGTTTGGATATCGGCCAAGAAGAAGACATGAATGAAACGATCAAATCCTTCTCTGTTGTTTACCCGCGGTTATTTTTAGATCTGATCCTGATCGATGTGGATCACGTGTATTTGTTTACAATTCAGTGGAATGATTCCAAAGGGGAAAATTTCCATACCCTCCCCGTATTCTCACCTTTTAAAGAGTGGAAAATGTTGGTCACTCTAATATATATGTCACTTTATGGGTGTGACATGGGTGTGATAATAAACAAGTGGCTGTATCATCAAATTAACTGTACGTGCACATGTTTTATCATTGAATTCAGCACTACTTGAGTTTTATGATATATTTCTTCTTGTGGACATATCCAACTGTACTTTGTAGTTTATATCGTTTGATGACCTATTTTACCTGACTGCTAAGAAATCATAGGCCTATATAAGCTTACTAAATTAAAGGGATTTATAGATTCGGTGTTTCATAGGCCGTTTGATTGAAAATTCATGTTTTGATTACAAATGGTATCTGGAATGACTCTACATTAATTAATGAAAAAATGAACGCACAACAGCTCTATTTGATTTAAATATACAAAATTAAAGAAAGCATTTCCGCAGTGTTGGTTAGATAGATTAAGTGATGTCACTGATTTTGAAGATTAATGTGATCTTTTGAATCATATAGAGAAAGAAACAGGGGATAAAGTAAATGTTTTTGTGATGAAAGTAAAAGATTACTATCGTTTGTTAATACGGAAGAAGTCAAGAGAACCAATTGTCATTTATTTTTGGAATTCCTTTCTTGATTTAGATTTGTTTTGAAGGATGTATTTTCATTTAAATTAAAGCAAATTCGTAATAACCAAGTTGAACAATTTAATTTCAAGATGATTCAATGGATTATTGCCTCAACAGAAAATTTATATAAATGGCAAATTGTGAATAGTAATTTATGCAACACTCTTGGACAAGTTGATTCAACGTTTCACTTTTTGTTAAATTGCAAGGATGTGATTATTTTTTGGAAAATGATATGTAATTTGATATTTCACTTATTCCAAGTAGAACTTCAAATAAACAAAAAAAGATATTAGTTGTAGGTAAGGACATAGGAAACAAGAAATATACTCTCCTGAATATTATTTTAAATTATGCGCAATATGCAATTTATAAATATTACGTTAAAAAGATTGTCAATGGTTTTGTTATTTACCCGCATGCTTTGTTTTTGTAATTCAAGTCGTTGCTAAGATTGTTTTTAAGGTATGAATGTGTTAGCAAAGAAAATAATACTAAGCAAGAAGAATTGTTGAATATACTTTATTTTTTAGCCGATGTAATTTTTCATTCAATCATTGAGTAATTAATGTAAGTATGTATTGAAATTATGGAAATAAAAACCTCGCTTGAGGAAAAGAAATATAAGCTTACTAAGTTAACAGGGGACCGACGACTTTAAGTCTTCTTCGAATGAATAATGCCTTACCAAAGGGCACTAGCGAATCCATTTGGTTTCGAACCCGGGTCCTCCAAGTTACTAGACCACTGCTCTCCCACTGAGCCATATCACCTCCTGTTATACTTTTATAAGGTTTGCTTCACAGCTTACCATTTTGGCAATGAGTGTGTTTGCTCTGTATTTTTAATAGGAAAATAAATAAATAAATGAATATAGGATAACCGACGGGTGTTTTTTCAGGTGACGCGAAAGTTTATCATATTCGTAATCCCACATTGAATTGTCAAACTGATTTCTTCCTTTTCAAATATATCTGTGAGATTCTATCATTCTATCTTTCCTCCAGAATTGTCATTTCTTGAACTTTTGTCTTTGTCTTGCAGTTTTGCACCTTGAATTGTTTTCCATCTGAGAAGAATCGATGGGGCTCTACTCGAAATCTCATATTGAACGCAATTCACCTACGAATCAACCGGTTTTTCATATAGGTAGGATATAGTATTCTTACCCAGCGCAGCATGTCCAGTGGCGTATCCAGAAATTAATAAACAGGGGCAAGGTGTTCCTTTAACCCTTTGTGAAACATAACCTCTATTACTTTGAAGATATATTGAAATTTATTCTTGGGGCGTATAGGCCGGCCCCACCCAATGGTTGATAAGCCACACCTGTCCTTTTACGAGCCTATAAGCTTGATAAGACAAATAAAATGGATTTTGTGGACACTTTATAAAAGGATCTTTGTATACCTATATTTCTTTTGTAAACAATGACTCTAATAATGTGTGCACTAATTACTAAGCAAGCATATAGATAACATATTGGTCTATTAAATGTTGACTGCTACATATTTATATTTAACCCGTAACATAAATTCGTGTAATGACTCATTCTATTACTAGAGAACATATATTCGGGGATAACAACGTTTGCAAGTTCATTGTTCATTTTGGTATTATTTTTCGTCTAAACATTTGGATTATCCACTTAACATTTTACACATGATGTGGAAAAAAGAAGAAAAAAATCCTTTACATTATTTTTTCGACCCGAACAATAATGAAACATAATCCAACTGTAGACCGTGTAGATAGATCCCCAGAATTGTATTTAAAGATCTTTCCTGCCATTTCTATGACTTTCTACAGATTTTGGAGATATTATGATGAAAGGAGGTGGTCAATCAAGCCCACAACCTGCTACTAGTACGTCAAACAGTATCAGCAATACCCCTCCTACCACCCCTCTAACACCTGGTACCCCACTGAGTGGTCCGGGAACCCCTCTTATACCCAGCGGGTCATCATACCTTGCCTCCCAACCACCACTTGGACCTCCGACCACGCCCAGCTACCCAGGATCATACAGACATCGTCTTCCATCGTTCACGGAGAGCGATTCGCAGTCGTCGACTCGCGACACGTTGTCGGACGATGCCGCGTCACAGTCGGACTCGCAGAGCGATGTCGCATCTGTAGGAAGCAGTAGCACGTCAGAATGGGTAAACTTTGACATCACCCCTCTCGTTAAGAAAGAGCTCAAGGATGCCATCATTACCAGGAGAAAGACAAGGGGATTACCCGATGTCAGAGTAGACTTTACTCCACGACTACCAGACAAGGTAAGAGTCTATATATCCCAGTCTATCACAATAATTATTTAAGAGGATAAAGGGAAATTCACAGGTTTTCAAAGAACTAGTGCGGGGTGTTGAATAAAATGAGCATAATGCTGTATATTGTATATATCTTTATAATATTTGTTTGGCAATTCAATATCAATTATCATGTGTGTTTTTTGTATAGGCATCAATTTAGGATGTTTAGCACACAAGATCAACACGAGTTACGAAAGAATATCTGGAATGGGTGAGTACCGGGAAATTACCGGCAAACAAAAGTTACGGCCTCCCCCCACCCCCTCATCATGTTGATAGACACGAATTGGCGGTGCAACACTTAACCATATAGGACGAATTAGGGTGTATGTGTGTGTTTGTGTGTGTGTGTGGGGTCGTAATCCTTCTTTGGGGGCAACAATGAATTAGAGTTGAATTCTATGATTGTTAGAGCGGAATTTTAAAATAATAGTGGAATACTTTCGCCTCGCCTCTGTTAATACGCTTATCCAAGGTACTCATAGAAGATTTTCTAAAAATGGAGTGACTTAGTATATTGTAGCCAGTCACGAATGCCTGTAGTTCCATTCCCGAACTCTATTCACCACAGATAAAAGTCCTAAAAATAGATGGTGAATGTAAAAAGAAGAAAAAGGGTTACAGAGATGCGGCAACGTAGAGGTTGCATGTGAAAGGGGAGACTATTATGTCTTTGAGTTCCCTCAAAAAGATTGACGTCATCACATACTGACTATTACATAACCTATTGTATTATTGATCCCCTCGAGGACAATGTGGTCTGAAACCATACGTCAGGAGTAAAACCTTCATTTGGTGTTTCGTATTGTAATCATGCTTTTCATGCCTATTGCTCATTGACAACCATGGCAATAGACAGCTAAACATTTAGTATCAAAAATAAAAAAGAAAGAATGATAAAAAATGCGGGAATCACTATTACTGAAATCACAACTCTTTGCACACGAGACCAATTTTTTCCAATCCCACATCATTTTTTTTTGGGGGGGTGCTAACTGGTCAGCCATCTTTTCTCTGGTAAAATTATTCCATATTGCAACATCATCCTATGTCCTGAAGAAAATATCTTAATTTTTCATCGATGTGTGATTTATTCGTATTTTTCTCTCTTTTCTCTTTTTGACTGTTGATCCAGCTCACACCTGAAGAAGAAGTAAGACGTCGCCTTCAAAAAGAGAGAAATCGTGATGCTGCCTCCAAGTGTCGAAGTAAAAAGAGGAATGCAGTGGGTCACCTCGTAGAAGTATGTACCGCTCAGGATTATTCACTTTGACGCAACCCCTCAAACAAGCAAGCAAGCTTCAAAAAAAAAGGGGAAAAAAGAAGTAAAAAAACACGCATTGTACGATCATACATTTCTATCAGAGTACATTGTTTGATCTTTGCCCAGTGCTGATTTAATATTTAATATTATTTTCAGAGTCCTGTAAAAAATCCATCACAATATTTTATAACTCCCGTATACTTATATAAGTTTTCTGTGTCAGACATATTTACATCGGCATATTTTCATTTTTCATTTTCACCATCATCATTATCATCACCATCATCAACATCATCAACATCATCACCATCACCAGTTTTTGTTTTAACTTTTTTTCAACCGCCCCCCCCCTTCCCTTTCCCCCGGGCTATAACGCTATCAAGCAATCGCTTATTGTAATAGCCCTTCTTCTTCTGCAACTTTCTTAATGAATAATTCTTGGTATTGTCTTATCAGTTAAATTTTGTTTGAATGTCATCATTTATTATTATTATATTGTATACACATTCAAAATACTTCAAATAATTCAAAATTGCTGAAATGTAATTTGATTTGTATGTTGCAGAAGAAAATAAATTCAATTCAATTCAAATACATACTAAACACATATTGCCAAGATTTTTTTCTTATACATATTTACATATTTACATTAATTACTCAATAATTGAATGAAAAATAGCATTGGCTAAAAATTAAAGTATATTCAACAATTCTTCCAGCTTAGTATTATTTTCTTTGCTAACACATTCATACCTCTACAAAAATCTCAGCAACGACTTGAATTACAAAAATAATGCATGCGGGTAAATAACAGAACCGTTGACAATCTCTTTAACGTAACATTTATAAATTGCATATTGCGCATAATATTTCTTGTTTCCTATGTCCTTACCTACAACTAATATTTATAGTTCTACTTGGAATAGTTGAAATATCAAATTACATATTATTTTCCAAAACATAACAAAAAGAGAAACGTTGAATCAACTTGTCCACAAGTGTTGCATAAATTATTATTCACAATTTGCCATTTATATGAATTTTCTGTTGAGGCAATAATCTTGTGA
The DNA here is from genome assembly GCA_037976565.1 of Mesocentrotus franciscanus. Classification (NCBI taxonomy): domain Eukaryota; kingdom Metazoa; phylum Echinodermata; class Echinoidea; order Camarodonta; family Strongylocentrotidae; genus Mesocentrotus; species Mesocentrotus franciscanus. The sequence goes on along the minus strand of CP137669.1, from coordinate 7,007,862 downwards.
ATCATCTTGAAATTAAATTGTTTAACTTTATTATTATGAATTCGCTTTAATTTGAATGAAAATACATTCTTCCAAACTAAATCATCATCTTAATCTAGAAAGAAATTCCCAAAATAAATTACAATTGGTTCTCTTGACTTCTTCCGTATTAAGAAACGATAGTAATCTTTCACTTTCATAACAAACACATTTACTTTATCCCCTGTTTCTTTTTCTATAAGATTCGAAATATCACATTCATATTTAAAATCATTGACATCACTTAATCTATCTAACCAACACTGTGAAAGTGGCTTTCTTTAATTTTATATATTTAAAATCAATTAAGAGCTGTTGTGCGTTCACTTTTTCATTATCTAATGTAAAGTCATTCCAGACACCATATGTAATCAAATTATGAATTTTCAATAAACCGGCATCTTGCCATTTTCGATAAACCAATATTTTTTTTCTTAAACGGAATGTTAATACTTTTCCAAATAATTTCATTTGGAATATTTCTTACTTTAAACATATCAATGAATCTTAGTTCTGACCAAGTACAAAAAATATATACATAACATTCTGGCAAATTATGTTTAGTGCATAATAAATTCATATCTTTTATATAACAATTGAGCTGTGGCAAACTCCCTTTTTTTTGTCTGACCAGTATCTAAACATATTTTTCCAATTAGAGCAATGCCAAACGAAGGGAAGATATTTTACTAGCAACATCAGTCATATTCAATTCACCATTTTCAATATCATTTATAATTACATTCCGCTAAATTTTATCTTTTTTGGAATTCCATAAGAAACAAAACAATAGATATTCAATAATCCTATTCAATATCTGCAAAACATGTTTTGGTACTGGTACAACAGTTGCGGTATGCACAATTTGTGTCGCCGCTAACATTTTTAAAACAATTATTCTACCATTTAAAAAAGATTCATTTTTCACATATTTAATACATTTCGAATTTTATATATTTTTTTATTCCAATTTAAATCTTATAACAATTTCTTATTTTCGCCTACATATAGGACCTATATATAATGTACAAATCTACAATATTAAATTTCATAAATTCTGTCTTATTCCAATTTACTTTCGGACCTGCATAGTCTCCAAAATCGTTAATTTCATTCATAATATATTGTACATCATTAACAGAATTCACAAATAATTTTGTATCATCTGCGTATTGTGAAATTTTAAAACTATCAATACCTAAATTAAACCGAACATATCAATCTCTGTAATGTTTTTATTTTGTCTTATTTTACATGCTAACATTTCCACTACTATGTTAAAAAGTAAAGCCGATAATGGGCAACCCTGGCGCACTCCTCTTTTAATAATCAACTTTTTTGAAATCCATCCATTATTCATCACACGACCAATGGCGTCAGCGTTAGTATAAGAGGTCTTTATTCAAATGATAAAAGAATCTTTAAATTTGAAGTTACGTAATATATGAAATAGGAAAAAATGGGATACATTGTCAAAAGCTTTTATTTATATATATATATATATAATATAATCCCTGAACTATTGGATGTCTTTAAATGATCAATGACATGTTGTATTAAACGTAATGTTTTCTGCTGCGGATCTTTTTTCCCCTCATATTTATTCGCCTGTACTTGTACTTGGAACTGGTGGGGGGCATACAAAATATAACCACCAGCTCCATTACACTCTTAAGTTGACCTTATACAATCATATTACAATGCAGGCATTTTTTTAAAATAACCAACAACAACAAAAATACAACAACAACAACAACAAGATAAAATACGTAAAATTTACATCAAAAGTGAAAAAGTACAGACAGAAAAAAAGAAATCCAAAAAAAAGTCAGCATGTACTCAACAGATTATATTACATGTATATAGAAACCCACATTAAAAAAAAAGCGTTTATCAGAATATAGAGTATACCAAAAAATTAAATATTCAAAAGATCCCATTCCTTGTTGCAAGAGTCAAGTCTGTCATGACCAAGAGCAATTTGTTTTTCAATAGCACAACTTAATTTTAATTTACTAATAAAGTGATATATAGTAGGCAATATCTTGTTACATCCGCAACAAAAGAGATAATATTTGGCATGAAGGATCACAAAATTAAATTTGTCAAAAGCGGGATTTTTTCTTTATGAAACCTTTTTGATCAGTTGAAATGATACTTGATAAAACACGTTGAAGTCTTTTAGACAGTACTCTTGCCGCAATCTTATAATCATTATTTAATAACGAAATTTTCTAGATGATTAACCCCTATCCCCCTTCTTAAATAACAATGTAATTAGACCCTGCCTTTGGGAAGGAGATAACTTTTGTTCTTGATACCCCTCATTTAAACTTGCAATAACCAAATCTTTAATTTCTAACCAAAAAACCTTGTAAAACTCCGCGCTAAGACCACCACTTCCAGGGGCTTTATTATTGTTCATACATTGCAATGCAGCATTCCTGTTCACTTAGTAACCCTTCACACTTCAATGCCTCTTCATCGGTCAGAGTACTAACAATTAAATCTTTAAAATATTTATCAACATAAACATTCGTGCATTCCTTAACATACACTTTTTCAAAATATCTATGAACTTCATGTAAAACCTCTTCATCATCCTTTATGATTTTTCCATTCACATATAAACATTCTATTTCCTTTTTCTGCCAATTGCGCTTTTTCCAACTGTAAAAAATATTTGCTTGCCTTCTCACCCTTTTCAATCCATTTTGACCTCGATCTTACAAAAGCCCCTTTACATTTATGTGTATAATATTTATCTTATTTTGAACACAATTCCAGTCCAATATTGCCAAGATGCTTGGACATGGTATTGGTTTCAAACTGAAATTAGGCAGTTAGAGAGAGAGACATAATATGTTTCAGGACGTTTACGTTATTCAGGACATTTTTTTTGTAGAATTATACCTCGAAGCTTTGCAGGTACTGCCTATTCACTTTTTTGTAAAATTTGTTATGGAAACGTGGAACTTATTTTTAATGACCCGATGAACAATATACGAAACATGTCCGGAATACCATTAAGAAACGAAAAACGAATTGAAGCAAAACAAATAATCAAGAAAACAAATCATGGTTGGCATATTTGTTCTGAAGGACTGTGAATATTCTCTTTGTTTTCATATGCAATGGAAATATTCTTTACATGCAGTTGTTGATGTACGCAGACTGCTGTAACTATTGTTCTAAAATCAAATAAATTACACCACAATGGCCTCGTGTGCAAGACAACGCCATATGTTACCCCAACACACGGTAACTACAGGGAATGAAGGAATGATAATACATGTACCAGGGGCGGATCCAGCCGGCGGCAAGGGAGGGGGCCTAAAAAGGGGCCCACTTCGTGCGAAAATTTGAAAATCGTGCCGGTCGATTTTTCGCTCAGTGGGGGGACCCGAAAAATTTTCCCTACGGGAAGGGTTATTTTTTCCACCGCCACCCCCTTGGGCGCCAGGAGGGGCCCAACTTCTTTTTTCAAAAAAGGGTGTTTTTTTCTAGGGGAGGGCCCTCCGGGCCCCTGATCCGCCACTGACATGTACATTAGTAGGCCTAGTATCTTATTCTTCTTTTCTATTTTTCTTTTCAAGGAAGCCCAGCAGCTTGAAACAGAAAATGCGAAGCTTCGAGAAGAAATGAAAGCACTTGAATCAGAACGAAGCCAGCTACAATTCCTGTTTGACATGCATTCTCCTAAATGCATGCTACAGCAAGCATCATCACCAGTATTTCACACATTATCAAGCGTCCAAATCACTGACTCAACTTGCGAATTGATACCAGTCCCACCTATCATCCAGTCACCAACTCGCGAGGTGATAGACATACACAATTTGCCTGTGTTGAGCGAAACTGTGATTATAGGAGCTAAGATAGGAGCGACGACACCTACGACAGAGTCGTACAGATCATCATACTTTCCTCCGACGCCAACAACAACTCATAGCCGTAGTTGCACGGAGCCTTCGACTCCTGCGACTCCGACGAGCGTCATGGATGCACCTGTGTTTCCAACCATGTCATTCAGCACGATTCCAATGACAACTGACGCAGATCCTATTTTCCAGGACACATCCACCAGTGTCTCGCTCATCGCTTCTCTTGCCAATAGTTCTACATGCACTCTAACCGATGCATTTGCCATTTCAGACATTGCGGATTTTCATCCTGTTGTACCTCCCACGCCTGAATTGCTAGATGATCATGATGACCCTTTATCCGAGTCTTTCGTCAAACAGTATCTTGGTGTGGACCCATTTTTATCTACAGACTTTTCCTTGCCGACTATAGTGGACAACTTAACTGACCCGGACAGTTTTATTAGTTGTAGATCAGGTCCAGGAAACATACAAATGTCCGATGAAGCATGCCTCGAAGAATCGGGACTGATCAAACCTTCGACAGAGAGACCAATTAGAACAGAATCTTACACTGTACACACTAAGCCTGTGTTAGACAGTCACTTCCCGCAAGGCGAAGGGGAGAAAATAAACCCCCTTTCAAGAGCCGACGATCCCACTCCTGACACTCCTGTTACTATGTCATTATCAGCCTTGCTTGGTGTCTCATTCGAAGGTATAGATGAGACGATAGATGACGCGTTGTCTTTCAGTACATCTTCCATGGTGCAATAGGTCTTTAGAGTTCATGAAAGTTGTTATTAGGCCTGTTAAACCCATGTCATATTACAGATGCACCATGATGAGATTGTGATCTAATCAAGAGATGATTATAAATTCACAGGAAAATGAAGACATATAAAAAATTAAAAAATAAAAAAATAAAAAATCGTCTTGCATTTCCCGTAACTCTGATTGTGTCACATTAGAGAAGCTTCAGTATATCACTTAAGTGCTATCCTTTGGATCAATTAGATTAGTGTCATAAATGAACCTTGCTTACGATTGAATATTTTTTACCAACATTATTTTGCTGCTTCTTGGTTTCTCAATAAATCTCTCATTACAAAACAACCTCATGAAAAGACAAAAAAATTATGTTATGCAAACTGAAGGAAAAGGAGATTAATTTTGAAAAAAGAAATATATTGGGTAGGGTGGAGGAATAAGGTTATTTATTATTTAATACACGAGTGTGTATCTTTTGCGTATTATCATTCAACTAAATGTTTAAAGGCATTCCAATATTCTACTGCATTCACCGAAACAGACCAAATACTATAATCCATCATGCAGATCTTGGCCCAGCCATTATTTCCATTACCCCCCCCCCCTCTCGTAATATCATTTCCGAAATCCCGCTGGCTATCAAGAATTCGCTCAGATTCACCATTGCATTAGCTTTCTTTCTTTTTATTCGTGTTTTCCCTCCTTTTTTAAAACTCTTGCTCGCGGGAGGGGATCTCTGTTGGCCTTTCGCTCCCTTCTTGTACTAAAAATACTCTTGTATCTTTCAAAATGCAATGGCGCCCTCGTCTCGAGAATCTCGGCGCATTGCGTTTATCGTTGTGACGAGTATTCTTTCGCAGCTGAAATATTTTATCATTATCTCGATTCTAATCTTAGTCAGTAATCTGGATAGTGTTATGTTGTTGCATTATATCTAGTAGCTCATATACCCATGTATGTGGTATTCAAATTGTTTAGCTGAATATTTGTATGTAATTTTCATCAAATGAATTTTAATTTATCATTCATACCAAATAATTTATACACATTGAAAATGTACTATTTTTTCAAATTCGTTTTAATTAGATTAGTCAAAATGCAGTATGTGTTTATCAATTAAGAATATAGCTAATTGATAATTTTTAAATGTTTATAACTGAATTACTCAACAAAATTGTAAAGTGTGAAAATATTATATCTCTCTTGCTGAAATATGTACATAAATGATATATTTACTTAAATTTCATCCAATCATCTTTCATTGAAAAACGGATTTTACCTGAACTTTAAAAAAAAAACAAGTATGTTTTGTGGTGCAGATGCAAGTTGGCCGTTTTGCAGCTGTTATGACTCCTTAGATTGACCAATGTGAAGAAACATGTAAACAGTTTATCTACCAAGAATAAACTGCATTGTCACAGTACTTCCTGAAAAGAGGTAAGAAAAGAATATTCCAACTCTATGGGCAACTGTGTATTATATTTTGCTTTTGGTTTATCTTGGATTTAATTGCCTTAGATTTATTTTCTTACATTACAGGTATGCTATTATGTTCTTTCTTTCTTTCCTTTTTTTATAAATCGTTTTGATAGCGTTGTTCTATTCTTTTGTCCTTTTATTTGAACTGACCTCTTTAATCTATGGATAAAGAAAAAAAATAAAGATTATTAGCAGTTTTCAATTTTTTCACAAGCTACCTCTAGACATTCAGGTTGATCATTTATTTCTTGCTTTATGGTTACATTATGTGTCAGTTCATATTTACTGGTAAGCCTGAATTTGAGGTCCTCTTTCTTGGTGGATATATAGAACCCCATACTTTATCATGTATTTTCTCCTTAGAAGTAAATGAATATAACCCAAATGAAAGTTTTAATTGGTTGGGTGCAAAGAAACAAAATAAACAAGTATTATGTGAGACAACGACAACAAGCATTTTTCAGTGACCATACTTAAATGTAATTGCCTTAGAAGTGTTACCAAATTAATCACGTGTTGAGAATGCCTTCATGGTCTTCGTGCCATTAATATTTGCCATTTTAAAACCAGGTATTATTACATTTTAATTCTACTTTTCCACCCTGTTTGTTTCCACATGTACTTTATACATATTTTGATTGTCTTAAAGACTGCTCTGTATTATAAATGTTATTTTATTTGTATGCATGTAAATAAACAATCTGATTATCAGAAAGGATAACATTCTTCAATATCTCTTTCATGTGTCACATTGTCCATGTACAAGTACAAGTATGTGTATTATAATGGGTACAATTTTAGGATTTTGCAGCAATACACCGAGATTTAAAAAAAACATAAGAACATTTCAAAGTAATGGTAGAAAAGAAAGGGAAGAGTGAAAGTGGGAGAAGAAGTAAAGGAGAGCATGAGAGATAGATAGAGAATGAGATACAGAGACAGAGACAGACAGACACAGAGGGAGAGAGAATAATGAAAAACAAAAGTAGAGAGTTCCTCTTGTATCTGAGTATCTGAGTAAATAAGGAAATATAGTACATTGGTCTATATACTATTTGTCAATTAAATTTCATACAAGCACAACTAAAAGGCACAGGAACAAAGAACACACATAAATGCAGAAACACATTTTACTATTAATTTGTTTTCATAAATTACATCATTTACTTTTAATTAATAACAAAAATTGATGGACCGAGATTGAAAAGGTATCACCTAAAACCAAGAGACTGCGATAAAAAAATGACAGACCTACATTACACCATAGTGCTGTTTACTTATTGAAAACAAGATTTCTAGTTTTCAACAAACAATGAACCATTTGTTTACAAACATAGTATCCAATGAATGAACCAACACTCTATCTAAGGAATATACAACATACATTCCTGTCCATGTGTAAAGAACCTTTATGAAAACAAAAGCAACAAAACAATACTTTACTTAGAAATATCTTTATCTCACCACTGCACTCACTATTTAATATGCTTCAGGAAAAGTATTTCATATCATTTTTTGTTTGTTCAAGATGCTTGGGTAAAAGATGCTGATTGAGAAAGGTAGACCTTTAAAAATTATACAAAAATGCACAAGTACAATGAAATTGAAAGTGAAATTGAAAGTGAAAAACATGGTCGCATCTTTGAACAGGAACAACACTTATGAGAAATATTTGTTTACACAAGGAGACATATGTTTGGTAATAAATTGTTCTAGATATCTTATAATTGCATCGCTCTGGAGTAGTACAATATTTTACACATAAATAGTAAGAAAAAAAACACTCAGAACCACTACAGATCAGCTATTCAATTAATTTGTTATAACATCTTCAAGGATGGATGATACATTGTGTATAATCAGCTGTCGCTATGTGTGGAGAGCTTCAGGCAAAATGTAGGGTCATCAAGATTAATTTCTCTCTTAGAAGTAAATAAAAGTTTTAATCAAGTAAAATGGTTTATTGTGTGCAATAAATGAACTAACAATACACAATCTTAACAATAGAGGGTGCTATACATGCATTTCCAAAGTGAGTTGAGAGCCATGATTACATTAGCAAAGTGCACACTGCTTCAAATGTTTAGAAATGTACTCAGTCTATTCCATGTGTTCCAGAAAGCAGATTCTCTAGATGTCAGCCATCTCAAATCTGCATATTTATTCTTACACTGGATGCATAGAGTCCATAAGTTGTCTTTATAAACTTATCACCATATTGATTATAAATCTGGCATTTCCTGTCATACTATGTTTTTTAAACACTGGTATGAAATAAGCCCTCAAGTCCATCAGAGTAAAATGATTGATAGACACACATCTTTATAGAAATATATTTTATAATCTGTTTGTTTACTAGTATACACATATCTTTGTGAATATGCTGTTTTACCCATATTGTGCCATTATAGTTTTAATGTTAGGATGCTATAAAGCAAACTCTTTCATCACACTTTTATCCTCTTTGATCTTGTCCCATGTTTCCAGGCACTCTAAACAGAAAGGATAATACTAGCAACTTACAGCTGTCAAATTAAATTGATACGAGAGCCTGGAATATTCACAGATGAAATCAAATACAACATTTGATAACACATTTTACCTTTCTAAATATATTACTCATTGCGGATGTAGTATTGAAAATAATATCGCTAGTGATATTCGTTTGTCTCGCAATGTGGTCAATATGGTCATTTTACCTTTTTCAGTGATAACACTCTTAAAAATATAATCTCAATGAAATATCAATTTATCCTTTGTAGTTGGTGGACTAATTGATCACAACAATTCCTGAACTGCAAAAATGCTGCCCTCTGAATCAATTATCAAATATTTGCATTGCCTGAACAATTTTTACGCCAATATTCCTATCAAATATAGGCAGATGAGGTCATCTCATTCTTTGATTTATTTAGGTGCAACATTCTTATGCAGACTAACAACTAGTCAAAAAAGGTCCTCAAAACTAAAGGCTATAGTCTAATGGACCTTTTGTGGAGAACTATTACAGAGGAGACAAAATATTCACAAAATAAAATTTCTCATTCTAATGGATCTTCAGATTCATGGGCAATGGGTTCTTATATATTTCCTCTTGTGTATATTCAGTCTACTGGTCTGCTCCTCATTCTCATACATGTAAGTTCAAATGATGAATATATGTTTGCCTTTCCAAAAACAAGAGAAAGAATCATCTTCTATTCACATAAAAACACTTCTTCTGAGTAAGTTTTGACCCATGGTATAAGGTGAAACACAGTCACATGAGTTGATGGGGCATGTCTTTACATGAGATCCCAACCATGAAGTACCGGTAACTGTTCTGAGGTGGCACTCTGAATAAATATGCAGAGGGCCAAAATCCCTTTGATGGCTGGAAAAGGTAATAATTTCTCTTCATGGCTCTCTGTACAATAACTGAGTTTCACTGATCTGTAATAAAAGGAAAAAAGAAAATGTTAGGATCATGATCAAACTCTGAAAAAAAAATACAGTGAGTCAAGCATTTTTTATGTGATGATTAGTTTTTTTTCAAAGAAAGTTAAAACATACATGTTAATGTTGCTGCTAGCATTTGATCAAACAAATCGTGACTGAAAATGTGTTCAATTTAGATCATCAATGAAATAGGTCATGTTCTTTTCCCCCTAAGATTTTATGCACAACTTATCAATGAATTGAAAAACACTTTATTGTTTCATCCACAACATACAGTAGTAGCACATGTTATTTTAAAGCTGTTGTAATAATACAAGGTTTCAGGAATACTACCTGAAGAGGACATCTGGACAACTACCCCTTAAAAATAAGCTTAAAGCCCCTAAAGTGTTGGGAGCCCCAAAAAAGTGATGGCAAAATTTCACTTAAATTGTATCATAATGTGAAAGAGGATGTCATTTAAGAAACATTTCTGCAAGGATTTTTAAAACAAATGTGTTTGAAGTCGAATATTGATGAAAGAATACAAAATTTAGGTTTTCTGCATACAACAGAAAACCCAAATTATGTATTCTTTGATGCTAAATATATTACTCATTGCGGATGTAGTATCTGAAATAATATCGCTAGTGATATTTGTTTGTCTCGCAATGTATGGTCAATAAGGGATCTAAAAGATTACGACAATTCGTGTGCCGCTGCAACACTTCGTCATTCGGCGCACGAAACGTCGTGATCTTTTAGATCCCTTATTGACCATACATTGCGAGACAAACAAATATCACTAGCGATATTATTTTCAATATGTATTCTTTTATCAATATTTGTCTTCAAACACATTTTTTTTGGGGGGGAGGGGGGGAATCTTTGCAGAAGTGTGTCTCTTAGATGACATCCTCTTTCACATTATCATACAATTTATCAATTTAAGTGAAATTTTGCCATCAAATTTTTGACAAATTTGGGGCTCCCAACACTTTAGAGGGCTTTAACCAAGTTACCCATAGGCAATTATTTACAGGGCAATTAAATTAGGGGACATTTGTCCGGGGGTTAAATTCCTAGGGGGGGGGGGGTTTAAAGAGAGGGTACTTATCTGGGGTGAAAGTCAACTTTAACTTGATCTGCAGAATTCACCCACTCACCTTATCATACTTCATCTTCATTCAGGAGCATATTGGCAATACCATTCTTGATAGGAAACTTTCTTCCAGACTCAGGACACACAAGATTACCTTCTACTATTTCAATCTGTCATTTAAAATAAGGAAAGAATATTGAACATTAACAGTATATTGGCACAACTATACATTAATTTGTCTTTTTTTTGTTTTTCTGTATATCATACGAAATACAATGTGTGATTAAACAGGCACACATGGACATGTAGGAAAACAAAATCATTTTTCACAATGACAGTAAAATAGGCGATTTGTTCTATTTTTGTCAGCAATCTAGAGCTTGGCTTTTGTTGAATACACAATAAATGGGTTTTCAAATATATATTGGTCTCTTTCTTATAAAAAAAATTTGTCCCTTCAACAATAAACTAAAAGTAAAAACAGCAGTAATAAAAAAAGAGACAATATTACACCGTTTACACATATAGATAGGTAGATACATGTAGATAGACGAGAGGAGAATGGATTTGAAATGGAGGGTATAAGCTTACCTCAAGTAAGACTCTATGAGCTTCTTTTAAGAAGTCTTCATCACTCTCATAGTTTTCAACTGGTTGTGCAGGTAAGCTACCACTCATGTTGATCTACAGAATAAAATGTATTGAAAAATTAAGATTAACACAAACATTTATGCTTATGCAACTGAGAGAAATATATGCTTTTCTGAATTATAAGACTTGTTTTTGTTCTAATAGGGAATGACAATAGGAGTGTCAATATAACGACATTGACAAAATGTATGAAATAAAGGAAATTGTATAAATAATAACACTCTTGTTTCCTAGTGATTCTCATTTTCAATTAGTGATCACTCTTTTTAATAGCTATCAGACCTACATGTACAAATGGACATAAATTTATATAAGCACTTTATTGAAATATCTTTTTTTTCACTTCAGTATTAAGTTGCATATAAACACAATATATAATGCCTGCAATTGAAAAGCACATGTAAAAATAGTGAAAAACATGCCAAATAATAGTAGAATGAGAAGACTTACACCACATGCTGTGTCATACAGGGCAGTCCAGTCTATTCTTGGAATCATTCTAGCGATGAAGTCTGGATTAAATTCCACTTCCAGTATCCTTGTATTTTCAGGCTGTAAAAAACAAATTAGGAACATGCAGACTTGAAATTGTACTTCTGACTGTTCTGAGGCAAAATGATGAAAGTGTGACTAAGAGAAAAACATCATTTGGATTTTGATGTAACTTGCACTTTGCAGTCTGCAACTTGAGGATCTATATATAAACTAATAATTATTTTAGGAGTCCTTCTCAGTTCTTATCTTCACTCTTAACAGATGTATATCAATGTCTCTCAGTTAACTTCTTTTGCTTGGTATATGGTACGTCTCATTTATCATTTTGTAAACCACAACCAAGTTTCATTCTATGATCTTTTATTTTATTCTCCTTAAGAATGCCGTTTTCTTATTGTGCTCAATCCTGCCTGGATATTAACATCTAGCTCATAGTGATTAGTTTATATAGTAACAAATAAAACAAGTAATACAATCATTATGATTTGAATCTTTTTTTAAATCCTTTCATTTGGAAAGGGGGTGCTATCACAGTTATTCATGTTTCTATATAGCCAAGCTCTATCCTTTTTAGAATTAGTATTGGCTATTGCCTTTATTTGCCTTCCATGCTTTTGTTTTTTTGTTTCATGTTTGAATGCTGTTGTAATATATAATCATCGTTCTCATCATTCTCAGTATTTGAAGTACATGTATATCAAGAGAGGTTTACATTTAGTTACTTTATGTATATATATTTTGTTGGGGGGCTATGGCTAGACCTATACGACTTAGATCTACAGTAATTTTTGTTAAAAGGTCTACATTTCTATATGTTTGTTTGTTTTTAAAGTTTACATCATGCATTATCAACTATTATCATAATTAAGCACTTGATATACATAGGCCTATAGGTCTATTATAAGTCCATGCATGATTGAATCATATTATCATGATTATTATTAATATTAATGTAAATGAACGTCATATTATTAATGTCCATTGACGTTGACAGCACGAGCACGACAGAGTCAACATCTCGCGACTGACATGCGTGTCGGTTTGGCAAGGTTCTTCGCTCGTTTTCATGATCCTGATGATGCCTGGCTGATGTTGAAATTACATTTAGATTTAGATCTAGATCTAGTATAGACCTATTTTAGTTGTACTATCAATGATGGGCTTTCATGTATATCAAGTTTGATCAAACATGTCATTGCCAGCGCCATCACGCCATGTGTGCTTTTTTGCTCATACTCATCATAGTCATATCACATAGCATAGGCCCGCCCTCAGCCTAGGATAAGGCTATATAGTATAATATTATTATATCATTCATAGTCATATGCAAATAATAAATAGGCCTAGATCTAGACTATGTCACACGATCGTCTAAAAAACCCACGAGATATTCTTTAAAAATCTTACCTCTATTCTTAGAGGGTATCCATTCTTTACTCCTTTGACGTGAGAAGTCAGCATATTATGTGTCAGCAACTTCATTGTTCTAACCACCGTCAATCTCATCTAACGACACAAAATTCTATCAAATATAGTTCTATGTATGGACCTCTCATTCGCTTATACACGCACGTACAAACACATGTACGATTACTATTTCAACATGGGGGCTGCCATATTGGAAACGCAATGGATAATGGGATATCTAAAACAAAATAGTCTGTACCACAGACTTAGTAAAATCAATAGAGTCTACATGTACTAAGTTTACATGTCTTATCGTTGCCATGCACTTACAGGCTGCATGGCCACTTATGTGCATTAATATAGCAGTAATTACTAATTAGGAATAATAAATAACGATGATTCAGGAGATTTGAAAGTAAAATTATCTACACCTCGAAAAGCCCTTAGTGTTGAACACCAAAGACTTTGGAATTTGAAAAAAATGAAGACAAAAATTCTTTATGTATAAATGTTGATTGACTTAATTACATCCTATACCCTGATAGCAGACTGACGTCTTAAAGACGTCATAAATTGGTCGTAAAGTGGTAAACACGTCGTACGTCGTATGGACGACGTCATAACGACGTCATTATGTCGTCTTCAAAAGACTATTTTTCCAAGATAATTTGTGTCGTATTGACGACGCCATTACGACGTCGTTATGACGCCTTTAAAAACTATTTTTTCCAAGATAATTTTTGTCGCATTGACGACGCCATTACGACGTCATTATGGCGTCTTCAAAAGACTTTTTTTCCAAGATAATTTGTGTCGTATTGACGACGTCATTACGACGTCGTTATGACGTCTTTAAAAAAACTATTTTTTCCAATATAATTTGTGTCGTATTGACGACGTCATTACGACGTCGTTATGACGCCTTTAAAAAAACTATTTTTTCAAGATAATTTTTGTCGTATTGACGACGTCATTACGACAACATTTTGACGTCTTTAAAAGACTATATTTTCCAAGATAATTTTTGTCGTATTGACGACGTCATTATGACGACTTAAAAAGACTATATTTCTAAGATAATTTTTGTCGGATTTACGACGTCATTACGACGTCATTATGACGTCTTTAAAAGATTGATTTTTCCAAGATAATTTTTGTCGTATTGACGACGCCATTATGACGACTTTAAAAGACTATTTTTCCAAGATAATTTTTGTCGTATTGACGACGCCATTACGACAACATTATGACGCCTTTAAAAGACTATTTTTCCAATAAAATCTATGTCGTAATGACGACGTTATTACGAAGTCATTATGACGTCTTTAAATGACTACTTTTCCAAGATAATTTTTGTCATATTGACGACGCCATTACGACAACATTTTGACGCCTTTAAAAGACTATTTTTTGCTAATATAATTTTTGTCGTATAGACGACGTAATTATGACGGCTTGCGAAGACTATTATTTGTCATTAATTTTTGTCGTATGGACGACGTTATTACGACATCATTATGACGCGTCTTTAAATGACTATTCTGTCCAATATAATCTTTGTCGTATTGACGACGTTAATTTGACGTCATTATGACGCCTTTAAAAGGCTATTCTTTCCAATGAATTTTTTGTCGTATGGACGACGTAATTATGACGTCTTTCGAAGAATATTAATTGTCATTAATTTTTGTTGTATGGACGATGTTATTATGACGTCTTTAAAAGTCTATTTTCTTCCGTAATAATTTTTGTCGTGTGGACGATGTCATATGACGTCTTTCAAAGACTATTATTTGTCATTATTTTTTTGTCGTATGGACGACGTTATTACGTCATTTGACGTCTTTATAAAAAAAAAGAGAACAGTAGAAACCAAAAGAAACCATTAGGATCAAATATGAGCATTTGTCACTGAGTAAATAGGGCAATTATCAGAGGTGAAAATGGGGAACTTCTTTGCCCCCAATCATTAGTCATTATCAGATTGTGCACCATCTTGACATGCAAAGGTCTGCAATATCGATCAAGACTAAACATGCTCTAATCTCGCTATTTGAAAAAGGCTGTGTGTGTGATACTCAAGGCCGTAGGCCTACACAATACATTACAATGTGTATATGTACTGTATATATAGTATGCATTGGGAGCCGGAGCTGATCGAAGTGTAAATGGCCGTTATACAGCTGCCATTGTACAGTGCAGTACTCTGTTTTCCCTGCTAATCTACAGTATGGGTAAGTCTTAGAATTACCTAATTTATTTACAAAATGTACATAAATCTATAGTTACTGTTTTCTGTTCTGAAAAGTTGACATGCATGTTTAATATGTATGTCTAATGATTGTGAGCTCGGACTTTCAACACCTGCTGACAAAAGTAGTCCCGTGTACTGATAATTGTGTCATAATGCAGGCAGCTTGGTGCTGTATGTACTACGTCCATGCTGTTCCCTTCTATGTATTTTTATGTAACATCTTGATCCTGTTGATGGGATGCATGGTTGGGGCATCATTTGAAGCAAAGTTTATTCATTTGCCTACACATGACTTTAAAGGGAAATCCAACCTGAATATACAACTAGATCTAGTCTACTCTCAAACTAAAAGAAAGTAGAAAAATAAGAGAAGCAAACTGATGAAAGTTTCAATAAAATCTGACTAGGTCTAGATATTCTGATTAGTCTGATTTGGGTAGGGTCGGCTCCTCTCTTTAGACTTAGAAACAGAAGCCGACCATAGGGTCTGCTCTGCAAACAATTCTGGGCGCTAGTGTAATTGATGTAGAGGTGTCGTGGTCGAGTGGACACGTCCGGACTGTCGATCACAACTGGTCCGCGGTTCGAGTCCCGCCGCGCACTAATGTCCTTTGGCAAGACATTGATCTACATTTGCCACACTCCACCCAGGTGAAGTAAATGGGGACCTGGTAGGAATTCATTCTTGAAATGCAGAGCACGTGACAGCTGCTCTGCTAAAGCCAGGTAATTATGTTGCATTATTGTAGAGCGCTTACTAAGTAACTTAGAGACTTCTGATAAAGTAAGTGTTAGGCGCTATATAAGCAAATATAATTATTATTATTAGTGTAGTTTCGTATCCATTTTTTAAAACCCTAACCCTAACGGCGTGGAGATACCCTACTAAAACATAACCCAAAATCAACTAAATCTTCATCAATTGTTCAAATAATGGTCATGATTTAAAAGTAGTTATGTTTCTTACCCCTTTCGTGTCAATTTTCTTATCTTTTTGGATTATTTTTCCTAAAAATGAAGGCTTAAAATATACACTTTCTCACGTGATTCACGGCAAACTGCTGCACAATACAATGGCATACCGTACGCCTACCGACGCCTGCCTCACATCTGCTGTGAGTAATGTCAGTTTTGAGAATTTAGTGCTTTATTATTTTAAAAAATAAAAAGAATTGGTTATTTGCGCAGCTAAATGATTTGAATTAATTGCAATTTTTATAAGACTGGGCCCAGATGTCTGGAAATTGAGCTTTGTGAGTGCGATGCGCAGAGGAATAAAGCATTGTGACTTGTGTCACATACATATAACCTTAAACAAGTCGTTTCTACAGAGTTTAGTCTTTAGACAGCAAATGTATCAGAAAAAACTTCACCTTTGAAGACGTGCACAAATTTGTGTTACCATAAATTGTTTTAATGGTATAAATTCTAATCAATTCATGGTGTGTTCCTATAGGCTACCGTAAACACAAGCCTTTATCTGGAAATAATCGGTTACACCAGTAAATGGTAAACAAAATTCTTTCCCCACAGGCTGTACAAAGAAGTTTGTAGTAGGCCTATACATGTGTTGCACATGCATACATTATCAACCATTCATTTTGTTTTAACGTTATTTATTTTCTCATTAATTGTAGGCATCTTTTAACATATTTCGTCAAAGCAGTGGATTCAAAGCACATTGTGGCCACAATAGATTGGATTGACGTGAGACGTACCATGCAGAAAATGCTACTTTCTCTCAGCCTTCTGGATGTTCCTTAAGGATCAGCAGCCTCATGAAAAGTCGAAGCCATTATCGGTAAATGTGTACATGTACTTGTATTATTTTTGTACATTTTTGTCATATTGTGCATGATCACCGACTAATTAGACACTACAGAATTGATCATTTCACTCGAAAGGCGTATTTTTCCTTACCGGTAGTTTCAAATATACAGTCAAACCTGTCTATAGCGACCGCCCAAGGGAAACACAAAAGTGGTCTTTGTAGACAGGTGGTCTTTGTAGACAGGTTCCTTTAGTACATTTTTCAATGAGAAACCATTTTCAAGGGAAACAAAAATGTGGTCCTTGTAGACAGGTGGTCACTAAAGCAGGTTTGACTATATATACCGGTATATATAATTCAATTAATTTCAGATCACTAAAACCTGCAGGTATGTTGCAATAACCGACCATATTTTGCGAGTTTCAAACATTTTTATTTCCCTTCAGCATAGGTCAAGGAGCTTTTATTCTACCCTCATCAGCAAACTAGAATTGTATTGATAATTTACAAAAACAATCCTGAATCACGTTTTGCATTGCCAACAAAAGTTTAAAATCCAAAGGTGTGTTTACATTATGTTTGTGAGCAATGAGAAATTATTTCTGATAAATCTTACCAAGCAGTAATTTTCTGGCAGAATTCATTATTTAATTAATTGTTTACATTTCAGTTTTAAAATATATAACAGTTTTTTCTTAATTGTATTCCTTTCTTTTTGCTTTCTTCATCCATTAGAATTCTTTGCGCCTATGTACCCGGGATCTGAAAGCAGTGCATAATACAGGAGATTCCACCCAAAAGCTAAACCGTGAGTCCAAGCTGAAGAGGAATATTTCCAAAATGATGTCTACACTCACCCGATAGCATAACTGCAAGAAATATTTCAGGTTATTTTTTCCATTGATTATAGAGAGAGATTGGGGGAGGGGATGGGGAGGGGTGAGGTGTAGCCACAAACCTGAATGGCAAAGCTGTAGAACTGAATCATGTCACTTGCAATTTTAACGAATTACAGGGTTTACAAACTGACATAATGATTTGGGTAAAAAAATCAGTATTTTGCGTATATTTGTAATTACTATTTATGAAGTTGACCTGTTTCATATACTTATGTCGTACACTTGATATGCTCTGTCTCATGCTCACCCCCCACCCCTTTGTATCGGTTCCTAAAACCTGTGTATGATATAAGTTGGTAATAGAGAAAATTGAGTGAGGTAAATGCAATACAAATCGATTCCATTCTTAAGCAATTAAGACTTGCTCAGGTACGGCACGTGAACCGCCAACAAATTTTAAAAATGATGCAGATTTGGTTTATGTGTAAAGTGAAGTATGTTTTGGACTGCGCGTATTCAGTGAGCTTTGTTTTATAATATACAGAAATGTAAAGCATATTGAACTTTATGTCAACATTAAAAATACTCTGCGGTTTTGAATGTTTTGCAGCATCATATCTGAACGAGCCATAAAGGGACTTAGTTACATTGTTCAGATGAGAGATAATGGTGCTAAGGTATTGACTTCAATGTTAGATGTACAATTAAAGATAATATGAAAGTTCGAGTGAAAAGACCATTATTAATGATAACAATTGGGAAAACTGATGTGGTCAATTCCTTAATTCTCCCAATTATATTATTATAATTTAATTTAATTTTAGGTGAATGTAAATCATCACAAAGCAAAGAATTGGCTCTATATACCTTTTCCAAACATTTAAGTGTTGAAAGTTTTTTAAAGGCCTGTTTTATATCTTATTTTCAGCTCAGACGAGATGCGCAGTACACTAAGCTTGCCCAAAAGCATGACAGAGATAAATGCCTTGTTCCTGCCCCCTCTGCCTTTGAAGGACAGCGCCTCCCTAGAAGACACTTTGCAACACAGGCTGCTGAGCTGCCGCTTGAGAAGCCCTCCACCTTACCCACCTGAAAGCAAAACGCTGGTCAGACCAGTGGAATTCGCCTACTACCAACTTGAAGGAGTTCATCCCAGAGCCCTGTGCAAAACCAAGTGGCAGCGACCTCTCAAGAAAAGCTGGGTCAACCTCAACCGTATCAGAATTGGAGTTGGCCGTACACAATACTTCCTGCATAAAATTGGAGCTGATCCATCGCCAAACTGTGCCTGTGGAGAGATCCAAACTATGGATCATGTCATCGATGCTTGTCCTATCTACAAATCCCTCACGGTGCTTCTGGACTTCGGGAGCTCGATGATGAGACAATCAGTTGGATAAATAAGGATCTTCCTATCATGATGTACTCCTTGATATTCTTCGCACGAACGAACGATGGAAAACGGTTGGGGAAAATTCAAAATTTATTGGGAGAATCAACTGTTAAAGTGAGTGGATCGTCAGTTTCCATGTGCAGAAGGCCATAATTCGCTGACACCAGACTTGGTGGAAATAACATTAATGGGAGTACAAATCTGCACACAGCAAACCCGTAGGCCAGTCAAGAATTACCTCCTAATCTCTCGGAGAGTCTAGCTTCGATCCCGCTTCGATCGGGTGAGGGAAAAGCAAAGCATTACATAAGGTCGAATGGTCATAAAACTGAAGGCTAACCCTGGTGATTGACAACACCTGTTATTGGGTAAACACCGAACGGTGTCGAATTCCCCATGAGAGCTGACTTCTATGTGTCTTTAAAGGGTGTCACACTGTGGCGCCTTCTAAGAAAACCATAAATATCTTTGTGGTTTGAGAATTTTTGGTAGTTAAAAGTATAAAATTGTTGGATTGTACCTGTGATTTTGAAAGCACAATACGGCTTACCTATATTGAATCTAAGTTAAATTTTAATTCTTTGTGAAAATACCCCAGGAGTTTCAAACTTGCCAAATGAATGTTGTGACATAAGCAATGGAATATATCTGTTTGTGCTAAACTGTTTCATCATGCTTGCTATTTTATCTTAAAGTTGGAAATATCTTCTGCATCATTATTGCACAGTCACCTTGAATTGCCTAATTGAGCCAGTCGTACTGGCAGGAATGTTTAATCTGATCAAAATTGTGTTTTTATACTTCAGCTTCTGTATTCGCAAACAAAATCTTTGATGATATTTATAAGAATGAAAGTTGCCACTGCCAGTAATGCCTTTTCTTATATTTAAGTCATGTGCCCGTAAGAAGCAGGTTTCTAGCACAGAGAATAGGTACAGTTGAGCTAATTTCTGCACAGTTTTCCAATATGCTGTATCGCCAAATGCGAACATCGTGGTTTCAACGGGCAAGCAACCATCATCAGAAAACTCTGCAGGTATCAGCATAGCTCTCCCTGTTTTCCTTGCTGCCAACTTGTTTCTTTTGAGTGTAAGAGATAACTAAGCTAAGCCATGTGTTTATCATTTGTGCCATTTTCTCTTATGTGTGATATAGATTGTATAGTTTTATACTTCATTTGCATGTGCCTTTTAAAACTGTGAATATGAATTATTGCCATAAACTTAGAGATTCCCTTGTATGTAACAAGAATTTATCTTTCACGCTCAGAAATTCTATATTGAATGAGCATCTGTGTTTACTTGATGTATTATGTGCTGCTAATAATGCAATTACTTCTGTTGACATATAGCCATTTGTCTTGACTCTCTGGTAAGACTTGTTTCCAACAACCTTTTGTTTTATCTGATACTCTTTATCTGCATTACAGTCTTGTGGTTGTGAGGAGCAGGTTTGCAGCATGGAGACGAGGTAGAGCTATGCTGATGAATGCCCTGCTTTCCACTATTCTGTTTTGCTGAATGTGAGGAGCTTCCCAGTGTGATGTTTGCTTATCTACTAAAAAACTGCGGTATCAGTATAGCTTTACCTAGTCTCTATGCTGCTAACCTGCTTCTCACAACCGCAAGACTTATAAGTTTAACCAATTATGCAATATAATATGTCATGGTTTCTTGTACTGATAAGTGAATTTAATTTGAAAGCAAATGAAAACCGTTCTTTAATTGTAATGTTTATCTTTAAAAAGTAGCACATTTTATGACAAAACAGATATCTTTGTGATGGCCTGTTAACTTTATTAAAATCAATTATGAGATTAGGATGGGGATGGAAAGACACTGTACGTATAGAAGGCAAGTTAGAAAAAGAAGGTATAGAAATAAGTATTTTATAGTTTTGTGTTATCCTTCTTCACACCATTTACATGTACATTAAAAATATGAAAATTACTTTCTGTCTGGCATGTATATATTACCGTATGTGATGCAATATTTGTTGCTTTGATTGTACCGTGTGATTGCTCAGAATGAGTGATTTGTACACTTTCTTCCTTGATCAGGTGGTCATATAGATGTCATTTAGAGGACAAAAAGACGTAAAGCTCATGTAAGGATAAAAAGTACATCGAATTGGTGTCCTTATGTCTTCCGTTGCTACAAATTTACGTCTTGAAGATGTCCTTTTAACCAATAGGATGGACAAATTGTGTAAAGATTCAAGTCCGTACAATGTAAACTATTGATACAAGTTTATGCTTTTAAGACGTAATTTTTACTTAAAAGATGTAAAACTACATAAATATATGGCATCTGTATGACGACTTCCTTTTTTACAATTTAACGTCTTAAAGACGTCTTTTTTTACCAGTAAGACGTAAAAATCACATTAATATATGACGTCAGTACGACGTCTACCTTTGATACAAGTTACCGTCTTGAAGGCGTCTATTCTTTATCAATAAGATGTAAATATCACGTCAAAATGTGATGTCCATACAATGTATACACGAAGTCTGTAAGACGTCTTTCTTTAACTAATAAGACGTAAAAATCACGTCAAAATATGACGTCCTCACGACGACGTATGCGGGTGCAAGTTTACGTCTTTTTGACGTAAAGTTATGTCGTCTTAAAGACGTCTTTCGTTAACTAAAAGACGTAAATATGACGTCCATATGACGTCTTCCTATGGTACAAGTTGACGTCTTGAAGACGTCTTTCTTTAACTAATAAGACGTAAAAATCACGTCAAAATATGACGTCCTCACGACGACGTATGCGGGTGCAAGTTTACGTCTTTTTGACGTAAAGTTATGTCGTCTTAAAGACGTCTTTCTTTAACTAAAAGACGTAAATATGACGTCCATATGACGTCTTCCTATGGTACAAGTTGACGTCTTAAAGACGTCTTTCTTCGACGAATAAGACGTCAAAATCACGTCAAAATATGTCGTCCTGAAGACGACGTACGCGGGTGCAAGTTTACGTCTTTTTTACGTCATGTTATGTCGTCTTAAAGACGTAGTACAAGACGTAAATATGACGTCTTTAAGACGTCGCTCTGCTATCAGGGTAATTTGAAAAGAGATTAATGATTGGGAAGTTAACTTTAGAATATCCTGCAAATAGGGTTTATGTACATGATGAACGTCCAAATTACTAATGCTATTATGTTGTTAAATTCTGGAGAGAGATGTCAGTGCACTTTGTTTTGTATAGCACCTGTGAGTCATAAGTTATTAGATAAGTGCGCTTTATAAGTCAGTTTATTCTTATTATTATTATTATTATTATTATTATTATGGGGTTAGCTTTAGGGTTAGGATTAGGGTTAGCTAAGGAACTTAAGTCTTTAGATTTAGCTTCATTGGTGAAGCGTTGGTTGACCTCAACGTGTGGTCAATACGGTGGTGGGGTTTTCTAAAGTGCCTGTTCCCACAAAAAAAATTGGTTCATAATAGGCTAATAGCGCTTGATTAAATTATCTCTAAGCACTAAGGCCTACAAATCATTACCCCTGGTCATCGGATTCAGGCTTGCCCGAACAGAATGTATGCACATTCTCCACTCCCTAGCCGGGAGCAATGCCATACGTGTACGTGTCATATGCCATGTTAGAGATTGAACCAATGTATTTTAGTATGGAGTATTGTTATGATGTATGACATTCATATTTTATCGGTATTTAAGTTTTAGGTCTATTAATCTTGAGCTTTTTGGGAGCAAATTATAATCAAACTGCTCCATTTCCCCCTCATCACTTCCAAACTGTGATTTGATTCTGCTATCTTCAGAAAAGTCTATTCATGTTTGATTTTATTTGATTTAATTTGTAGGTATCAATGTGTTCATATTAGGGAGTATTGTTATGATGTTTAACAAATTATTAATATTTTAGTTTTAGGCCTATTTTGTATTTTATCAATTTCGAGCCTTTTCCATGTTCTACAAGTAACGTGTCTGAAGTAAAGAGACTAAAAAATGCGAGCTCGAGCTGAGAACAAAGCATCCTGGGATATTATGATGATGTTGTTTGTGCATTTCTCTACAGCTGCGAACTGTTACTAATCGGAGCTATTAAATACTTTTTCCTGCTTTCTGTGATACGCCAGGGGGGAGCAGGTATGTTAAGAACATATCTTGATATTCATTCAATGTGTTAGTGAAAGAAATTTGATATATGGTCGAATAAAACATGACTAAACACGACTACAAACTGTCATTCCTCTGCACATCCGTGTGCAGTCGCGAGAGGCATACGAAGCTTCATTTACTATTACCCCTCGCCTGGCCCGCTCGGTGCCCAGCCGTGGGTGGTCATTCGTCTAATGCGGCGGATCACTTTTGACATGACACGACCGACCGCGACCATGTGCATGATGAAATTGACTGTCTTGACTCTTGTCATTCCATTGACATCCACAATCAAAGCAGTTAATTTTCATGGTTCTAAGGTGTAGAAATTATTTGTTCTGTTCCTCATAGTCTTACTCTTACATTACAAAGTTACAATAGAGCTAGGACTCGGAGTCTAGCCTAGGATTAGTACTACTAGTACTAGGAGTAGATCTAGGACTGGACCGGTTTAATAACCTTCTTCTTCTTCTTCTTCCTCATTAAGTGCTACTTCATACAACAAAGATTACGCACTGCAGTGTGGACTGTGGTGTGTGCCATGTCTAGAATGTGTGTAGGCATCAATCCAGGTGCAAAATATATACATATGCAGTGATGTGCTGTTAGTGTTAAAAAGCGTAGACAGCGATGTGCTGCCATCAGTTGGACGCTTCCTTCAATGCCCTTTTAAAGGCATCCAGAGTAAGGATGCCTAAATCGGAAAAATACTTGAAATACAGTTCATTTTATGGTACCCATATTCCTTACAGACACGCGTAAGATATTCGATTTTTCAGATTCGGGTAGCGGGACCGCCGATTACATCGCTAAAATGTGATATTTAAGGATACATTTTCCTTTGCAAATGTGGTTCTCCGGTGACTCTGGTATGTTATTGTATGTGTGTGATATGTGATATGCTATTATGCAATATATTTTAAAGGATTTTACCATGCAGCCAACGGACTGGCCGAAAACTGCCTCCGGCCGAAAACTCCCTCCTTTACTCTACCGTAGTCTACATGTGCCAAACAATTTTGGTAGAAAATGTATGGTAGTGGCTGAGTAATCATGTAGTAATGAGCATGGAATTTAGAAAGATAAGGAAATCCGGCTAAGTAGGCCATAGGCCTGACACTATGATTCATGACCATGTGCTTTAACACGGGCCCGTTTCTCGAAACCAACGACAAAACAGTCGTAACTTTATCCGCCAACTACGGAGATGTCTATGAATATGATCTTCCTAAACCGTTTCACGAAGAGCTTACTAGCTAGACTGTGCATCTCGCGAAATCGATACTATCGGCGAGAAGAGGAGCCAAGACATAGCCTTAGTCGCAATTCCACCAGATTAGAAAAAAAGTAATTTTAGGAAAACTGCATTTATTTAAATAAATCAGGACTTTAAAAGATTGGAAATGGTACCAGGTAGTGCTGTAGCCGAACCGCCGAACCGAACGGAAGTTCGCCGAACATGGCACTTCCGAGCCGAACCGAACCGAACCGAACACAAAGGCCTGGTTCGGATGTTCGGCAGAAAAATTTTAAACGTTTTTGCAGGCCAATTAACTTGTCATTTTATACCTAATTTTCATGTCATGATGACTCATGATTGCTCATTCTATATTTACTTTTTTCCCATTTTCCTCCTTTGAGATTCATGCCTCTCCGGTCGTGGGCGCGACTTCACTGACGCCATTTAAATCCCAAATCCTGACCTCTGCAACGTCGCGATCGCAAGCTATAAACAAGCTAGAATACACGTGCCTATTAGGCACTGATCAAAACAAGTTCGGCTCAAACCCAAACAATACAAAAATATATTTTACAAATAATTGTAATAATATCGGACAAATTTTACCATCTAAATAACAAAATAAATACATATTATAGTATTCTAATCTATTTATTCAGGAAAATTAGGAATTTTATTATTTACCCCATTAAAAATAAACATTTATAATAACGGCAAACGAACGAGCCTGGGCTGCTATCTCTGTGTATTATAACGTATACATCGGTAAATTCAAGATGGCAGCTTTCATGACTCGTAACATTAGACAACAACCGTCTTGGCAAATCTTTAAAAAATATCATTTATTTTCAAATTGAAAAGATGATTCTTGTAAAACTGCAAATAAAACACGATTAAAAACGGAAATATGAATGTAAGTATTAAAATAGTTACGTTTAAAGCAGTTTTTTATGTGAAATACGTGCCGGTCGGAAGCAGTGTTTTTCATCAGGAGTGGGGCAGAAGTCCTCCGTGCTGGTCGGGCCCGCCCGCCGCGCCAGCGCCGACCGCCGTAGCTATTAGGCTGCTTGCTATTATATTACCGAACCCCGAACCAAACCAAGTTCGGGTAAAAAATTGCCGAACTCTGCCGAACCGAACCGAACCCGAACATGGCGCCTGACTTACAGCACTAGTACCAGGGAATAAGTGATGCAATATACTTCAAAATTTGAGTAGATTATACCATAGAATTACTTGTAAAATATAATTGTGAGTATTTCATTTCATGACTGGTGAATCAGTTTTGTTTTTGAAATGGGTATCCCCCGGATATTTTCATTTGATAGTTTATAAAAATATACCCTTATATTATTCTTAGTAAAAATACGATGTTATGAAAGTTTTGTCCAATGTTTTAGGCGTCAGCACAATATTGAAATGACAAAACTTCAACATTCCAAATGTTTAAACACATGTTTTAAACTATTAAGTTTACACATTTGAAGATAGAATTTATCTCGAAATTAATATTGGTCTGAAAACTAGAGAATACACTTCTGACTATGGCTGGCCTGCCGTGGCAGATTACCCATCCCTTCGAGGATTTTACAATGTGGAAATAAACGTGTATATTTTTATTATTCAGTTTAGTTAAGTGGGGAAAAACCTTAAATATAAACATGGCATATTTTCATAAGACTTTCAAATATGAAAAAAATGATAACTCCCTGTTTAAGTGAATGTGTAGAAAGATCATAGCTGGAGGATTTCTTGTCCTTTTTGCCAGCTATAGTCTACCCAATACATGACATGTGATGGCGCTGCCCATCGACTAAAAAGTTATGACAGTGATATGAAGGTGTCGGAGGCGGCATAACTACTTAGTCAGGATGTTGTCCTTGATCTTAGCAAAGAGGGCTTTGTGAAACATGTAGCGGACAAGTAGCTTACTAATGCTGATTTAGTCAAGAAATTAGACTTATGACGGTTTCGAGAAACGGGCCCCTGGTCACTATGTCACATGTACAAATGGGAGTTGTGGTTTTTATCGAAGATGATGCCCAGTAAGTTTTTGTGCGTTTGTTTTTATTTCACTGGTGCAAATGACCAATCTCCTGCAGGATAAACAATCCAGAATAAATCATAGCAATTTTCTCTCAAAATTACGATTCCCATTATAACCACAGCTCAAGATTAGCTTTAAAGGTATAGACCAGTTCTGGTCCCAGTTCTGGTCATGCGATTGCATAATTGTGAAAGAAACGTTGTGGAATCGATCAGAAAAGGTTGATCATCTAGCATATAAGTATTGGTGTGTACTGCAAGGTTCTGGAATCATCAAAATGATAAGAAATTTGGCCCAGGCTTGGTAAAGTTACAAGCACTGTACAGAGAAAGATGTATATGGGGACTACAGTATATACGCGATCGCGATATCTATCCAGTCTGGATCGATATGATAATTTACCAAATATATCAATTAATAGGCGGTTTTCCGGCAATATTTGTATCATCACGTATTAGTCAAAACATATTCTTTCACATGATTGGTAATAAGAGCTTCCATTTCATTTTTTGAGAGGGGGCCGTTTCCAAAACTGGTCTATACCTTTAAAGTTTTTTTTTTTTTTTAATTTGTATATTTTAGAATCTAAAGTGAGACATACCGAATCTTATAACTAGACAGAAATTACCGTCTGGTATGGGGAATTCTTTCATCTGACATCTGTTAACCTTCCCCGTAAATGGACGGTAACTTTTGTCGCAAGTACAATGGGAGACTACTGTAACTAGCAATATTCACCAGAATCTGGTAATAATATTTGTCCCCAGATTTTCTTGAGGTGGTCTATCTAGATCAACAGTTTGATAATTTAACTAGACATGTGAAGTGAAAGTAGTATATACATGTAGATCTTATTGTTACATAGAGTAAAGTCTGGGTTTTTGGCCGGGAGTAATTTTTGGCCTGTCCAGTGGTCCACCATATGCATTTCAAAATAACCTTAAAATGTGCAGCATCATTGCATATATTTACATCACATATCACATACATGCAGTACATTCCAAAGTCACACATTTACAGCAGAAGCTATGAAAAATGGTCAATAAATTTCACATTTAAGCGATCTTACTGGTGGTCCCGCTCCTAAAATTTGAAAATTTGCATCTCATTAGTGTGTCAGTCTCTGCATAAAGGTGGTCAGTGGAACCGAATGTAGTCTCCGCGAAACAAGTCTAAGCCACCACTAGATTTCACTTAGATCTACATGTACCGTAAATCTCTGTGTATAAGGCTTACTTTTTTTCTGTCGGGAAAAATCGAAAGTCGGGGTGCGCCTAATACACAGGTACAGGATATTTTGAGTCCTCAAAATGCTACTTTTTAGTGGTTTCCGAAAATCTCTGTGTCTCAACATGAATTACATGATGCAAATAAAGAATAGGATCTACTATTTGAAGTTAAACTACGTTCCTAATTTGAAGGGAAGGGAGTTTTTTTGTTGTTGTTTTTTTTTCAGTCTCGATAAATTATGCCCCTTCACAAAGCACTTTGCCGGCCGAAGCTCTCCCGTGTCTCCCGCTCACTCACCTGTATCCTGCAGCTCACTTACACGGGGGATATCGACTCACCACTGAAATCTAGTCTGTCCAAATTTCGGTTTGGATTCGGGAGGAAAATTTTTCTGTCATCTTTAGTTTTAAAAACAACATTGTTACTATTCTTTTTTACTTTGACTTTTTGACTGTAAAGTCATAATAAATAAAAGTCCTTCCCAATTCCCTGCATCATGGCTTGGGTTTCCGAACGGGACCACACGCTGAAATAAGAGACGAATCTGAGATGGTGTCGGCAAAAAAGCAAACCCAAAAGGGATTTTTTTTTTTTTTTTTTTTAAATCTCAAAAATAGGGGTGCGCCTTATACACAAATGCGCCTTATACACAGAGATTTACGGTAGTTTGAATTTGATAGATCTACCCACCTGACACGTGTGAAGCAGGCTGTTAGATATGGGTACATGTACACTGTTCGCTGTATACTTTTTCTTCTTCTTCTACAAGATAATGCCTCCTTCAATACTGAAGATTCTTGCAGATGCCTTATATACTCGGTCTGATTGGGGTGTGCAGGTGGACCACTACACCGGGGTTTCCCCCTACTTTTATATGAATAGTGCAGTGGGTACTTAACGTGCAAGGGTGGTGACTCTCCTGTTCACGGGACCTCCATTTAACGTCCTCTCCGAGGGACAGAGTGTTTTCCACTTAACATAGCCTGCATCTATGAAACAATGGGAGAGGCACATTTTTATGCCACATGTTTGTGTCGTCCCATATACAGTACCGGTACATCAATACATCTTTCTGTGTAGAGTGCTTGTTACTGTTACCAAGACTGGGCCAAATTTCTTATCATTTTGATGATTCCAGAACCTTGCAGCAAACACCAATACTTTATATAAAATATGCTACATGATCAATTTTTTCTGATCAATTCCACACTGTTTCTTTTACAATGCAATCGCATGACCAGAACTCAACTTTATCTTTAATAAATCTACCTGCGAACCCTCTACATGTACATAAATGTTAGTGTGGAGCCCTGCCTATCTTTGTACACACTTTGATCCCCTTCGACCCCCCCCCCTCCCCCACATTTTTATGCCATAAACAATGTTTGAATTGTAAGCATTTTAGCTTACATTGAAGGATTTGAAGTCAATTCCCTTACTGACTCACCCTGTGAGTAAGAAAAATTTTGATTTTTGATCATCATATTAAATATAAATTCTACACAAAGTTGTTTTTTACCGACATACATGTACATTATGTGTACTGTCAGCAGTTTCCATGTGTTTTCATAGGTTTAGTTTGCATACTTACATACATGTAATACATGTACAAATGTACGTGTACAAATCTCCCATGCAGTGAAACTTGTGCTCCATTGTTCTTAATGTGTGCTCATAAATGGTTGTGTACCAGAGTAGTTCTGAAAGATATTTGCCAAAGTATATGTACCAACAGTTCAAGTGGGTTATAAATATCCTGCACAATTTGATATTTTTATGACAATTGAAAGGTTAAGAAATGAAATACACACCACTGTAGTATCGGGATATCACCAGTTTATCGTTATTATTGTTAGTAATAGTTTCATACTCTCATAATTTTGTTTACGGGTATGCCATAAATTAAATATTCTAGTGACTATTTAGTCTTCAAATAAAACTTTAAAAAAAGATGTGGTGGCTATTATTACATGAAAGCAAACCCCTCGTGAAGAATTCATCTTAAATACACATTTGCGGAAGATGTGAACTACATGTAACAGTAGAGCCTTACGCCTTACGGAATCCAGCTTGCTAATATAATTGTGCTCTATGTAAAATAGCTGAAACATCTTATTTTCTTCCTTGTGTAACTAGGAGTATAACTTTTAAATGTACATGTTGAAAATAATAAATTAAAGAAAATGAGAAAAAAATCTCCCTAACAATGGTTGCTTGCAATGCACAGTGTATGCTTAGGGAATCACAAGTATATTTACGGTGAATTCAAGACTACATGTACATGTGTATGCCTTACGTACATGTATTAATGCGGGTTTACCTGTACTCTACACAATGTATAAATACCTTGTGTACTACTGGAAACACACCCAAAGTTATCTTTTATTTTAAAGATTTGTTATTCTTACTATACACGTTCCTAGCTACAAGTGAGTGCAGTCTTTCTAGAATAGAGTAGATTATTACAAATGTCAAGTTGATTGCTTTGCATCCTGTAACCAGTCAACACTCAATGACTGCATGCAGCTCCTGTACTGTGGGGGCTTGAATGATGTGAAATTAGGTTACACTTAGTCATCAGGTCAGGGGAAGAACCTGTGCTGGGAGTACTCTATAATGTAAACCAGAAAATAATCTTAAATGAGGAAAATGTATGATGTACATGTAGGCTGCATTCTAGTGAAATTTTTAACCGTATTTTATGCCATGGGTTATACTTTTGTTAACTGATTTATTGTTTAGCCTTTGGCTGTACATGTCACTCATGTTTGCATGATCTCATCTGCATTCATCTTTCCATGAATTCCTCTTGCCTATGATGCTCTGGATACATGTCCCACTTGCCTTCATCCTGTGCATTGCTACACAGTAATTAATATACTAGAATTTTTTTTCTTCCAAATGTGCTGAGAGTCTTGTTTTCTGAACTACTACGTGTATACCGTATTTGCCGGCCTTAAGGACGCAGCGCCGTATAGGCCACACCCCCGATTTTGACATTTCTTGGCAAGAAAAATAATAAATAAATACTGCCCTCTCCGGCCGCAGTTGTACAGTCGTATATTGCATCATAGCTGGACACACGCGCGGGCTAGGATTGAGGTTGCTTTAGCAATGGCACGAACTAGATCTCCGGGAGTTTTTGTTTGAAAAATTAGTTATGAAGTTTATTCACGAGATTGACAAAACTTCATGTCAACAATATAACACAAAATTGTCGGTAAGATGTGTGGAGTTATTCTAGAAATGTCCTGTACCATTGTACATTAACTGGTATAGTTAGTCATTGTACTTTTTGTAGTCTCATATGTACGAAAACGTGCTGTTTTGACGGCCGATTTTTTTTTTTTTACCGTTGTTGCGCATACATGTAGGCCGCACCCAGACTTTTTTTATATTTTCTCTTCCGAAAATACTGCGGCTTGCCTTGGTTACTTGCTGCAAATAGGGGAATCATACAAACCCCCTGTCCACACAACATTTTCTGTGATTAGGCGTGATTAGTTATACCGTTTCGCGATAGTTAAATGATGAAATTGTGTGTGTGGACGTTTACTCACGATACTTCGTATAACGAAACATTGTATAACGCAGGTTTGGGCATCGTTTCGAACTAGAACTCAAAAACTAATCACGCCTAATCACGCTTAATCACGGAAATTTTGTGTGTGGACGGAACTAGTCTAACTGGGCGGGGCTTAACGTCGGATCGCGCACGAAAGGAGACCTGACCTCTCATTTCCACTTCCATTTCATGACCGCAGTAGCAAACTGCGCACCTATACGACATTTCGCTGTAGATTTTTGGGATTACTTTCTTGTGTGTGTGGACACCCTGGAATTTATAAAATGATTCTTTATACGACGTTTCTTGTGTGTGGACACCCTGGAATGTATACGATGATTCTTTATACGACGTATCGTTATAGAGTTTCGGGATAAATTGTTTTGTGTGTGGACACGCTGAAAGACAAAGTTGATGTTTACACATCATTTGATAAAGTACAGTGTAGCTTACTTTCAGTAATGTAATGTACATGTACATCTAAAGTAATTATGGTAATTGGAAAGTCTCCTTCCTAACTCCTAAGACCACAAAAATCAATTCACCAAATATCCTGGGGGGTGTTTTACAAAGACTAAGATCGACTTTAAGTTGGACTTAAGTATAACAGGCCGTTCATGCCACTGTTTGCTCTTACCATTTACTGGCATTTGTCTTTCAAGGGACGTACAAATCGTTGTCTCAAATCTACAGAGTTTACATTTTTGATAGTTCATTATTGAAGGAAAAAATATTATCTAAAGATTATAATTTAGAGACCAATGGGGATAGCAACCAATGGCATGAATGGCCCGCCATACTTAAGTCCAACTTAAAGTCGATCTTAGTCTTTGTGAAACACCCCCCTGGAAGTCTAAATTAATATCGCCTACATCGTCTACATGTACATGTGTACATGTGAAATGTATATTTGTACAATAATGTAGGTTGCCTTTGAGAAGGCCGTAAGAGCTACAGTACATTTACATGTATTGTCAATGGTAGTAATGGCCTTCCTAACGAAAACCGATGATTGTGAGAGAATTATATTTTACATGCACATACTGTAATGAATATTATTGACAATAAGAAAGATACTATGGTTTGATTCACCATGAGTGTCATGTACATGTTAGTGTACATGTGATACATATATTGTGTACCGTAGGCACTACATGTAGTCTTGGGATGGCATTCTAAAGGTGAAATTGTGCTCACCAGGCATGCAGGCTGTTCTGATTAGGAATTTTTTTAGGATCCACTCTTTGTACATGACATGTAGGTCGAGATATGATGTTGACTCCACACACTCAGTGCCAAAATAGATAGCATTTTGAAAGAGCATGAAAAACAAAAACAGTGCCACCTAATAATCTGTAGATATATTGTATGACAAGAGCCAAAAACTCTTGA
Organism: Mesocentrotus franciscanus; assembly: GCA_037976565.1. Taxonomy (NCBI): domain Eukaryota; kingdom Metazoa; phylum Echinodermata; class Echinoidea; order Camarodonta; family Strongylocentrotidae; genus Mesocentrotus; species Mesocentrotus franciscanus. Next base: position 6,974,795 of record CP137669.1, on the reverse strand, counting down.
TGTGCATGGCATTACTATTACTACAAGGAAATCCTTGCTCAAGTTTGTATTTGGTTTCTAACTTTCAATTGGAGATGAGAAGGGGCATGAAACTGAAAGTTCTATCTCCATGCAATATATATATATGGTACTATAACCCATTTGCAGGTCAACAAAAATGAAAAGGTTAAATTCCAACTGCATTTGAAAGACAATACTTATTTAGAACTTCCCTCAAAACAAAAGGGTTTGAAAATGGCTTTTTTAAGACACATTATACTGTACATGTACATACATATCCGTACTGTGTCGCTGTAAAGAACTGTTTGGTCCAGTGCTAGAGCATTGGAAAGAGCAAGAGGGGCTTGGCTCATTACCTATGCATACCAGCCAGCTCAGGCTTGGGATGGCATCATATGGTATGAGAGACTGGCCTCCTCCTGGTATCGCATGGAGGAGGAGGAGGGTGCAGTAGTCTAGACAGCAAGACCGTCATTACTGATTTAGTCTTCAAGATATACATATTAGATTTTCTAAACTTATATGTTACAGTTGAAAACTACTATAAAAGTTTGTATTTAAATGATTCAAGTTTTAGATCTTGCAGATTAATGGCTGTGAAGAATATTTGTTTTCTCTGTAGGCCTGCTCTTGTATTTAAAGCCCTTACATGTAGATTACACTATATTACAAAAGTTTTATGAATTGTGTTACTTGTCCATTTTCACCAATTGCCACCATCTGGAATAGAATGTAAAGCTCATTGCCTCTTCAATAGACATTTCATTTGCACAGTTCTGGATCTCACTTCATGAAAGTTTTTATTACCAATATTTGACCTTTTCAGGAATACATGTACATGTACCTTCACTTGACCCATAGGCCCCACTCTGTTCCATAAAATGAGATATATATATTTTATACATACATTGTATAGGGTATATTAATAATAATCTCCAAACTTCTTTATAGATACTTGCAGTAGTCTGTATAGAGTGTTTGCAAGATACACTGTAATTATTTAAATGAATAAAAGTGTCTGTAATGCAGACTAAGAGAGTTTAACATTGGATGTTGCCTTTGCTCCCAATGGTGATGCATTTGGCCTGTTTTCATCAGCCAAAGTTGCAAAATAACCGCTATTTTAACTAGCCCGATCTCAAATAGCCAGCTAATTTGCGTCCTCATCAGCCCGCAGTTGATATTAGCGGGCTATTAGCGGGCTATTTGGTCGAGAAAATATCCCACTAAATCTTGGTCTTGTTTCCCAAATAGCCCGCTATTTCTCAAATAGTTTTCAAATAATTTGCACCTGTCCGAGCTAGTTTGTTATGAGCGTACCGGTCTGGTGAGGTCGCAATTTCGAGCTTCGGGAATATATCCCCAAGTCTGAAAATAGCATGTTATTTTGCAACTTCGGTCTGATGAGGACAGGCCTATTGAGCGTGTTGTGAACCAACTGATAGGTATCCATTTCTACCAGGGTAGGTAATGTTCATTGGTTTACTTGTGATTCTCTAATGTATGTACCAACTACCAAGATGAAAATAGGCTCATCAAGAATACACATCTCAATTTCAAACTCTCGTTTGACTTGATGCATTGGTAAAGACACATGTACATGTAGAAATGAGTGATGTAGCAATGATACATTTGTGGGGGGCTACCTAACTTTTTATTTCCTGTTGGAGGTTTTATGAGCTGCAGAGTATACATACTTTGTATTGCTGAGAGGTAGAAGGGCTTATCTGAAGAACGTCTTTCTTCCTCTCTGCAATATGTATCTTTAAAAGTGACTTGCAGCTTGCTGTCTCCCCCTTTGGTCTGCGTACATGTACATGTAGGTGTGAATTTCGTTTAAAGGTCAAATTATTGCACCATATTGGAGCTTCTTTCTTTTCAACAAAACAAAAACCGATACACACAGAACTATTGTTCACACTCATGCAGATCTCAAACGATATATGGATTAGAGCCAAATTAAAGGGTATCATCACAATGTGTTAAATTATTATGTAAGAGAGCAGATGTTGCACATTGATGCTTAATTAACTGAATGTGAACTGGAATTAAGGGCATACAAATGAGAGAATGGGAGGAACTTTGATTTTGTGGAGGAAAGTAGCAAAATTTGATTTGTACAGTAATGCACATTGATCAATTTTGAGTTTGAAATAGTACTTAAAAGCTCTGATTCCTCTGAACATACATGTACATGTATGTAGCCATGTAGGTAATATATGAAATGTAGTCCTACCCAAAGCCTACGACTCAAGATGAAGACCAAGGATGAATAAATGGCACAAAGAGAAAGAGAGTGAGATAATGATACTTTGTGGAGTCCTAAGAGAAGAGAAGAAGAAAGTCTGTGCCTGTCATCATAAGCTATCTGGCTGGAAGGCTGTAGGTCGGGTCGACATACCCTGGTTCTTACATTACTGCACACATCACTTCTCAGTAGATAACAGGCGACAGACAGACCAAGGAGACATACTATCATCTCATCCTGTTAGCTTCACCATCAAATAGTCCAGTACTAACACTCTCGTTTAGCTAGTTGTAAATATCATCTACTCCCTCATATTTTTGTAAAACTATTTTGCAGAGAAGAATCTATTTTTTACTCCAAAGGTGATCATTGCAAATTGAGAAGTTCATTTGTGTGAAGTCGTCTGATTTTGTACTATCTGCTCACTACTGTGGAATAACAAGGATTTATTATTGGATTTATATATCTTTATACCATCAAAGTGGACCAGGATTTATTATTCTTGAGTCTAAATCTTCTTTTGATCAACAGTGTGAAAGAAGGTACATGTAGATATATTTTTGTTCAGGCATGGTTAATTGTGATGAAGCCTCTATTGATGTGATTGAAATGTTTGATGAATTTGAGCTCTATCCACTATCTAGTGTTACTAAGACTGGACTGGCTACGTACATGTAGGAGGTATTGTCTTACTGTATGCTACACAGTTTTTTATGTTATAAGATTTTAAACTAATTTGATGTGAAATATTTTATTATTAATACAATTTGATTTATAGATTGATTTTGCATTTGATTAGTATCTCATTTTTCTTTTAAACTGTTTGAATGCATGCTTCATTTTATTTGTCTGTTGCTTTCATGTGTTCATGCACATCCCTTAAGAGTAAATATACACCTTTTCACGGTTACAAAAGTGCGCATGCGCAGACATGGGCGCCATCTTAATTTAAGAACAAATTTAAGAACAAACAAAGATGTTAACCCCACTGACCTCTAGAGGTCAGTGGTTTACGCTAATTAAGATAGCGCCCATGCAAATATGATGTGCGCACAGCGCAGGCATCTGAAAACATTGAAGACATCACTGCCTGCATGCGCTGTGCGCTCACATCATATTTGCATGGGCGCTATATACGCGTAAACCCCTGACCTCTAAAATGGCGCCCTTAACCGTGAAAAGGTGTATTGTGCTAAATACTTCTGTACATGTACATGGAAGTTGTTGAACTTTGATACTCTCCCCAGCCCATCAAATTAAATATTTGTAGTAAAAAAGACACTTTAGTAACTTAGAAAGGTCGGATCAATTATTTTTGTTGAAATGTATTAACAATAAATCCTCTGAATATTATTTTCTTTGTGGTGCCATGCCAAGTCTTTCTTTACTTCTCTTTGTTCAATGTCATGAGATATATATCCCTCATTTCTTCCCAAGTCAGGGTAGAATGCCCTGTAAATAAAATAAATGCTCAGTCGTCAGACATATTTGAGGCCTTTGTTATCAACTTGTCATTCATTAACAATTATTCCCAGCCTTGAGGATACAATGATGCAAATACAATGATGCAAATACCTGAATATACAATGACAAATGCATGTTGGCATAATGCAATGAATTATAGAATGATTCATTACTCAGTATTTTGTGTATTTCATATAGACATATACATGTGATGATGTCATTGGCAGAAATAAATGATGGTATACATTTGATAATGTACATGTATATGTACATGTGTACCACTAGCTGTTACTCTTAAAATTGTGAGGTAATTTTGTATTGTTATAAGAGTGGTAATAGATTTAAATCTGATTTTAGTCCCACGTGGTGGGCATATCTTGGCTGAGGTAGCCATCACAGACAGTGTGAGTATACTATCAGGATGAGACAACACAGCCGTTTGGCATGCCAGCTATGTGACTCCCTATTGGAGGCCCTCTAGTTGGTCTCTCTCGCTGGTCTCTCTCGCTATCGCATGTTTCTCTCTCTTTTTCTCCCCCTGTTTCTCCCCCTGCTTATTTTGTTCGTCCTTAATCTGTCTCATCCCCTTGTGTGTTTAATAATATATATTTAATCTTTTCCCATTCTATTCTCGAGATCTCACTTATTGTTCATCCCATCATTGGAACATCTGTTCATATGAAATACCAGTATTAAAGAGATCAATTTGAGATGATATATGGAATCAACCATATTTGCTGTTTTGGAATGTAAACTTCACGTGATCTCCTTATAGTAGGTATCATTTGAATGCTTTGTTTCAACTCTAATTCAGTCCTGCCATGGTAAATGCTTGATATGCATGTAGGCCTACAGATGTATTTGATAAGCCTATTTGATTAGCCAATGCTTGATAAGCTAATGTTCCAGTAACATAAAACAAATGTAAGTAAATGTACCAAGTTGCTTCTCTGTATATTCCTACTGTTATTCTAGGAAATGATGACTTCATCATGAACCAAGAATATTTTTTTCTTGTAATATGCTATTTAAAAAAAAAACTTTATGGAATACATAATGTACATGTACACATACATGTAGCGCACATAATTTATTGCTAAACCATCAAATACTTTTGAATTTGAAATTGAACTCCAAACTGACCTTGAAAATTCAAGACCATCCTATAACCTTTGCAAGTGAATGGTGATGCCTTTAAAGTGTAGGCCTACATCATAACCCTTTCCCCAGCTCTTAAATTACACATCCTGATACATCCAGGCTACAAGTTTATCAGTGGGTATAGGTATGACTGTTCGTTAGGCTAATGAACATGAAAGCTAGGAGCTGAAAGACAAGTGACAGAGATTGCAATAATGATGAAGGAATAGAGAGAATGGGAAGGTACATGTAGATGGAGACGTATCTAGGTGATACTGATTGATGTAGACACGTGCGCTAGACATCCCACTGATATGATGTGATACTAAGCTTTTAAAGATACCGGGATAACATAACCTATAGCATCTTGATGGGTTCTCCCTGAATGATTATCTTACAGATGTATTTGGTACGGATTTTTGTAAATCCTCAACCACAGCTATACATGAAGTTTCCTTCAAGACTTCTACATGTATTTTACAATTACAGGTAAACAAACTGCTAGGGTCTACATCAGTGTTAAAAAACGTTTACAGGAATATTGGGGGATTTGGTGTAGTAATTTAGATATTTTTAACAACAAATTTTCTTTATTTATCTGCTTTTGTACCAGAGCTCTTTGGAGCTATCCAGAGCTAAATTGCTCACTGTTCCTGTGTATTTTCCCCCACTGGCCTACAGTACATAATATACAACCATGCATTACATGTATATTGGATTTCTTTTGGTATTAAATGATTGGTTTTTATACATGTACCTTTGAGTCATCTGACTCTGCGAGTAATTTGACTCGCCTTAATAAATTCTGTCTGAAATCATACATGCATCATATTTAATGGAATTGAAAATATATGCAGCTATAGAAGTAGAGGTTCCATATTGTTTACCGGTACCCATATAAAATTTGTACTGATTGCTTACATGTATAATTCAAACTCTCCACATTGTACAAATAGGTAATAACAAACCTATGATGAACTATCATATATGTTTTTGCAATCTTTTTGACAGGCTATCAATCTGTGCAGACTCGTCTGAGTTGTGACACAAATTTTGCCCCCACCCTCCATCTTGTTTACATGTCTGCCATTTCCACAGCCCGATGGAAGACATATGGCCAAAAATTCTATGCATGCCTCTAGCAAAGAGCCGTGAAAACAATGTACGTGTATGATGTCCTGGGTGACTTCACACAAGCGTCCGTCCATTGCAGTTGTTCAAAGAAAAAAAGCAAAGAAGAAGTTAGGGATTACAAAATATGAATTCATTAATGATGTGCACTATAGGATGAATGCAGAGAGTGATGTCATTGTGCCCTATTTTTACTTTTCATCCAATTACATTGATGAGCAAAGCTCTGGAAGATGATTAAATTTGTGGCAATCGAGGGTCAGGGCTGGTACTCAATTGTCACCTTAGGGATAAGTAGGTATGCTTGGAACCTGGGATCCAATCTGGTCCTGAACATTCTGAGGTCAAGCTAGGTTTGCGAGGATGGTTGAAAACTGTCCATTTTATCAATTTTTCCTTTTTAAATAACCAAATATTGTAGTTTCTTCAGTTGGAATTACATGTACACTAGTATCCGACCTTTCTAAAAATTATTCAGGATTGAGATGACAGGTCATGTCAAGCTGCAAGGTTCATTGGCCAGTGAGGTTACTTGATGGCTGCATCCTCTTTACTTCAAGGCTCAAATTAAAGATGAGCATGTGTTGTCTCTTTGGATTAGTTGACGTCATAACTGATAAACGGCACCTCACCTCACTGTACAACCTTAGTGATTAAGCACCCTTTATTCTTCTCAGACAAGATGATGGGTAATTAGCCAATTGTTTACCTGATAGACTTTTTATTCATGTCAGGTTGGGAATTAGGAAAAATCAGTCTACGTACTCTATGTATTTGATTTGTGGGTGTTGCAGCATTATCTTAAACTGCAGTTTGTAAATTTATTTAAATCAATGCACTAATTGATCTTTCCAGTATGGGAAAATATGCTTTCAGTTTTGTATGTTTTCAAATCTTTAAAAGGTAAGATTTCTGTTTTTCTTTTGAAATGTAGTACTTGCACACTTTAAAAGGTGTATGGCTCACATATTTGTCTGTGTTTTTGTTGTAGTAAATGTATGTATTTTAAAAAAAAATTATTGTTGGCTTCATACTTAAAAAGATTATTTTCATTGTTGTATTCTACTGCTTTGTTATTTTCTTTAGTTATTTCTCTTTCAGCACCTGGGTTGTACACCATTTCCACACAGGGTCCAGAGTAAAATTTAAAAATTGGAGGGTGGCCAGGGGTCCAGAGTTAAACTCGACCCCTGTTAGAGCTAAGCCTTGCTTCACTCATCATTTACATGTAATTTTTCTTAAGTCTATTCTTATCCTATGTTACTTTAATCCTTTCTTCCCAAGTCCTAATTATATATACGTTTTTTTCTTCTATTTATAATTGTACTGTCTGTCTCTTTCTCTGTTGTATAGGATGCTGAGAGAGCAGTGGGCCGAAGACCATACGTAGCAGTAACTCCCACCATCACCTGGATATCAGGCAGCGGTCATCATGGCGGAGGACCTGCTGCATCCAGGCGCCATCGTCAAAGATCGATGGAAAGTTGTAAGTATCCAAACAGGAGTATCTTTTGAGAGCCAGAAGGGCATAAACTTATACATACATACACACACTTCAAGATAGTGTTTAAGTACAAGTCCACTCCAAAAATAATTTACTTTCAATAGAAGCAGAAAAATCAGACGAACCAATCGAAAAAAGTTTGAGCAAAATCGGATAATTAATAAGAAAGTTATGAATTTTTGAAAAAGTATTTAAAACTAAAAAACAATGGAAATTACTACTCAAATTGCTAATTTGGTTATCAGTTTGTGACGTCATGTACTCACTATTTGTCAATTGCTTTATATAGTTTAATCCCATTAATTTCCTTTTTATCCCCAAAACTTGATTTCCCATGCCTTTGCCCAGGTTATATGATTTGTATCATATTGCTTGCATGACATTTCACAAAAAATTTTATGAACTTTGAAGAATTGATACTATTTTCTGAATATTGTATATTCATAATTATTGATTTTTATATAAATGGTTTATCAAAATTCACATTTTCATGATTTAACTGGAAAAAAATTACTCTACGGTATATTAGTGCATCCACACAAAAACATATTACTATCAATCTAACTTGGATGCTGGTGTGAAGAAATAACATTCTTAAAGGGAAAATAGCAAATTTATATTATCAATATAAAGAAAATAATTAGTGGATAGTGAGGACATGACGTCACAGACTCATGAGTGAGTTGCTAATTTGTGTAGTGACTTTCAAAGTTTTTCATGTCATTAAAAATTCATAACTTTCTTATTAGCTATCCGATTTTGCTCAAACTTTTTTTGATTGGTTTGTCTGATTTTTCTGGTTCTATTGAAAGTAAGTTATTTTTGGAGTGGACTTGCCCTTTAAGCCTTTAACACTCTTCCAGCTCTCAACAGATGATATCTTAACTGAGGCTGAACCCTAACGTGGGTCCTGTAGATATTCAGAAGATCCCATGTTTTTTTGTTACACACATGTACATGTATGTGTGTAGCTCTATTAGAGAAGTAGACCCACTGTCAAACTCAAGTGTAAAACCATGGCATTTGCTCAGTAGAGCATGTTTAATGTATATGTAACAATGACTTCCCATTGGTACTGTAGCATGATCCCCCTTTTATGGACAAAATCCTTAAAATACTGTAACCCTTTAATACAGAAAAGGCTAGTGTGAGGCTATGATTAATGGTGTGTTAACCAAGTACCGATACATGGAATGAATGAGTGGACTTCTAAGCATCTGCATGAATATTGACTATCTTTATGATAATGATATTTGATGTGTTTTCCTTATAAGCTCTGAAAATTTAATAGAGCTCTCATTAAGAATTTGAAACTGAACTACATACACTTCAAGGATGTCATGTTCTACACATCCATGAAAATCACACGTTTTCCCTTGAAATTGAAGACCCCTCGCATTAATTTAGTTTATTGGCTACCCTTGAAACTGATTACATGTTGCTGGGCTGGTCTTTGGCATGATGACACACTTCATACTCTGCCAAAATGCAAAAGTCGAAATCCAGGATCAAACTTGAAGAAGAGATCAAGTCCATTTCCTTTCCATGCTTAAAAAGGCTTAGCAGATTAATGTCAGGGAAGTCCTGAATGATTTTGGTTAAAGGTAATTGCGAGTCCTGGTTATGATTGGAAATGAAAGCTCAGAGATCCCTACCATCAAATAAATCATGTCTTATACATGTTAATGATTTGGTTAAAAATTGTAAAACAGTAATGAGCAAAGAAAGATTTCTAAATAAAGTCATGCTAGACATTGCAGCCAAGTGTCATTTCCAGATTTTGGCAAACGTGATTTTCCAGCAAGTTTGTGTCAGTTACGTACTTGCAAGTGTACATTTTACTGAAACGAATCACTGATCTACTCCATGAAAAACTTTTCACAATTACTCAAAAAGCCAGTATCTGTTGAAAATGTTCCATCTCCAGAACTCAACATTAAATTTGAAAACATTTTTGCAAAGTTAAAAATAAACTGTACTTTTCAAGGTACTGTAGGTATGTACAGGTAGGCTTTTATTGTTTCACTGTAGGATTTTATTTTCTCACTTGAACAATGTAAATGTGTTTTAGTGTACTGCTTAAATGGCTACAGTAATGATGGGAGGGTAATGAGGCAGAGATGCTAATGGCTCATAATGGTTTCATTTGTATAGAAGTTGAACAATATCACTGGATACACATGAGTAACCATGCATTACAGCCACTCATATTCTTAGCATACCTACAGCAGCAATATGTACCTTCAGTTCAAAAGTTCAGTATATTTGTGAACTTTCAACTTGCAATGCTACTACATGTACATAAAACAGAAGAGAATGCATTGTTCAATATAACTAACAAATATATTTGGTAATATATTTTATATGAAACTTCGCTAGCTGTGTTTGACGTTTTATTACATTACTCTCCTCTGACCCAAGTACAGTCACCATGTGCCTACAAAAGAAAGCTCTTTCGGTTATCCAAACTAGAATTCATTCATGCTACTAGGCTACTTTTTTGACAAGATTTTTGATTTATTATGTCTTAATATGAATGGACATTTCTAAACTAGCCAAAGTACTGAGTCAGACTTCTCTTCCTCGAAACCTATATTAAGTACTACACATACGTGATAGATGCCTCGATCTTCAATGTTCACCATGTGTAAAGATAAGTGTGTACTTCTCCATCTGCACCAGTAGCAGTGTATTTTTTAAAGGTTAAGTGGTCTTGTGAAGAGGGTACTAGCTGTGAAAGTTGAATAATGTGGTGTCCTTTTTATAGACATGTCCTTACTTCTGTGCATTTTTAGCAACAGGAAAATCAAAGTTAGGTGCAAGGGGCCCAAAATGGTGTTTATACATGGAATCAAATGTATGAAGACTGATAGGATATTTTGAATTACATGTCATTTCTGAATTTGCAATGCAATACCTTTATTAATAACTTTAATGACTTATTAATTTCTGATGTGAATTACTACGTTGTGGGCAAAGAATCTTTTGTCCACATTTGCTTTAGGAATGAGCCTTCTACATGTAGTCATGTTTGAAATACGATAGCATAATTTAAAATCCTTTTAATGTTCCGTTCCATCTATGATGTTCGTTTACATGGTAATGAATACAAGTAATTATGGTGTTATTTTCACGCTGCACTGAACACCCTTTAAAATTCTTGTCGGACGTATCTGCAAAGGATCAACAAATGTCACTCATTATCGACACAGCAGCAGTGCATGTCTGGCTCACAATAATACACTTGCATTCCAGTAAGCAAAAATAGCATGTACCTACACCTCTAGAAATGTTGCAAGTCCCATGGATGGTCATGTACACATACATGTAGGCATGTTGAATGTATAGTGTACATACTGTACATGTATATTTTCAATTGATTTTTTTTTAAGTCCATTTTTTTTTCAGAAATTGTTTCACATTGAGAAGAAAAAAATCCAACAGAATCTAATAGAATCTTTAAAAAGGAATGAAGATGTATGGTTGATTAATTAATATGGTAATATTGATGGTTAGAATATGAATGAACTCAATCATAAAACAAATGAAGTTACATGTACATGTACATGTAGATTTGTCAAATACATACATGATAGGCCGTTTGGAAATTTGATAGACCTGTAGTTTTTATTGTAGGAATTTGTGGCTGCATTATTAGCAAGATAAATATGTCATATCTTTGATTGTTGAGACAATAAGCAATAAACCTCTGGATAGTTCACTACGTACATGTATTTTCTCAATTTGCTTGTCTTGACCCAGGTTTTGTAAATAGGTATCTTGAAAGATGTAGGCCTACTAATGCATCGTGTCACTAGTCCAGAGTAATCATTTCTGAAACACATGGATCTCAAAATTGACATCATTGCTCATACATTTAGGAGATTGCTTATTATGCACGGTATGGGTCAGGACCATTACCCGATTTCGTTATTTTTCTTTCCCCATTACTCGGCTACTATACAATTTCTACAAAATTCATGTGATTACATTTATTTGTACTGTTGAACAGTCATTATAAATTTCTTTTGACACCGTATGGTCTCAAAATGAAATGAATGGTATCAAAGATCAGACACAAAGACTGATCTGAAGGAAATGTTCTAGGTTATCCATGGAGTAAACACATATATGCTTTCATTTAATTTTCACTTTGAAATGAATTTGTACTTTGTCCTTGTGAATCGTGCATTTTACTTTATGTAATAGCTAACTGAAGTTGAAATTGTACATACATCTATGCTCAGGAACAATACAGTATATACAAATGTTTTGAACATGTACAGTCCACACGTATGTCCCCTGTAGCAGGCGCCCAAACATATGGCTTACACTAATGGAATGACTCATTAGAATATAATATGACCTATGTTGAGAGTGAGAGACGTGACCAGCTTGTTTAGCGATCAGCTCAGGATCGGTCTTGGATTTCAATTGAACCGTCCTACGCACTCTACCCTTCTCCTACAAGGTTCCTATGTCACCTTAGACCTTTACCAATGACCAGTCTGTTGGCTTTCTCTCAACACAGATTAATACTCTACATGTACATGTGTGAGAGTTATGGCCGTGAGATATTATAAATAAACAAAATTAGGGGGACATGGCTTTTCCACCTGAGGACTAGAACTACAATGTAAATATGAAGAGTTGCCAAATCGATCGCAACTCAACTTGAGTGTGATATCAATCTCAACTCTATACATGGTAGATAAGAGGTTGTAAACTTGCTTGAAGGACTTGTGATCGATTTGTATTTTTAAAGACAGGGCCCAGAAGGGCAGGAACTATTTTGGGCATTCATATTGAAAATACAAAGAGAACTGGGAGGGTTGGAATAATCATTGTTTATGAAACAATGTAGCCATCCAATTACAAAGAAACAAACACCTTTCTTGATGAAATTAGTAGGGACCCAATTATTATAGCCATTTGTGTTACATGTACATGTACATGTATTATTACCAGTAAAAAGTTTGAATGATGATCTAATAGACAAAATCACCATACCCACACACGGAGTTACAGTACATGTGACAGCCTTCTGGTTCTCTGCCGATAGTACATAAACAACATCTGTACATGTGTTCATTACATGTATATTGTAATCAGTTACTAGATGGATGTAGGGCAATTATATCTGTCATGGATCTGGCAAGCATTTATCAGTAGTACTTCAAGGTGCTTTACATGTCATGTACATGTACATGCAAGTTATATGTACTTGTCCTAGCTTTAATAGAAAGTACATGTAGGTTAATGATTCGAAAAAATAGTGGGAAAATCAAAATTGTAAATCAAAATGGAAATGGAAATGGAAATGTACAGTATGTGTACCGGTATGCATACACTGTATAGATGTCACTTTCAGATACTTCCCTGACATCATCATTGTTGATTTCCAAAAAATCTGGCTAGTCCGTGTTTACAACTTGCGTATAATATATAGGGCACTTGATGGCAAACAATCCCACTGTATATCTCAATGGACCAATTAGCCCTATCAGAGTGTGCCAACTTCTAACCACTTCTGTCAGTAATGAGCATTCAAATTAATCCCTTGTGTGCAACAATAAAATGGAATGAACTGAGAACGTGATTGTCTGTATACATGCAGGCATCCTAGTCATGTAGGTCAATCAAAAATAAAGTTTGTCTCTCTCACGTTTGACCCCCTCATGTTTGACCCCCTTTGATTGAGTGATTGACCTACTTTTAATGATTTCCATAAAGAATCAATTGAACAGAATGAATACTTCATATATTTCTTCTCCTTTCTTTGTGAATCTTGACCATTTTTTCAAACTTGCTGTGTTTTTTGTTTACCCAACAGACCAAGAAAATTGGTGGTGGAGGCTTCGGTAAGATATCTCATTTTTTAATTCAGAGCTATAAACGCTGAAAATTCAGCAATTTCTAATAAGTTTAATGCATTAACTATACCATAGACGTAATTTCATGCAATAAAAGATTTCTTGTTGTGTGGGAGCTGACCCATTTTCAACTTCAGGATTAAAGCATTTGTTTTTTCTACATTTTAATGCACACATGTCTTCATCATTAAATGCATATATATGAAAAGAGTTAAATAAAGATTATATTCAATATCACAGGATGTTATTTTGTTTTTACATGTATGTTGAAATTAATTTCATACATTTCTGTGCAAGATATTTTTCATGATGGATAACCCGTTTTTAGAGATATTTTAAATTCAGCTTTTTGATTAAGAAAACTATATAAAGCAAGAATAATGGCTGTTCTACAAACTTTCTTCTTTGCCCTACCCCATTGTATATATAGGTGAAATCTACGAAGCCCTTGACCAAGTCCTTGATGAGTGCGTAGCCATCAAGCTAGAATCTGCTCTCCAACCAAAGCAGGTGCTCAAGATGGAAGTTGCCGTCCTCAAGAAACTTCAGGGTTAGTGTGATTCACATACTCTCTTAGAATGTACAGACATTATTATGGAGTGTGTTTGTTAATTATGCCTCTTGTTAACCAAACAGGAATTGCAATTAAAACATTCAAAAGTGTCTGCATGTACTGATGTACATACAGTTCTCAGACATCCTCGACAACAATTTCGTATCTGGTGATTTTGTGTCCCATATTTTTACCAAGTATTTTGCAGTTTTGAATATTAATTGTTATTAATTGGTGTTATCCAAGTTCTGCTATTAAATATATCATCATGTGGTATGTAACACATGAGACAAAATGGCTTTGGCTAGCCTTTTTACAATATACACTATGTCATAATGGCATATGTGTAATACAGTAGTTAAAGGCAATATAGTATCTTAAATCAGTGATTTTAACAACCTTTGGAATTTATTTTCCAAAACAAATCATAATGGCATTTTCTGTTTGTCAGTAGTGACCAGATCCAGACCCTAATGACCCATGATGATCATTAAAAGTCCCACATTGCATCATTTGTCTTCATTAGGTTTAGGACCATCTAATTAAAATTGAGATGTATAGATGAAAGTTGGGTCAATGAATAGATATATATCTCTGTAAAATTAACAGCACAGTTTAGAAATATAGTTGTTTAGCGTCCTCATCTTGATGTATACAAAGTAAGTGCTATTACATCAAGCACATATCTGACTTCTGCTATGATAGGACTTGGTATCAATTTTGATGTTTAGTGATTACTGGAAATATAATTTGTCATGAACTTTGATTTTTTTTTTTGTTGTCCAAAATAGATTGATACATTAAGACTATTCTAGTATGATAGTACTTGTAATAGAACAGGCTCCCGATATGCAACCCTTTTCACAAGGGTCTCATCACCCAATCCATACACAAACACATTTGTACATTTGAATAATATACCAAGATTACCTATTTTCAGCAACCTCACAGTTAATGATATTAATAATAATAGTGGGTTCTTGTATAGTGCTCATGGCTGTCAAACTTGACACTCCTGGAGCTTCACAAATATTACCCCGGCTTTAGCATGGCTGCCATTACGGAATTAATTCCTGCCAGGTACTCAGTTACATCACCTGGGTCAAGCGTGGCAGTTGTAGATTAATGTCTTGCCAAAGGACATTAGTGCCGCGGCGGGACTCGAACCGCGGACGTTGAGATCCACAGTCAGTTCTCATGCATGGGTTATAAGCTAGCCCTTTAAGCAAGATACATTGTAGCTTTGGTTAGCCAGGGACAAAATGTCACATTCATTTCCATACTAGCGGATACATTCCAAGTATACATACATGTAAATAAGACCAACAAATAGCTGTATCACCATGCATACATATGTAATATGATCAGGAGTCTACGCCAGAGTTATTTACCTGCCTACACCTCTGCCAAGCTTCAGAATACTTGTCAGGTCGTTACTCCTTTTTTTCTTGTTGCAGTGGGCAAGTGTACCTAACATATTTACAACGTAGTCTCTGTGAACTGACATTTACATCTGGTATTGTTTTCTCTCTTCACGTACATGTACATGTATTTTAAGTCTGCCTACAGACCATGGGCCTTTATATACAATTGCACATTATTCTTCAGTTGACAAACATGTATGTAGGCCTACACGCAACATGCATACTGATATTCATAATGATATTCATAATGATATATTGAGGATATGATATTATACACCTACATGTAGCTCTGTATTAAATGGTATAAGGATAAGCTACATGTAATCCTGTACCGGCCGTCTGCATGGAGATTAGATTAGATTAAGCTAGGATTAATGCATCTGGCTAACAGCAGTTCCCTGAATGAAACATGTAGTTCCATACCTTGTATTATGTGAATTGGTCTGTAATACAGCTCCAAATGCGATTAAGTCCCATACCTATCATGGCATGACGTCAATCAACCAGGCTAGCTGCCCTTGGGCAATGCATTTTAGAGAGGACTTTAAATGCCTCTTATAAAGTCGAGCCTGAGCATTTTGTTTCTACATTGCCAAGTCCATACATTAAATGCATAGTACATGTGCATTTGCTAGCTCTTTACAGACAGATCTTTGTTAGTATTTGGCAAAGAAAAAGCTGGTAAGAGACTTCTAACTAATATAGAGATAAAGAAACTATAGTCCAAGAGTTGTAGATTTGTATAAATGACAGAGGTACTGTACATGTTCATACCAGATGTTGTTTGTTTGTTTGTTTTAGAATTTTGTTAAGAACAAAACAGTTTAGTTAAGTATAATGAATAGATAGACATTCTTTCATGTTTGGTGAAATCCAAAGACCCAAATGAAAACAATTACAGGTTCTCAAAATTACTCCCTTTGGAATTCACTTTCACTTTTTGTGATGGTCATTGGATCTGCATCTTCCTGCGGACAGTCATCTCATCATTTCATCACCTAGACTGTAGGCTTAACCTATCTTGATATATCAATGTCATGACTAATATTGGAGTCCAGATTAACCATCAAACTGTGTGAAACAGGATGCTCTAACTGTACATTTGCAGCAAGCATTGAACGTCCTGTGGTTTAACAGCTGAAATGAAGGAATTCCTGGAATCTGTAGAGCATTTTGATGTAGGATACATAGCTTACCATCATCAATGTGGAATGGTATCATGTGTATTGCTCAGACTAGCTTTGATAAGTCATGCAGAGAAGGGTATGCAGACTAGATCATGTACATATAACTCAAATGCTTTTAATGATAGTGAACATTTAGGCCTACTTTCACATCTATGCTAAAAAGTCTAAATTTTATGTTAGCTTATGCCTATGCGAACAGGATAATTTTTTTGTTAAGCCAGTTAGAATGAAATAATTTAGAACTGAACGGGTTGAAAATATACTTTTAATGTATATACATGTAGAGCATTGTTTCATTTCAAGGGATGCTTATTTTGCATTAAAAACAAAATAAACAGTAGACCAATGATTATGGTGTAAGAATTACATATGTACATGCATTGCGCCCATCTTTAAAGATGATATTTGTAATGTATGTTACATTTGAAAATTATTTAAAGACTTCTCTTGTCATTATGTTAGAGTCATGCTTTCTGGTAGTCTGTTAATAGCACACTTGTCTTTACTTTTTTTTTTTTTAAGAGTGAGGAAGCTTGTAAATTGTTTCAAAGTACTGTATTCATCAAATAATTTACTACAGAACCCTCTGAATTCTGAAATCATAGTGACATACAGTGTTTCATCAGATATTAGTAAGCTCTTGCCTAAAATTGACATTTTTCTTGATGAGCAATATCTGTTGGATAACACAGCTAGCATGATATTATGCACTACATGACAGTGCACTGACAACAGACCTCTTGCTATCCGGAGCAAGGCCTTTAAATTGAGCATTGACCACATCCAGATTCCAAACAGATGATTTCCCAGAAAAGAAGATGGATGAGGCCAGAATTGCCCTTCACACTGTGCCGATGATGGCTCTGTGTGAGATTCTTCTTGTTATCTTCCTCTGATGTTGACTCATTTCCCTGAAGAACTTAAACCAAAAGACATCAGAGAAAGCTTGTGTCTTGGCCCTGCTTGTTGTTTACCATTGCTAACATGTGCGTCAGGGTTGCCCTGTTATGCTCTTCAAGATGACTTAAAGGGACTTGGTAACATTGTTCAGATGAGAGAAAATGGTGCTAAGGTAGTGACTTCAATGCTAGATGTACAATTAAAGATAATCTGAAAGTTTGAGTAAAAACAGACCATTATTAATGATAAAAATTGGGAAAAACTGATCTGATCGATTCCTAATTCTCCCAACTACATTATTATAATTTAATTACATTTTAGGTGAATGTAAATTGTCACAAAGCAATGAATTGGCTCTATGTACCATTCCAGACGTTTAAGTGTTGAAAGATTTTTAAAAGCCTGTCTTATGTCTTATTTTCGTGGAAAAACGGTTGGGAAAATTCAAAAATGGTTGGGAGAATTTACTGTTAGAGGGTGTCGCACAGTGACGCTTTCAAAGAAAACCATAAATATCTTTGTGGTTTGAGAATTTTTTCAGGATTTTTTGCATGTTAGAGGGTTAGTACAGTAGAAGGAATATAATAAGTAACATTTCATACAAAAATTACACAGTTTTTTCATCAACCTTCAACAATGTTACTGAGTCACTTTAAACAGTCTTGAGCATATACAATGTACATCTCAAGAGTCAATAAGAATGTAGAGTGTACATTCACATGTACTCCCAATGTTTGAAGAAAGTTGTTCAAATATTGAATATTCAGATCTTTGCATTTTATCATTATGAGTCGATGTTTAAAGAAAGTGAAATATGCTTTTAGGTTACTCATTTTTTTCCCTGGTGACAGTACTGTACCAATTTTGACAAATAAGTTAGAGCAAACAAAATGTACAGCAGTATACATGTATATGTACATATACGTATATACATCACTTATTTATTATTGTATGCTATGCAACAAGATAATCAGTTTCATGTAGCGTAAATGTTGATGACGAAGCACAATGGAAGAAGAAACGTGCTGATTTATGGAAATATAGCTGTTGTGTATAGTAAACATGAATTATCTTTCAGAATGAATATATATCTCAATTCTCTATTTTGAATTCATTACAGGGCGGGATCACATCTGCAAGTTCATAGGCTGTGGTCGCAACGATCAGTTCAACTACGTTGTGATGACCGTCCAGGGCCAGAACCTTGCAGAGCTCCGCACAGCCCCGTGGCACATTCTCCATCAGCACCATGCTCAGGCTTGGAGTACAGATTCTTGAATCGATAGAGAGCATCCATGAAGTGGGCTTTCTACACAGAGACATCAAACCTGTAAGTGTGAACACACAATTATCACATTTATGTTATTTTATAACATCCAAATGTGTATGCTGTCCTTGAGAAAAACATATCAAATAGATTCTCAGTACTTTGGTATTGTTACATGTGACTGCTGCATTAAATTAGATTATATGATATGTTTAATTCAGTTAAACTTGACGCTAGTCCTTGTGTTTAGTTATGTTTAGTGAAGGGAAAACTAAGACCAAGCTGCGCTTACATGTAAACCTGGCATAAGGTATAGATTTTCCTAAAAATACAGGATGTAGTGAGTAGCCATTTCCTGGATGTTTCTCGAGATGAGATAGACTTTCCGTAATGTAAATGGTTAAATCAAAGGAAATAAGCATTATAAGTTTGAAACTGCAATAAGAATTTTTTAAAACACAAGTGTACTTGCTGTTATAGTCAAGGACAGAAATGGCATGAGAAAAATGAAAACACAAGCATATTGTTAGTTATGTAAAATATCCCATATATTGGTGACAAATGCACGAATAAAAATAGTATGGACCTCAGGGAAAGAGAGAGATAGATAAAGAGAATTTTTTTTTTTTAAAGGTTTGATATTGTTTTGAGAAATCTTAAGATGTTATTGGATAGATTAGAGAGGATTTAGTAATTTATGTTAAAGTTAAAATTGTTTGTTTCTCCTTACA